>CAOKZL010000139.1:0-600000 GCA_948472985.1 Iguana delicatissima | reverse complement strand
GATACTGAAGGTACAATTGAAAACTGTGCCAATAAGGAGGAAAAATGGCAGGTGTCTAAAGAAACCAGAATGGTTGACTGAAGAACTCTCAGCTGAGCTAAGTGTTAAAAGAAACATGTACAAGAAATGGAAAAATGGTGAAAGCACCAAAGAAGAATTCAAGCAAATAGCCAGGAGATGTAGCGACAAGATCAGAAAAGCTAAAGCACACAATGAACTCAGACTTTCCAGAGACATCAAAAACAATAAAAAGGGCTTTTTTAGATATGTCCGCAGGGAAAAGAAAAACAAGGAAATGATAGGATCACTGTGTGGAGAAGGTGAACAATTAATAATGAGAGGAAGAGAGAAGGCAGAACTACTCAATACCTTCTTTGCCTCAGTTTTATCCCAGAAGGATAGAAGTACCCAACTTGGAGTGTGGGAAGCAGGTGAGAAAGAGGGGGAAATGCAGCACAGAATAAGCAGAGAAGTAGTACAGGAACATCTGGCTAAATTAGATGAATTCAAGTCCCCAGGGCCAGATGAATTACATCCAAGGACATTAAAAGAGCTCTCAGGAGTCATTTCTGAACCACTTGTAATAATGTTTGAGAACTCTTGGAGAACGGGAGAAGTCCCAGCAGACTGGAGGAGGGCAAATGTCGTCTCCGTCTTCAAGATGGGGAAAAAGAGGACCCTAATAATTATTGCCCAGTCAGCCTGACATCAATTCCAGGAAAGATCCTAGAACAGATCATTAAACAGTCAGTTTGTAATTACTTAGAAAGCAATGCCATAATCACTGAAAGCCAGCATGGATTTCTCAGAAATAAGTCATGCCAGACTAATCTTATCTCTTTTTATGATAGGGTTACGGGCTTGATAGATCAAGGGAATCCAGTAGACATAGCACATCTTGACCTCAGTAAGGTCTTTGACAAAGTTCTACATGACATTCTTGCAAAGAAGCTAGTAAAATGTGGGTTGGACAGGGCTACTGTTAGGTGGATTTGGAATTGGTTGACTGACTGAACCCAAAGGGTGCTCACCAATGGCTGCTTTTCATCCTGGAGAGAAGTGACTAGTGGAGTGCCACAGGGTTCTGTTCTGGGCCCAGTGCTATTCAACATCTTCATCAATTACTTGGATGAAGGAGTGGAGGGCATGCTGATCAAATTTGCAGATGATACCAAACTGGGAAGGGTTGCTAATACACCAGAGGACATGATCAAATTTCAAAATGACCTTGACAGATTGGAGAGCTGGGACAAAGCTAACAAAATGAATTTCAACAGAGAGAAATATAAGGTCCTGCATTTAGGCAGAAAAAATGGAATGCACAAACATAGGATGGGGGACACGTGGCTGGAGAACAGTATATGTGAAAGGGATCTAGGAGTCTTGGTAGATCACAAACTGAACACGAGTCATCAGTGTGATGTGGCAGCCAAGAAAGCCAAAGCAATTCTTGGTTGCATCAATAGGAATATGGTGTCTAGATCAAGGGAGGTAATGGTACCATTCTGTTCTGCATTGGTTAGGCCTCATTTGGAATACTGTGTCCAGTTCTGGGCACCTCAGTTCAAGAAGGATGTCGACAAGCTGGAACGTGTCCAGAGGAGGGTGATGAAAATGGTGAAGGGTCTGGAAGCCATGCCCTACGAAGAACGGCTTAGGGAGCTGGGTATGTTTAGTCTGCAGAAGAGAAGGCTAAGAGAGGACATGATAGCCATGTTTAAATATTTGAAGGGATGTCATGTTGAAGAGGGAGCGGGCTTGTTCTCTGCTGGTTAAGAGACTAGGACAAGGAGCAATGGATTCAAGCTGCAGGAAAGGAGATTCCACTTGAACCTCAGGAAGAACTTCCTGACGGTCAGAGCTGTCCAGCAGTGGAATGCGCTGCCTTGGAGTGTGGTGGAGTCTCCTTCTTTGGGGGTTTTTAAGCAGAGGCTGGATGGCCATCTGTTGGGAATGCTTTGATGGGTGTTCCTGCATAGCAGGGGGTTGGACTCGATGGCCCCGGGGTCTCTTCCAACTCTATGATTCTATGATTCCCCAACTGGGACACTGTAACAAAGAAAGTTCTCTCCTACATCTTCCCACGGTGTACTGCCTCCCACATTTGGGATACAGAGGAGGGCCCCTCCAATAGACCTCACACCAAACATAGGGAGTAGCTGTCCTTCACATTACCCAATTTTCTGGAGTGTTCCAGTTTTTTTTTAAGGGAATTTACTGTGGTGAATAGGCATAAAGCTGGGTGTAGCAGAAGTGCAGATAATGGCTGGAGGTGGTGAATGTAGCTTGACAAATCATAAATTCATAGAGTTGGAAGAGACCACAATGGCCATCGAGTTCAACCCCCTGCAATGCAGGAACAATCATTCAAAGCATCCCCAGCCAATGGACATCCAACCTCTGCTGAAAAGCCTCCATAGAAGGAGACTCCACCACGCTCTGAGGCAGCATATTCTGCTGTTGAACTGCTCTATCTGTCAGGAAGAGAGGTGTGTGTGTGTGTTTGTTTGTGTAGATACACACAAACACACACGTGTGTGTGTGTGTGTGTGTGTGTGTGTGTGTGTGTATGGCAGGTTGCATCTACTTATTCCGTTCCACTCCACTTCATTATTATATTGGAGTCTAATATTAACCTTTTATGGCATTACATTAATATTGTCAGAGATGGCTGTATGAAAAGGCCTAATCCTTCTGGAGAGAGCTTTTGAATTATATCTTCCCTGTGAAGGAAAAAAAACCTCCTTTTCAAATCCCTGCTCTCTTTGGGTGAAAGAAGTTACCTGAAAAAAAAAATCAGTGTATGGATATATATCTTACCAAATCAGTTGTTTCCGGAAGTTACGAGGTTCCAGAACTGTGACTCAGGAACTCCATTTTCAATCAACCTATGGTGCTTCTTTTCCCCATTGGTCTTGCCTCAGAAATGGGATTGGGGAATGGAAGAAACAAACTGAGGTCTAGCAACCAGGATGGAAGGGGTTACTCACTCAGAGAAGAAGAATACATTTTGCTGCCTGAGGCAGAACAGTAAATGAAACCTCCTTCTACCCCTAAAAAGTGGTGTGTGAGTGAAAAATATCCCACAAGTATCTCTCCCCATCTGTGGTGGCATTACTATTAGTTAATGACTTAGCATTTTACTTCCTTTTCATCTATCACCAAATCAGCCATCTGAGTTAGTGGTGCCACTTTTGACTGTACGTCTAATCCTGTCAGCGAGTCTTTCAGACATTCTTACTAGGACATGAACTGGTGGGACTGAAAAGTTGTGAACATGCCCTAGTTTGTAAAACTATTAATAATTTGGAGCCAAAGTAGATGCAAAGGGTGGTAGACAAAAATTTAAAGCTGCCTATACCAACACAGATTAAGGATAACATTCAGCATCCTTCACTTTTATATCCTAGTTTGAACAGACCAACCTACCTACTTTCCTTCCTTCCTCCTCCTCCTCCAAAAATCTTCTTCTTCTTTTTCTTCTTCTTAAAAATAATAACTTATTAATAAGAAAGATCACACACATTAGGAGAGACGGCATTGGTTTGGTTTTGCCTGAGCAGAGGCATATCTAGGCTGGGACAACTGGGGCATGTGCCCCAGGCGCCAATGTCAGGGGAGCACCCCCACTGCCACTTGCCCCATCCACCTCTGCCCGCTGTTTGCCCCACTCCCACTCGCCCTGCCCTCTTCCACCCATCACTCCCCCTGCCCATCTCCATTTGCCCCTCCCCTGCCCACAGCCGCTCACCCCGCTCACCTCCACTTGCCCCCTTCCTTACCACCGCCACTCACCATGTCCACTCCCATCGCTCACCACACCCACTTCCACCTGCTGCTTGCCCTTCTCACCTCCACTCACCCTTCCCCTGCCTGCTGCTGCTTGCCCCACTCCCAGTGCCACTCACACTGCCCACTTCCCCCAAAACTCACCCCGCCCACCTCCCCTCAGCAATCCCCTATCCGCTGCTGCTCATCCTACCCACTTCTGCCACTCTTCATGCCTGCTTCTAACCACCATTCACCCCGCCCACCTCCTTTCACCCCCCCCCTTTGTGAGGAAAGATTGGACATGATCCATAGTCCAATAAAATATATATGATGTACATTGAGATTTGCACCTGGGAATGACAGTGAATGATGTACTCCCACGTCACTCTTGCTGAGACACGTAACATGTAACTGGGGCAGAGGGTTGCATCAGATATGGGAACATGCAAAGTTGGCTAGAGTTGCATCAGCAAGGTATGTATATAAGGGGCTGAGTCCTAGCCAACTGTTCTCTTGATTGTCTGATAGAGCGGCTGGAGGCTATGTCGGATGCATGCTGTGGAATGCTGAAACTCTGTTGGGAGTACTGTAAATATGTATGTATCTGAAGAGTAAAAGCTTCTGAGTTGGAAGATAATATTGCATTGGTGTATTTTTGTGGCTTCAGAGCAATGCTGCTAGTGTTTAAACTCTGCTGGGCATGCTTCTAAGCTGTGTGTACAGTCTCTGCTATATGGTGATTTTTGATACACTTGACTCTGGTACAGCATTTTTGCCAGATCTCAGTGCAGGAGGGAAGTGCTATCACGGTGTTTGCGTAGCTCCCATCATCCACCAATCCCTCCACACCCTTGCCTTGGGCAGTGTTAAGGGTTGGTACACCACTGTGCCTGAATCTATAGGAAAAGGCAAGATTCTGCACCCTCCTCCCTATCTCCTACTCCAGAACTTTCCAAACTGTATGTCGCCACACAGTAATGTGTTTGCTGCAGTGTGTAACTGTGTCACATAAACGTAATGGGTGGAAGACCCCAGTGAGGGTAGCAGCAAGCCAGGGCCAGGTGGAGGGGCTTCCTCTCCTGCTGCCACTACCCCAAGCTGAGGAAGACTCCTGCAAGGGTGGCAGCAGTGACAGGCTAGGCTCAAGTGGAGAGGCTGCCGCCACTTACTGAATTACTTTCTGAATTACTGTGTCACGAAATGATGCATATCTAAAAAGTATGTCACCAACACGAAAAGTTTGGAAAGCTCTGCCCTACTCAGTTGAGTACAAACTGCTTTTGTATTTAGAACTCAGCAGCAGCTGAGGGCAAAAGGAGAAAGTAGGAGGAAGAGAGGGAAACTGGGGCATTTAATACACCTGAAAAAGTAGAGTGACAAAGAATTAATCAGAATGGTCCCTGTCAGATTAAGATAGCTGGAGGGAACGCTCTTGTTTAATCAGTGGAGGTTGTTAACATCTTTGCTATTGTACTCTGCCTTTAATGTACCAGGGTGCATCAAAATGAGACACAGAATGTGGCTTTTAAAAAAAAATTAGTGCTGAATTTGGGTGAAAATGTTGCTTACCATACATGATCTATTTTTATTTATATATTTATTTGCTTCCCACCTGAATGGGGAGTCATGTTTCCTCTCATAATATCTTTTCTGCTATGTTTGGTTTATGCAGGCAGATGTCCTCCACACCAGAAAACATTCATTCCTTCATTCTGTCTCAAATTATTGGTTGGTTGGAAGCAGCCAGTGAAAGATGCTGATGATTTAACAATGCCATTATTTAGCTGTCAGAGGCCTTTTAAAACCAGCATCTAGCTTGATAATACCTGTGATTGTCCATTGACCAAGTTCGAGAAGGCATTGAAAATGTCTGCAATCAACTGTTGCTCAATCAGGGGCATCTCCAATGAACATCTATGAGTTGCAATTATGAAACTGTGGCAAAGCTTAAATTCCTTAGTTCAAATATTCTGTGTGACCCGAAGAATAGTAATCTGTGAAGGCACTCATTTTTAAAAGGATGCAATTGAATGTGCAAACTGCTGGAAAGTCCAAGGATTTTGTGATTGCCTTGTGAAACCACCTCAGTTTTCTGAAAACATGTAGAAGATTTAAGCGGGGCGGGGGGACACCTTTCAGCATATTCACTGTTCTTTTATTACCGCTGCCTGTGATTCTCCTTGCCTTCTCCCCCAACCTTTATTTTTTTCAGAAAATCTCAATGAAAAATGTTCTTTAGAGTGCATTGTTTCAAATTAATGATTTTTTTTTAAAAAAAAACCCAGAATGCCAATATTATGACGTTACTTAAATTAGTGTAGTGTATGTAGGAAGGCCTCCAACTGTCAAATTCCTCTCTTGAATGAGCTTAAGTTGCTTGTATACATGTAACTGAGTGTAGTAATCAGGATTTTAACTGTACAGATCTGTAAAATAAATAGTAAACTTTAAAAATTTTCCTGCTGGAACAGTGCCAGTGGATAGTAAAAGGAATTTTCTGTGCTAGGTCTTGGATGTTGCGTTAGATAATGTTTATAATTGCAAACTGTTTCAGTCCTACACACTGTTAATGTTCATATCTGTTCAAATTCTGGAAACAGTGGGGTACTTGTGATTCAGTCATAGCAGAAAGTTAAGGTACGAACAGCTGTTCATGTTGTACCTGTTCCCCTATCCTGTTTGATTGTGGAGTATACAAAATGTCTATTTAAATAAAAGAAAATGGTGAGAAATAGCCCAACATATTGTTTTACTCACAATGCTGAGGGAACTATTACTTCTGGTTAAATACTTAAATACATCTGTTTTTGAAAGTTAGCCTGGTTATAGGTTCAGAGTCTGAAAAGGGCAAAGGTGGAGCTTGAAATTTAATGGGCCCATTATGCTAGATTTGTTTAGGCTCCGTAGCTTCTGTGACAATCTTGCATGGAAAGTTCTACCTTGTAAGTTCCCTCAGAGTCTTCTTCTACTACTCTCTTCCATTTCCAAAGCAACCCAGAATTTTGGTAAAGGACTGACTGGCTGTAATGAGGGCCACTAGTTCATTTGGTCAGTGTAATCATTTAGGCTGGTGGTTCCTGTCCACCCTAAACACTGTCCTATAGGATCAGGGCCTAAATCCTGAGGTTTTGCAACTGCCAATAATAACAGAAGCTCCCCTTTCATCATCTCTCACTTTGTAAATTGAGACCGCAAAGGAGTTAGTGGACAAGACTCTTGTTAGCAGTGACAGTAAGCAAGAAGACCTGTAGATTGCATTGCATTTCTGATTATTACTAATCTCAGCTAACAACTTTATTGCTTTATTTTGATTTGATTCTCACAGGCAGTGAGAGTGGAAAATACAGAATCTTAGTGGTTCGTGGGATGTGGAATGGAATAACATTTTCATCAAGCTGCATTTCAGTGGTTCCCTTCTCCCCGCATCTTTTTCTTTCTCTTCATTTTTCATCGGGGAGCTCCTTTCTTCTGTTCTCACTCTAATAGTGTCTGTCCTGAAGACAAATGAAAGTGAGCAAAATAGTGAGAAGCAATGTTTCCTCCTTCCAGTCTGCTGTGTTCTTGACAACAACCTTCTATCAGTTTGACATTCATGATAGGCCATATCCTATGAACTCCTAAAAGCAATTTTCACTGTTCCTGTTGTTCTTCTGAAAACCTAGGGATGGGCGATTTTGCCCATTTTGTTATGTTTCTGTAAACCACCTTCCCATACTTGCATTAGCCCCATTTTTGCAGCAATTTGCAATTAAAATAAGAATCACTCCACACTGATATTCATACAAAATTTTGTATGCATCTCTCCTGATGCATTAATGTTGGGTGTACTTTTTTGTTCTTATACAGGTTAAGCCTCGTTTATCCATATATCCAAAATCCAAAAACCTCCCAAAACCGAATCTTTGTGCTGCCAGCTACCACTTCCACCTTCAAGGCCCGGCTGTGGTGTTCCTGGTCATTCATCTTTCAGATCCTCAGTCTGTCTTTGTTTGCTGCCACCCACCCATTTCTGCCTGAAAGGCAGCAACTGTGGCACTCCTGCTCATTCATCTCTCAGATCTGAGGAGTGCCGCAATCACCACCTTGAAGGCAGAAGCAAGAAGCTGACTGCAAAAGGAGAGAGAGTTAGGATCTGTGAAATGGCAGGAGGTGTGGGTTTGTGCTGAGCAGTACACTAGGATTCCCACCATTGTGCAGGTCCTCAGTCTTTCTCCAGCCAGATGTTTCGTATACCACACAAGTAGTGAACATTTTCATATTGGTTTGGAAGTGACTAATTTGGTGAATTTCAATCAATGCGTAAACTGAAGAAAATTTCCCCCATTGTTCTCTCAGTTCTAGATTCTCCATTGTAAGTCCCTTCGCATTGTCTGATACCATAATTTAAGAATCACCTAAGTAGGCTTTTTGGCACTGCCACCCTTCCAAATTACACCACTATGATAGTATTTTTTCCTAATGCAATTTATTTCTTTTTCCAGTTAAGTGAATCTTATAAATGAACAAAGCCCCCCTTTTTTTTCTTTTTTCTGTTTTACCACAAACCACCCTCAGTGCAGTGCATTGGTATACTGCTGAGAGTGACTAGATGATATTTAATGTACATCCCTTTGGAGTGGATTTGTTTATTGTCATTTTTTTTTTTAAAAAATTAACATTATGACTAAGGAATAATGACTGTGTTTTACGAACATATGTCTATAGATTCAGTTCTTTTTTAGCCATCTACAACTGGTCAAGAAAAGGGAAGTCCTTAAAGCAATTTCCTGGTTTGGTCATAATGATTTTAAACTGCAGGAACTTCTTTTCTTTGTGTGCGTATGCCTGAGTTTGTAACAACCACACCCCTATGTGTATACTTGTCATTATGGTGTTTGCAATAATTTAGCCTTTAAGCAGTGTGACACTTGAAAGGGGATGCTGAAGCAGCCACAACTGAGATCTGTTTGAGCTGGTCACGAGGGGTTCTTCTTGGTGGCTCATTTCTTCAGCTGTCATCTGCAGGAACACAGTCATGTAATCTTAATGAACAATGTGCAAAGCCATTAAAAACTCAATTATAGCCTTCTTTTTTACTGTAGATGTGAGAAAATGCAGTCATAAAGTGCTGATGTGTAAACACAATAGGCACCATCTGCTACGAAGTATGATTTCAGCTCTGAAAAGAGGATATATGTTGCAGATGCATCAATAATAGGAGGCTTATCAAGGCATCATTATTCAGTAAGGAGGGAGAAAATGAAATTTATGGGCATCTAGAGAGCACTTTGTGGTTTAATTCCCCATCTTTTGTGGTAGGCTCAATAACTGAAGCATGTGAGCACCATTTTATGTTTCCTGTCATTTTAGGAGTTGTTTTTTTGTTTTTGTTTTTGGAAAAAAAAATCTTTCTCCAGCTTAATCTGGACTAATCTGGGCATTTTTTTTTAATCTTCAGGAAACTGGCAGCAACAGCATGCTATTAATTACAATAACCTGTTGATAAAAACACATTAAATTCAGCTGAACTGATATCCAGTCTGCTTGGAAGACAATGTGGCTCCAGTTCTGCATTAATAAATACAAAACCCTTGGACTTTTAGAAAATGCAAAATATCTCCTTTTCTCCACTGTAGGATTATATTGCCTTAATCCCGACATGTTTACAGATTTTCAGATGAAAATAGCAAATAATATGGATGACTGAATATGCCATTTAGGGGGAATAATGACAGAACAGAATTGAATTGTCATGTTAAAGAAAATTAGTACTCCTGGAAATATGAAGTGGATACTTGCAATTATGTGTTTTCTTTTTTCATTCAGATAAAGCAAAATGAGTCTTAAAAGTAGTAAGGGAAATAAATTGTTACAAACCTTGTATTTTGGTAAGACTTCTTCCATTCAGAAGTTCCATTCAGACAACACATCTGTGCAGAGTGAATGTACGTTGGAGCAGAAGTGGGTTTGTATGTTGTGTCTCCAGACCCTATGATAAACACACACACACACACACACACACACACACATACACACACACACATATACACACCACAGACATGACATGACATGGTCCACATTTGATTCTTGTGTAAAGGCAACGCTACTTAGATGCTATCATTTCTACCAGACAGGCCTTCGCCAAGTATTTGAAGCATCAGATGGTGGCACTGTTGACTGTCTTGTCAGTCCAAGTGTACTCTCTTTCACTTCAAAATGTTTCTGAGTGGGACAGTGCTGCTAATCCTTTCCATAATCCATCATTTTCCTCCATGAGATTCATCTCTCATTCTAAATGTTTTGATACAACCTCCATTTGAGCCACTGAAATTTTAGCAAACCTATGACATTTAATTTTTAAGACAGCTTTCCTAGTGCTAGTTACTTCATGTTGTAGAATTTAAGAGTTATCACCTTGGTCAGTTTGGTGAAGATCAAGTTCTTGTTTGCCTGGGTCAGGTGTGAGGCAAACATTAGAAGCATATGCTCAGTATACAAAATCTATACGGTCAGTCACTAGGCTCATCAAGACTGACTGAAAAGTCTCAGTTTTTGTCCCTGTTCTTTCTGAGGCCATTTCCACATGACCATGCTCTTCCACTTCATTGTGCTGCAGTCCTGGGTCCAGAAGGGAGTGCATTAACAATGCTGCCCTCCCCACCTGCTTGATCCATGTGGAAGGGAGTGCAGTAGTGCCACCTCTTCCTTCCACAGTGCACTTTCTATTGCCATGCTACAGAAGGAAGTGTTGCCATTCTTCTTCTGTGGCTTCTGCATGACCAGGAGCAATGGGAGTGCCACACGATCACAGACACAGAACATTTTTTTTCCCATTTTGCAAAAAATGCACAATCACGACACTTGGGGATAGGATGGTAACAGGCCAGTGATGACTTTATGTGGAAGGATGACCTGCCGATGGCTTCTGTCTTGTCTCAGAAGCAGCTCAGCCCCGTCATGCAGAAATGTCCTTCGATTATGCTGAAATAAAATAAACTGTCCTGGGGGACTGGTATAAAAAGTTTTTGATCATACAACAAGCTGAGCAGAAATATTTTGGGTTAAAAGCTGTATGGATCTCCGAAATAAAATTGGAAAGAACAGGAACAAAATCTGGGACTTTCTGGTCTTTTTAAAATCAGTCTAGATACTTGCACTGTTTTTTGTTTGTTTTTGTTTTTTCCTTAAGATTCCTAGTCAATGAAGTCTTAATGTATCAAACACAGCTTTGTTTTGTCTCTGAGTCAAGCCTGTATTTATAATCAGGAAATACTGGCTAGGATTCATTCAGGATTCATTTATTTCTTTAATTTGTACCATTTTTCACCAAGAAAAAAATGGAGGCTAACAATGATGCAATACAGATGAATACCATACAAATTGTTATGTGCCTTCAAGTAATTTCTGACTTATGGCAACCCTAAGACAAACCTATCATGGGGTTTCTTGCTAAGGTTTGTTCAAAGAGAGTGTTTCCATTGCCTTCTTCTTATTTTACATTGTCTTCTTCTAAGGCCAAGAGTGTGTGATATGTGTAAGGTCACCCACTGGGTTTCCATGGCTGAACAGGGATTTGAACTCTGGTCTCCAGAGTCATAGCCCAACTCTCAAATTGCTACTCCATGTTGGCTCTCATTTTATTTTACAGTATAATGAAAAATCCAATAAATTAAAAAACATATTTTAAAATAAGGATGGAAGAGGTGGCCAGCACCAAACCTTTTAGATCAGGGGTGGGAATCATACCACTCTCCAGATGATGTTGAATGATAACTCCCAACATTCTGGCCATTGGTTGTGCTGGCTAGAGTGGCTGGGAATTGCAGTCCAACAACATCTGGAGGGCTACATCATTCCTATTTCTGATTAAAGCCCTCATAAGCAACAGGCAGCTTTTGCACCAAAGGGTTTCCTGGATAATAATGTATTTGCCTGCAAGCAAAAGAACAGTTTTGAGCTGATTCCCCCCCCCCAGAATTGTTTATAGATACTGAGGTTGAAACTAGTTCACCATGTCTTAGGTATGTGGGGGTGGATAGAACTTACCATACCTATAAGCTGTTCCTCCTTTTTTATTTTTGTTTCATTCATGTTTAAATCTGCTGCCGCTGTGGGTGGTAATGATAGCAGGCTCCACTCACATTCAAAATGTAAGTTCCACACATGGAAACATTACTAAAAACAGTAGCATATTACATAGTGCGTTAATAAAATTTTTATTTAAAAAACAAAACAAAAACGCTCTTCTTTTTTATTTAAACCAAAATTCAAATTGTGAATACAACTTCTTTTCTAGACTAATAATGCTTTTAGAAATTCCACCTGAAGATGGATGCCTCATATGGTTTGTCTATTATATAGTTTATTTATTAGCACTTACAGTAGATTTTAGTAGATTTCCTGATGTACTCTTTTTTTGCCTTTCAGAGAAACCCTGCCTGTATCATAGGAATTATGTTTTGGTTTAAGAAAAGGAGGGGGGAGTTTGTAGTGGCATGGATTTGGCCACATGAAGCCTCTGCCAGGTTCTGGGGGTGTGATTCAACTCCTGGGCATAGTAAAATAATAGAAGTAACTCTTCAGTATAGCTTCTAGGAGAATGAGTGAACCCAGTGGCAGAGCTTGGAGTGTGTGGGGGGGGGGCAGGAGGGGGCGGGGCTATGGCATGAGAGACATGGCCGCTCTCCACAGGGGCATGGCCAGGGTATGTGGGGGTGTGGCTATGGGCCAGGATGCCAGAAAGACATTGCTGCACAGGGCAAATCGCCCCCCGCGACCACATCCCTATGCAACTGAGTGAACCGTTGTTGTTGTTGTTGTTGTTGTTGTTGTTGTTGTTGTTGTTGTTGTGTATCTTCAAGTTGTTTCCAACTTATAGTGACCCTAAGGTGACCCTGTCATCGGATTTTCTGGAACTGAGTGTGTGTGACATTCCTAAGGTCAGCCAGTGGATTTCCATTGCCAAATGGGGAACAAAACCTTGGTCTCCAGGGTTGTAGCCCAGTGCTCAAACCACTACATTACACTAGCTCCTGAGTGCTTAAGGAAAAATAATACCACTCGTCTTCATTGTTCTAAAATGTTTATTATGTTCTCTAAATGTTTATTATGAATAAAATGTTTGCTTTTAGTCTATTCAGTCCAAATTCTGACAAATCATACCAGCCAAAACACCAACGTTGACCATGTTTCCCCATACATGAATCAAGTGTGTTGGGATGGGAAAACATGGCAGCAGAACAGTATCTGTTTTGGAGTGTTTGACTGATATGGGACCTGGGTCATTGCTTTGCAGTGGTTTTAGTCTTTCTTGGCTGAACAATCTCGCAAAGTGGAAAACTGTTGACAGGCCTTTTGTCATTAGCCTGTGGAGTTCAGCATGGCTCAGTACTGTCTCTTGTACTTTATAACATCTACAAGAAACTACTGGAGAGGTCACCTAGAGTTTTGGGGTTAGGTGTCATTAATATGCTGATAATACTCACTTCTATCTCTCTTTTACATATGATGCCAAGGAGCCTGTGGAAATCATGAATTGTTATTTAATTGTATTCTAGGATGTGGTGAAGGACTGGATGTGGGTGAATAAATTGAGGCTCAGTCCAGGAAAAATGGAAGTTCTGTTGGTCATTTGGAAAACCAACCTGTGGCTGGGATGACAGTCTGATCTAGATGAGGATGCATTCACTCTGAAAGATCAGGTTCACAGATTGGGAATGATCTTGGACCTAGAACTGCTGCTGCTTGAAAGGCCTGATGCTTGTGATGACCAGGGGTGCCTATGCCCAGCTTCTCCCAAGGAAGGCAGATCTGACCATAATGGTTTATGCCTTAGTTTCCTCCTGATTAGGCTACTGTAATGCATTGTATGTGGGGCTGCTCTTCAAAAGAGTTAAGAAGCTGCAGCTAGTGAAAAATACAACCAGACTAGTATCAGATGTGTATTTTAGAGATCACATAATACTGTTCTTACAAGAACTTCACTGGCTTCCAGTTTGCTTTCAGGCTCAATAAAGATGCTGGTTTTGACCTAGACAGGCTTAAATGGCTTGAGCCAGGATATGTGAAAAGCTGTCTTATCCCATAATAAGCCTGTGCAAAATTTCAGATCTTCATACGAGGCCCTGGTGCATGTCACAACACCTTACAAGTTTAGGTTAGTATGCACAGGTGGCAGGGATCATTCCCCATAGCTGCACCCAGATTATGGAATTCCCTGACAAAGGAAGTTAGGCTTGCTTCATCTTTTTCAGATTTCTAGTGGGATGCTAAAGGTGCTCTTCCATATATCATGTAGTGTCTGAAACTATCCTGTTTAAATTATGTCAAAATTGCTTTTTAGAAAGTTTAATTTTTTAAAAAATTTTAAAGAGTATTTTAATGTGTATTGATTTTTTAAAAAGAATTCTTGTATGATTTTAATTGCTTTAATTTGTTCATTGCCTTTGGGCTGGGAAGTGACATGGAAGTCTAAATAAAAGTCCTTGCTCAAATAAGGATAGTTTAGTTTTAAATGTAGAGGAGAAGATATTTTATTATTAACAGCTGCTTCTAGCCTTATTTTGCTCTGACATTATTCCTTAGTAGGGATTGAAAAAATATTTGTCATTACTTATTTCCTGGCTTAAAAAAATGTGTATTGTGGTAAGAAATGCTAATGAGAAGAATAACACAAAGGTAAACATTTTGTGCACCATTTGGAATAATTTTGCAAGTAGGCATGTGTAGTTTTTTGCAGATTTTTTTTTCTGGTGCAGGAAATGCATTTTTAATGCGTAACATGCTATTTTCAGAAACCATATATCAATTGTTGGTGCAAAATAGGGGTTTTTCAACAACCACCAAAAAATGTGTATATTTCATTTAAAAATATGTTGGGGGGGTGCACTAACAATACTTTTTTTAGACATACTTTCTAGACATACTTTTTGTGTGCAAAATTATTGTGTTTTATGCAAAATATAGTAATTTTGCACACAGAGAAATATGTGGGTTTCTCTTAATGTGATTTTTTGCTGCAGAAAATATGTTTTGTGTGCAAAACATGGTTTTGCACAAAAACTTTGAAAAACATTTTTGTGCAAAATTGGTTATTTTGCGCAAAATGCTGCAATTTTGCACAAAGAGCTCAGTGTTTTCAGAATTACACTTTTTTTGTGGACAATTTCTGGATTCTGTTCAAAAGTGCATGTATGTTTCCGCAAACGGGGGGATTTGCATAAAAAAGTATTTTCAGCACATGCACACGGACCCCAATTTGCATACAAAAAACCCCTACACAAAAATTATTCTCTTTTGCAATGAATAATAAAGCAGAAATACTCTGGGATCTGTGTATACTTATGGGAAACTGTGCAGAAATAGTCATATTCTCCATTCGCGGTGAGAAAACTGAGGAAATTATTCATCCACACATATGAGGATGAAATTGTCAAATATTTCTGGCTATACTCCTTTGATCTGCTCCTTCTACAGAGGATAACTTTTCTGATAAAACAGACTCTAGTCCACAAAATCTTATTCCTTATTATAATTGTTATTACTAAAGTGATAAAGGTCTCTTTTGGTTTTCCTGTAACACAGATTCATCCAAAGTAGTGTGTATTTGTGTAGAAGAGATGATAAATAGTGAGGAGGTCAGGAGAGTCAGTGGCAAGAGCTCCCAAATATGGTAGCTATGTTTGGAAATGCAAACAGTTCTTTGCAGTAATCAGATTATTTTTTTTCTGGAAAAATTTGTTGCAAATTTGCATGATTCACATACCCTCCAACTGTCCCATTTTGGCGGGGAGTGTTCCAAGTAATTTTCTGTTGTTTTGCTTTTTCAGCTGCATTTGAAGTACCCCACTTTCTCTTTCCATATTTCACTCTCACCCTTTCCCCTCAGCTTACTTCAGTTGTTTGTAAACTGAGTTAAAAGTACAAAATTAGTTTGCACTTAATTAACTCTGCAGGGAAGATGAGAGGAGGGAGTAGAACTTTACTTCATAGACTCAAGCAAAAACAAACTGTTGCAACCTCTCCTAGTTTGTGTGTTCTTCATCATTAATCACTTTTATTATCTTGACTACTTTCTGATGTTGCTTGGCCACACATGTCCTGGTTTTTATCTGTGTAATGTTAGAGGATATGGATTTATGATACAGTCGGTGGGTTTCTTCCATTTTAGTTCTGTTGCGTGGTTGTAATCCGTTTTACATTTCCAGGTTCATGAAAAGCTAGATTTTGTTTATTGAACTGTATGGCATCTGCTTGCTTAAAATGGATTTTGCACTATCCCTTTCATTCAGTTCTGAGGTTTGGCAGCATTCTTATTAAATTATGTATAATTAATTCATTTATTAAAAGCCAGAGGATGACTAGAAAGCCTGTTGACAGCATAAACACACGAAAGTGTATGGGCCTGCGAAAAATCTTCTGTTGGAGTAAATCTAATATGCATCCACAGAACACTGTGCATCTGCATTTTGATTCTTCCAGCACAATGCGTGTTCAAATATACATTCCATTGGAAGTGATGCAATTCAGCAAGAGTCTGCACTCCACCACACATCCAAATGTGCAGCTGAGTACGGGTGCATTATGTTCAACTGCACATATGCTCAGAAAACATTTGGATACCCATCTAAGTGAGCATTCTGCTGAAAGCTATGCAGTGTGCATGGCATCTACAGTCAGAAACACATTTGCATGAACATTAGATTTACCATATGGCCCTAAGTGTTGTGAAGGACTTTAAAGCAATGCTGTATTTTCTCCAAAAAGTTTGCATTCTGTGCTCACTGTTTATCTACTTTCTTTTTAGTTTACAAACACTTCTGTACCACTCCTCTCTTTAAAAACTCTCAAGGTAGCTGACTTACAAAAATAAACAAACAGCAGTGGAAGGGGGAATCCTCCCAGAAACGATCAGAACAGAAAAGACTGAACAAAACCAGTAATTCTGAGGATGGAGAGAATCAAATGACATTCTCAATTGTATTGTATATGACTTCATTCTAGATGACTGAATAGAAAGCATTTTCCCCTCTCTATCACACACACTTGCTTTCCGTGGTCTGCGACTATGTGGTTGAAGCCTACTTAGGTAAATGCCGCCAGTGCCTGTTCCTCTAGATATAGTACATATGGCTGCTCACTGAGCAGAATTGATCAGAATGTGTATCTGGCTCATCTGGCTGGCTGTCACACTGCTGCAACATGGCACACAAAAGAAAAAGCAAACTTCAGTGGGTTAGAAGCAAGCCTTTCTGAACTCAGTCTTCTGTGAACTGCAACAAGGCCAGCAGAGAAATACATTTGTAGCATGACTTGGCAGCAGCACTGGAATTGAGAATGTCAAGAGGGTTGCATTTGATTAAAAATTACTATGCCTGGGTGCTGAAATTGATATTCCTTCTTCTCCTGCTTCCTTCTACCTTCCTCAATTTTATTACTTTTTCTGACTTTCCTGAAGGCATGTATGTGTACTTCAAGAAAGCAAATTGCTTAAGTACAATAAAAGTAATAATTCTCATTTTTTTAAAAAATGCTTGAGAGGTTTTGGTCACTATGGCTACATCAACATTAAATATTTTCTTCGTCATTAAAAAGAGCATTTGTATGTAAAGTATATGTGAATGATAGGGATAGAAAGAATATTTGAAAAAAATGGTCCAAAACATGTTTTAGAGTCTTGGATGTCAGGAAATCTTGATGAGGAGAATCCTGGATTGATAAGAATCTTCGTAGTTCAGAACCTATTCTGCTTAAAATTCACATGTGGATTTTTATTGAAGGAACCACATTTTCTGTGTAGGAAACAAATAATATTCTTCTGCAGAACTATTATTTCCTGCACTGAAAATGCTGTATCCTTCACAGAAAATATTGGGGGGTGTATGTACAAAGAACACATGCAGATTTTGTGCAGAAGAAGTCCTGAACTGCGAATAGTCTTTAAAAACTGTGCTGTGCTTTACTTGCTGTGGGAAGAAAATAGCTGAAATTACTGGTTGCTCCATTTGAGAACAAAATTGGTGAAGAGCTACATCTCTAGGGGGAGAGAAACTGTGAGTTCCAGTGGTTTCTTTCTTTTATTACTTAGGCATACACTCAAGGGGATAAGAGCCCCTTCTCTGGATTGTGCAGAAAGCTCTTGCCTTTTAATGCCCCATTACCTGAGGACTTATGCCAAATTAAGGACAGATTCCATTAATTTGATGTAGAGCCCATTCTTTTGTCAGTTTTTCTTGCCGGTGTGTAGTCCCAAGTCTTGCCTGCAGGAAGAATGGATCTCCTGATCAAATTAGTGGAACTTGTCTGTATTACAGGCATGGAAACAGTGGGTTTTTGTCAGTTCTCCTTACCTCTGGAAGCTCGCTTGGGACCATTAATGTGCTGCTTGCAAGTGATCTCAGAAGGGGAAAAAAGCACCAAGTCGGCTGAGAGACTTTACAAGCAATGTGTATGTCTGTTTGGTCCCAAGTAAGCGTTCATAAAACTTTCATGTTCCCTACAGTAGATGGGTTCTGCTTTTTGATCATTTCCACTTTCTGACAGTTGTCTGGTCCCTAACCTGTCAGATAAACAGGGGAACTCTTCATGGACAAGACAGCTCTACTAGGAAACAAAATTGAGGACAATGTGCAAAGCAACTTGAATCTAAACACTGTCTCAGATGAGGTTTTATTACAGTAGAATTTTATTGCTCACCACATTTTAACATTAAATCTTACTGCAAACGTTAATTATAAGAGTGGACTGGATGCGCATCTCTTGGCTTGGTAATTCTTAAAATAATGTGGGTTTGTTTTTGTTTTTTGGCAGGGGTGGGAATAATCAGAAAGTGGCCATAATTTGCCTTTTGGATAACTATCTGCTCTACTATGACAGTTTTACTGGTTTTACATGCCTTCACATATGGCTGAAAAATGATGCTATAGTCTGTAATGTGCTTCAGAGTACAGTAGCTGGGGTAAAGGCAAGTTTTGGGTGGATTACTTGGTGTTTCCTAGGTGATGTAGGCATTATTAGCATAATGGGAACTTTCATTGTCAAGAGGTAGGACTCTCACCATGCCCAATAGCAAGCTGTGTACTTTCTAGGGCCTGATTTAGGGATAGGTCACAGCTACTTGGGATGTCAGTCTTAAATATGGCTTGTTATTGACAGAATAGGTAAAAGAAAAAATACAAATAAAATCTTAACTTGTTAAGTTGGCAACAATATCCTGCATGCCAGCATGGTGTTCATTTTTCTTTTTCTTTATTTATTTTTAACACATGAGGAGCATTTAGAACATCAGTGCCCATTCTGGAAATGATGTGTAATAGTTATGCTTGGAGCCATGCATGCTAAGTATCTTCCTTAATGACAAAGATAAATTGTGCATAAAAATAATAGTGTAGTGGAATACAAATGCAATAAAAAATATAAGCTGAACAAACAGCAAAGTGGCACTGAAGAAACTTCTTGTCATAGGTGCCATTTGGTCTAGTGACAGCTTCCTTGATTTAAGCTAGTGCTGCTGAATTGTCTTCAGATGGCTTCAACCCATGGCAGCCCTAGGAATGATAAACCTTTAAGAGTTCCAGTCATCAACAGTCCTGTTGAGGCCTTGTAAAATCATAGTTTTTGCTAATATGTGGTGAAGCTTTGGTTCCTACTGTAGGCAGTGACCTGTTCAATTTACCAGAATGGAAGTCCCATGGAGAATCTAATGGAACTTGCCCTTTCTTTAGTGTCATTTTATAATCAATAGATTTAGATCTGTTACAGAATTGGCCTGCTTAATAGTGCTTCTTTATGCAGTTGGGATGGTTTGGTGGCAACTTGATAATGGTTCAATAGAATGAAAAAGAAACTTATAGGCTTTCTGTGCTTGCTGTGAATATTTTTTTTCTGTCAGCCAATTTGAAAACCGGGATGGAAAATGTGAAAATAGTAATAAATAACCCTCTTCAATATGTGTTGGAGGCAGTGGGTACAAATTTACTTGTCACTCCTGTAATTTTGATGCCTTGTCTTTTGAGATAAATGCTGGCATAAAATAATAGGCTTGAGTTCCTTAAATGAATACCTGCATTGTTTTCTGACTGCTGGGCAGATTATTTAGAATTATTGCTCCTCGTCATAGTATTCTTCTGGGGGAGATGAAACAAATTGTTGACCTTATTTTCTTCACTCTCCTCCTTCTTTTTTGATTTCACTTTTCTCTCCAGGCTCCTTCATGGTGGTGAATAGTTCTGGGAGAGCATCTGGGCAAAAAGCTCACTTGCTTTTACCAACGCTGAAGGAAAATGATACCCACTGTATTGACTTTCATTACTATATGTCCAGCCGAGACCGTTCCAGCCCAGGATCTTTGAATGTTTACGTGAAGGTTAATGGTGGACCTCAAGGCAATCCTATCTGGAATGTCTCTGGGATTGTTACAGAAGGTTGGGTGAAAGCAGAACTTGCAATCAGCACATTCTGGCCACACTTTTATCAGGTATGTCTGAGATTTCCCTTTCTTTACACCAAAAGAATTATTGTCACTATTTAGTTTCAGAGCATTGGGAGTTAGCTTTGGGAACATTTTTCTCAGGTGTTACAGAGAGCTATCTTCATGGCTAAAAACACATTTGACTTTCAGTTAGTAATAGTAGAACACAGAATCCATGCATGATAAGTAAAAAAAAAGAAACAATAAGGAAAAAAGTAGTTAGCTGTCTTTGTTGTTTAATAAGATATCCATCATTTGTTAAAGTATAAGCAAAGGATTTGTAATCTATGTCATACAAATTCAGTTGATGAAGGAAACACTTATATTTATGGAATATATCCTAGTTTGCAAGGCAAACTGAGTTGTATCTGGACAATTTTAAGAAAATGCAACGTAAGTACTATTCTTTAGTGCCATAGAAGTGTGCAGATCCTGGGAACAAGAGTGGTCAAATGTACGCTTCAGAACAAGTTGCAGAGTTATAGAAAAATAATGGGCTGCATTTCCATCATGCCTATGCCCAAGAGCTGAGGAAGGGTCCTCTCTCATCTGAACTGCTGACGTCCTAGAGGGACAACAGCAGCCAGGATCTACTGGACCTAATTTCCCCCCGCCCATTGCCATCTCCTTTCTCTTGTAAGAATATAAGCCTAAAGGCAGAGAACTGTCTAATTAACAATTGTGAAGCTCCAAGAACACTGATGGTGTTACATAAATGAATAAATAAATGTGGAGAGTGAGGGGAGAGACAATATGGAGATGCCATAATGGGGAAGGAAACAGAGCTAAATTAAATTTGATGTTAATTGTTTGAATGCAGTCTAAGTATATTTGGCTGCAAAGACACTTTAACGCTCTCACCTGAATCCTGTTGGTGGTCTCCACTAAAGTTGACCACTGAATCACTAGTTGCTTACATAGGTGACATTTTTTGTAAATCACATAGATTCCATAGGTATTGATCTCATTGGCAGTACCAGTAGAACTCAGGCTTCTGTCCCTGCTGTGATCCTGTCAAATGTCCCTTCTCTGAAGCTCTAGTTACATTACAAAAAAGAGGTTTCCATTGGCACCAGGGGAATATGTACAGGTTAACTGCATTCAGACAATTAATGTGAGAAATATTTTGATTCACAATTGGTCACTGTTAGAGATAATATTGCTACTTTGGACTTGGAAAGATGTTCAGGGGAGGGCGGCAGAGATGAAGAAAGAAAGAAAAAAAAAAGATGTCCTGCTGCTGCTTTTGGTCCCATCTGTTTCTAAGAAGCATCCTTCTTCCAAAGGAAAGCTGGGAAAAATGCAGCCTTGGGGCTAAAGGTGGTCTTGAAAGGCTGTTTCTGTATCTCTTCACCACCACAAGACTCCCCAGATGGACCAAAAGAGGGAGTGGGGTAGTAATTGCCTGTCCTGAAAGCCATCAGGAGTAGCAATCCACTTTTTAATTAGGTTGCAGAAGAAAACAGTATTACAGATTAAATGGCTCAATGAAGGAAGTCATGGCTCTGAGTTTGCAAGATCTGAGTTTGCAAGATCTGAGCAGGGCTATTAGTAACAGGGTCTCTTGGAAATCTCTTCTCTGAGTCAAAGTCAGCTTGACCGCACATAACAGAAAATAACAAGAGCCTACTTGCACTGTTTAGCATCAGAAATGTAACATTTGTTTTTGTTTTTGGCAGTCCCAGAGGGTCCCAGGGCTGGTAATTGTTTTCCTGAACTAACAAGTCAGTTTCTCACTCCTGCCCAGATTAGCAAGAAAGTTCACCAGTTCTTGTTTCAGTATGTTCAGCTTTTCCATGAGTTTTACTATTGTCCCCAATTAAATGTCCAAGGGACAAGTAACCCACATTGCTTGAAGCACCCCAAAATCCCAATGGATGACTAATACTTCATTTTAAATTAATCACTAGCAGCAGCTTACCGCTCTTAGTAATTTATTTAGAAACTTTTCCAAGCTGGAAAAATGTGTTACATAAAATGCTTTTTTATTTTTTTAATTGTTCTTATGAACAGGAATTAGAAATGAAAGATACGTTCATTTCACATCTGATTATTAATCTGTTAAGCATAAATATATTTTGACAGAACACTGTTAGGTTATAAATTAGAAAGGTGGCACACTTAAAAAAAAATACAGAAAATATTTCATTAATTAAATAAAGTATAATTCCATACACAATATAGCTACAGATATATTGACTCCGAATTTTTATAGGCTTTAAGCTTTTGTGGGGTTAATTGACAAAACAGTACTTTTTTTTCTGTAAGGTTAATGCCTTTGAAAGCCTGAAAAAAAAATTAATAATTATGGAGAATTGTGAGGGTCATTGTCTTAACCTCTATTTCAACAACAGTTAAGTGCACTTTCTGTGAACCTTCCTGGATAATGTCTGTAGGGAAGAGATAGATTTTATGGAAGCCATGAAGACTGCGGCTGAAAAGGCAGCCTTCCTTTATTTCTCCGTGCAGTCTGTTGTATCTAGTAAAAGTCACTATGGTAATGTAACTTCAGACTGTGAGTTTCTCCACCTCTACTGTAGTACCAAATGATGTGGAACAGAGATGAAATTCACTGTGCGATGTATCACTGTACTCTGAGCTCCACTCGCCATTGCAGAAGAGGAAGCAGAGTAACAAAGGTTATTCTAAGAATCCCAGTTTTCATTATTTTTTCCCTCCAGAATCATTATTAACATTGTTATTCATTCCAGTTCCATGTCAGATTGTTAAATATTCAGCCCGCATCTCACATGGAAAGCCATGCATATTTTTGTCCATGTTTCTTCCCCCTAAAAGTACACTGTTTTATGAGAATATTGACTGATATGTGCATTGCAGTTTTCTTCCCAATTCACCTGTTTACTCAAGTGCATTTTGCAAATTTTTTTAATGTATATATTTTTATCTTCATTGAAATGCATCACAGGGCTCAGAAATACATTGATTTCCAAAGCAATATTAGTTTTTTCCCCGCTTGTTGGAGGATATATTAAATGGACGTTCTCGTTACGAAAATGTAACTGAATGAATTTCTTTTTCACTCTGTTGGCAACAGCACTCCTCCTCCTCCTCCTCCTCCTGCTTTTATGCCTTACTTACACCCTTACTTGGGTGGGAATTCCTGCCACTCAGGGCCTGGCTTGAAAAATTCTAAAGGTGCTTTTTTTAATCCTTTCTTTTTCTTTTTCCTTTCCCTTTTTTTTTTTTTAAGCAACTGCTCTGAATATATTCTCACACTTCCCCATGATTAAGCATTTCAGTACAGCTGCTGTTCTTTGAACTCCATTTGAGCTTTGCTGTCAGGAATATTTAGGTCAATAATCATGCCAACAAAATCTGATTATGATAACAACATATTTCGTGTCCTTATTCCATCCTTACTAAGATGTGTATTTTAAGTTTTGCAGAGGCTGAATTTCTGGGATTAGAATTAACTGCGTGAGAACTAGGACATGGCTGATGCCAGTGCCATAATTTGTGGGTGGGAGTTATAAAAGGGCCCCTACAACCAGACTGATTTAATCTTAGAAGCTAAGCAAGGTCAGTCCTGGTTAGTGTTTGGATGAGAGACTAACAACGAATATGGGGTGCTGTAGGCTATATTGCAGAGGAAGGAACTGGCAAGACTACCTCTGAATATTCCTTACCTAAGAAAAACCTATGAAATTCTTAGATCACCATAAATTGATAGGCAACCTGAAGGCACACACACAACTTTGGGAACAAGGCAGTTAAGAAGCCCTTGAGCTTGTATGACCAAACATGGGAAAGTTTCCTGGACATATTGAACTAAATCTTAGGCCCTTTCCTCATCTTACCTTCTTCTGGTGCTGGGGTGTGGAGCAGCCTTCAGCCAGAGGCTTTCACATCCAGGGTACTTTGGCTCTGCATGAGCTGCCTGCTTGCGTGAGAGCCCCGCCTCTTCCTTCCGCAGTGCAGCCTGGGAGTTTCCCAGGCTGCGCTGAGGCAGGAAGCATGACCAGCGTGGCTCTGGAGGCTCTGCATGCCAGGTAAGTGTGCGCAGGGCCTGGGAGCAATCGTGATCGTGCACCATTTTCGGCTTCTACCCAAAAATGAAAAGGTGCACGATCGGCACCTGTCCTACCCTGGAGCGTTGCGCGATTATGAGTGCGTCGTGCAGATTGCTCCTCACAATCGCACAACGCTCCAGCCTCCCTTTTTCATGGAAAATGCAGCGCGAAAAGGGTGACAGCTAGGCTTACTCCTTAATAAAGTCTCCTTACAGTCCATCAGACCAAATACTGCCCTGTCCTAGGCACTATCCTTCCCTTACTGCAACTTATCTGAGATGTAACTTTGCTCAAAGTGTGCTTATCCTTGCTTCTATGGGACCTTAAAAACAAACTGGAGTGGGATCTTTTGCACTCTTCCTGAACTATGGCTAGAGTGCCAGGTTTGAATGAAAAGCAGATAATACTTTTGCTTTCCATGTGGTTTGCTTAGCAATTTGATGCACGGTTCTTGCTCATCAGCCATGCAAATTTTAAAATCAGAATTGAAAACATCAAAATTAGCTCTGGCTGGGGATTGCTCTGGGATGGTGCATGTAGAAGAAAATTGCCCAAAGAAAATGTCAAGAGGTGTAATTAAGGAAAAAAAATATATAAGGAAGGTTCCCTCACACCATCTCCAAATCCTTGCTGAGTAGTTGTCTCAGCCATAATTGTCACCAGAGCAATCTTACCTTTTTAATTCTAAGTTGCTAATTTTATAGAGAAGTACTACACACTATAAGAAATTTTAATTGGCTGTCCTCTACAAAAATTCCCCTGTACTATCCTTTACATTTGGCACAGTGTCCAAGATTATTATACCATACGGTCATGTACTCTTCCCTTGCTATGAATATAGGGACAGAAAGTGTTGCGTATAATTAGTTTAAAGGGCCAGGCAAACTGTACTATATGCCATGAAAGAGAATTAAAAATCAGGCTGTGATGTTTGCCATGTTTCTCCTCCTGCTCCTCTTCTTGCTCTTTCTTTTTCTTCTTTATTCATTTATATCTTGCCTTTTCCCCAAAGTTGGGACTCAGGGTGACTTAACAAGAATTAAAAACAAGTAGAGGCATGCATCACTTAACAAAGCAGATGTGTCTCTGAGCATTAGTGAGAATCTGTGAAATGGCAGAAGGTATGGATTTGTGCCACACTGTACACTTAGGCCATTTCTGCACTGTATTGTTATAGTGCTTTTATTTCACTTTCAATGTTCTGTGGAATCTTGGAGTTTTCAGTTTATGGAGAGACATTTAGAATTCTCAGGCAGAGAGCTTTTTGCCTCAATAAACTACAACCCCAGAATTCCACAGGATGTTGAAAGTGGAATAATAGCACTACAACAGTGTAGTGCAGAAATGACCCAAGCCTGGCTCGTCTATGAAAATAATCAATATGAAGAGTTGTGAATTTCTGTTACCAGGTTTTTCCCCCAGACCTTAACTCTGTAAGAGAATAGTTCAAATATTTAAGATAGTATATTTAAGCTGGTTGTTTTCCACTATGTATTTCAGGTGATATTTGAAGCAGTTTCACTGAAGGGACATCCTGGATACATAGCTGTGGATGAAGTCAGAGTCCTTGCCCATCCATGCAGTAAGTACACTTCTTCCCTCCCTCCCTCTCTTTCTCCTTCCCTCCCTTTCCCTTCTTTCTTTCTTTCTTTCTTTCTTTCTTTCTTTCTTTCTTTCTTTTTTTTTGCTTGCTTGCTTGCTTGCTTGCTTGCTTGCTTGCTTGCTTTTCTAACTGTAGCGATGTGTTAGTAGGTCTTGCAGCAAGAGGAGTAATTCTCTCAATTCAATCAGTTCTGAAACATCTTTTATCCCTTCCAAATGCCTACAGAGTGGAAGCAATCAGCCTTGAATAAATACATAATTTTTCAAGTCGGGCAACAGGCAGAACTACTATGAATGTGTAGCTAGTGCCAAAATTCCAGCCCATTATTAAGTGAATATAAAGCCCTGATTGTTAGCTCTGATTCAGTCCATTGAAGGAGAAGAATTACAGGGTTCTGATGGTACCCTATAGAACTAACTTAAAGAGAGAATTTGGGGGAGCCTTCATGTATACAGCTAAGCAAATTAGTACAGCATTCACTCTGGAAGAAATGCCCTGGAGTGCCTTTTCTTTAAAGGAATGCAAATCTTTTCAGTGCCTCTATGAAAGCATTTAAAGAATATGTATCACTTTCAAAGCGTGCAATTCATACTGTGAAGTAGAAGACGAAGTCAAAGATTGTTTCACTATACTCCCTAGGCTGTGGAATTTTCTTTCAGCTATTTTGTCCCAATTTATTTTAAAGCATTCAGTTAGGAATATGTGTGCAACTGTCATGAGAAATATCCAATTCATCATACTGAGATAACAAACTAGTCCAGTACTGAGTTCAAAGATACAGCCATGTCAAAATGGATCGGTATGCAAAGGGATCTTGGAGTAGACTCACTCTTCAAAAGCTTATGCTACCAACTTCTTTCTCTCAGGCCCTTACCACACTATACCTCAATAGCATGTTGTTCCATTTCAATCCCAGCATTGTCATTTCCATGGTGATATTGGGTTATGAATGCTCTCTACCACACTCTTTCAATTTAAGCAAATGAGTAGCATTATTGCCACTGGTTTTCCACCACGTTACAGTGTCATCTGCAAGTCCTTTTCCCTGCCTTTTCCTGCCCCACAGCTCATGATTGATCAGAGTCCTTTTTGTTTTGTTTTGCTTGTAAGCTGTAGTAGTACAGCAATGTTGTATTGTATTGTCATGACGTTCCAGAAACACTATTGCATTTTCTTGCTATAATGCGAAAAATGTATTTAAATTTTTTTAAAAAAATTAACTCAAGAAATTTAAAATAAACATGTAGGGTGGATAGATTTCAAACCTACCACACCAAGGGAGTAGCTGAGGGAGACACAACCTGGGAATGAACACATTATGCCCACTTCTGGATCGGCAACGTAAGGAAGCGCTACCAAGTGCTACTGAAAAACCACACTCATCCAGGTGATGGGATTGTGGTGGGAAAGGGGGTCATTACTGGATTTTTTCTGCCATTGAAAATGGCTGGATTCCTAACACATGGCAAGGTGATAGCAGCTGATTAGTGATGATGTCATGTGATAGCATGGGTCCTGGACTAGGAACAACATGTTGCTCTGGTGGTATGACAACTTCATGTGGTGAGGGTCTCAGTCTCAAAGGGGCTACATGATCCCTCTGCATATTGTCCAGTACAGTCCTTTTTATGCTTGTGTGACCTTATCTGGTTCTTATGTGCCTATAGAGGAAAGTGTAAAATTTGGCACAATGCAGCCATAGTTAGACATATTTAGCCCCCCTGATTTCTACAAGGGAAAGCCAGATGCATGTCTCTAGGGATTTGCCAAAAATTCCAGGAAAGAAAGAGATGAACTTGTTACTTGGATGAACTTCTTACTTGGAAGAACTCACTGAACCAGGATCTGATTGTCAGTATGGCAGTAGTTGAATAAGAACTAGGTCTGCCTCAAGATTTATAGCCTCTTAACACATGATTGTAACACCATCAGTGTAAAAACAAGCATTTTTGTTGATCATCCATCTCTGTGCTATCAGCGAAAGAAATGATGATGACGACGATGATATGATGATGTAGTGTGCCACACATAGATTGCAGCATGGCCCTTGGTAGGCCCATTGCAGCATGGTTTGATGGAGTATCCGATTCAGATGTGTCTGGGATGACTAAACCAAAACAATTGACACAAATTGCCACTGTGGGAAATAGGGGCAGTGATCTGACTGTTTTCAGAAGTGCAGGGAGTAAACTGGTTGTCTGGTTTTGAAGCTGGTGCTTATGAGAGTAACATCAGCTTTGTTTTTCTTTCCATCTTCCATTTCTCTTCAGTCACACACATATTTCACTGCAAAGCTGTTGTGGCCTGCTTGAATCATTTGGAAGGGGAAGCATTTGATCCATCTGTCATGGGTTTCATTTAAAAGTTGGGCAGGGCAGAGTGAAAGGAAGCTTTCTCACATCTCCATGGAGAGCAACTTTTTAAAACCGTTCCATGAAGGGACAGAAACAACCATTGCTATCTGAATAAGCAGAGGTCCCCACTCGGAGCAGGAAAATAGGTTCATCTTCTCAGTCCCTCTGTTGGCCTCCTAGTTTTGGGACCAGTTCTGAAACAGGACAAAATAAACTTGATTATATTCCACCTTTCCTCTAAGGAGCTGCAAGTGACATGTTTTTCTTTCCATTCTCAGCAATATACATTTGTGCTACAAAACAGTGATCAAATACTTTAATACTAGGATGTACAACCTGTTGCCTTTGGAAACATAGGTGATTCTCACCTGCTCCCTGTGTAACCCCTATAGTGGAAGGGATTCCGCACATTTTTCCTGCTCATCCCAATTGACTATCAGGGCTGCAGGAGAAGGAACACATACCTTCATTTCTGAGATTGCTGTTTTATTTCCACTAACGGCAATTTCAGTAGAGATCACTGGGTAACAGGCAAAAGGTGTTGCTGTTGTTGTTGCTGTCATTGTCATTATTACTAATTTTATATTTATATCTTGCTTTTCCCCAAAAATTGAGACTCAAACCAGCTCACAATTTAAAACAATACAATTTAAAAGATATCAAAAAAAGGAATATTAAAATAGAATTGTTTGCAGCATTAAAACAATTGTACATTGGCAAAAGAATAAAATGCAATTTAAAAAGATTTTTAAAACTCTTAAATACAATAATAAAAACAATACAGCACTCCTCAACCCATTCTTTTAAAACTTTGTGTTTTGAAAGCCTGGCTGAATAAAAAGATTTTAGCCTGCTGATGGATGGATGACAGGGAGGGGGGCATTTTGATCCCCCGGGAAGGAAGTTCCAGAATCTGGGGGCAGCCACTGAGAAGGCCCTCCCTTGTGTCCTCACCTGCCATGCTTGTGATGGTAGTGGGAATGAGAGAAGTACTTCTTCTGATGATTTCAGAGCCAAGGCCAGTTCATACAGGGATATACAGTCTGCCAGACAAGCTGGATCTGAGCCACAGAGGGTTTTATATCTTCACATATAATGTTCACAGATTTGTACTTGCAAGTGAGAATGAGAAGTTTCAAAAGTTTTCTTGCAACTGGGTGAAATTTTTAAAGAACTGTATCATATTTTCCCATGTGATTTTGTGACTTTCCCCCCCTCCAAAAATGAAAATTTTTGGTTGGTTGGTTAGTTCAGTATGCAAAATATATACTAGCTTTGTGCAAAATACAATGTTTGCATGCAAATTAAAAGGAAACCCACCACCAACTATTTTGGTATTGCAACTGCTGATGGAAGGGGGAGGATGCTGTTATTTTCACTCTCATGCAAAAGTAAAAAAAAACCTGTCACATTAGTTTTCATCAAGGTGCTTCTGTCCGTCAAGCATGAAAAAAACATTTTTTTTTTATAGTGAGAGGATAGTCGTCTGTCTGACTAGGACACCTCTTCCTACTTACTATAATCTCTGTATCTCAGCAGACATGGAGGATAACTTTTAAACCTATGTATTTGTATGTGCATATAAGACTTTTATTTGTGCGTGAAGGAGAATTGCCTTCCCCAGGGCTGTTACTGAATGGAAAGTCGCTCTGACACTTGCACAGTGTAAAATGATCTATCACTGTCTATATTAAAATGTACAAGTGGTGGACTCAGGTCCTCATTTTGTTTATATTTTAGTGTGTCAGAATGTGTGTCTGTCAGAACGTGGGTGAATCAAGGATTTGACTTTATTGAAAGAAATGTGTTTTCGTTCCATGTTCTGAAAGACCAGAATCTGAACAGAATGAGGGTTCTGAGTTCAGCGCTTGTACATGCTAATATCAAAAGTCCCAGATCTCTTTCCAGTCTGCATGTGCCATCCAACTTTCCATCCAAATAACATTCCTGACCAAATGTCATTTTCCCAGGTTAGGCCTCAACACTAGCAGACTCTTTCTGGACTGCCTGCTTTTGGAAGATGTTTAACTTAGGCAAAGGACATATGTTGGATCCAAATCTGTGTCAGCATATTTTTCTGGAGGGAGGTCCTAAAAGCAAGGCACACAATTCTGAAGAAATGCAAGCATTTTTTTTTTAAGTTAGTCCAAGCAACGCCATCTTAGTTTCTCCTTCCACTTAAGTGTATGCATTTATGCATGTGTATCAAAGCCGTGATTATCTCCTAGCCAACACTGGACAAGGCTTACAAGTCCAAAGCAAGTTATCTGCTCTGCTTCGACAGATAACTATTTTGCAATATAAATTGCAGTCCTGATGGAGCCCTTGGATCCAGTGGGAGGGATAAATGATGGCCTGCCACCTGATACAGATTTGGAGTCTAGTGCTTGCCCTAGAATAAAAGTGAACAGAATAAAGTAAAATCTGCTTTCCATTTCTCAGAGGATTTGAATTTCTATTCCAGAGAACTTTAGTAGACCTTTCCTTTCTTACCAGCAACACTTCTTCTGTCTTGCTTAAACTAATCTTCAGTTTATTCATTCTCATGCTGCTGCTTGGCATATCCAAATATTGATTCAAGATATTGAGCACCTTAAAGAAGCAGAACTTACTTTTTATATTTTAGAGACTTCTCTGACTCTTTGGCTTTTGGGTATGGTACTGCTCAAATACGTGTAATATAGCTGGAGGCTACCAATCTGAGCATGAAGTCATCAGCCATATTTATTTTATTTTTATTATTTTATTTATCTCATTTCATTTTATTTGTCTCTTAGTAACTAGAGAGAACTTATTGTGAATTAAATAGGTTCATTGTGATGCTCTGAAGTTGCAGGGAATGGAAGGTACTGACTGTCAAAATTGTTTGCTATAAATATTCTGCAGAAGCAGTATTGTTTTGCACCAAGGCTTCTCCATTTCAGGTGACAGATCTATGACCCTGTCTCAGCCAGCAGCTAGTACATCAATAAACTGTGACATGGATAAACTACTGACCAGCTAAAAAAGATGGCATAGCACTATTTAACTGCACTGGCTGGTATTTCAGGAATGTAGTAAATGCTGCTCACCAGATGCTAGCTAACCTCTTGTATGTCTGTCTAAGGCAAATAGCAAATTTGGGAAACTATTTTAAACAGACAAAGGGCATTTAACCCTCCTCTCCCAGCACTCTAACAGTGATCTGATTCCATGGCTGGTATAATTCATAGGGTATCTTAATCATGTATCTTACATGTCATATATAGCTACACACTAAACTGGAACCATGAAATAAGTACCTGTGGCCTGTAATTCATTGTCAGATGAGCTTTTTTTTTTTAAGTGTTATTTTAGAAAATATTCTATGGGAGTACCTTTAAGAAACCAGGTACGATCAACATTTTGCACTGTCTGCCTGTTGCAGTGTACAATTACACCAGGGAACGAAACGCCTTCTCACAAGAGACAGCATTAACTGAAAGAGACATTGTGTTGTGAAGTGATATAACTGAATGGAGAAGTTAATGGTACTTTGGCCTATGTTGTAGGAAGGAACATTTGGTCTAGTTAACATACATATTTATTTCACAAATACAATGGAAAGCCAGGCATACTAATACTGGAAGATTGGTGGTGCAGTGGTTAAATGCTGGTACTGAAGCCACAAGGTTGTGAGTTCGATCCTGCTGGGTTCCAGGTTGACTCTGCCTTCCATCCTTTCTCAGGTCAGTAAAACGAGTACCCAGCTTGTTGAGGGCAATTAGCTAATACATTGTAAACCACTTAGAGAGCACTTTGCTGATAAGTGGTATAGAAATACACATACTATTGCTATTCTTTCAGCCTCTCTTTTGGACACAATAATGCTCAGATGCAGTGTGCAAGATCGCCAAGAGTTCTTCACTTCAGCCTTATTGTTCAGTCACCTAGGTGTCCCAATATCCTTCTCTTGAACCTAGCTTCCTAGATAATGTTTTCGTTTTCCTTGAGAAGCAGCAAATTTGATTCTTATTTAAGGCAAGCAAGGTGATGGACATAACTATTTACATAATAGTTCAGTTTTCTATGAACATATCCCACACCTTAGGAACTGTCTCTGAATGATGTCGATGGGAACAGAAATAAGTCTGGAATTGTCGCTGTCCAGGTGTGTGTGATTGGCATTTGGCTGTGATCTTCCTTAAGAGGGTGCACTACATGTTTTATTTTTTTTAAAAAATTATCTTAGAAGTTACCAGTGAAGACAAAACCCAATTATGCTGGAGGAAATGTTCTGGCCTGAAGGAAGGAATATATACTGTGGAGTCTTTTGTAACACAAACCTGCTACTTGTCAGCTGAAACAGAGTAAATTTTACCTCAGCTTGTTGCTTCTTGTTTAATAAAAATTATAGATTTGATTGATCATTATATAGAACTGTCAGTTTTATTTGATGTTCTTTGAAAACTTATAGTAAGTTAATAGGACAAAGACAAGATCAGACTGAGTGTATATCCTAGTAAATTGCCATTGCTCAGCATATTAGTCCAACTCTTTTCATCTCCAGTTCCACTGCCCTCCTAGAGATGGTTGGCTTTCTGAAGCAAAACATCTCCACTGTCTGTGGAAGTTCTCCTCATGATTTGAAACCATCATTTTCTATTTCTTGTGGCACTTTGCTTCAAACTGTCATTCTTGGTGTGCAGAGATCAAAAGAGTAATGATGGAGTAGGTGAGGCTAGAAGGCTCCTCCTCCTCACATGCTTCATGAATAACTAAATGGGACTTGTACAAAGATTTAAGCCTATATATAGGTGTGTGGGTTTGTTACATATCTTAAGCTCCACTTAATACAGTAGCATTAATTTTTGAATGTACCTGAAGATGATTGGATTTAATCATTTATGTCTTGATGGGTGAGTTTGGGTATCATACTAAATGGTAAAGTAGCATGATGAGGATGTACCACAGTGATACTTGAGCTCATATGTTATCCTCCATTCTCTCATGTGGTATAACTGTGAGGAATGATTTGGAAGTTAGAACACTTCTGTGTTTACATAACCATAGCTTAGGGTTTAGATGACATATTAAAACTGTGAGGGAGCTTTCAAACTCCAGTTTGTGTCCATGGTGGAGAAGAACAGTGGAGGTGGAGCACATAAACACAAGGCTTTCTGTTGCTCATTTCTGTGGATAATGATTTGGCAAGATACCTGAACAGAAGCAGCGTGTTAGTACCATCCCAAGAAAAATACTAAGGTTCAACAGAAAAGCCTGTGCTCAATTTTGCTCTTCAGACTTCTCCTTGTTGATGATTTACTCATTAATTCATTTTTAAAATTATTTTTCATCTTCCCACTGAAGAAATTTACTATTTACTTGCAAACCCCCCCCCCATTAACTGAAATGTACTCTTCGGAAACACTGAATCCTTTTGTTATAAGACTGTTATTCATAGCTCACTATCTGTCCAAAGATGGCTGCCATTTTTCTTTCCATGTCCTTAGCTAGAATGACAGAGTCATACCATCTTTAAAGGCAAAACAAAAGGAGAACCTAGCAGTAATTTTGTAAGACATTTATTGTAGGAAACCTGGCATGCTTGTTAAGAATGGCTGACAGTCCCACTATACCTCTGCTATTATTATGTACTATGTTGCTCTACCCAGGTAATATTTTTTTTAATTTTTGTTAGGAAAAGCTCCTCACTTCCTGCGGCTTCAAAACGTGGAGGTTAATGTTGGACAGAATGCAACATTTCAGTGTATTGCTGGAGGAAAGTGGTCTCAACATGACAAACTGTGGCTACAGGTACAGTGGACGCAAAGCCTTTGTTATTTTTTCAGATCTTCCAAAGCACAGCTAGAGCTTCATATTTCCAAGGGGCTGTCTATTCTTTTCATTAAGCAGTAGGATATTTCACACTCCTAAATGCTAGGTATTTTTCCTGGAAAGCAAAAGAATGGAAGTCTGTCTCACAGTTTGCACCATACCTTCAGTTTCGTAGAGTTATATAGTGAAAAATTCTTCAATTGAAGATGATTAAGGGTATTAGTCAGCAGGACTAATATACCGAATTTTGTGTGTATGTGCCTTCAAGTTGCCTGTCAACTTATGGTGACCCTATGAATTTCATAAAGTTTTCTTAGACCAGGAATATTCAGAAGTGGTATTGCCAGTTCCCTAATCTGAAAGATAGCCTACAGCACCTAATATTCTTGGGCAATCTTCCATCCAAGTACTAACTAAGGCTAATCCTGCTCAGTTGTCAAGATCAGACATGATCTGGTGCCCTTAGGGTGTTTTACATACATCTAATTTTTCCTCATTTATTCTAGTTAAATTAGAGGTTTGAATCAGGAGCTGGGAAAAGAGAAGGACAAAAATATGACAGTGGGTATTGATCTATAAAATATATGAAGAGTGTCAGCCTGGGGAATCATATGAAAAGGTAGAGGGCATTATATAGAATGAACCTGCTTTTTTTATCAATATGCATTTCTGCAAATATACTTTTTGGATTGAAATTTCAACAGTAGAGCTATGCCCAATCTTTTACAACAACCACAGCTTCTAGAAATGTATTATTTATTTATACATCACCCTTCAGCTCAAAAGGTTCCCAGAGTGGCTTACAAATCATTAATTTGACAGTTTCCTGCCCTCAGGTTTGCAATCTAAATAAGACATGGCATGTAAGGAAAAGAAAATGGCAGTAGGGAAGGGTATTCAGTACAGCAGGTGCTCGCAGCTCTACTCTGGAGGAGAGGCCAGAGCAATGGCATCACATGGAGGGAAGGATTCTCTCTAGCTCTTGTGTTAAAATTAAGTTGTGCTTGGCTGCTCTTCACTTCTTCAGAGGCCAGAGCAACAGCAGTTGGAATCCAGAGGGAGAGCCTCTTATCAGTGACTAGGCCAAGGCACAGTGGAGCTATGTCCAGCTACTCTTCTGTCCCTCAGAGTTCAAAGAAATAAAAATTGGAACATGGAAGAAGGGCCATGTAGACTCCAGACTCAGTTGCCAAATTGCCACCATGCACATTCCTAGAACAACCAGGGGTCCTCTTAGATCAATTTGTGTTCCACATGCAAAATGGCCTCATTTGTTGAGCTTCTGAATACATTATCTCTATTGTGTGTGTAGCCATTTAGTGACTTTTATACACAAATTGCACACATTACTTACTTTGTTCATGGTACATAATTAATCATTATTCTGAATCCATAGAGCTCTTCAGTCCTAGTCATTCTGTTTATTGAAAACAACATAGATGCAGATTTCATTGATGACAATGATAATGTAGTGCAGTGCTGGTAATATGAACTAGGTAAATAATCTTTGCAAATAAAGATGAATTTTCAGCTATGTGTTGGATAGCTGAGCAGATAGTTGCATGCAAACCCCCCTCACGCCCACTGTCCTTCCCTGAGCTGTCTGCCTCTAAATTCAGCTCTAAGAACAACTTCTCATATGTAAAGTCAAAGGCTTTCACGGCCGGAATCCATAGGTTGTTGTGGGTTTTCTGGGTTTTTAGGCCATGTTTTATTAGTATTTTCTCCTGACGTTTCGCCTGCATCTGTGGCTGGCATCTTCAGAGGATGATGCTCTGATGCTCCTCTGAAGATGCCAGCCACAGATGCAGGCGAAACATCAGGAGAAAATACTAATAGAACACGGCCTCAAAACCCAGAAAACCCACAACAATCTATAACTTCTCATACGTTATATTCATATGCTTTCTCTCTCTTTCTTTCTGTCATTCATCGTTACTGTGGATATTAAGGAAAAATTAGGAAAAGAAAGACAAATGTGAATTTCCAAAAAGATTTGAAGGCAGCAGTTGCAAAGTGTTGCTGCAATTCTTCTCTTTGCCACAAGGCCATACAAGGTCACAGAACATAATGAAACAATGGCTTATGGCCTGACTGTGCATCCTATATTCAGACGTATTCTCTTTTTATTTCATCCAAGCCATTGAGTTTCTCAGCTGGGCCCTAATGTTGGCTGAACTGTAGCCTTGAGGCCTTGTTACACTGTCAAGAAGAAATTAACATCATGTATCTTGGCCAGTGGGTGACCTTTGATATACCGTAAATCATACAGTTATCACAATTCTTGCAATTGTATAAAACCAAATAGTTTTTAACACTCTTCCCCTCATAAGCCTTGTAAGGCACCTTAAAGAGTTGCAATTTTTTTAAAAAAAAGATGCCACAAAACAGCAAGACCTTTGTTATGACTGAACAGGCACGAAGTGGCTGCCAGCTCATAGAGCTGAGCTTTGTTAGAAGTGAAGCAGTGTGAGGTGATGGGCTCCTCTTACTACTGACAAGGAATTCCTGGCTCTGTAGATTAGCACAGATGGTTGGTTGCTGTCCAAAGTAGTAAGGGCCCTGCTGTGGCTCCTTTGTGTGTGTACACGCATGTATGTGTGATTTGCTATATCTAGCCCTCTACCATATGAGGCTATTGCCTCACTGAGATTAGTGTCCTGACTCGCCTTGAAAGGGACAGTTAAAGTGATATGTCATCAGTGTAGTGGGAGCACTGAATCCCAATCTCCTGGACAACTTCTTTCATTAGTTTTGAAAGTATGTGAAATAATGTGAGGACTCCACAGGCAAACAGCCAAACCTAGTTTGTTCCTCCAGAAAGGAACAGTCACCATAAAACAATGTCTCAAAATCCTTTTCCAGCAAGGCAGCTCAGAATGGGTCTTATTTAAGAATGGGTCTTATTTATCTGCATAGTGCTAGGCAAATTCTTCACAGCAGACTGTATTATTTCCCCTTGGTTCAGGATTTCTCAAAACATGCCTGCTCTTTGCAGACACAATGGTAGCAGATGTTTTTCCTACTTGTGCTGCATACAAGAGGCCTTCAAATAATCTCTAGCATATGTTCAGTCAGATTCATACTGAACTTTCCACTAGAGTCACTCTACTCACTTTCTCACTACCCCATCAGCTCTGGAAGACTGGGGGTTAGCAGAGGATGCTCAGAAGCAGTTGGATCCACTGCCTTGGCCATTTTTTCAATCTATAGATGAACCAAGGCTTCAACCAATGAGGTGACAAGAAGATCCCCAGGAGCTTTCAGGAAACCATCTGGCTCCAACAGCCTCCTGGAGCAGACCGACTTCCTCATTATCCCACTCTTACAGAGGCCCTTTCCTCATCTTACCTTCTTGTGGCGCTGAGGTGCGGGGTTTGCGCGAGCAGCCTCTGGAGAGAGGCTCTTGCATCGAGGGTCCTTTGGCTCTGCATGAGCTGCCTGCTCACGTGAGAGCCCTACTTCTTCCTACCACAGTGCAGCCTGGGACCTTCCCAGGCTGCACTGGGTTAGGAAGAGTGACTGGCGCAGCTCCGGAGGCTACGCATGCCAGGTAAGTGCGTGCAGGGCCCAGGAGCAATGCGTGATCATGCACCATTTTCAGCTTCTAGCTGAAAATGAAAAGGTGCGCAATCAGTACCTGCCAGCTCCTGGAGTATCATGCGATTGTAAATGCATCATGCAGATCGCTCCTCACAATTATGCGACGTTCCGGGTGCCCTTTTGCGTGGAAAATGCCATGCGAAAAGGGCCAGAGTCTCTGAATCCTAGTAAGTCTGAACCCCAGTGAATGGTTACCTATTCATGACAGTAGAACTATAGACAACTCTTCTACTCCAAGATCGTTATCTCCCCATGCAGCACATTCATTGACTGAAATTCATATCAACAGTAGCATTTTCAGCCTGGTGGGGGGTGGTATTCTCAAGGCAGTTTGAACTTGGGAAAGTTTGGGAGGAACCAGCACCCTGATGCATCACTTCTACTTCAGCATTTAAAACAGACAGACAGATAGACAACCCTAGGATACTCTTGTCCATGTCCTGTTACGTGTATTTGCCATCTACTAACAGCATTTCTTACTCTCTGTGCTATCTAGCTAAGTATGCATAAAGTTACCTAACATAATCCAGGACAGAAGATTCTAACCTATATTGTTATTTTGTGTTATAGTGAAGAATTATGAAGCCTGAAGCATAATTGAATTTAGAATTCTCTCCCATGACCATATTATGTTTCCTTTGTCCCCCCTCCCCTGTTTGTCTTGCAGCAATGGAATGGCAGAGACACAGCTTTAATGGTCACCAGAGTAGTCAACCACAGACGTTTTTCTGCGACTGTCAGTGTAGCTGACACTTCCCAACGGAGCGTCAGTAAATATCGATGTGTCATCCGCTCAGATGGTGGATCAGGGGTTTCAAACTATGCCGAATTAATAGTGAAAGGTAAGTGGCAGCCAATAAAGTGTGTGCATGTGTGTTATATTATTTTTAAATCTACACAAAACACGAGAATGCTTTAAGGAGAGAAGGCTTTCTACACGGCTTTGCCAACAGATAGTAGCTCCAAAATCATTCAAAAAGAGCTAACTGACATTGATTCATTTGTGTACTTGTAGTCTCTGCTTGGCTTTGAATTTCAGATTCCAGAAATGAACAAAAGGGGTTCAGTGACATTAATAATTAGTGCTTTAGGGACTATATTATTAGTATATTAGTATATGGTGTATTTATGCTTCAGACACTGTATTATTAGTAATTTTGACTTATCCAGCAAGACCATTACTTCTAGTCTAGAATTTTGGCACAGAAATCTGTGTTAATTGACAAGAAAATAAAAATATAAAAACACAAAAAATCTCTGTAGTTTTAAGGCGGAGACTAAATTGCTTCTTGATGAAAGACTCAAAGAGCCTGATATTTCTTAAACAATTTGTGAGTGACATCTTTTGAACTGAATCCACACTGTTTTGTGCTGCATAAGACTAATGTGGATACCTGCGTTAAAGCAATAGAACACTATATTGTTTTCTGGAATCCAGAGAAGATTTGGTAAAAAGTAGATTAAATTAAATCAGAAATTTAAAAAGTGCATATTTCCAGAGTGGTATAGATTCTTCTTAGGATAAAAGAAGTGATTCATAGGGCCTGGTTTTTGACCCGAGAGAACATCTTATCACTGTAGGTTCTTCTGTTGTTGATGCTTGCATTGCAAGTAAGGGCAAGACATTGTACCCTATATTTCTCCAATCAAACATTTTGATTCTGATGGTACTGCTATTCAAAGATGTTGTCAAATATTAGCTCCTATCATCTGTCATTACTGGCTATACCAGTTTCTCATGATGAAAGCTGCAAGTCAGCATCATCAAGAGAACTGATGGTCCCATTCCTAAAATCTGCATTTAAGAGTATGCAATACAAGAGCCTTTGCCCCCCTAAATTGAAAGACATTCATGTTTAGCTTTTTACCACACAGTGAGTCCAGCTTTATCTCCTCTATACTTCATATTGGTTTGGCAGAAAGAGTATGGGAAATGGAAGCCACATGGTTAGAACTACCATCAGACAAGCTGTAAAGTAGCATAGCATGTTTAGATTTGCCTGAATCCATCCATGAAAATGTTGGAAATGTGATACAATGGCATATTCGCTTTTGGAAGAGGCAAAATCAGCAGGATCAATCTAAAGGTAGTGGAGACAAAGCATTGGTCGCTCTTCAGCAATGTTACTGAAGCTGGCAGGATGCAATGAAAACTCTAAACAGTGATGAATTACCACGTGGCAGACAAGGCACTGATCAACCCAGCATAGGAAATGATCAAATTTGAAGGTGGGGAAGCTAATATGCTAGGTAGTACAAATAACTAAAGGTAAAGATAATTATGTGTAATGTAAGTATTGCTTTGCAAAGACTTTTTTAAAAAAATAGTCTGCTCAGTGATCAGGTAAATTTATGAGTGTTTCGTAGAAGGTTAGACTAATGAAGTGCTCATGTCCCTTTGGAACTGCATGGATCAGTGGTTGTGCAAAGGTCTAACTAATTTGGCAAGGGTAGCATCAAATTGGCAATGACATACATGCAGAGAAGCTGAAATGAAAGCAAATTGGAACTGTTTAATTTCAAAGAGCTGTTTATTGAATTGGCTTAATATGTTGGAATATGCATTATGTTAATCTATAATTGAGGTTTAGTTCAACTGACTGACTGGTCCTTAAGTCTAGATGAAGACAGGCTGAAGGACTTGAATACAAATATATTGGTGGAGACTAAAATTAAACAAATAATGTCTTTTCATGTTGGACTGAAACCCAACAGGTTATATGAAATAGCAGGCAACATTTCGAAAGAGAAATGTATCTGTTATAGAAAAGAAGTTATAGCAGATAAATGCAAATGGTTCATCAAAGTTTCAGAAGGGCAAAATTAATAATCACTTTGTCATGCAACTGAAACCATGTCCACCTCTTTAAATTTCTGAGACAATGTGGTTAAATAAATCATGCACCTTCTTTCTCCTCTTTGTTCTAGACCTCTGTGCCACCCAAAACCTTGCTTGAGAAGTTTTCCCACATGTCCAAGCAGTCCAAGCAGTATTACTGCTTTAAGAAGTTAGAAACCCTGTTGAACAAGAGAACGATAGCATTCAGGAAGCTTTGAGGGAGCAGGAAGCAGAAGTATGGGGGCATGCGAATGACTTTATTGGAACTATGCTTAGTTTTCAGATGAGGCATTGTGCAAAATTTGTATATAGGTGACATGACTGAATATGTTTCTAGGTTTTACTTTGAGTGTTCACTTTGAGTGTTCACTTTGAGTTTCTGCCTTCTGTAATAGATAAATCCAAATTAGTAATGGCTAATTGCTTGTAAGGTGAACATTGGATGGTCATATATTAGTCTTCTGTTTAGAAAATAGTGTGGTAAAGACAGAAGTGTGCAAAATTGTGAATCTGAGACAACAGCAAATGCTGGACCAAAAGGAAAGACTGAAGAAACAATTCTTCAAGTATTTATGTTTACAACAACCAAAGAGAAAACTGACATCTAAGACCTGCTAAATACTCAATGAGTTAACTGGGTTTGGATTTTATAGGATAATTTTATGAAGATCATTTAGAAAGAGGAACCATTTTTTTTTACAATCAGCTTATTAAAAAACTATACTGATGTATTTAATGATTATAAGTGATATTTATAAAATAAATAATATTATACTTTACATTTAGTCATATGTTCAACATACCAGTTTGGCTGACACATGAGTGTAACTTATAAATCAATAAGTTTTTCCTTTGTTCTTAAGTTTTGGGAATTCTGTAGTTTTTTGTTCAAAACCAAAACCCAGCCAGAAGCCGTACCCCATTTAGTTCACAGGTGTTACCAGTCTGTACATGCTAGGGATGAGTAGTGATTTACAGCACCAACTTCTCTGAAAGTGTTCTTTCTGATCTAGTATTGCAAACACAACTTATCCTTCATTCTTAAGCTGACTGTCCTCAGCCTTGCCTTCTCCAGTGAATTTATCTCTGGCCCTATTGCTGATTGTTTCATGTTTCTTCAGATATAGAACTGCAGGTTCTTCTTTGTTCCGGATCCTTCTGCTGGCTAGGCATCTCTTTAGATCCTCATAATTCTTACTTAAACAGTCCCCTGGACTTTGGAGTCAGATGCAATCTTTGATGCTTCCTGATTGCATGTCTTCTCCTGCCAACATCCAAATAGAAGCCCAAGAAGCCCCCACATTCCCTACTGTTCAGCTTTCCTGAATGTTGCCTGTTCCCCAGTCAGGGTACCCCTCACAGAAGGCAGTTTAAACCTATCCAGTACATATTTGCAAGGAGCTCAGAATTATTTATTTATAAAATTGGGTGGTCAATTAAATACTGATTGTTTAGATTATGAATACTTTATGAATTCGCTTTGGAATGACCCTCTCTCTCCATCCAAAGTTCACATTAAGGCATGGACGAGTATAAATTGAGTCTCCATGTGGGCCACATGCAGGTATTTCAAAACTAGCAGTGATATTCAAGTTTTGGTGGTTTTCTTTTTGTTGTTGTTGTGACAAACCTGATGGGAGGGGGTCTTGACCACAGAGCCTCCTTGGCAACTGAGAGTGTTTAAGCTGATTGGATGGTGAAATGGGACCTTGGACAGCCCAGGGGAGGGGCTGGTGGAAAGAGGAAAATAAGGGTTTTTAACTATCTGGTGTGTGTTTGAAGGAGTGTGTGATTTGTGGTGTGTTTCGAGAGGTTGGGAATTTGAAGAGCTCTGTGGGAGAGAGGACTGAGGCCCTTTTCACACGGGGTGAATAAAACGGTGTAGGGCGACCTCAACCAGAGGTCGTCCACACCTTGGAGTGCGCAGGGTCGGTTTTAATTTTGAGGTTCTATACCTCAAACCGCCCTGAAGTGGCTGGAGGTGGTGGTGCCGCGTGTTTTTTTAAAAGCCACTTTCCAAGTGGTTTTTATTAAACACAAGCGTGCAGCCCCGTTCCACCCTGTTGCGGCGCCCCAGTGTAGACTTGCAGGTGCGCACAAGTGCGTGCCTGCAGATCTGCCAGGGCGCAGGCTTCTGGCTGGCGAGCTTCTCCGATTGGTGGAGAGCCTCCGCCAATTGTAGGCCGCCATTTTGGACACTGCCGGCTCCGTTTCTGCGTGCTTTGCCCCGTTTCTCCCTCCACGTGTGGAAAGAGCCTGAGAAATTGGATATATGAAAGATAGCGAATGAATTGAGAGAGAGAGAAAGAGAGAGAGAGAAGAATGGTGTGCTGTTTATAAACATTTAGATACAAAACACATTTAAAGTGACAATGTTACAATAAATGTTTGAAGTTCTGTGTTCCTTAAAACAGTGTCACAGAGTCTCATTCTGAATTCTGGAATATACACGCTACCAATAATATCATCTTGACCTTAATGCCAACTGTACCACAGTCTTGGAAAATATAAACCACTGCTGATCCTTACATCTGGGAGAAGGGCAGATTTAGGGAAGGCAGTAAAGGGGGAGAGTCCTGAAAGGAAGAAGCCAAGGGGGGATAAGAGTGAGGAAGGACTGCGTCCTCAGAGAGGGGAAACTGAGGCAGACCTGTTTGTTCTGGCCCTGGCTTGATTCAGAGATCTCCCTGGCTGTTCAGACCTGAACACAAAGAGGTGTCAGGCTGGGCAGGCCTTGAATGCAAGGCTTGGGTGCGCCTTTTGCACACAGCACTGACGGGTGGTGGTTTTTCCCACGTTTAACAGTTGTTTCCTGGTGATATTTAATGTTTTAGTGTAAAGCTCAAGTTGCATGTGGCCCACAGACTGGACAATTCCCAACCAACTGTAGAATAGCAAGGCAGTGGTGTTTTTTGTTTTTGTTTTTTGAACTTTGCTTATTAATTCTGCTAGGGATCAGCTTTCAAGAACCAAACCATTTCAGAACATCCATAGACATGATGGACTTCATATCTGTGCTGACTTCCCAAATTCCCATAGCTTTATTAGGTAAACTCTTATTGGGACCAACAAATAGATTTGGGCCAAAAGCTTCAGTTGTAAGATTTACATTCTACCATCCAGGGAATTATTTTTAAGGTATTTACAATTTGGGAAACAATTTCTGTCATAAATGGATATTTCTTCCAATATATCAATTTGCTGTTGTGGGCCAACAGACTCCTAGCAAGAAGTGAATATAAAATTAGGTTTCAGTATGCTTCCAGTTTAACAAGAGGAAATACATTTTATGGATATTACATACCCCAAATCTAGGCTTAACTCAAGAACTATTGAGGTTGGATCTCACAAGAGTAATAAAACCAGGAATAAAAATGCATAGCGTGTATAAGAAATAATGGAAGGGGCTCTATGCTAAATAGAGCTAAATAGAGCTCTACCAGATAAGGTGGAGCCAAAGGAGCTAAATAGAGCTCCACCATATAGGGAAGATCTGTTGAGATTTTTTTTTTCTGTTGTCCCAGAATTTTTTTCTGACAATTCCATGCACCAGCTGCAAAATCTTATTCTTATCCTTTAGTTGGTTTCTTTTCAATTCTGAGACATTTTGGAACCAAAAGAAGAAGAAGAGGAGGAGGAGGAGCAGATTTCTTCTCCTTTTCTTTTTAAATTTCTTAGAATTATTGTACTAGAGTGTGTCAGACAAATAGCGCTTTTTCTCTAAAATTTAAAAATAATATGTCCAAGATGAGAATATATGCCCTTCAGACCATAGGACCACTTCAGCAAACCATTCCTCCGGTTTTGTAAAAAAAAAAAAAAAAAATTTAAAGAACTCTAGTGCAGATCCAAGAAATTGCTACAACCAACCTCAAAAAATAAAAATAAAAATAAAAAAAGAATGGAATGGAATGGAATGGAATGAGTTGGACACAGAGGCAACAGCAGCCCACAAAATCTGGCAAATCCTAAGGAACTGCATCATGAGAATTCATCATTCTCTAGACCAACCTGAAAAAGCTCCAAGCTTTCTTTCTCTTCTCTCTTTTTCAAAAGAATATTACAAATAAGAAATCAGTGTTGCAGATTGGCAGTGTGAGAAGCTTAATTCCTGTGTCAACATAAAACCAATTTCAGAATTTATCTGCAGGGTAAAATGTATGACTGGGATATCTGACTCTTGCAGTCCTTTGTATTGTGTCTGTGTACTTCTATGTATGAGCACACACACACAAGAATGTACCTCTTTTTTACAAAAGCAGGAAGAACTTTACTGTCTTCCTCCTAAAGTGTGGTAACCATTAAAAGATGTGATACAGATGTAATTGTTCTGCAGTAGCTTTGATAATTAAAGATTTCTTGTAAAATGAAAAGGAGAGTGGGGTGAAAACCTATAAGACAACTGAGCCCATGGGGTGGACAATGAAGTTATAATGGCTTGCTAACAAAACTTTATTTATTTATAAATCATTTAAACAATTGCCAGAGTTCAAAGAAATCACTTGAACATATCAAGGGTTATGTCTGATCACTAAAATTCATCCTTTGTTATGGATAATAAAAGTTAAAATAGAAAGATAAAAGGAAAAGATAGGTATCTCCAGATTGTCCACATTTAACCTATAAGCCAAGTGGAATATTTTCTGCAGGTACTGCCTTCCATACCAGTTAAGCTTCAGTAATGAGGATTTCTCCCGTAGGGTTTACTGATATAACATTACATTTTATACTTAAAAAAAATAGATTGAGTCAGTAGAATATGAATGTGTGTCTTACTATGAGAACTTTACTGTGAATTTGATGTATTGTTTAATCACCTCTCTGTGCACACACGTATGTAATCTTTTGTGTGTAAACTGTCCATAAAGACTATACTGTTCCTGAAACACTCCTCACGGTTAGGGAGACTGTGTCTGCTATTGTTTGAGGAGGGAAGATGTTATTTTCCCTTGCTCCCTATTTTTTCCTCTGTAGGAAGCTTTGTGGCCTGGTGCTTGGGAAGTCCTTGTATTAAAGGAGAGGATGGTGGTATAGGAGAGAATGTGAGGCATGAAAATTCATTGTTATTGACTCATATAACTCATTTTGTATTTTGTATTGACTTATATAACTTATTTTATATAGGCCATATTCTAAAGTTTGAAAAATAGGAATTGTCTACTTTGTCCTAATTATCAAATGCTTTGAGAGAATTGCACAAGGCTTTGAATTTAGGAGAGATTTCAGGTGTATATCCATTTCCCACCTCTCTCTCTCTCTCTCTTGCGCTCAGAGATGCTTTGGTGCCAATTTTCTTTAATCTAAAGTAATAAACAGGCAAACATGATGAGAGTCAGATCTAATGGTAGTGACCTTTGTTTCATGATTCTGGTTTTCTCTGTGGATAATTTTAAGTAGTGTGTGAAAATGATGTAGAAGAAAACCATTACTTTCTGAACACTGGAAAATGTATTTTATTGCTGACCCAACCCAAATGGAACTGATTCTATTTTTATCACACTTTATTTATCTCATTTATCTCTTAAGCTTGGCAGAATTACTTTTTGGACTGCAAATCTCAGAATTCCCTGGATTACATGGGATTCTGAGACGTGTAGTCCAAAAAATAATCTTTCTAAACTTCTATTTGTATTTTCTTTGGGATATAATGTGTCCTGGGTATAATTTGCATGTAGATAACCAACATGAAGTAGTGGGTTGTGTAATGGACTGAGGCTCTGGTGTTTGAATCCCTGCTTAGCCACGGAAGGCCGCTAGTTGACCTTTGGCAAGACATATTCTCTCAGCCTCAGAGGAAGAGAGTGGAAAAGCTCCTCTGAAGAAGCCTTGCCAAGAAAACTCATGCTAGCTTTGCTTAGGTTCGCCATAAGTCAGAAACAACTTGGAGGCACACAACAAAAATAATTTGCAGTTACCTGAGAGCTTGGAAAAGTTACTTTTTGACTTCTACTCCTAGAATCCACAGACAACATGGGATTTTGGGGGTTATAATCAAAAAATTAGCTTTCTCAAGCTCTTGTCTTCTGGGGATAATATGCTTTGATAGTTTCTTTTCCCAAAACAGAACACTGTGAATGTTTAGCTTATTCTGTTTTAGCTAATCCTTTTATTAACAGCAATAGAGGGAAAGCTTTATTAGTATGTAGACTAGGCATTCTAGTTAAGGGAAAAAGTGTAATTTCAAATGTGCTCATCACATTTTGTATGGCTCTTCACAAAACAAGTTTTTAAAAAGCTTAAAAGATCATTTGTTCCTGTAATGAAAATTTTTGGACCTGCATCTAGTAACTGAGAATGTTAGGCTCATTCCTTGGTAGCATATATTTCATTTTTGCTTCACTGTCACTTAATTTTGAGTTACAAATGAGTAGCAACATTTCATTTAAAATCAGTGGAGTGGAGGGCCCACCTTTAATACAAAAAGTTTTACATAAAAATAGCCAAACTGAAAGTACATTTATACAGTGAGCTCTGCAAAACCCATATGAACATAGCAAGTGGATTAAATGAATATTTTTTGCAAACTTATTTTGAGAACACTAGTGTTAGGGACCACTATGATTAAGGGAGCTTTTAAGAACCTGGCTGAGCAAGATACGAAAAACCTAGAAACTGGTATTATACTGAGTCAGACCACTAGTTCATCAAGCTCAGTATCATCTGTGAGCAGCTCAACAGAGTTTTAGCGAGAACTGTGTGGGGCTTAATAAAAGTACTGCCCTTTCAAACAAGAATTCTGCCTCAATGAAGTTTTTCCTTCAGTCTCCAAAGTTGCAGAGGATGAGAAACTGAAAATAATTCACATCTAGAACGTTTAGGTTTGCTGTGTTTGCATCCCCTTGGTAGCATTATCGGCCCCTTTCTTTGGATGCTGAGCCTTTCTTTCTAATGTTCAACTGATGTTTTAAATCAGTGGTTCTTAACCTATTCCTTACCAGAGACCATTTGCAAATATAATTTGTTGCCAGGGTCCCCCAAGGCTTAACCCAAGATTTAAATATTTAAATTTAGATATACATATTCAAACATTTGTTTAAATAGTCAAATATTTATTTATTAAAGGATTCTTGAGACTAAGATTCAAATCCCCACTCAGACACTGGCTAACCTTGGGCAAGACACATTCTCTCAGGAAAAGGAAAGGAAAGGAAACCCCCCTCTGAACAAATCTTGCCAAAAAAAAAGAAGAAGAGAAAACCCTGTGATAGGTGCACTTTAGACACTTTAGTTGCCATGAGCCAGAACTTATTCAAAGGCACAAAACAAAAAGTGCCACTTACAGGGGGAGGTTCCTTCTATCCCCTTTGAAAACTGACTTGTGGCGACCCTAAGGTGAACCTATCATGGCAGTTTTCTCTGCAAGATTTGTTGCCTTTGCTTTTCTCTGAGGCTGAAAGAATGCAATTTGCCTGAGGTTACCCAGTGGGTTTCCATGCCCTAGTGGGGATTCAGACCCTGGTTTCCAGAATCTTAGTTTGGGTGTGTGCACAGGCCTGCCACAATGTCCCTCTTGTTAGTGATGCGAGAGCAGGAGAGAGCAAACTGCCCAAACATGCCCAAACTGCTCCATTGTTTGCAAATTGTCAACGCCAAGGCCTGGCAAGCAGCCAAGGGAGCCAGCTACAGGTTTCTTGCAGATAAGGCAGGGAATAACTTAAAGGGCTTTACTTCAGCAGAACTGAACAGGAAAAATAGCAGTAAATACCGGCAGCAGGGAGACTCCCTGGCTGTTATGTCACAGCAAAGCGAGCACACAGTCAAAGTCTGTTTGAACAAACAAAGTTACCAGAGCTGGTCCGGGATCAAGAGGTGGCGACGTTCCAGCAGGTCGGGCAGCGTTTCAGGAGGCCAAGCTGAGATCCACAACAAGCACTTCACCCAGAATGGTCAGTTGTGAGCCGACAAAAGACCCAGGGCTGAGTGATTGCTTTTATAAGCAGATCACTCCTCCAGGTGTTATCGCAGCTGGGCCCTGATTGCCTGGCGTTTTCTATTTAAACGTTCTGACCTCCTGAGAGCACTCTTTTGCTCCCGATGCTGCTGGTAAGTAGGCACCTCCTCTTGAAACTCACTATCCGACTCCTGTGGCTGGGCTGGGTCTGGGGCAGCCCCTGGCTCTGCTGCTGGGACTACTGGGGCCAAGGGCTCTGTGCCTGGGGCAGCCTCGGCAGTGGGCTGTGCTGGTGCAGCAGGCTCCAGGGACTCTGGCTCAGACTCAGAGCTTGTGTCCTGGAGTTCCAGGGTCCTGACACAAATGAAGGAGCAGTTTCAGCACCTGCAACCCCACTGCCACATCCCTGTTGTTGTTGCTGCTGCCGCTGTTGGTGTCTGGCAACAGGGCTTCATGGACTCCCAGGGGTTCCTGGACCCCAGGTTATGAAGCACTGTTTTAAATTAGTGAATTGCTAGAAATTTGGGAACTGAAGGGAAATTTCATAAAGGAGGAAGAATACTTACTAGGGACAATGCCCTCATTTTCATGCCTCCCGTAGCTATACCCCTGCCCATTCCTGGCTGTGGATGCTAAGCACTGAACTTGGGAGCTCCTGCATGCAACATTTGCCACTGAACTATACTCCATTCCAATATAGAAGCCTAACAAATTATGTCAGAGTTTGAACCAGGAGCCTTGTGCAGACGAAGCACATTGCTTTACAAACAAATTACATTTCACTAACATACAGATTCTAAATGGAGTGGACAGTAGCTGTACCATCTTTGCAATATGCAGCTGTTGCTGATGGGCTTTCTCTAAAGGTGTGGCATTGACGGATACACACAGTGGACAGTGGGTAATATTAAGTTTATAAATGCAGACTGTTGATCCAAGAAAGATGTGAATGTGTCATGCTAATATGACAGATATAACTAATTGCTCAGAGTCAAAACATCTAAGGCTTTCATCTTTGCTGGCAGTATTCAGCAGTGCAAGTAGAATGGAGCTTGATTATGTTCACTTGTAGTTTTTGTTTCAACTGAGCTATTCACCCCAAGCCAATTTTCTTTTCCCCTACTCCTTTAATTTTGCAAATAAGGTTGTAAAATCTTGTTAAAAGAGAAGTGCTAGGGTGTTTTGTTTTTGGAAGCCAAGCTATAACTCAGGACTGCCTCTCCCAGCAGTCATGTTACTTTATTTTCTGATTATGGTTTTATTGTTATTTTTATGTTCTTTTTTAAAAGGAGCAGGATCATGAATGAAGCCATTTTTCACACTAGTTTTAAAATGGACAGCTATGCTGTCTTGAATCACACCGATACCAACGGATGAGTAAAATGGTGTGCCTCTTAAGAGAAACCCATAAAGCCTAAATCACATTGTTAGTCCTCAATAGAGTAAAACCATTGAATCATCTGATTTGACCTATGTGCTGACTTGCTAATAATTGATTCAGTGGGTTACTCTGGTTGAGGCTAATCCAAAAGATTCCAGCCAACGTGTGCTCTGTGTGATGCTTGTTGATAACGATAGTGATTTTCTTTTGCCTCAAAAATGGTTAACATCTCTCATATCCTCTCCCATGTTCTATAAGTTAGATTAACTGCAAAACAGAGAATTGCCCAAATCAGAGGCCAATATGAGAAATTTTGCTGCCTGAATCAGAACATAGATGAGATTGGCATTTGAGATCAGCAGTGTTAGCAAACATAATCCACACTGCTGTACCCTCTGCCTGCTCTTTTGACAGGACAAAAGATATGACAGACTCCGAACGGAAAGGTGGGTCTGGAAGACAAAAGTGCTATACAGTTGTTGTATTTTTTTAATATATACCCCCCCCCCCAAAAAAGTATGTTCTGCACTTATGCACAATTCACTGAGTTAAAAATGAAGAATTAAATGCACATCTTGATCTTATTCATGTTGAGGTAGAGGCCCAGGAGAAATATCCACCACCCTAGTACCTGCCACTTGATGGTAGGGCTGGACCTGCCCTAGGCTATCAACTGGGTTTCATGTGATTCATTCACAAGCACACCTATCCCAACAGTCGGAAAAAAGAAAAGGAAAATCAAGACAAATTTTAATCGTACATTGATAAATGTGGCCTTCTTCAGACATTTACTTAGCACTTTTTTCAGGGCTGATAAGTCCAGTGTTCTGTATCATTCTATTGCCTTTTAAATTAAATGTGAAAACTGAGTTGAGAATATTGACTTTGAAATGAGGATAAATGGACTTGGCTTTGTAAACAAATGACAGAGAATTTTGAATTGCTGTCTAGTAATATTAGGTGAAATTCTGCTTTTTTGAATTCCAGCTAAGAATATTAAAGTGGCAATTTGAGATAATGGTTCACTATAGCATTAAAGCAAGGTGTCTTTAACTATCATTTTGCATTCCTCTTCTTCTTTAAAAAAGAATAATGTGAATTATATTTATTGCTCTAAATATGTAAGCTATCAAGTCTACAGTTCTGTGTCTCCTGGCAGATTTCCAGTGTGGGTTGTTAGATGTTTTGTAGAAGTCTATTGTCCACCCTAGTATTAGACGAGAGCCTGACAGGTAGGAAAAATAGCACAAAACATGCACAGTTTCAAATCATGATTTAAGGAGAGAATTTTGACTTCAGCATGAGTTCGGTAAACTATATCAAGATTCTGATTCCTATATGTCCTATGGCTAAAAAGAACGAGATACAAAATAGAACATGTCTCACAGGAATCCTCGAGAATGCTTTCAATTTCGCACCTTTGTTCATGTTAACCTCATAATAGTTCTCAGAGATATGAGAGGAAGTTCATTGTGTTCACGTTTCCCTACAAAAATAGGCCTTTTACATTCCCTGAGAGAGGAAATACATATGTTTCTGAGATCTGCAGTGTAGTTTAGTACAGGAAAAAAAAATGAGCATCAAACCAAACCTAGCCTTGGTCCAGACTATCTCAGGGACTGTATTCTTCAGTACACCCTGGGCTCAAAGACCTTCAAGAAAGAGACTTCTTTTGGTCCTACAACTCTCACAGAAAACTCTGCTGCCAATGCAAGAAAGGACTTCCATGGTGACTGCTTGTAGGCTCAGGAACTCCTTTCATAAAGAGTCTATATTGACTTCTTCCTCGTTGTCGTTTTGTTGCCAAACAAATAATTTTATTTCAACAGGCTTTCAGAGACTGACTATTTTTAAGGAAAAGCTTTCAATTGTATGTTACACTGCTTTTTAACTTTTTACAATATAATGAAAGCTTTAACAGTGCTTTTCAAGCTATCTAATGTGTGAGACTGGCAATTTCTTTTCATGGTGAGTCAGAGACTGGCTCCATATACTTTCCCATTGGGAACAATTGTTTCTTTCTTTTGTGGAAACTTGTCAGGTCAGCCAATGGCTCAAGGCTGAGCACTAATCCAGGGGCAATTGAAGTAACTGCCCTGCTTTAAATGGCTTGTAATGTAATAGCTAGTTGATTATAATGGCAATCTTTTGCATGTTTTTAGCTATATTGCACTTGTTTTAATTTTGTAAGCTGCCTTGAATCCCAACTCGATGGGGATAAGTTGTCTGTAAATAAAAACAGAAGAAATAAATGTGTACATCTGAAAAATGCGCACAGTTAAAAATATGTATATTTCTACGGTGTTCTGATCTGTTCCTCATTTTTCCCCCAAAGGTGGGACTCAAGCCAGTTTATAAGATTTTTAAAAAACATATTAGTAAAAAAGTATCTTAAAAAACACCAAAGTTATGATTAAAATAATACTAAACTCTGTATAAAATCAATCGACAGATACATTAAAATGTGTCCATTAGTGGAAAAAAGTGCCAAAATATTCATGGATTTCCATAAAGAAGAAGCAAAAAACTTCACAACCCAACAAGGAAGTAGGATAGGACAATAATGTGAATGGGATTATGAGAAATGCAAGAATAACAAAATGAAACAGATTTTCATATCTCTAGCAGCCCCTTTGGAAGATGCTTATAGAAGTTTTCTAAAGGGTGGGCAATGAAAATCATTTGTTTGTTAATTTGCTTTGAAATCTATGAATTTCTTTGAGAACCTTTTGTAAGTTTTTAATTGATGAATTCTTCCTTCCAGGCTTCCCTGATTGTACAATTGTCCCTCAACTAAATGTCCTGACTTGGATTTGACTTTTCTATGTCTTTATTCCAGACTTGGATTTTTACTCCAATACTCTGATATTTCTGTGTAATTAAAACCATTGTACATATTCTAGAACCAATTTGTAAAAGGTTTTTTTCCTATAGAGTACATGATGGATGGAACATTCATGGGATCGGACATAGATGCAGAATGCTTTGGAAAAGAGTTGGCCTTATGCAGAGTGCTAATTAGGGTTGTTTGGTGTCATGGATTGAGTCATCACAAAATGTTCTTTGATCTAGGCTTCCTTGCCTTGCATTTTCCCCATCCATCTCTGTTCAGGCATCCTACACATTCAGTTATATTCTCAGTCATTTTCTTGTGAAGTTTCCAGCAGGAAATATCCCATCTATTACATGTGTGAGTGTGTGTGTTTTTCAAGCAGATGCAAATAGCTGAAGGATCTATCCTTATCTTCTATTATTCAGTCATGGGTGCATGCTTTACTGCCATTCTTCCTTGCCTGGAGCTAATACAACACAATGGAACATGATGTACAAATTGCTTGTTCCCAAGCAGGCTTGGATTGCTTGTTTTCTGTTTTCTTTCTTTCTTGCATAATATAAAAAGTTTTTACACCTCTTTCTGATCTTTTTTCTCCTTTGACTTCTGTTAAAATAGTTGGTAGTCACTAATAACATTTTTATAGGCAATTTATCAAGCAAATGTAATCATTACTGTAAAGTTTTAGAGGCTTGGTGCTTCTTTACAGGCAATGAGTCATGCTCATCGCATTTTCCTCTGCAGGTTCCATGAGTGATTGCGTGCACCTTTCCCATCTTTTACAGACATGCCTTTATTTCATATCAGCTGTTTCCACTTTAGTTTTGCAGCACAACTTTGCTTCACAGCACTGGAGGAGAAGCATTCTGATTGTAGGAACTTCTGCTAAATGTGGTGGCAGAACTTTATTGGTGGTGTTTTGGTGCGCTAGCATTTTTCTTCTAGTGCCTATGCTTCTGTTTGTTTGTTTGTTTGTTTCCTTCATTGGCAGTAATGGCTGTGGATGTACAAAAAGGTCTTGTGAGGCCACTTGTTATGTACCCTTTCCCTCCAGACAATGGAAGATGACCCCATCTCACACAATTTAAGAGTGTTTCCACCTTATATCAGCCTTTTAGCAGCAATTTTCAGTGTCAACAATCAGTGTCCTCTAACCACAGAGACCTCCAGGTAGGGCTTGGGCGTAGTGCTGGGAAGCCTGGCCGAGGTCCTAGAGAGCTAATGCTAATCAGTAGAGTAATAGTGTTCTGTATGGCCCAATAGGAAAGAAGGCCACTTCTCATTGCTGCTTGAAATCCACAGGACTGCTATAGTTACGTAAAATGTTATACAGAATATCATTCAATCTGACTTTTCTTTCTTTTCCAAAAGCTCAGAGAACTAGAGAAGCTATAACTTCTCTGATTAACTTTCAGCACTTCTCTGGTTATTCAGCATATCATACACATTGGTACGTGTTCCGAGACTGCACAATAATATGGAAAGAAGTATATGAGGAAAGAATACAAACATTTTACATAATGTTCAGATTTTTTTAAAAAAAATTAAATAGGCTTATTGTAACATTTTTAAGAGTTAAAAGTGGGGGCAGGAGTGACCTGTAACTGGTTTTGGTGCTTTGCACTTCTTTGTTTCTTCTAGGAAGCAGGGATATGACAGGAGTCATAGGTGAAAACATCTGTTTAAATTTCCATATGTCATGAGTGCCCAAATACATTTAATAGGTATGCAAGTCATGTTTAGATGGATTGTAAAAATGTAGAAGGAAACAGCAAAGGCAACAAGGAGATGCAATAGTAAGGATACCTCCAAGTGAGCACTTTGCTGTAATGATGACCAAAACTGATTTGAGGCGTCTTATATTGCTGGGACCCAGGACATCTCCCTCCAGACTACTCCTCTTCCCATCAAGTGGAAAACCTTTTTTTCCCCATTATTTTTTGTTGAGACAAGATTATATTAAATTATTTTTCCAATAAGCTGCATTATCACTGAACATAATTTATGTATTTTTTGAACTTTTGATCAACATTATATCTTTCAATTAATACAAATAACTGTTACCAAGGTAACACCATTGCAATAAAATAAACGGAGAAGATATAATTTTCCAGTGTTATCATTAATTACCATATTATTAAAAGAAAAAGAAGAAAAGAGAAGAAAGAAAAAAGAAAAAAAAGAAAAGGTTCAAAAACAAAAAAAATTACTTCCACTGATTTGAACTCATTCACTTGGTAACCAATATAGAAGGTACACATTCATGTTACATATACTTCCTCTCCTTTTTTCTTTATCCAATTTCCCCTGTAGTCCTTGATATTGTTCCTCTTTTTGTTATTATATGGTGTAAATGTTCTCCTACTACTCCCACCTTTCGATGTTTGTCCCCTTCCTAGTTATGCAGTTACATATATGTTCTTGTACACTCACATACATACATTCGTATATGTGTACGTACAGACGTACTTATTCTTATCTCTATACATTTGTACTTGTACCTCTGTTAAAATATTTATACTACCAAATAGGCTGAGTTGTATTCACCTCTAATTCTCATTCCTCTCTGGTCGCCCTTTTACTCAAGTTATTTTTCTGTGATTATTCTATAATTATATTGCCCCATCTACTACAGAGGAACTTTGTTACTGGGTTCCATTCTTTCAGTATTTCGTTGGATTTCTCTTTAATTCTTACAGTAAGTCAATCATTTTCTTTCATTTCTAATATTTTCAACATCCATTGTTCTATGGTTGGAGTTTCTTTGTTTTTCCAGTTTTTTGCAATTAAAATTCTAGCTGCAGTAATAAGATATAATAAGATTCTCCAATGTTTCTTTAAAATTTTGGAGTCTATAATTTGGACCATGTTTAATAGGTAAATTTCTGGTCTTAAGGGTATTTGAGTTTTGAATATTTCCATCAAAATTTTGTTTAACTCTTTCCAAAATTTATTAATTTTTTGGCAGTTCCGCCACATATGTATAAATGTACCTGTATTTTCCTGGCATTTCCAGCATTTATCTTGGTGTGTATTGTACATTTTTAAAATTTTTGCTGGTATTATGTACCATTTGAAAAACATCTTTATGTAATTTTCTTTAAGGTCCTGTGATAACATAAATCTGTGAGTTAATTTCCATGATGTTTCCCATTGATCCAACTCAATTACATGTACTTATATAGTTGCCCAGGATATCATAGTATCTTTAACTGTTTGGTCCTCTAGTTCATATTTTAATAAGTATCTGTAGAGTTTTGCTGTGACATGATTTGATTGTCCAAATATAATTTTCTGTCATTTGTTAGGTGTTGGCCTCGTATTAAACCCTTCTAATTTTAAATCTATTTTGTATTTTTCATGGAGTTGTCTGTATGGGAACCAAGCCAATTTATAACCCATTTGTTCTAGTTTGTCTCTTGGTTTTATCTGTGGTGTTGATGATTCCATAACTTCTAATAGATCTTTGTATGTCAACTATTTTTCTTGCGTTTCAGCCCATCTCTCAAAGAAGGCTTCCTGTGGAGATATCCATGTTGGTATTCTGTTATATAATTTTTTCTTTATTTGTATCAATAATGATCCCCTAATGAAATGATCTATAAATTCCTTGTTTATCTTTGCTTTGTTATACCACAGGTAGGCATGCCAGCCCATCCTGTTATTGGCTCCCTCCAATGTTAGTGTTCTTACATTTTGTATTTTGATCCAATCTATTATCCAGGTTAACCCAGATGCATAGTAGTATAGTCTGAGGTCAGGCAGGTTGCATCCACCTCTTTCTTTTTGATCAATGAGGTTCTTCCAACTTATCCTTGTTTTTTTCCTTCTCATATGAAGCTCATAAGCTCTTTCTGCCATTGTTTAAATGGTTTATCCTTTTTTTATTATTGGTATATTTTGAAACAGGAAGTTCATTTTGGGAAGGATGTTCATTTTTGCTATCGCCATTCTTGACTGGAAAATCTTAAAGGTACAACTTCCTGCTTGATTGCCTGACCAAGAGCTGGTACTGAGCAAAGTGCTGTCCACTGCACTTAAGATATCTTGACTTTGGTCTGACTAAGATTTTTTCCTAGATTTTGGGGGTTCTGGAAGCACTACAGATCCTTGCAGAGCTTGCATGACCAAAGGCATGGCAAGTGAATGGTTGCTTTACATTCATGCTGTGGTGAGATTACTGTCTATTTACAGGTCTGCACTTGTTCCTGATTTCTTTGTAGAACTTTGTGCACTAAGAGGTAGGTATTGCAAGCAAGCTGTAAATGAATGTGGATTTTCTGATTATGGTTTGATACCCCTGTATAGGCTTCCTGCTCAGTGTGCAGGGAAAACAGAGTATCTGGAAGGTATCACTTGTACGCTGTCGTCCCCACCAAACCTCTTTCTGTCAACAGGCTGTGAAACAACAAAATATTCCTCTCATTAGAATGAATATACCACACTTGTAATTTGATGACAATTCCACTGACTTTCCCTCCCACCCATCCATATTTTGTGTGTGATAGATTCAATTTCTTTCATTTTCTTCTGAAGCCTTTAGATATTTTTTGAAATACTGAAACCTCTATTGCTAATGTCTTCCAACCACTATCATTAAACACACTATCATTATGCACATGCTATCATTATATACCTTGAAATATATTGGACTTTCTCACATTTATTATAGCTTTGGAATGTATTCTGCACAGAGTCGGATAGGACTGATCTTGTATCTTAATACATTGCATAGTCTCTCGTGGCAAGGAAGCTAAATTAAGAAATAATAATAAAAGTAATAACAAAAACAAGGACAACTTATTTTTATCCAGCTGTTTCCGCAGTTGGGGACTAAAAGCAGCTTACACTAAGTTAAAAAACACATTGTAAAAAATTCACATTATGTAAAATGTGAAAGAAGATTAAACAATTAAAAAAATAAATAAATGTATTCAATAATCACTTGCCTGCTGTGAGTAAAGGAAAACTCAGGGAAAGATTTGTGTATTGAAAAATGGCCAGCACTGTGCAGTGAATAGTGTGTGGGTTTCAGAGTTTGAGTGGTTAGAAGAGTTAATCAGAGTCTGGATTGGAGTTAGTATATGAGTGAATGAGCAAGAATGAGAGATCTGTGTTAGAGTTAGGATCAGTCAGGATTTACATGTTTTAAATAAGTGATCTGTTTCAGTTTATTAAATTATTTATTACACACTTGGATCTCTGAGTATGCTACATATTGGAAAGCTTGAGTTCAGATATGGTGTCTGTGATAGCAGCAATTGATACAGGGTGGTGGTATCTTGTGGGAAGATCACCAGACAGGAACCGTGAGGGAATCTTAAAACTCCCTACTGGACTTTGCACAGGAACCACGAGAACATCTTAAAGATCCCCGCCTTTGGTAACATTGAAGTGGGACAAGAGGAGTCTTCATATTGGTGGCAGAAGGGGAGATCAATGAAAACTCTCACATTTGGTGGCAAAAGATGGGTTAGTGAAAATCACCATATTAAGTGACCATAGCAGAGGGACAGTAGAAAACATCACACTTCAAAATGGCCTCTGAGGGAAAGAACAACAGCCGGGCACAGCACTAATGTGCCTTGACTCCTGTGGCTGATGAAAGTCCCCCCTCATACCAACTGCCAGTGCTCTGGCCCAGCATCATCATACCTTGTTTCTAGCAGCTGATGAAAAGCCCTCTGTCTATACCAACTGCTGTTGATTTGTCCTCTGAGGAAAAGAACAGAAGCCAGCCTCTGTTGGATTTAATACCTTTCCCAAATGCTATCTCCTTTTCCTTGCCTTTCGTGTCTTTTGGGTTTTAAGTCTCAGGATAGGCAGTTGTTAAATTAATCATTTATAAGCTGCTCTTGGAGCCTTTTTAGCTGAAGAACAGTTGTCTTTCTATCAACAAGCAAAACCTTTATATTCAGCCAGACCTTATGAACTGACTTTGCTTTTAAGGTTATTTATTTGATGCTTTAATTGCATTAGTTATGATTTTCTTTAAGTTGCTTTGAATCCCATTCATAGGCAAACCTATCACCTTTTTTTTTTGTCACAAGGTTTATTCAGAGAGGTTTTTGCCTTTGCCTTCCTCTGAGGCTGAGGAAGTGTAACTTGTCACCATTGGGTTTCCATGGCTGAGGAGAAATTTGAATCCTGGTCTCCAGAGTTATAGTCCAATGCATGAACCACTATACCACTATATCATGCTGGCTGTCATAAAAAAAAAATGGCTGTAATAAATGCAGTAATTTAAATAACATTTAAATTTAAATAACAATTTACATCACAAGTCCATGACTTCAGAAGTATCACTGTGGACCACTCATGAGAGTCATGGAGAAGGAAGTTTTGTCATATTATTCAGAGCAGTGATCGGTTCCCACACTCTCTGCTCTTATGAGTGTGAAAACACATCTCTTCAAACTGACCTTTTAACTTGATTTTACTGATTTTATTATTTAATTTTTGTTGGGATTGTTTTAATATTTTTATTCCATTTTTTTAATTGTTTTTAGGCCCCTTGATCACTATTTGCTACTGCAATTGTAGTAGCAGTAGTTGTGGCAGTAATATCCACAAAAACAACAATGAACAACAACAAATAAAAAGTTTAATTAAAAGATTCAGAGAGTCTAAAGATGAATGAGAATTTCCTGATAAATTTGAACTAAAACTGACTAGAGGAAGCAGTGTGGCAGAAATATCACTGTTGTCCACACCAGAAAGCATGGTCTTATACTTAAGCTTAAGAAAACCATGAGGGGAAGTACAGGAACCTGGAAGGGAGAGTGTGGGTGTTGAGGAAGACTGTGGGAAATGCCTGAGAACATTCCACCTCCATTCCATGTCACAAGTCCTCAGAGAGCTGGGTCTGGGTCGTGGTGACTGGAAGAGGGAGAGAAAACCAAACTCTTTCAAAGATGCCACCCTTTCTTGCAAAGATTGTGGACATGCAGGATCTAATTATTCCCTTAAGTATTTATACTCATATGTGAACCAGATCCTAAATTCTCCTTTCAGCGCAAGACTTTGAGATGTATAGATCTGTTAACAATATTATCAGAATGGATTGCCCATGTTGTTCAAATTTTCGTAGGCATAATGTATACTTGAAAACCTATGTCATTTCTATGACCTGTAGAAGCAGTGATATAAATATGTGTAGCACTGGCACATTTTTATGAGTAATTGCAGGACATGTGCAGGATCTTATGAAGAAGTGATGTCTGGGTAGAAATTCAATTAAGAAATATATTACCTTTAGAAAGGGGATTTTTAGTGTGTGCCATATGAACAGATTACAGACAGTGAGAATTAGCCACATTTAAGAAAGTCCTGTTAATTTCCTTCTATGATTCATGAGTTTTCAATTCCTGTTATCTCAAGTAGTTAAAGGCAAGAAGGTCTTTTAGCTGCTTCCAAGCACTGTGCATCACTTTTGACCAATTAGCATTTTATTTCCCAGTCTTCACAAAAGGTTGCCAATATAGTTAGTCAACAAACGCCTCTCATGTTCTTTAAAGGAAGCCTTAGGGGGAGCTGTTTTCATGTAGGTTAAAATTAGATTCAGTGTTTTTAATAAGGTCAGCCTGAATATTATAATGGCGTATTTTAATACATGATGCTTTTCTACAAGCTGATAAATGAAACCACCAAACACCTCATTAAAACTGTATCCCTTTCAAGAAACTTCTGGTGGCAGAGCTGGGGAGGGGTGGAGAATTTTTTAAGATATATGTTAGATAACACTGCCACATGTGCTGTGCTATTTTTTCTCTCTCATGAAATGGGCAGTAAGGTTAGAGGAGCTGGAGCAGTAATTAAAGTAATATTTGCTGCAAATTTTTTTCTGGCACAGTGTATTTAAAGCTTTCGAATGAACAAAATATTTGGAAAGCAATTGGTTAATTTGTTAGCTAGAGGCTAGAGAATATCTTTGCACTCAAGAAATCTTGACTGCGATAATTGTTTTGGCCCTTAATTCAGGTGTATTTTTTAAAAACATGGAATTTTATCATTCTGTTAGGTAGACTTTTTATTAAATATCTGTGACTCTCGTGGGGGGTCAATCTTTCTGCCAAGCAAAATGAGGCAGTTGTTTCAGGTAGGAAATGCTCAGGGGCAACAATAACAGCAGTTCTTTCCCTCAACTGCTTTCCCAGAGTTGATTCCTCAATGTAAATAAGATTGTGCTACACGCATAATCCTCATTCATAATGAGGATGGGGAAGGAGCAAAATGAACATAAGCCTAAAGGATAATTGTCCCCATACAGTAAATATTATTCCTTTGTTCCACCTCAGTTCTCTGTATTTGATAGGGATATCTTTGGCCTTGTAGGAAGAGCGAACAGCTGATCTGGTAATATAGAATATATCTGCACTCTCCCCTGGTCTGAAATGAACTGTTCCTTTAAAGCCACTTCCATCCATGTTGAGGGTATGCATGGTCTTAGCTGGAGTGCCATTTGCAGCTCTGCCTTGGCCAGCCTTCCTCCCTTAGCAGGCCAGTAGTTTTTAAATTGTACTATGTGATGCAGAAGGAAAAACATGAAAGTAACGTTTGGTGAACGTTTTATCCCTCCATATTGTTTTCTAATGGGCCACCCTTTGCCAACATCAACACTCCTTCCCAGGAGGTTCTCATGACCCTTTCAGTGATCCTCTCCCAGGCTAATTTTTAGTCTGGTTGTAATGGGCTTATTTATTATCTGCATCCCCCTGCCCCCCTTATGAAGAGGAGGCCAAAGGATTATGGCATACTCAAGATCAATCCCCTGCACACTTAGAACAGTGAAGTTACCATATGGAATATTTTTGGTAACCATATTACCGAAGGGAAGCTAATAGATTGTTATCAAAACTGAATAGGTCTGGAAGTGGCTATCACCTGGTAAAATGGTAAAGCACATACTTTGCAGGCAGAAGGTCCTAGATTGTATTCATGGCACCTCCAAATATGGCTAGGAAAGGAGACAGTTGTCAGTGTTGATAAGTACTCGGTTAGATAGACCGGTATTCTGATTTGGTATCAGAAAGCTAATTATATTAATTTTCTTTCAGTAATGTCACCATCTAAGGATATGGTATAGTTGTTTGTGCATGTTGGACTAAGACTCCAGGAGACCGAGGTTCATATCTCTGTTCAGACATGAAAACAGACTGATTGATCTTGAGTATGCCATAATCCTTTGGCCTCCTCTTCATAAATCAACTGTGACTTATGGCAACACTTTCATTGGGCTGTTTTGACATGATTTATTCAAACCTCTGAAAAAATCTTGCCAAGAAAACCCTATGATATGAGCACCATAAGTTGGAGTCAACTTGAAGTAACATAGCAACAACATCACCATATAGTCTACTGTGAATGGGGGTATGTGTACTTCTGAAGGAGTACAATGCAAGGCAGTAAACTGAAAGGACAGCAGAGATCAGTCAGGTGCAACCCGGTTGAACTGCTAGCACACACAAGTAGCAGAGCCAATAAGGAAGAAGGCTGCAAGTTGCTGTTCAGCAACATCTGGATGACCCACCTCTCTAGTGCAGCAACAATAACAATAAAAGGGACAATCTTGGTAATACACACACGCACATGCAAACACAGAGATACTCTGTGTGTGTGTGTGTGTGTATTGGAAAGCAGTTGCTTCATGAAATCTCCCTTTTTGTACTGAACTTCATACTCTCAAAAATTTTATGTAACAGTCATGTTATAGGTCACAGTGCTGTACTACACACACACACAGCTAGCACAGGCAGCTACTCCTACTAGAACTTCCCAGATTAAAAAGAAGAAGAAGAAAGCATTGCTCATTTGATTTTTATATTTATATATGCATAGCCATATTTTAGCTTGGAAAAATAAAGCCACTAAAATGCTAAGTGCCAAAAAAAAGTGATAAAACATTGATTGCAGCTATTCATGGTGGAAATATTTTTCCAGTATTTATGTGTGCCAAAGATGGGGTACAGATAACCTGAAATCCTTCGTGGTACATTGTGGGGCAACAGCGTTCCTGAAAGATTAAAAGAACATTTGTGCTTGTTTCCCACAGTTATAAAACATTTATTTAAAAAGGTACAGGGAATGCACTCTCATTAAAAATCTAAGTCCTCCAACCCTTAAGAATTTCTTCAGCTCAGCCCTGAAATATAGGCAATGCCTCCTTACTTTCACAGCCTGTGAGTGAAGCTAATCATTATTGCTTTCATGTTATTTGTTCCCAGTTTACCTACCTTTTTGCTCCCTGATGTGTCTAATGATGCAAAGTGCTCCTAGTTGCAGACACAAGCTACTTATCTGTAATCTTCTCACCATCACAATTGATGTGTACCATTAGTACTAACATAACTTAAACCTCAATTTTATCTGAATGCTGATTTGAAGCCAGTTAAGAGCTTGGGAGATAGATGATAAACTTTTGATCAGAGAAACCTTTTTGTATGCATTAATAGTACCCCCCAAAATGAAAACAAACAGCTGTGCAATAAATGGCTCTTTCTGTTCCACCAGTGCCAGATGTTCATATTTCTGGAAACAGTGTTTGTGGCTCAATAACACATATAGTTGTGGAAATGTTGGTTCTGGGTAGGATTACGTTCAAAAGATCAGGTTCTAATTTGATGGACTCTTCAGGCCTGATATTCCTAGAGGCAAGCATAGCCCAAAGCTGAGCTCAGTGCATTAGGTTTGAAAACTAATATGGTAATGTTAAACCAGTTTTCTAGCATAAATGTTAGTGATTTAATTTTTCAGGTTATTGTTAATTAACTCAATTAAATCCCTTAGGTTCTGCCAGGCCATGGGCTTTTACAGAGAATGTCATAGAAGTACACTGTTGAACTAAGGGAAACACATTTTGTTAATGGCTTCTTCAGAACAGCCCTTTTTGTCCCTTTAAAATTGTCTTCCTCCAACCTACAGTTTATCTCTAGGTAGACTATATAGCCCATAATGTGATTGTTGTCTGGAATGGTGGGAGTGCAGCGCATCTGAAAACTCTTAGGTTGAGGAAGCGTATGATCTCTTCTTCCAACTTCTCAATTCAGTTTGTCAGTCATCTACATCTCTTTCTTCTTTCCACTCCCCACCAACACACACACTTCACTCTTCAAATGCCTTGTTCATTAAAGAAGAGTGAGGAGAGGACATTGATTCACTTGCAGGTAAAGGGGAAAAAATCAGGATTACAGCAACATAGTTCTGTGTGCCTTTGACAATAATTCAGATATTCCAGAGAGCACAACATTCTTTTCTACTGACAGGTTTATGTTCTGATCCTCATATATCAACAACTTATGCATCTTGCTCTGGGTACTAATTTCATTCAAGGACCAATGAAAAATAATGGATTTACATAGATTATAGTTCCTGACTATCTGGGGGAATATTTTCTCTGTATTTTTTTTTAATCTGTAATATACCACAGCTAAGGAAATTTTGCCCCTAAGTCTGCTATAATCCCTTATTTAGGGAGATGAAGTCAGAAAATATATGGAGAGTCAAAGGCCTCGCAGTCCTAGTATGTACACACATTTGAGACTTTTTTTTGTAAAAGATGGATATAGAGTCATTTTTAAAATGAACAAAATTTGGGGGAATAATAGACAAAATTCCAGTAGATCTGATATAATCTTGATTTCCCAGATGGGAAAACGAGAAGATATTAAATATTTTAAATATTTTAAGGGATGTTCTATGGAAGATGGAGAAAAGTTTGTTTTCTACTGCTCCAGAGGCTAGGACACAAAACAATGGCTTCAAACTTCAGGAAAAGAACTTACTGATGGTAAGAGCAGTTTAACAAGTGAAATACACTGCCTGGGAGTGTGGCGGAGTTTCCTTATTTGGAGGTTTTTAAACAGAAGCTGGCTGGCCAACTGTCAGCAAAGCTTTGATAGTGTATTCATGCATGGTAGAGGGTTGGACTTGATGGCCCTTGTGGTCTCTTCCAGCTCTGTGATTCTATCTACTGTATAAAAGTCAATGTTCGTCTGTGAGTTTGTCTGTTTGTCTGCTTCAGGCAGGTGAAGACCTCATGTGGTTGGCTGAGTGAGGCGAGAAGACCTCATATGATTGACTGGTTGTGAAGACTCTATGGAATCCTGGGTTTGGGAGTTTAGAGAGGACCCTTTAGAATTCTCAGCGGAGAGCTCTTGGGCCTCAGGCTGGTTGCTATGGAGATGAGGCCTACCATCAATAAAATGGGATGCATATGTGAGAAAAATTAAAGCGACATATACAACATAGTTACAAGGTCTTCTTGGCCTCACACAATAGATTGTATAGGTTCCATATGTGAGGACTCTTAAAGTTGAAATTCAAAACAAAAAATGCTTCCAGAAAATTGTAAAGGCATTGCACAAATTCAACGGAAAGCAAAAAAAATCAAAAGCCAGTACATCAGCATTGCCAGACAACACAGAGTAGATTAGGAACTATGGAGAAAAGCTATAGGTACTGGAATAGGCCAGTTGTTATGGAGATGAGGCCTAGCAGCAAGGAGGAGGAAAGTGTATTCCTCCAGGAACCCAACCTCTGTATGTTAACAACTCTGAATACAGATTGCACTGGAAAATATGGGGCAAAGTTACAGGTACTGGAGATGACAGTTTGGTGCGTTCTTAAGAGGAAAATAAAATCTCAAGTAACGCCGATAGTTTGCTAGAGATTCTATGATTCTAAGACTTGAGTTTTTGAAGACTAAGGTATACAAATATATTGTTTTGTCAGTTAGCTATCATACAAAGCTGTTTGGTTGATTCCAGTAATTTTCGTATCCTGGATAGGGGCATCGATATATGTGAACTTGCTGAAAGCCTTCCTTAAATCAAGTTTTAGAGAGACTATTAATTATTCTGATTGTGGCTAGGATTTTGAAAATGCTTAAATCCCATCTTCAGAAGCCTTTTTAAGAGCTTAAAGCACTTACTGCAGAATAATCCCATAATTGAGTCTGAAAGCCCTCAAGCCATGATGAAGTAATTTGAACTTAGCCCAGCCATGCCAGAGGTATTACTGTGGAGAGCAGTTGAAGAATTGCAGTAAAATCCCACAGAAAGCCAGTGAAGTTAGGCTTTGAGGTTAAAAGTGTCATAATGTATAATACTGTATACTGTGTGCATTACACTCAATGAAATATGACCTATGGTCTGTGTTTAAGGAATGGGCAGTTGGAAGTCACATTTGATGGGCTTAACAGCAGAGGACTGAGTGGTGTATAATTTTGAAACAAATGAATATATTTTGAGATCCAAAGGGTTTGGACTATCAGAAGAAGCATAACATGATATAGCAGTCTGCATTGCATTGCTGCTGTTTTAGAAGAAAAACTGCATTTTTGATAAGTTTTAGAAGCCATTGATAAATGTGTAGTTACAACTAAATGGGTACATAACTACTTAGAAGTAAATCACACAGATTCAGTGGATCCTACTCATAGGTAAGTGTGTATTGGATTGTAGTTTTAAAAGGCTTTAGGACCTCTTGTAGGCTATTGTGGTGCATTGATTTGTTTCCTACATTTATATCAGAGATGGACAATGTGCAGCCCATTGCAACCATATACAGCCCTGCTCAGCCCTTTAATTTCAGCCTGCAGTTCCTGGTCCTTTTATTTTTTATTTATATATATATATATATAAAAATGATTGTTTTTCATTCCTAGAGAACTCCAGGTGTGGAAGTACTTTGAACAAGTTGTCCACCCCGCAAATATCTCAGAAAGTGCCATTTTCAAATAACTAAAATTGTGAATATTTGGCCTTTGCTCCTGCTGCTGCTTCCCCTCTTCTCCTTCTCCTTCTCCTTCTAAATTATGTCCAGTCTTGGGCAAATAAATTTGAGCTGGTCCACCCAATTCTGTTCTTCAGCCAAGACTAACAGTACTTGTAAACTTAAGAAACTGGGCCAAGATATTACATTGTCAACTTAGTTACAAAAGCTTAACTAAGTATAGTCTCTTAGCTAGATCTCCCAAACTGATCTGAGCAGCCAGCAGCCACTCTGATCAATGGAGGTCTGTTCTGCTTGTGATCAAGGTGCAGCAGGATGATGTTTCCAGCCCCCTACCACCAGGGACCTGCAGTCTAATGAGGCGCTGTGACATGACACCTGCTTCTTGCAACCTGCCTAGCTGGTGGGAAAGGGCTGGAAATGTCATCCTGTTATGTTCTAGTCGTTGGCAGAACAGTCCTCTGTCACTTGGAATGGTTCTCTGGAGTTCAAGGTGGAATTTGAGGTGGGGTGAGGAGAAGAATTTTTGATTATGACAATAGTGCTAAAATTGAAAATATGTGCTACAACTGAATATAGAGAGTTATGGATCCATAACTCTTAAGTTACGAATCTAGAACTTCAATATAGGATGCCAGGCCTGCTTTCCCAAGTTTCCCGTTCTGTGCATCATTTCTTGAGAGGAAGTCTCTTTCAACTTAGGCCCTTACCGCACAAAGTTGTTATTGTGGCATAGGAACACATTGCTGCAGGATGACAGCATGACATCATTGCAGTCCTGCTGCTGTCACATCCTCACTTACTGCTGTTGCACTCCTTTTCATTCCCGGAAAAAAAAAATCCAGTAATGGCCTCCTTTCCCACAACAATCCCTTTAGCTGTGGCTGTGCAGTAAGGGTGGAAGTGCTTCATAGCGCTTCCTTCGGCACTATAGTACAGGAAGAAGTGAGGAAGGGGACCCACCATTCACACTATACTGCAAAAGGAAGAAGAGTGTTCCTGATGCTACCCATCCACCTGCAGTCAACCAAGTGCAGTGGGGAGCATTCAGGCCATGATCCCATCCCAGCAATGGCAATGCCAGAATCCTGCCAGGATGACACACTGTTGGGGCATCATGCAGTAAGGGCTGTAGTATGACATACATCTGAGTAAACCTGCAGAAGATCATACTCCAAATGTATCATGGGGCACTTTGGAGAGCTGTGTTTTTTGTGCCCAATAGGGCATGACTTTCCCCCCATCAAACCTCTCATGTCAGTAGCGGGTATGCCAGAATCAAAACTGAATCAGAGAAACCATTGTCTATCAAATCCATAAATGCCCTAAAAGAAATAAATTAATAAATAAATAAATGATAGTCCTCTGATTTATCTGTTAGTTATTCTGCCACTGCCTCTTCCCTCTCTTTTTCCATGACAGTGGAAACTGAAAAAAAAATAAAATAACAGAGATCAAAATGAGGAGGTGATATATAAAGGCTGGATAATTGTTATACTGTGGCCATTTCCGCACGGGGCGAGGGAATTGCCCCGTGATGCTACTCACTGGACTTTTGGGTCTGGTCCACACTCCTCCGGAACAGTGCATGGCCACCGCTCTGCACTGCTCCAGGGACGAAAATGGCGGCTTCCGGTTGGTTGAGGGTCTTGACCAACCACTGAAGCTCGCCAGCCTAAAGCCCGTCCCTGGCAGATCGCAGGCTCGCACCAATGTGAGCCTGCGAATCTGCATAAGGGAGCAGACTTGCAGTGGCGTGCTCCGTGCTTTTGAAAGACCTGTTTTTAACGGTCTTTCAAAAGCACTCTGGACGACCACTTGGGGTCATTCCGGAGCGGGCTGGGGTGTGGATCTACGTTGAGTAGGTCTGACCCAGTCCACTCCCAGGTGCAGACGTCCTCCTGGAGGACGCTCTGCCCTGTGTTAAAAACCCTGTGTGGAAATGGCCTGTCAAAAGACATGTTATTATTAAATTGTGTCTGTTTTATGACTAAATGGGTCAGCATCCACAACCAGGAAGCTTTTGTTTATCTTCTACTGCAGCTGGAAGATGTGCAATGATATTTAAAATAGTAAAATATATGAAAACATGTGCTTGAATTTGTTGTTATTATTTGGCTTGTAAATGTCCCTTCTAGGGAGAAAAGAAGCCCATCTTATCTTATCTTTAAAGTAGAATTAACTGTTGTTTCCTTGATAAAATATTTTTATGAATGATAATGAGAACAGACCATCAAGTTACAATGTGAAAAAAGTTGTAATTGATTATGGAACGATTCAATTAATCTCCACTGAAATGTTGGTATAATTGAAGATGTTATGTATGTTATGAATGTTTATATGTAGGTTATATATATTGTATATGTATTGTAAAATACACCTGAACAGTTATAGAAGAAATTAGGGAAAATAATGGTTTCGCAAAATTAATAAGAATAGAAATATAGAGAATGAAATTGATATATGTTAGCACTCACTTCTTGAAGTAGGGGGAGAGGGGAAAGGCAGGGGAGTGAAGGAGAAGCTATTAGAATTTTAGGATAATTATGAAAATAAGAAATAAGGGTAAATTAAGGACATTAAGGAAAATATGAAAATTTAATTAGGGAAATAAGGAAGATAATATCTACGATATGTTATTGTGTGTTTCTTTTATCTTTCTTTCTGTTTTTTTCCCCCTTTTTTTGGCTCTCCTTTCTCTTTTAACAATGTAATTGAAATACTTAATAAAAATATTAAAAAAAAGAAATGTTGGTATAATTCAAATGTTCAATCAAAATGGATATCATACTACATTTTGGATATGAGCAGTCTGGTCTAATCACCCCTTCTGCACTTGAGAGCCAACTTACATATTACCAACAGAGCTAAAAGGTGTGGAAAAATACTAGAAGTTGTATTGGCACCATCACATAAAAAGAGAACTAAGGAAAATCAGAATTAAACAAAGCCACTTGTATAAAATAAGATTGCATTAGTAGATAATGGATGCAACAAATATTACATAGCAAAGGAAGCTGAAGATTATGTTTACTGTAGAGAGAATGAATACATGGGAAAGTAGCCTTGGAAGCAGACATTATGCCCCCAGGCATGTGTCCACATCTGTTGGCCCTGGGGAGAAGCCAGAAGCATGATTCCAAAGCAGGGCATTTTATATATTTTTTTCCTAAACAGCTTAAGAAAAGAAGCTTCCATAAGGAAGTACAGCAAGATCCATCCCCACTCTACTCTCCCGTGGCACAACAGAAACAGGGAGACAGAACACAGTGTTCCTACTACAACTAGGACAGGCCACTATTTTTCCACCACAATACCTCTTCTCTCTTCCGATATGATCTTAAGGTGAATAATTCAAGTGAAGTTTTAACTGTGATGTTGTTGTCTCACCATCATAGTTGGTGAATCTAACCTGCCTGTCTAGGTTGTTCATAAATCTTGACAATTCTCTTTGTGTCAATATCTCATCTCCATCACAGACACATTCTCATATCATATCAATTCTCACCAGTTGGCGTTCCAGCATTTGCACCGTAAAACTTCTCAAATATAACTTTGGTATTGCAGAATTTTTACTGCAAAATTCCTTTTAAAAGTAAAAAAAAAAAACACACACACACCCTCAAGTGTCCACTGGAAAATATACTGAAAAATTCTTAGTTTTGGCTAGTCACAGTTGACATGTAATTTTGATTAGCTTTCATATATGTGCAAAATGATTTGCTGAATGGGTGATAAATGACAATCATTGCTATATGCAAAGAGATGCATTATACTGCATTATACTGTGTGAAAATTCTTGTTGGGTAAACAATGAAAAGGAAGGAATTCCAATATTTACATGCAGTTTATCAAGAAACTTAATATATACAACTCAAGAGCTGCATGTTACTCCATCCCAAAGAAATGACTCAGGCAAAAATTATTTCAGTTACATGTAGAATTATGAAAAATTATTTCAGTTACATGTCAGTTACATTCCTGTCCCATCATTGCCTCATTTTGGAGTAAGGTGAGCCCCTTCTTAGTTCCATAAGTTGTTATTAACCTCACAAGAAAACACTTTTGATCTTCTAACCTCTGATATAATTCCAAACTCTTGTTCATCGTTCTCTGAGTCTCCAAAGTAAAAGTGGCAGCGAGTATGTTGAAAGACGCAGAATCACTGGAGGAGTTGTCATTTGGTTGGTCAAAACCTCTATATTCAGAGTTATACTAAGGAAGGAAGGAAGGCAGGCAGGAAGGCAGGAAGGCAGGGGAAATCAGCAGAAAGGGTCTGTCCTGGACAAAGGAAAAGAGACTGCTGCAAGCCATGAATCAGAAGGGAACCAAGAAGAGGGTGAGCTGGCAGTGTAAAGCCTTATGTTGCCTTTGTTCCTGTAATGGGTTAACAGCTCCATTTAAGCCAGTGGTTCTCAACCTGTGGGTCCCCAGATGTTCGTGGACTTCAGCTCCCAGAAGCCCCAGCCACTATGGTCAATGCTCAGGGCTTCTGGGAGCTGAAGTCCAAAAACATCTGGGGACCCACAGGTTGAGAACCACTGATTTAAACCTATTACTTCCCCATCCTTTTTTAGGGAATTCTTATTCTATCTGTAGTACCACAGCTTCAGGTCTATTTTGCCATGCTAGGTGTGGCTCATGGACAAAATTTAATTTAATTTTTCATTCTTTTTGTAGTGCTAATGAGCTGCTGTTGTCTTCCTTCTACTGATGGAGATGACTGTTATATCAAGCACATACTATATTAAAAGTTGTCATAGTGATAAGGCATAAAATACAGATAAATGTTAATTTTTAAAAACTGATAATGTCTGTTAACAAATTTTCCACTTTTATGCAGCATCTATCTTTTTTTCTGTAACCTTGTTCTGCCTAAGGAATGTTAGATCTATTTGAAGGCTGGTGAACTGGCACACAAAAGCAGAAGTAGCACAGATTTTCCCAATTATCCCACTAGGGTGCAATTACTGCACTTTCCCTGAGTTTTTTGCTCTCTTTTAAGTGAAAGTTGCTATAGAGGCTTTAAGCAAATCAGCCATCATTCCATTCTATTCTTACTAGCACAGATCCTAAAGAAGCTAGGTAGCTGTTACTGATTTTTCCCCTTCCGCTGTCTCAAAAGCTCAAATGAAAGACTTACCAAAGAACAATACCTCATCAAACCCCTTGTGTTTTGGGGAGAAAACAAAATACACATTGACAGTTCTTACTTTATCCGTGCCTTTGCTTCTGCTGAAATATCACTACCATGTGCCCCATTAGCTCCTAGATAGTCTGGCAATTTCTGAACACATCATGTTGTGGGGATTCAAAAGTTGTTAGTTGCAGGACCGAAATGGAAAACTTTCTCCATTGTACTGGAAACAAAACAACCAGGGATAGAAGAGTTGATAATTTCATTCTTGTACAGACTGATAGGTATCTGAGATTAAATTTGTGCTGTTGTAGATAGTTGTTTTTCTGTTGTCATGGAAATGTGTATTTTTGGTTTATATTTCTAATTCTAACAACATGTACATTTCATTCAATTTTCAAAGGTTTTTTTTTTGTTAAAGGTTATTATGTAGTGGTGTATTTTAGTTAGAGGACACTGATCCACCAGAAATGCAGCAACATATGGATAGTTACAACAAATGGTCTCCAAGGAGCGGTGGCAAAACAATCTTCTTTTGTATGTAGGAGGCGGGGATCCCAAATTCAGTCTATGTCATCTTCACTTTAAATGAGCAAGTATCTAACAAGCCCACACTGCACATCTAATCTTAATTGTATAATTGAAAGGAGTTGATAAAAGAAGAATAAGAGGAGTGGGGAGAGAGGGAGAAGCCAAGAGAGAAGGAAATGAGGATGAGGAATATTTTTCACTTTATTTTCCAGTCGTATAGCATTGTGTGAGCAAAATAAGAGTACGTGAGGATTCATTATGGCTCACCTATAATATTATTATACAAGAGTGTGTATTATACAATGATATGGAATAAAATTAAGAGAGGTGGGGTAGTTACTGAAGAGAATGCCCTGCCCCAAAAGACTCCAAGCACTTTCTCTTCATATAGGTAGGGTGTGGGACACTTGTCTTTCAGACTTAATGAATCTGACATTCTGTAAGTGTCCTGGCTGCGTCAGGACATTGCCCCTAAACAAATTGCTCTCCAATCTCCGTTCCATTCCATGTAATGCATTCTGTTCCATGAGTCACTTTTCTTTTTTTTCCATTCTTCCATTTTTGTTTCTCCTGTTACTCTGACCTGGGCTCCAGAAGGTGTCTTTTTCTTTTTAGCCTGCCTGTCAAAAGGATAATGTACTAATTGATACATTAAAAACAAGCCTTATGTTTCAGTTCCTACAGCAATAGGTTTTCCTATTTTCTTGAATCTGACAGAGGGGGTTGGAACCTGCCCTAACAAGTTCTGATGACCTAATTATTCATTAAAGCATATTTTGAACTAGTCTATTCACACTTTTTACTAATATATACACTTTGGGGATGGGGGAAACTTGTATTACTAATTTCAGAAAACAGAAGTCTTTTGGGGCAACTCTGTCTTGACTCACATACTGGCTCTAGAGGTGCAGATTTGTTAAAAAGATCTTTTGACCTGTTCTTAATGGCAACATAAGACAGGCTGGAAGGGAGAGAATATTAAAGTAAATTAGGAATCTGCCTCAGACAAGGTTTGTCTGTCCAGGCTAATATTGATGGCACTGACTGACAACAGAGGCTTTTCCAGGTTTTCAGTTCTACTGGAGATGTCAGAGGTTGAACCTAAGACCTTGTGCTATGTTCTGCCAAGAAGCTACAGTTACTGATATACCGATATACAGTTACTGATATATTGTTGGGTAACTGCCCCGTTTCCATCCAGAAATCCAACTTGTACCAAAGAGAGGACTAGAATCTGATATAAAATATCTTATTGATTTATTTCTTAAAAGGGATTGTCAAGAGGAAGATACTTCTTTTACAAATGATTAAGAGATTTTGCTTGCACCTTGCTTCCCGATTGCCTTGCACACCAAACAACATTTGCACAAGATAAAGAGAAACCTTTCAGTGCATACATCAAAAAACATCATTGGAGATGTCAACTTAAAGAATTATTTATATCTCCTTAGTGTAGCTTCACTGTTGCTAATCATTCTGAGCATCAACCTGTACCTCCTCTTTTAAGACTTGTTCTGTGTTTAAATTTCTGCTGTGGAAACTTTTCCCATCAGCCTTTGCCTTTTCCTTCCTTCCTTCCTTCCTTCCTTCCTTCCTTCCTTCCTTCCTTCCTTCCTTCCTTCCTTCTTCCTTCCTTCCTCCTTCCTTGGTCCCATTGAGGAGAATGTTCAAATGTTCAACACTTTATCAGCTCATGAAATGTTTTCATGTGGTAATCCTGCGCTCTGTAATGTGAAAATATTGTTAGCATGAAACCACATACAAACTTGGTTAATCAAAGCAAAACATATATGTTTCTAGAGACAATATGATTTTACTCTGGGGAAATGGAGATTTAGAATATGGAGTCTAGCTTTGATGGATAAATTAACTCAATATATAAAGGATGAAAGCAATCCACAGTCACTTCTTATAGCAATTAGTTTTTGTTTATTGAATATGTTGGTGAAAACTCAGTGGCTCTCTTTTCACCCCAAACTTACACCGCTTTGTAGAATGATGTTTAAGCTTGATATGTAAGATTTAATTATTTATATATAGATTTTAAAGGATGTCAGTGATATGTAATTTTATTTATCTCTGTATATTTTGTTTAAGGTAGTGCATTGTTATTGTTGAGTTTTATATAGCTGTACTATTTTCAAAATAAAATTAAAAGAACACATACATTTCTAGACCATTTCTAATGCAAATTAGTTCAGCTAATCTCAGTAAGCTGCTTCTGAAAATAGAACACCCATTTCTGGTTTGTATTCATAAGTTTGTTTTTTAAACATTGTGTGTGTATTGTAACTGTATTGCAAGTGACCTAACTTTTAGTAGAGCGACTGAGCAAAGCCTTGAAAAAAAGAGTCTCCTAGTAACAAACATCACATTTCTTGTCATGGGTCACCGGTTCTTATTCTTTCAGATACTGACTCTTATGGCTGTGTAAATAATCTGTGGTTGCCACTGGCAAATGCAGCTGATGAACTTGTCCAGTGAATGTTCAAAATGGGTCATGATCCAAGCTGTAGCCTAAATACTTCTAAAGTGTTTTCCAGGTGAGATTCCCACAGTGTAATGGTACACTATGCAGTGACCAGAAGGCATTTTAAGATTGTGTTGTGCTGCTAATTCCTTGAATGAATGAACCCAGATCACCCTTTACCACATCTTCAGTATGTACAATTATTCTGAATGACTCTGGAAGAATCAGTATGTTAGGCGTCTGTCCTAGCCGTATCAGCATGGGTTTGATTACTATGATATTGCAGACATGATGGCCCCTTTTGTGCTGGACATAAGCGAAAAATAGGATTTTTTCTTTTTTTCCCCCTCATGAACGTCAAAGGAATAAAATCTACTAAAGATTTGCTGCCAGCTCAACTTTAAGTCACATGCATAATAATTGTGTAAATAACTAAGACTTTATCACACCTCTTAATCTGTCATATATGCATGTCTTGTGTATGTTATGTTTAAATACCAAATAACAGTACTGTAAATAATCTAGTCCTTGCTCCACCTAGGATGCACATGTTAGATTATGTTAAGTATAGTTGTCTTTAGAAAAAAGTTTAGCAAAGCACCCTCTGAACATCAAGTTTCTGAGTAACTGAAGCTGAACTGAAATTGGATTAATTTGCTGTAAGCCAGTCCTTTGTTGATAATCACACTTTTGCATGCCAATTCAATATGGTGGCAGCTGCCAAGAAACAAGTGTGACTTGATTTGACTGAGTGAGATTGTCCTGCTGGTATTTCAGTTTGACTTGACTGAGTTCCATTTCCAATAAGGTATGCATTTCCACTTCGATGTCCAACACACAGTATTTTCCCCATTCATTTTAATTTGGCTATATACATTTAGCACCATACATTTCCTTGCCGGGCTTTCAAAGATAGAGAGGACAGTGTGATTCAGTAATATTTTTTTTTCAAAGACTATATGAAACAGAGTTTCATACAACCAACACTTTCATGCGGCTATTTCCCTTTATTGTGCCAACTGTGGGTCTCTCTTAAGAGATGGTATTGATTTGAAGAGCCACATAGTTATTATATTAAGTGCATACAAATCAGAAAAGAGCGTGTGGGTTTGTAACATGTAATTTATTTAAAATCTACTTTAAAGAGACTTTCAGAAGTCATTAAGGTCAAGTTCTTCAATTATTAGTGTTAACTTATGGAGTAACTTTGACTAAAGAACTGTGGTACTGACTAGGATTTCAATGAGGAATGAAGTGACACAGTCAGAAGCTGGCATCAGATATTTATTCAACATATAATTTTGAAAGAGCTGAAAATCCTACTGAACATTTGTATTTGCAAAATAAGTTTTGCATACAGGAACAATAAATTCCTCTGAAGTACCTTATTGCTTGGGTTTCATAAAGATGTACTAGGTAAGTTGTTAATAAGCCTCTGGCCTACATTTTCAGCCAACCCAGTCTCTCTTTCACTTCTGCTCAGACCACTTCTTTACACAAAAGCAAGCTACATCAACTATTAAAAAATGCTTACCTCCTTTCCTACACACAATTATACAGACACAAAGCAGTGAAGTATATATTTTAAGCACAAATGGCAACAGAAGAGGGTTGGGAAGGAGATAAACTTCTAAAAGCTTATCCTTTCATTTCACAAATCCGTAATCCTTCAGTGGCTATGTTGAAAACAGGGCACTTGGCAGATTATTTATATATATATATATATATATATATGGCTGAAATTGGACTCTAGCAGTTTTCTAAGTGTGTTCTTTCACAAAATAAATAGCAAGTGGTGACATGGTGGTGGGACAAGCAGTAAAGTTTGGGGAAGATTTTGCAAAATGTTATTGTTCATGAATACACAGGACATGTGGCATATACACATATAAACATTTTAGTTTTGAATTCACTCCTAGTACTTAGTTTTGCAGTTACCTGGCACTCAAGAATATAGCCCCACTGAACTGAAGCATGTAGACATGTACTAGAAAGCCAGCATGGTGTCTGTGTGTTGAACCTTGGAGACTAGAGTTCGATTCACCACTCAGCTATGGAAACCCATTGTGGGTGAGTGTCACACACTCTCAGCCACAGAAAACCCCATGATATGTTTGCCATATACTGAAAATGACTTGAAGGCATGCAGCAACAAGAAAATAGGTCCTAAATGAAGACTGGTAGAGAATGAAATGCTCTTACTGAATGAAATGCCCTTACTTATTTGTTCCACTAATCTCAAAGAAGACATATTAAAATTTGTTTCGTTTGCAGCTTTCTTATGTTGAGCATAATTACAGTATATCCACTATGTTTCTTTAAAAATAAATACAACTATATCACATTAATAATAGGCTTGAACTGAATGCAGACAGACTTGCCAGATCAGTGTCTTCCGATTCACTGAGGGTTAGGCACCACAAATGCAAGGCTGAGGGCAAGTTTTTGTGGTGTCACATAGGAAGTAAAGATTGAAAAGTATGCCAGAACTGCTATAGTTGTATGTGGAAATAAATAGAGAGGTGATCCAGTTAAACAGGCTCAGAATGTTCATAAAGTCTAACTAACTAGGTGCTATAGCAGAAGAAATTAATGCTGCATTTTTATATTTTTATTGGCAGCTGAGTATGTAGTAAAATGTATCCCTTATCTATTGAATGTATACCTTGCCTTTCTCCTGGGATGAGATCAATGGCATCTTCCAGAAGTTTAAAACAAGATTTTTTTCACAGAAGTTAAGAATTAAATAATAATATTATTAAAAACCATGGTCAAAACACTTTTACAGCATAACTACTGATAAAAGATTTAAACATTTAAAGTATCCATAGGAGTAGCTGCTATTTCTTCTGCGGTTGCATACTGCTTTAACATATGGGGATTTTTTTTTTCCAGGGCTCATACTACTGTTGCAGTTTGTGGAAGGTGCCAGCCCCTGTGCTGCCAACTACCCTATCCATTGCAAGAAGTCCTACAAGTCACAACACTGGGGTCATACTCCCTAATTTGTTCCACATGACACAATGGGCCAAAATACATATACCCACCACTTCTCTCCTGAATTTCCTTCCTTGATGTTGCTTATTTGGTGCACTCAGACTGCAGTCTCAACTTAATGAAACAGACTAGATCATGGTTGGAATGCAGGTGGCATAAATCTTGAAGTGAATGTGATCAGAAATCAGTGAAGACTCTTTGTTGTGCCCACTATGCAGCAGTGAAACAGGCCAAAAAAAATCATATTCCACATCTAGGACTACATCCTTAACTTATCAAGCAGTAGAACTTTTCAAGGAGTGAGGAGTCTTTTGGGTGCAGGCCCAGAGAGTTCAGGAATGCAACCCAGAACTACCTGCTATGAAAAAAAAATGCTAGATACTCAAGTATGCAACCCATAGCTACCTGCTCTGAGGAAATTTGCTAGGTACTTCAAGGAAAAAAAAGTTGTTCTTTTTTGCTCAGAACTTGACACCATTCTTGTTACAGAGCCTAGGGAGGTGTCCAGTACATCATCTGGTCAGTCTTTGTGGGATCAGTTTCAGTTATTGGAGCCTGATGATGTGGACAAGATGCTTGAAGCAGTTTGGCTTACCACATGTAAGCGTGACACCTACACTTCTTGACTGATAAAGCAAGAGTGGATTCAACAGCTGTGTGAAAGGAGTGACAAATGTCTCACTAGGCCTGCTGCATTATATATCGGTATATGGGAAATACCACTCAGTTTAAATATCCCCTTTTTGTGCAAGGTACTTGAGCATGTGTCAGCTGGGCAGTGTGAGAAATTCTTGGGGGAAAAAATTATCTGGACTCATTTCAGTCTGGTTTCAGGCCAGGATTTGGCGCTGAGGTGGCCTTAGTTGCTCTGACTGATGACTTATTCTAGGAGAAAGTCAAGAGGAGTGCTACCCTGTTGATCCTCCTTTCTTTCTCAGCAGCTTTTGATACTATTGATCGTGGTATCTTACCAGACCAGCTCTGTGAGATGGGAGTAGAGGTACTGTTCTGTTCTACAGCCTGTTCTTGATGGGGTTGCACTCCCCCTGGAAGCATAGATACATAGTTTGGGAGGGGTCCTAGATCGTTTTCACTGGAAGCCCAAGGGGACTCTGTGACATGTGGTGCTTGGCTCCAGTTTCAACTAGTACACCACCTCCAGCCTTTCCTGGACCTAGCTCATGCACTGATAATGTCATGTCGCCCTCCATATTATAGTAATGGGATATGTAGTAGGTTTTGAATTAGGTGCTTGCTTGTAACAAAGGTATGTGAACCAGAGACCGTTAGGTAAACAAAAAGCTAGGAATGTACTGATAAGCACTGCCAGGTTTTCACAGCTTCAAGGTCTCTTGCGAGTAGGAGGGAAATATCTCAGTATTTTGTGCTTTTGAATTTGCTAATTGCCTTTAGTTCCTTCACTGAAGTCCTGCATGATGTATCTCACTCCAAATAAATAGTGTTTATGCACTGTACTATTTGTGTGTGTGGATTCAGTTCCTGACAGATAACCTCCCAATTAGACTGCTATAATGTATTCTATATAGAACTGTTCTTGAAGAAGACTTGGAAGGTACAGCTAGTGCAAAATGCGTAATCTTGACTGCTGACTAGAATATACAGTTTTAAAAATATTTTAAGTTTTAAAATTCATTCTAGCTCATTATATTGTATATTTTTCTTTAACTTTTTAACTTGCTTTAATACTATTTGTAAGCTGCCCTGAGATCTTTTGATAAAGGAATGAGGTATAATTATTTTAACAATAACGATACAATCAAGTTCACACTGAGTTAGAGAAACAGCTGGGAATTGTTGGACACGACTGTCTGCTCTTTAAAGCCATCTCATGTACAAAACCCAAAATTTCTCCTTCTACTCCTCGTTCTTGTCTTCCTTCTCCTCCACGACTCCTTGTCCTGACATTTGGATTTCTGTCTGTAAACTGGAGATGCAGCAATCTGAGACCTTAACAGCCCTAAATGGAGAAGAAGGTATTTCAGAATAAATTAATTAAATATACAACAACCAGAGGAGAGATTTGCAGTGGAGGATTCTGGGAGACCAACAGCTGAGGCAGTAATCTTTGATGTGAGGATAATATGTTACCGGTGTATGGGCATGTCCATATTTTCATAGGAAATTTTGTACTGTATGGGTGAGAACCTCTACATAACTGGGTGACCTCAGAGTTTATTGCTTAGACCCAGTGACAAATGGCTGAATTACTGAGCTCAGTGATAAATTTCCTTGGACCACCATGTTTTTGTTTTGTTTTTTTGACACCATACATCAGACTCCTTGAATATGCTTTGTGCCCTGGCCCCTAAATCACTGCACAGTCCTGATCTTTGTATTTTCTCTACTTTTCCAGCACACACAGTTCTTTTTTCCTTTTTCTTAGTTTCGTATATCCGTTACTTGTGTCAGTTGTTCAGTGCAACACTCTGTACATCCTATTGAAATAATAGTGTTATATCTGAGTAAGTGTGTATTGCTAATAGTAACCTGAAGCAGACCATAAGTAGAAATCAAAACACTAATTATTATTATTATTATTTTTTTTAAAAAGTGATTGCACTTTTAGATTATTTAACTTTGGAAGATCATAGATGGTGAGGGGGGGAGGTATCTTTTTATGGTGAACAGCTTTAAGTATGTAATATTTAGTCCAATGGCTTATAAAATCACCACTGAAATGCTCCATTGCCTGTATTGCTTTGGACATTCAGGTAAATATGGAAGATGAAGCTTTGGATGGGTTTTGTCTTTTTCTATCAGTATAATAGTTTTCATGTAGAAGATAGCCAACAGCAATTGGCTGTTTTTCTTTTTCACTTTTTCCCTTGCCGTATAGATAATAGTCTGTGAACAAGTGATTTGGTACACATGGTGTTATGACCTACCAGAGAAATATGACTTTAGCTGCAACAGCTGCTTCTGCTGCTACTTATGGATAGATCAACTTCCATTTGCCCTACATCAGTTTTGAATGTGTTTGGTCAACCAGAAATCTGTTCTGTTCAGTTCTTGCATTGGTATGATTTTTTTTTAATGGAATGAATGTATATATTTAAAGAAGAGATGGACATTGTCTGATCCTCCAGATACTCTCAGTAGCCCTAGCCAGAGTAAGCAATTGGGAAGAATGGGGGAATTTCAGCACCACTGGGAAATATATGTAGTTCCCAAACCTGATTTAAAAACCTATGTTTGAAACTTTTCCTCAAAAAATAAGTATTTTAAGCATCTCTTTTTATGGTTATAAGGTTCTATTTTACCCTTAAATATGTATTATATACCCATTTTTTTTCTATTTTTGCTATTTTAGAATCAAACAAATTCACCACAAAATACATACAATTATAAAATTCAAGTGTGTTCTGATCCATTCGTTGGCTAAAATACGTGTGGTAAATATCAGAATTTGCAAGGAGTTTCTCAGGCATCCTTACTGCTACTGTTACTGCTTAACATCCTTTTGGCAGAAGCAATATACATGAATCTAGAAGTGTGTGTGTGTGTGCACACACAGAGAGCTTTGCTCTTCTTTTCAAGGATCCATCAAAGGTGGTCAAAACAGTGATGATGAGCCCTTTGAGGATGGATGGAAAAACGGAATCTTGAAAATGTAGCAACAGTGTAGACTCAACTGCACTGTTGCTAGTTGTTTGAATAGATTCATATTTTAACAGTTCCAGCCAAATTTATTTAAGCAAAATCTGGCTGTAAGCCATCACAGAAGTATGTTTCCTGAAGAGATGAACCCTAGTCATTTTTACAAATTTCATAAGAACAAGACAGGAAATGTCAAGGAATCACAGGGTTTTAAGAAGCAGTTCAGTGCTATATTGAACTGCTTGGCATGCTAAGCCTGTGAGTCTTATTATTACCTTCGTTTGTTTGCTACTTTCTAGCAATACTGTGGTTCCTCTGAGTGAAAATAATCCTTTCTCTAAAAATACAGCCTTCCCTTGGCTAGGACCTTGGAAACTGGGCTCTTGGCCAGGAAACAGTGTCAAGTGTGCAGAAGCTGGCAGACAATCTAAAATCCAACCATCTCATGGGAAGAAAGTACACAAGACTCCTACACTAGATGTGAGGTGTCACTGGAGAAGAAAGAGTTGTTTCTGCAAGAGTGGAGAGAGAGTAAAAACTGCTCTGTGATATGGTTTCATGCCCTAGAGGGGAAAGGTTTCCTTCAGTTTCTACCATAGAAACAATTTAATATAGTTTCCTGTGAGCAGTAGTAAAGTAAGAGTAAGTTGAAACGCCTCACACCATCTCCCTGTTATGCCTCCCCTGTGAGGTGTTTGAACTTACTCTTACTTTACTACTGCATAATAATACAGAATTCACTTGCTGGTCTTCATAATTTCTGCCTATGGCAAATGGCCACTTGTCTGACTTGATCAGATAAAGTTGAAGGAAAGCTCTTTCGTGAGAAGCCTCAGCACTAGTTATGTTGCTGAATTGATGCTTTAAGTTTGCACTAGATCTTTAGGAACACTATTCAAGAATGTGCAGGGTAAGTAGATTTATATAACTGCAAATAGGGTAAGAGAAAAACCAATTGAGCTGACTCAGGTACAATATTGGATTATAATGGATTCTAATTTAAATATCCATTTTCAGAATCATCCATTTGCATTGTGTTCTTAGGAGTATTATATAGAGTTCACAGCTGATATTGGTACCATCAAGTTGTATTGGCAGCATTATGCTTTGACTGCAATTAAAAGAGATCAAAAAATAGTGGTACAATACATCATCCATATAAGTGACTTCCGGATTTGCAAATTTAAATATCACATCCTTTACCTAAAATGGTGATAACACGTGTAGGCCATGCTGAAGCATCCACGTGCAGATTGCTGCCATTTCATAGTATAGGGCACAATCATTCACATTTTTTTCCCATTCGCTGGAATGAGAAACAGAACCCTTGCAGATATGGGGATTCCACTCTATGTTTTTCACATTTACATGACGTGATTTCTTTTAAACTGTACTTGTTTTAACCTCTGTAAGCCACTTTGAGTCTTGGACTGGGAAAAGAATAAGATGATGATGGATTCACATTGGTCATGCTTACACAGATTTTCTACTTGCTTGGGGATGTGGCTCAGTTTTGTGCATTCTCCATCTTGGGGTATTGGGATTCAGTTTATCCCCCAAACTGTAAGACTTTTAGTATAGCATAAGATCATCTTGTGTTTCAGAGTCTTATGGCTTAAGTTTTAGTGTCAGTCTTAACATGGAAAAATCAATTGCATCAATGGAAAATATCTATACATTGATTCAGAATTCAGAATTCAGCAGTTGATTCCATGGGGCTAACAAGTACAGTCAAGGCCATTTTCATGAGTACGCTGGTGATACATGGCTCTCTTTCTCATTTTTATCTTTAGCAGGTGAAGTGGTGGATGTACTGAATCAGTGCTAACTACAACAATGGGCAAGATAAGGACTGATAAAGAAAGCTCACTGCAGACGAAATTGAATTGCTTTTAGTTGATAGTTCCTCTGACCAGATGACTGGTGTTCAACTTGTTGTAGATGGATCTGTAGTCTCCCTGAAGCAGTAGGTTCATAGCTTGGGGGTTCTCCTGGATTTGTTACTTGAGTAATGAGTAGCATAAAATCACCCCAGTTTCATCTGGTGGCCCAGCTACATCTGTTTTCAGACAGGGATAACCTAGCTTCAGCAGTGTGCGCTGTGTAACCTCCAGCAAAGTGCAAGACCAGTCAGAAAGTATAGCTAATGCAGAATTCAGCAGCCAGACTGATCATAAGGACCAGAAGGTCTCATTATTTAACATCTATTCTATGCTAGCTGCACTGACTACCAAAATATTTCTTGGGCCAATTCAAAGGCTGTTTTCGCACAGCATTTGCCATGCAAAACTCCCAGGCTGCACTGTGGAAGGAAGAGGGGGGCTGTCATGCAAGCAGGCAGCTCATGTGGAGCTGAAGCAGCAGGGATGCGAGAGCCTCTTGCCGGAGGCTGCTCGCGCGATCCCCGCATCCCAGCTCTGGAAAAAGGTAAGATGCGGAAAGGGCCAAAGTCTTTGCTCTAACCTTAAGAACTCTATATAGATCAGGATCTCAATACTTGACATAATATTTTTCCCAGTATGAAACTGCCCATACTTTGTGTTCAGCATCTGAACCCTTTCTCCAACACAACCTCCAAGTGATTTAGAGAGTGAAAAACAGGGAAAGTGCTTTTCCATTTGTGGAAATGCTTTGCTGAGAATGCTTTGCCCAATAAGGCCTTCCAAGCTCAACATTAGCATGGTTTTGTCTTTTGGTTAAGATGACTGTCTACTCCCAGACATTTGATGAAATGTGGCTAATGTTTAAATATAATCTTAGTCAAGTTGATCATTCCTTTAATTTGTCCTTGGATGATAGACAGTGTTTGATATTACAGATAAAATGTATTCATTTGGTTATTAAGTTTTGCATAATTTTCTTGTGAGATTGCCTGAGACATTCTTTTAAACAAGAAAGATGACATGATGATGATGATGATGATGATGACATTCATTTAAATACTGTCTTTCTCTCAGTAATGAGACTCAAGGTGGCTGGCAACATAGTTAAAACAGTACAAATTAAGACTATGCAAAATGTTTAAGAAAAGAATATATATACAAGTTATTTAAAACAATTAAACACTTATAAAGTTAAAAATATTAAACAATAAAACATTAAAATTAATTAAAAACCTTGAAAAACAGCACCCAACAGCATTAGAAACCAAGACCAGTCAGTTCCTAAAAGCCTGATGTCAAAAAAATATTTTAACTTGCTGACAGAAGAAGAACAAAGATGAGGCCATCTTGGCCTCCCAAAGGAGGGAATTCCAAAGTCTGGGAGCAGCTACTGAGAAGACCCTTTCTCTTGTTCCTATACAACAAGCCTGAGAAGGTGGTCGGGCAAAGAAACGTGCCTTTCCAAAAAATCTTAGAACTCTGATGCGACTAAGAAAGGGGCATGGGGACATTTCAACAGCATCTAAGGTATGTAAATAAAATATCTAATATTTAAGATATGTAAATAACAATAGCAATAATATGTTAAAGCAGCTGATAGAGTACTATAATAGCATAGTTAACACTCATACAAAGAGTGGGAAAGATTCTAAATCTAAATCTTAGGCCATTTCTGCACTGCACTGCACTGTTAATAGTGCAATTAGTTCACTTTCAAAATCCTCTGAAATACTGCAGCTTGTAATTTACTGAGGCGAAAGAGCTCTCTGGCTTAGAATTCTAAATGCATCTTCCTAAACTGTGAACCCTAGAATTCCATAGGATGTTGAAAGTGGAATAATAACACTATGACAGTGTAGTGCAGAAAGGCCCTTAGACTTTAAATCTTCTAAAATCTTAGTTAAGTAAACTTAACTAATAACCTTTTCGCACGTTACACGTTTGCGCGGTTGGGCGGGGCGTCTCACATGAAAAGCCTCAGCAGGAGCGCTGCCACTTCTCTGTTGCTTGAGTTCTGCAGCAGCTTCCTGGTCGTGCGAGTGCTGCGCGAATGCCCCGCCCTGCCCCTTCCTACTGCAGTGCAACCTAGGAATTGCAGGCTAGCGCTGAGGCAGGAAGTGCGACCGGCCTGGGTCCCGACGCACCGCACGCCAGGTAAGTGCGTACGGGCCCCGGGAGCATTGTGTGACTGCACACCATTTTCGGCTTTAAGCTGAAAATGAAAAGGTGCATGCATGGTCTGCATGAGGCCCTTGAGCGTCGCGTAAATGGGAGTGCATCATGCAGACCGCTCCTCCCATTTACGTGATGCTCAAGGGGCCCTCTCGCTTTAGAAACGGCGTGTGAAAATGAGTTAGGTAGTGTCTCCTAGCCTAATATCTCTATCCCAACTCTGCCTCACTGGGCAGTAGCCTCTGTGAGTGTCTGAGATTTATTCTCCTGTCAGTTGGGATGCTGCAGATGGATTTTTCCATCACCCTCCTTCTGGCAATCTCTGATGTGACAATCAGAAGCCATATCTCTGTCACAATTCCTCTTCACACCAGATATCTAGTGGAACAGCGATGGAAACAGCTTGCTGCATCCTGAATAACAGGAGAACCTCCATCATTGTCATTGGCTGGTGCCTAGTAATGCAGGAATGAAATGTTGTTTTTTTAATTTTTATTTTTATTAAAACATTCATGTTGTTCTTTAAAAACACACATGATTGAAACTGTATTCAACATTTAGAATGTATATTTGTACAAGTCTATACAGGAAAAGAAAAACAGTCATGTTTCATGTTGAATATATACTTGGTAAAAGAACATATAATAAATTAAATTTCCTACTTCCTTTTGCTGTCTATCTGGAATCATCTTTTTACGCTGTTTATTTATACCTATACATATGTAACTCCCTAACTCTTCCTGCTAGGTATATTCTATGGTTTGAGTACACACTTTCTTTTGTTTTCCTTTACAATACATAACTTTAAAGAAAAATTAATTTCAGTTCAATTCTCCATACTCAATATGTTTGTCCATCTTCTAAATTAAGTCTAATTTAAGATCTATAAACATCTTATACACCTTATATTTTAAATTTTAATACCCCAGGAATGAAAGGATTTTTAAATTCCTACATATTCCCTACACTATTGCCAAATCATGACTGCACAGCAATTGTGAACATGAGTCAGGTATGGATGTGTTCCTCAAGGTTACACACCCATTAACTGTGATTGTGAATTCCAGCCAGAATATAAAAATAAAACATTTCACATACTTTGTAGCATTTAATTTTAAGGAGACAATAACCAATTTCAGTGAAATAAATGGGAAGCAATAACTGATAAAATTTGGAACTTGAACCTGTATGGTATATTGGTTTGAGAGTTAGACTACAGCTTTGGAGACCAGGGCTCAAATCTCTGCTCATCCATGGGAACCCTCTTGGTGACCATGGGCAAGGCTCTGAGACTCAGAGGAAGGCAAGGGCAAACCCCATATGAACAAATCCCATGTTAGGGTTGTCTTAGGGTCTCCATATGTCAAAAATTATTGAAGACACAGAACAAACAAAGCAATTTTGGAATGTTTAATACTATTACTGCATGTATACATTTTGTGTAATGTGTATCTGTGTATTATCATATGTATGTTTTAAAATGGCACTTTTCTTAGATTCACCTGAGAGTTAGACTGTGGTCTTATGCCCACTTGGATGGGAGCAAATATCATTAAATGCAGTGTAACTGACTTTGAATTTAAAAAAAAGCACATAATGACATTGTTAGGTTACCTTCCATTTGTACCGGACAAATGGAACAATACTTTTTGATTGATTAACAGGGAGATTTTCCTTCTAGATCATCAAGAGTCCGCTATCAGTTCCTGACATCCTTGAGGAACTAGGGGGTAAAGAAATATGGAATGTTTCCCCACAAAAAATGGTTGGGATAATCTAATGGAATTTTCTCCAAAATCTTTTATTTACTACAAGGAAGTATTTAGTAACAATATTTTATGCTAAGAATAGTAGTCACTCAGAACAAATTAGAAAAATAATTAAATAAATAAATAGGAATCCTTAAATGTGTATAGATACTTAAGAAGAATAGTACAGTAGTTCATTTTAAGGGCAGAATCTGTGGTTTAAAAGGAAGGTTCAAAAACATGACAGCATGTCAAATATGTGGCTCCATGATTTGTTGCGATAACAACTGGTTTAGTAGACTTGTTGGTAACTTACATAATTTCCTCAGGTGCTCCCTGATATTTAGTTTTAACGGTGTGTTAAAGCTATTTGAAAGCTTGATTTGTTTTCAAATCGCAGATAACATTGCAACTAGCACTTGATCACAAACATGTGCAATGGTTTGAAATCACTATGTGAACTCACTACATTCTATAGTTTGCTCACACAGCCACCAATAAAGCATTTATAAAAATAAAGTAGAGCTGTCAAACAGGATTGCCAAGGGAAATTGCAAAGACATAGACAAAACATATTAATGGGTTCCCAGTGCCTCGTAGATATTTATGTAATACACTTTTTCTGCTGGATTTTTTATGTTTGAGTATATATATTCATTAGCAATTGCATTTAATTGCCTAGAAAAATCACATGAAATCAAATTATTAGTTTCCTGAATAGGTGTATTGGTATATATCCGAATTGGACACCTGAGACTCATTTTCTCATATTGTTCCTGTATTTTGAGCAGTTTAACAAGGTGAGACCTGGAATGTACAACGTTCTGGTGAATTTTAAAGCTGCCTTTAAAATATAGTAATTGCCAGGCAGCACTGTGAAGCACGTCTTATATATCTTAACTATTTGGACTAAAACAAAGCTTGGAAAAGTTACTTTCTGGATTGGAACTTCCAGCCAGAATTTCCAGCCTTCATGGTCACTGGAATATTCTAAATATTACTTTCATTCAGAAAGGGAAATTTTGCAAACTCTAGGATAAATTGAATGGGATTTTCATATTTTCCAAATTTATGGTTAATGCATGGTAGGTTTTATGTCTGTCTGTCTTTTCGTATGTTCCACTCTTGCATAGAAGTTCATTGGCACTGGAGATAGGACAGTTGTACTCATGTTGAAAGGAAGGCTTCCAGTTAATGAATAAGTTTATCCAGATAAATCACATCAATTTAAACAGGCTGACCTATCATCAACCAACATCCAGTCAGGATTAAGGAGAATGTCGATATCATTACTTGAATGGCATGTGTTAGATTACTCATTGACCAGAATGCATCTTCTAGAATACTTTCTAGATTTTTTTTTGAGAGAGAAAAAAGTGCTTTTCCCCCATCCAATGTATGAAAAAAAATGCGTATATGGGTATATATATATATTTTAAAAATAATTTAATTCAATTTTCAGCCACGTACATTGGACGATAGGTACAGCTATTTTCAGCCTGGAAGGAATTTGCTTGTACCTAGTTGCCATCTGGTTGGTAAATACTGTGTCAGGAAAAGAAGGTGGCATCTTAATTAAGCACTTTGGTTGAATAAAGAAGGATCTGAAGCCAGGCTTTTAAGAACATGCCACCCAAACTCTTCTTTCAAAGGATAAATATACCTATTTTGTTTTCTGACATGTTTCTTTTTTAAAATCAAGTTCTTTTCATGGCATTTAGAGACACATTTTCAAAATATGATAAGTTCTTTTTGAAAAACAAACTGAGTGAAATGTTCACCTGTCTCTAGATCATCCATACATGGATAGCAACACACATGCATGTTCCACAGAAAATGTATCTATCATAAAATCCAGTGCCACAGTGTTGATTCAGCATTAATAATTTTTCTTGCCACTTTGCATCTTCAAATTCCTGTCCCTGGGCAGGATCATACATTATTTTTCAAAGAAATGATGCTGAAAAGAACATCTTTTTAGTGACTCTTCCTTGCTTAACACTTGGAAATAAGTATATCGATGCTAAGATAGTATAATTATGGGCATCTCTGTTCATATTTCCATCTGTAAATAATGGCAGGTTGCAAACATCTTATGTGTGGGAGGAACTTCACAGAGGTTTGGACTAGGCTCTAAGCCTATTACCATGAAGTTAAAAAATGAGGTGGAATAGATGATCACACTTAACTGTCAGCTTTGCGTTCAAGGATTAAAATAAATAAGAAAGGGATTTAGGGACTAAGAACTCAATAGATAACTGGAATAGTAAGGTCATGATCTATTTGAATAATCATGCAAAGTGGTTCTTTATCTCTCCATTCTGTTCTTCATGAAAGCCACTGTGCTGTGATAGAGGCATTACTATAAGCTCTGATATCTGTCAGTGTGTTTGTTCTTCAGCAAGGATATTTCCATTGTAGAGACAGCCCCAGAGATTCATTTCAGACAATATGCCTAATAAGTTATATATCAATAAAGCCATTGTTGAATGAGATTCCCTACACTATAGAAAGAGCTGTGGCATGAAATTAGCACTACGCAGCTGTTTCAGTCTGATGCATTCACTTGTCTTTAAATGCATATGTGTTTATATTTGTTAAATTTATATCCAATATTACCACGGAATGGTGCGTCAATGTAGCTAGCTGCACTAACATAGATAATAAAATGCAAGCTAATAACCAAATCATAGAAACAGACAGGGACCATACCTAAAACCATTGTAGCTGACTTGCATAAATGTGGCGTGGCGTCAAGAATTGATTTATCTGACCCAAAGCTAACGGCTACTTCAGAGCTAGTGGCTGGATGTTTAACTGTAGTTCTCTGAACCACCTTCACATTTGGGCACCACTGTACTAACCAATTATCCAGCAAAAATGAGACACCATAGTCATGGTCAGTAAGCATAGGTAGAGCCTTTAAAATCCGTTGTTACAGCTATTTGTGGGGAGAGCATTTGGATTATGGCAGATGAGAAAAGCATGTCACCTTAGTGTCCTCAAGCTTAGCACAGAAGTCCAAGCAGTTTCAGCTTGGAAAGAAACATGTGATGGGGCATATCAAGAGATTGTCTAGGGACCAGGGTGATGATGCCACCACATATTCCATCAATCACTGGATGCTAGCTCTTTTATGCCAAGCTGGCAGTTGGAGGACAGAGACTCTAAGCATACAACGAGCAATTGAAACACAACAAACAAATGGGCAGGACTACATGAGAATCTTGTCTTAGGAAGAGACTCAACTTAGGGGTTCATAGTGGAATGTAATGCTGCTGCTAATTTCACCACTTACATGATGGTAACTCTGCAACTGAAAAAAATAAAAGTTGATGTATCTTCAACTTGAGTTGTTTTCTCTCCAAATAGCCATGACAATTCATAGGTTTTGTGTTCTTCTGACTCCTCTGCTGCCCACATAGAAAGTAGAGTCACCACATGGGTTCAGATTCTGTCTATATGAAATGTTTTTGTATGCCAGCAAGAGTCTCCACTGGCACAAAGAACCAAAGCTTGGGAACAGCCACCAGAGAAGCTCTTTCTCAAGTGAAGAAAGAAAAAAGAATGAAAGAAAAAAAAAGTTCAAATAAATTGCCAGTATTCATTTTGTTCTGAAAACATTCTAAGTCTGTGTCATTCTCCCACCTTTGTATACAGAATGGATTGAAGATTTGAATTGCTGTTGAGGACTACTAATTAAAACTGTCACTCTACAAATATGAATGAATTACCATCTCTCAAAAAAACAGATCTGAAGAAGCAGCACAATTGGCACAGGCCAAAATTCTGTTTTAGAATAGCAATAGTATAGCAATAGCATGTGTATTTCTATACCGCTTATCACTTAAGTGCTCTCTAAGTGGTTTACAATTTGTTAGCTAATTGCTCCCAACAAGCTGGGTGCTCATTTTACCGACCAACAGAAGGATGGAAGGTGGAGTCAACCTGGAGCCCAGTGGGATTGAACTCACAACCTTGTGGCTGCAGTACTGGCATTTAACCACTGCAACACCAGGGCTAATAATAAGGCATGTTCCAAATGTCATTAACCATATTAACTGTTATATATAAAAAAGTTATGAAGGAAAATGGACCGTTCACATCCTTACCTGGCAATCAGTAATATGCAGCCAGATGAAACTAGCCGAAACACTTAAGTTATTTGTTGCTAGAATATCAACTTATTGCTATAGTAATACAATATGAGTAGATAAATCTAGATCTAACCCAAAGTTTCTTGGGATATGAGTGTAACATATTTTAAAAGACTGCATGACCTGGAAATTCCTTAGATAAAATTAGGAACATATTTCTTTCCATCAGTTTCAAAATAGAAACAGAAATATTAATCAGGGGTGTGTGTGTCTGTGTGGGGGTGTGAAATTTTATCTTCCTAGCTAGTATAGGAGAAGACTGTTTTGAAATTTGTTTTCTGTTCCCTCTTTCAGAGAGCAAGAGTCATTAGAGGGTTCAAGCTATGTGTTTTCAGATATAAATCTTGGTTTCATTCTCATATGTAAGAATAAGTTCAAGTGTTTAAGCTTAAATTGCTACTGAGTTAAATGCCAAGAGTTTCTTTATGACTTTTTCTTCATCTTGAACTTTTTTTTTTTGCAAAAAAATTGTGCAAAATAGTGTATTTATTTTATTTATATCCTGCCTTTGTCCTGACACAAGATTCAATGCACCAGATAGTATAGTAGAAAAAGCACACATTTGTGTAAAGAAAACAGGACAATTTCCCTTTGAGCCCTGGTCTCCAATGCATTGATAAATATATACTCATGGTGGTTGACTATTTTATCTGGAGCTATTTGCAATTATTCTTTATATCCATTTTGGATGGTTTGAAAACACCCTAAATATTATGGCATACCTTTGTAGGCCTCCAGAGTCTAAGAAGAGTACAGATATTCATGTTAGACTTATAATTGTGGTGCTTTAGCAATGCACACATTAAATTTCAGGGCTCAACTTTTTTCTTTGGATAAGCACCACTTTTTAAAAATTGAATGCCCAAGTGTGTGTATTGTGGTGTGTGTGTATTCATAAGTACACCTAAGCTATGATGTGCTTCCAGTTTCTTCACTCATGAACAGCATCTGTCTTCTGAGGAATCTTAACCTGAGTTATAATACCTGGCCTAAAATCAAGAGAGGATTTTCTGTATGTTTATCCACCAGACAAGTAAATAATATGTTAACTGATCGCAAACTACTGTGGAGATTCAAATTTCTGATTTTAGTAAAATTTGATAAAACCTGCAAGTTCTAACCACAAAGACTATTTGTAGTAGAAGAAATGGGCTCAAATGTACATGCAAAATTCATCAGGATGAAATTAAATACTAATTTTAAGGTATCATGTAGTGCTTGTGATCTACATTTTGGATTTTTGTCAGGAGCCTGACTAAATATTTGATTTAAATGCTAAGTGTCAGAACTGCCTGAGACTCCCTTTGAATGCAGAATCAGGGTCTGTGCCAGTTTGCTCCACAAGAAAGAAATTAATCTTATTTTCATATATACATATATTTGACATGCCTACTTTTAGACATAGGGCTGTGGAAAATATGGTAGTTGAGCAATCAGTTGATACTTTTCTCAGTTGAATTATTTCTGAAACAGCGGCAGGATTTTCACAGCCACCGCAATCCTGTCAGACGTTTTTAAGTGGCTCTGCTTCAGAGGCTGCAGGCCTGTTCAAAGTATGTTCAGGCAAATTGGAATTGTCAGAGAAAGCAGTTTGAAAATGCCTCTTTGAGTTAACACATGGTCAGGGTAGAAAGGGCTCACTCTCAGGTGTTTTCCAAATCAGTCAGTAGAGATAATAGAATGCTTCAGGTTCTGTGTGTGTGTGTTTAAAGAACACTGTAACTTCCTTAGGGAAATTTTCAAACAATGGTTTCAAAGAACAAGTGCAGTCAAATTCAGTTGTTTTGTGTGTTCTCGTCCATGTAGTTCACAAAATGAAGCATCTCATTCATCAGAAAATTGCTTTGTGTGTGGTATAGCTCAGCTGACCACTTACCTTAATTTTAGTAGAAACTTTTCTACTTATTCAGTAGTTGCAAGCAACTGTTTTTCTGTTAGGGTTCTTATTGCTGGGTACAGAATCAGACCCTTGGTCCATCCAGATCACTGCTGTCTATAGTGGCCTCACGTGGAAACCCCAGGATTCCATAGGATGTTGAAAGTGGAATAATAGCACTATAACAGTCTAGTGCAGAAATGGCCATGGTTTCTAGCTTTGAGGTGGTAGGAACTGAAAAGATCTTTTGCATCTAAAGCTCATGTTTTTCCATTGGCTATCATGGACTAAAAAAATAACCATGGATTAAAAAAAATGTGGCCAAATCTTCCCTGTCTCCTGAGGACACTTACTCCTCTCTCTTAAATTGTAGTTAAAGGGAACACTGTCCTGAGATCTTTTGATATAGTGTGGGGCATAAATACTTCAGTAAATAACACAATAAATAAATACCATCATCAATTTAATTGGAGGTAAGGGCAATAATTGGACCTTTCAGTTTGTGTTCACAGAACTTTCTAGGCTCCAAGGTTGACTCACCCTTCCATCCTTTCGTAGGTCGGTAAAATGAGTACCCAGCTTGTTGGGGGCAATTAGCAATTAGCTAAAATATATTGTAAACCACTTAGATAACACTTAGTTGATAGGCAGTATAGAAATGAATGCTATTGCTAGGAGCCCTGGTGGCGCAGTGGTTAAATCCCAGTACTGCAACCACGAGGTTGTGAGTTTGATCCTGCCAGGCTCCAAGGTTGACTCAGCCTTCCATCTTTTTGTAGGTCGGTAAAATGAGTACCCAGCTTGTTGGGGGCAATTAGGTAAAAATACATTGTAAATCGCTTAGGTAACACTTAATTGATAGGCGGTATAGAAATAAATGCTATTGCTATATTGTTCTTGCTGTTGAAGTGAATGTTTGCTCTCCATTCTTGTGGTTGTGGCTCCATAGGTTTAACAGATGATGTCTTACCTTGATTATACCATTTGTTCCCCCTCATTATTCTGGAGATTCAGCAGCTATTACAAATAATTACATGAATGGGATGAGTCTTGAAACAGTCCCCTACCCCATGCAGTGATGGTATCATGAGACAATGTCCCCTTTCTTTCTTTCTTTCTTTCTTTCTTTCTTTCTTTCTTTCTTTCTTTCTTTTCTTTTCTTTCTTTTTTTTATTGAATGAGTTGAGTCTTCAGATTTACCAGCCTATAGAAAGGCATCTTTCTGTAGTCTGGAGAAGGCAGCCTTCGAAATATATTTGTCTTGGAACTAGTTAAGATGGCTACAGCTAAAAAGACAACAACAACAACCGTGATTGCTTCCAGGACCCAGATTCAGTAGAGATCAATCAAGGCAAAGACAAATGTTAATAATGAAATTATTCTAATTTTTAAATAGTGTAATATTGCTAGCACTATGAGTGTAAGCCATGAATAATGATTAAAAAGAACTTTGTGGAAACTGGTGAAAGTCAATTACTGAAACATTGCCCTAGTCTAGATGTGACACGTGATTGGTGTTGGTGGAGAGGACAGCGTAAGGGAAAACCAGCATATTTAAAGAAAGAGTTTGGATGCATAGCAAGGGATATGCAGGTAAAATCAGACCAAAAAAAGTTGTACTTTTTCATTTCTGGCTAAGCCCATGGACTGCCAAGCTTAACTACAGTAATGTAGACAGTAATGAGAACTACAATAATGAGATCTATGTAGTGTACCATCAGTTTGACCTAGAACATGCGACATTCAAGTTTGATGTCAACTATGAACTCATTAGATTCTCTTAGAAAAACTACTCTATGCCTTAAATTACACATATATATTAGGACTATAATTATTTGCTGCTTTAGTTCTTGAAGAAAGCAATGAGCAATTTTAGCACTTTTCTTCCCTCTGTGAGAAAGTCTTCATAAACTGCAGTTTTCACTGAGTATTGGTTATTGAACTCTGTTTTTGCTGTTCCCCATGCAGAAAATGCTGTCACTGGGGACATATTCTAAGTAAAATTCACTGTGTGTATGTGTGTATGTGTGGAAAACACTTTTTCTATTCAGGAAAAAACATATCCTGTGAAGAAAATAATATCAGTGTAGAAAATTATTTTTGATGCAGAAAATGTTATTTTGTTTCAGAAAAAAAAGAAAGAATTTTCAGCAGAATTCAATCCTGAACTGTGAAGATTCTCATCAATCTCACCAGAGTTTGCTGACACTCAATAAATATTTTTTTTTTACTATTTTAAAAAATATATTCAAATATTCATTCCATCCCTAATGTATGTATGGTTAATAAGCATTTACCTTACAGGGATGCTGAAAAGTTGGATTATTTTGATAATGCTTCAGATATGCAGAAAGGTGTAATATACTTTCTGCGGTCTGGTTGAAAAATAACCTTATTTCTTTGAACTACAACTCAGAATCTGAAGGCTTCTCTCAGTTCTCCAGAAACATGGGAAAGATCTGTTCAGCTTCAGCTCCATGTGAATACTACACCATAGAAATCCACCTTGTGATTTTGAGGGTTGTTTTTTTTAAAAAAAAAAACAGAGTAGGTTTCATGCTGTGGCTTTTAAATTGTTCTGAGGTAGCCCACAGGCCTTCAGACAGGGATGGAATATATAAATCGATGCACATCCCTGAGAGTACAGCACTGCCTCCACCGTTATTTGTTGTTTTTGTTTTTGTTTACAAGCCACAGGCCGTTGTTGTCTCAGTTTCATATGTTTATTTGACTTTTCACCTTCCCTGTACCATTGGTACCTTGGGTTTGAGGTGGAAACAGAGGCAAAGGAGCAAGGGTTGTGGAAGACTGCTTCTCCTTGTTCCTGAAATTAAAACGGAAAAAATCTGCCTTAGGCTGTTTGCTGCCAGCCCAGCAGGTACATATGGATTAAGCTGCTTAATCGATGCAAACTCATTTACAGAGTTCTTGGTAAGAACACCTCCAGTCATTTGCTATTTCAGCAGCCTATAAACTAGCATTCTTCCCTGCCCTGCATATAGGAATCTGCTGCACAGCAAAAAGTTTCTAATTTCTTTCAATAGGTAAAACTTCCAAAACCTCAGTGGTTTACTGATTTCCCTCCTTGTAAACAGGTAACATAGCAACTGATGGAGCTGTAGAAACTCAAATTGACCTGAAATTACAGGTTTCACAGTATACATGTCCCTCCTCTTCCCTATCCACCAGGATCATCTCCACTCCTATTTCTGTATAGTGCTTGTTGAGGGTAAATCACCAGTACCTGTGGGAGATTAGCAGCTTGCTCATGCAGAAAGCTGAAATGGATTTAAAAACGTATGATAGACGAACCAGAGCAAGACACAGTATTAAGAATATGAGCCATTACTAAAGCTAGGAGAAACTACTTACTAGTGCAAAGAACCTTCTTTTTGAAAAGAAACCAGTGCCATTTGGGATTATATTAATCCACTTCACAGTAAGCTTGGCAGCTTTTCCAAGTGTCACTTATATATATCCTTGTGACTTGGTTAGCCAGCTGTGATTGAACAAATATTTTAGTGCAGTATAATGTATACAGTTGCACAGACTGCAACTGATCATTTTTTAAAGGACAATGAAGGATATTCAAAGAATTATAGAGTTGGATGGGAACTCAAAGATCATCTGATCCAACCTTCTGCAAATGCAGGAAATCCCCTCTAGACTCCTCTGAAGGGGGGCATCAAGGCATTTTGAAGGAGAATCTACTACCTTTCAAGGCAGTCTCTACAACTGGAAGAGACCACAAGGGCTATCAAGTACAACTCCCCGCCATGCAGAAACTTAAGGCAGTCTACATGGTACTACAACAAGTTCTTTGTAATGTTTAGTCAAAATGGCTGTTTTCTTGTAATTTGTCCCATTAGTTTGGTTCTTACTGTCTAGAGTGAAACATATTAATTTCCTGTATCCTCCATGTGACAAGTCTGCAGGTATGCAAAGATGGCCTCTTAGTAGTGTCTTCTTCAGGTTAAACCTATTCCAATCCTTCAATCTTTCCCCTGAGAACTAGGGCCAGAATCCAAAGGGGACTTCTGCTAATGGATCTCATTTAATCAATGGACCTAGAATTGAAGTAGTTCACTGTCCCTTTGCAACCCCCCTTAGTATACCTTCAAAACCTGCTTCAGAGAACTAGGAAACCATCAGAAACCATTTCTCAGGCTATGTGAAGGCTTGCAGAAGTGAGCAGAGGTGAAGAAATTTTCATTGTGCTGTCATTAAAATTCCAGTACAACGTTGGTTTTAGGCTTCAGTGTCTTCTGGGGCCTAATTCATTCCTGTCTTCTTCTCACAGTAGTTATCCAAATCTCTATGGGAACTCTCTCTCTCTCTCTCTCTCTCTCTCCTCAACTTAGGTTTCACTGAAAGGAAACAGAGAAACATCTTTATTTCTGTACCATTGTACAATCGTGCAATACTGTCACAAACATGGATAAGTAGTGATTGTGAACATGGAGCCGTTACCTAGATTTACTCATGAATAACTGTTCCATATTCAAGTTGCTGTTTAGTCACAATTGTGACGCTTTTGCCATAATCATAACTCCTCTGCCACCACCCTACAGCCTACTTTACTGAGCTTCAGCTGCATGAGAATAAAGGGGTCCATTCTGCCAGTGACTGAAACATGGATGAATTATTTTTCCAATAGATTTGGGGATGGGTGGATCAAAAGAGGTCACTAAGCTGAGTATACTTAACTAAGGATCTGATGTAGAATGCTGACCATTATCTTTTTGTTATTCACTGAGTTACACTGTAGATTTCATGGATAGCTTCTGATCTCCTAAAATCTGAATTGATTTGTACTTTTAGTGCTGACCAGGTGTTACCTAACACCTGTATTTGTTCATCTGTTTATTCCTAACAAAATACAAGACTAGGTGTTTACAGTGCACCCTCCCTTAGGGCAACCTCTGCATATGTGATCTTCAACTCATGCATAGTGTCATTTTCCTATATTTCAAATGGGAGTGATGTGCACACACACACACATTGTATCTATTGAAAAGAATGGGATGCAAGCATTCACAATTTTTATTTTATGTAGGGGGACCTAGAACAGACCCCTGCCCACCGTATATGTGGAGGACACACTGTATCTCTGTTAAAATCCATTTGGTTTGACTCGTATCTCCATCTTGGCAAAATCTAGATCAGGTTTTCTGTCACGTCTTCAATACGTGCATATGGAATGGCACATTGAGTTCCTCTCAGTAGGAAGTCTCCAACTTTGTCTCATTCTGCATGAAGAAGATTAGTGAGAGGTTATTTCTGCTCAGCATGGCATCAACCCTGGAGATAGAAAGAAACCCCTCTTCTTTGTTATAATAGCTGTTGTAAGAACAGCAATATCATACAGATAAGTGGATATAAGTGTTTGGAGGATAAAGTGTTAAAGGACAGAGGTCAGAAACAATTTTGGAAGCCAGAAAATAATGTGGTGGTCATTCTGTTATCTCATATTTATGTAAGCATCACATGTCACCAAGATGTATATTTCTGAACCTGGAAATTTGATTCTTAGCAGCATATCTATTCAGGAGCATGATCATTAAGAGTCAGATTATTTGATAATGTTACAATAATATTAAGACCCAAATCCACATTTTAAACCCACCAAGAGTGGATCTATTGAATCAGTGAAACATACATGAGAGTTGACTTAATCGGTTTCCATTGATTGTATGGTTTTTTTCTAGTTGGCAGTAACAATTGGAGTTGGACCAAAAAAATTTATTGGGTTTATTCCTGAGATCTCATCATTAACCTGAGAACTTTAACAAGAGAGAGAACAAAATAATCAATTTAGGATAACAAGCTAAACCAAAATATAATTGAGAAATAATAAATGGAAAGAAACAAAATAATGAATGAGATTAAAGTAACAGATAAATTCAATTAAGGATAATAAAATATATTTCTGTAAATCCTGTACACACAAGGAGGACAAAGTTTATTTAATAGTCATTAAATAAAATAAGGCACAAAGCAATACATTCCAGAGTGTAAGGCAGGGAACTGCTTATGTAGAAAAGAAAATTACTAAAAGGATGGTTTCGCTACAACACCTATGTTTTTAAAAGGCTGCTTGCCAATGTGTACTTGATCAATTCTGATGCTTCTTATCTAGTTAAAAATGTACATGCTGGCCAACTTATCCTTAGCTGGCTTGGATTCTTAAAAGCTTGCCTCACACAAGAGCTCCAAAATTCTTCTGTCATAGAATCATAGAATCATAGAGATGGAAGAAACCACAGGGCCATTGAATCCAACCCCCTGCTATGCAGGAAAAACCCATCAAAGCATTCCCAACAGATTGCCATCCAACCTCTGCTTAAAAACTTCCAAAGAAGGAGACTCAGCCACACTCTGAGGCAGCATATTCCACTGCTGGACAGCTCTGACCATCAGGAAGTTCTTCCTAAGCTTCTGATGGAATCTCCTTCCCTACCGCTTGAATCCATTGCTCCTTGTCTTAGTCTCTGGAGCAGTGGAAAACAAGCCCACTCCCTCCTCGACATGACATCCCTTCAAATAAATAAACATGGTTATCATGTCCCCTCTTAACCTTCTCCTCTGCATACTAAACATACCCAGCTCCCTAAGCCACTCCTCATTGGGCACCATTTTGGTCACCCTCCCCTGGACACGCTCCACCTTGTCGATATCCTTCTTGAATTGAGGTGCCCAGAACTGGACACAGTATTCCAAATGAAGTCTAATCAAAGCAGAATAGAGTGGTACCATTACCTCCCTCAATCTAGACACCATACTCCTATTGATGCAACCAAGAATTGCATTGGCTTTCTTGTCTGCCACATCACACTGGTGACTCATGTTCAGCTTGTGATTTACCAAGACTCCTAGATCCCTTTCACACATACTGTTATCCAGCCATGTGGCCCCCATCCTGTATTTTTGCATTCCATTTTTCTGCCTAAGTACAGGACCTTACACTCTCTACTTCTTCATCCAAGTCATTGATGAAGATGTTGAATAGCACTGAGCCCCGGTCAGAACCCTGTAGAACCTCTCACTTCTCTCCAGGATAAAAAGCAGCCATTGGTGAGCACCCTTTGGGTTAGGTCGGTCAACCAATTACAAATCCACCTAACAGTAGCCCTGTTCAGCCTGCATTTTTTGTACCAGAGAAGAATTCTTGGGGTTTTTTTGCTCGCTAGAGCTTCTCCTTTTCTCTTTTTCCTTACCTAGCTAAGCAGTGGATGACATGCAGTGGCAGATGGAAAAGGAGAAGAGTTAATCTTTTTGTCTCCTTTCTCTGACCTCCTGCAGCTATTATCCTTGTGTTTTCCTGAGTTAGTTCTGCCTGAGAACTGCTCCAAATAGTTCTTTGAGCAAATCAAGTCAGGACTCTCCCTAGAAGCTAAGATAACAACTGATTCTGTTCTACTTTGGCCATATTGTGAGAACACACTTCTAGACAGTGATGCTTGGCAAACTAGAAGGCAGTAGGAAAGGAGAAAAACCCTTTTACAGGTGGAGAGAATCAAACAAAGAAGCCACAACCCTGAGTCTGCAAGACCTGAGAGGGCTGTTGATGACAAAATAACTTGGAGGTCTCTCTTTCATAAGTTTGCCAGATATTGGTGTCAACTTGACAGCAGTTAATGTGACTTTAGTATTTTACTGTCTCATAATATTTTATTATAATTTTCCACTGAATTTAACATTCTAATCTGTTTGTTGGGTTGACAGAAGCAGATTATCAGCAAAAGCCAAGCACAGGTGTTGTAGGATGTGTGGAAATCAGATTTTGCAAATCAGCAGGTAATTCCTCCACAGTGCACCATAAGAACACCTCATGGACCAAGGGAAAGACACAGGGGCAACAGTGATATGCGTATTTACATTAACTAAATCATGCGGGTGATGACCTGGCTGCAATTGTCTGGAAGCTACAAAAAAGTGAATTGCATGATATCCTGTTTTGCCTTGCCACCAGCTTGACATATTAAAAATAGTAGATGATGTTTTTCACAGCATAGAGATTAATGGTACTAGCTCTGTTGATAGCTTGGTCATCATATCTGAAATACAATGAAACTCTGGGATTTGATACAAATGAGCATACCCACCCTCTTAATTTCAGTGGAACAACTGAAGCTCCCTGGTTTACTGAGAAATTACAAAAAATCAAATGAGTAAAAAGATGATGTGAATAATGATGAAGGAAGACTCACACATTTCACTGAGTATTATTATTATTATTATTAACTTTATTTGTATACCACATTTCCCCCAAAAATTGGGATTCAGGGCAGCTCATTTTGGGTTTCAATTAGGTAGCAATGATAATGACAAACAAATTGTATTTTCTGCCTCCATGTCTTCTGTGCCATGCTGTTGCAGTGGATTGTAGTGAGGGGCTCCTGGTCAGTTTTCATACATAAAGCTAGATACTTGTTCAAAAATTTAAAGCCCATAATGGATCAATAATATCTTAAAGAATGATAGCTTCCATATGTTTCTCCATATGTCCTGTCTTCATCTTCTGAGATCCAGATTTGTCACATGCTCATTGGGCAGCAAAAAGCAATAGGGACATTTTGATCATGACACCTATTTTCTGGGATACCTTCATGGTTGAGATTGACTAGTTCCCAAAATGTCTGGGACATTTTGGACCAAAGCTGACTCTTCAGAAGAGCCTTGCATTTTGTACTTTCTATGTACAATGTATTCTGTACTTTCTGTGTTTGTCTCCTCTTTGTTGATACTTGGTCTTTTCACATTTTACAGTTATAATGCTATGATTCAGCTTTAACTACCATTACAACATCCTATGGAATTCTTGGATTTGTGGTTTCAGAAAATATATGTAGAATTCCCAGCTAGAGAGTTCCAGGGCCTCACCAAAGGGGCAATTAAGGTAGAATTATAACACCATAATTATTTAACTATGAGGCTGGTTTTCCTTATACTTGTTTACTAGGATTATTGAATAGCTATTCTTCATGATTTACTTTTTCCCTTTTTTATGATACTGATATCTTTTGTTAGGAGTTCAATATGTTTTATGGCTTTGATTTTATTGACTCACATTCTATTTTGGACTTATATCTCCGTAAATGGCTTTATGTGTGCACAAAATTGAATTGAGTAGTTTTGCAAAATTCATATTCATCTAGGAGTGGCTATGATTTACAGCCAAAGGGACTCCATTGTGCACTGATGGAGTATGAAGTGTCATACCCAGTGATAAGTGGATACTGATGTGAATACAGTTTCTAGCTAGTATATTTTGGAGGACCATCGGAGTGCCTAATGCCCATCAGAAGAGCCCAGTGTGCATCAGAATTATGCAATCTGCATTGGAGCACTCCTGCCAGTGCCTAGGTGAGCATCCCCACAATTCATTGATAGGGTGTTGTGTTTCTGCAGCATTGCTATGGATTCATAAAATTGTGAAATGTAGACTGTGATGTAGTATGTCTGCCATTTTTAAAATTGTTTTAGGTTGTTATAAGTTTTATTGTATTTTGAAAAGCTCATAGTCTAGCTTTTAGTATTTTTAGGATTAGTTTTTGTATTGTCTAGGACTGAGAGGCAAAGTTGTGAAATAGTTTGAGCATTAGAAAATGGAAACCAAGTTTTGATTCCTCACTTGGCCATGTAATCCCACTGGGTGATCTTGGATGCATCACACATTCTGAGCCCCAGAAAGCCCCATGATAGGTTCACCTTAGGGTTGCCATAAGTTGGAAACAACTTGAAGGCATACAACAACAAATTGTCTACTATTGACATCTGCTATTACAAGTACACAAGATATAGATCAGATGCAGATACTTAAGGAGTTAAAATTCCTCTGAAATCTTCCATGTTCTACAACATTTTTCTTTAATGCTTCAGTGCTCCGTTTCATATCTTTGTTTTTTTTAGTTCATCTCTTCACGTTTTTATCATAAGCTATTATCTTAATTTCTAAAACTATTATTTTCTTCTCCACTTCAGAAATTTTATTTCTTAATTTACTTTAACTCTCTTCAAAGAACAGAAGTGCTTATAAAAAAAAGTGTCACCCCGTGTTTAATGGCAGTTTGTCCTCTTTATTTTGTTTAGCTACTATTTTTCTGTCTTCCCTTCTCAAAGTCATATGACCTCTTATCTCTTTTATCCATTAATTCTATATGTTTTAATTTTAGAACCAATTACCTGCTAGTCATTCAAATTAGAGTTAATTTCTTATGGGTAAATTCCAATTTAAGTCTTGCAGTTCAAAACAAGTTCATCAGCCTTTACCAAAATTACTTTGAAACAAATTAATCAGTTTTTACTATAATTATATTCTTCTCTATCAATTCATTTCTTATTGTATTTTACTAATTAATCCACTCATTTTGCTTTCATCCTGATTTATCTCTTCTAAATTAATTTGCTTGACTTAATACTAACATTCACTCACTTCAGTCAATATACCCCTTTCTAAAACAACAGCTAATTCAGTTCACAAAACAAGGAAGAAAAGTGGATGATGATCAATTGACTAATATTTAGTAGTTTCAGAAACGCTTCCTATATCATAAATAGGACATGGACTGGTTTAAAGCATCTAAATTATTAACTTTCATTTTTAATGTTTATTTAATCATTACAGTGGTGTATGACTAATTGCAAAAAAGTTATTACAGCAGCTAATTAAATGTGAAATCTGCATATCATCAAAAACTAAATATAGACATAATTTTGAGATAATTGGAAAATCATAACTTATTAAACAGGAAGTTATCACTAATTATTAGATAGAAGGACTAGCTGTAATATTGTCTCTTTAAAATCCCTAGTAGTGTAACATACTAGAACAAACATGCTAGAACTGTGTTAGTCTGTTTTTGCATAAAAAGCCATAAAAGAATCCGCTAGCACTTTTGAGACTAAATAGTTCATTCTAACATAAGTGTTGGGGGCTGTAGTCCACTTCATCAGATGCAACCATCCTCCTTTATACTTTTTTACATTTGGACCAAAGTTGGCTTCAAAGCATACGTACAGTTGACCTTATTTCACAGTATCAGCATTAAAAAAAATTAATTCATTCATTCATTTATAATATTTCTGAATTACCTGCCAGCCCACAAGGGCTCCCAAGGCTATGAATAAGTGAAACCCAATTAAAACAATACAAAGAAAAAAAGTTTTCAAAAGCACATTAAAATGTTCTTTAAAAACTCCTAAAAGCAGTCTAAAACAATCCTAGAATCCAGTTTTGAAACAATTAAAATAACAATTTCAAACTCTGAATGTCACACAGAACAGAACTGCCTACTGTAAGCTTGAAAGAGATGGAGCCAGCCTAACTTCCTTGGGTGAGGAGTTCCCTAGTTGAGACACTGCTACAGAAAAAGCCCTGTTGTGTGTGCCTACCAACCTAACTTCATGACTAAAACAGGGCCACCTCTGAAGATCTCCAATTTCTGGCAGGGAAGAGGTAGTATGTCAGATATCTTGGACCTAAGTTGTTTAGGGATTCATAGATCAACACGAGCACCTTGAATTGAGCTCAGAATCAAATTGGAAGCCATTGTAATTATTGCAGGACTAGTATTATATGGTCTTTAAAATGCACACCTGAAACTGGTCTGGCTGCTGCATTTTGCACTAGCTGTAGCTTCTAAACACTTTTTAAAGACAGTCTCACATAGAGCACACTACAGTAGACTAATGGAGAGGCAACTAAGGCATGAACCATTGTGGCTGGATCTGCCCTCTCCATGGGTGCAGCTGACACACCAGCCAATGCTGGGCAAAGGCATTCATAGCCACTGCAGCAACCTGGCCCAAGGACACCCCTGAGCTACCAACTTGATCTTTCAGATGGAGACCAACCGCATCCAGAACAGGCTAGGATTCCAATCCCAAGTTGGTTTTCCTACTGACTAGGGGAACTTCCATCTTGTCTGGATTAACCCTCAAGTCTATTCACCCACATTCAGTCTGGTACTGCATCCAGACAATTATTCAGTGCCGCCATAGCCTTTTTGATATCAGTTGTAAAGAAGAGATAGAGCTGGGTATCATCAGCATACTGAAGGCCTCCAACCCCCAAACTCTGGATGACCTCTCCCAGTGACTTCATGTACATGTTCAAAAGCATACAGGACAGTATTGATACCTGTGGAACATGACTAGCCAGTGGCCAAAAGGCTGAAAAGCAGTGCCCCATAACCACCTTCTGGAAACATTAAGCCAAGAAAGACTGGAACCACTGCAAACCAATGCCTCCATGTCCCATAACAGTCAGATGACCCACCAAGATACTATGGATGATAGTATCAAATGCTGCAGAAAGATCCAGGAAGACCAGTGGGATTCACTCCCCCTCTCCAACTCTCAGTTTAGGTCATCCACCAAGGTGACCAAAGCTGTTTCTATCCCATAACCGAGACTGGAATGGATTCAGGTAATCAGTTTCATCAAAGAAAGCCTGGAGTTGTGTTACCATCACTCACTTATCAAATATCACTCCACTTATGGACAGAGAGATTGATACTTATACCCTACAGGTTGGCATTTCTGATCTGGAACCCCACCTCCTATTAGCATAGGTGTACTGAAGGACAAGAGTGGGTAAAATAGTAGTACCTGACACTTACCCAAACCTCTGCTATCCTCCCCCCACAAAAAATGCTCAATGACCAACACTTGAGCTGGTGTAGTTAATTTGCCTGTCATTAACAGTCAATTGGAAAGTAAAAACCATGAAGACACCAGATCTACCTCACCTCCTATCCTGGCCACTGAAACTGCTCTGCCATGTCTCTTACCTTCCTATGCAACATTGTCCTGAAGAGCTTTAGTCTGGAATGGGCAAACTCCAAGGGTCAGGAGGCCAATTTTGCCCTGTTGCAGGCCTCACTTCTTCCTCAGATCCAACCTCCCCCACCCCCACCCCCCAAAAATAAAGAAAACGATGGAAATTTCATGCCTGGAGAAGTCAGAGGTGGTCCAAAAGTGGCCTGGGGGTTGCATACAACCTACAGACTATATGATTCCTATCTCTGTTTGGAGATGATAGACTCACTGTTTTTTCACTAATTATAAATCATTGGATTTAGCTAAATTCTTTAGAGTCCTGACCGTCTATTGATCCATCTGTTTGTTTGTTTGTTTAATTATCATGGGTGTGAATCTGGAGTTCCTAAGCCTGCCTTAAACAGTACTCTTACAGGTTCATAATCTCATGTGGCTCCTAGTGTTCTGTGATGATTTTTTCCCTCCAGATATATCTGTGGGTAGTGCAAATGCTCTGTTAACATTAGTCCTTGAATACAGAAACATAATGGTCAGAACAAAAAAGAGTTCTGAAGAACCTTCTGCCAGTGTTTACAGGAAAATGAGCCAGAGATTCAAAAGTAACTATTAAGGGGGAAATCAATCACACGCATGCAAGGTTCAAACAGTCACACACTCACACAAGAGCTAGCTGAAGGAAAGAGAGGAAAGGTTGATAGTGAGACTTAAGGGAGTGGGTGATAATTACCTATCCAGAAGAGCAGCAAAGGAACAGCAATGTGACTTAGACTTGCATCTAAGGGCAATATAATTCAAGATGACAGAGTGATGTTCATCATCTGATGTATTGTGTCTTACTGCTCAAAGCTGAGGATTTTTATGCCCAATTTCTACCTGGAGGGCATAAGTATAAATGGTTCTCTGGACAAGTAAACAAAGGAGTTTACCACACATACAATGGGGTCCAGAATGAGTTGATGATCTTACTGTTAGGTGACAGAGACTTAATAGATGGCATGATGGCTCTGTAAGAGTTGGACAGGTTTGTGGACGATGGGGAAAATTTCCAGGTTGATGAGAAGAAGGGTTGAAACAATCAGTCACTATTGTCTGATAGCAGAGCTGTTACAGCTTAGCTTAAGCCCATCCCTCTGCAGCTACCTGGTGATTTCCTGACTATGATCTGGCTATGCCTGGAAGGGATCTCTGACCTACCTTTGCAGTGCACATGTTCAGACAGTGTCTTTCTCTTGTGCAGCTTGGCCTTCCAATTGCATCAGGGTATTTCATATTAAAGCCAATTAATATATCTTGCCAATTAAATCATATTTCTCCAATTAAACCACATCAAAGTATTGGAATGTACAGCTACTAACAGAGGGGTGGTGTCTGTTAAAGATAGAAGTCTCATAAATCCTCATAGCTGCCTTGAGGGCATTTAGAAAATTCCCACAGTTAGTGTTACAGAAGTGGAACAGGAGGAAGTCCTTACATTGTGGCAGGGATGTGTTCAGGAGCAGTCCTCATTCTTGGAAATTGCAGCAAGCACTGTGGAAGTCTTCACATTTGGTGGGATTACCTGAGGGGAATCCTCACAGTAAGTGGCATTGCTAGGATTGACCAAGTGCATGCCCCATATTTAGTGTGATAAGAGTTGGAAAACCCCCACATTTTGGGACCAGAGCCATGGGATAAAAGGGCCATGGGATAGAGATCTCACATTTGTTGAAATATGTGGAATTGCCTAAGGAGAGAACCCCACATCCCCTTCCCCATAGTTTTGTCTACTACAAGCATTAATATTTGAACAAAGTATTATTGCACATTTGATGCAGTTGCTTTCCTCCTCCTCCCCCTCCTCCAGTCTATAAAACTTAGCATACTTTGAGTAAACAGTACCGTTGGTCAAAATATCAGGAGAAGACCAATCTTACTGAAATTCTGAGCCTTTGTTACCACCTTTCTGGGCACTTTCATAGCAATCCTGATCTTTCCTTAACATCAATACTAAATCCATTGTGGATGATTTAAATTCTTTCTTGAACAAAAAAATGTCCTCTTTTTAATCCAACACTCTACTTTACCCCAGTCTTTTTTCTCATCATTGTCAGCAGCTGTGTCTTGAATATTACTAGTAGCAATTTCTAATTCAGAGAAATTTCTGGGAAGATCAGGGTCAGCATCACTGATATCTACCCTCTTTTTAACTGCACCAAGACATGCACAGTATTTTATGAGAAGATGCTTTTATAACTTTCCTGGATTTCAAAGGCAGCTTTTTTGTATGCTGGGTGGCCTGCTCTTAAAGAAAAGTGAAAGAGAATTTTAAAAGTCCTACTGTGTGTGCATAGAAGAGGTTCTGTGCATGAGATGAAATGACTCACTGAATAGAGAGAAATGATATCATTAGTTTTGCTTATGCCCCCTCACTTTCAGTCTTGCACTTTTTTCCCATTCAGCCTTTCAAAGTAGAGCAGTGAAAATTATGTCAGAAGATCACCTACTTTTATATATTTGATCAAACAAGCCCTGGGGAAGGGTGTGGTTTTGCAATGCAATTTCAGCAATGCAAAACCACCCTTTGTATCAAAGTAAAGACCATTGCTCTGCCATTTTACTCACTTCACAACTGGATGTTTTGTTTTGCTTATGCTTTGGCAGTGAATCATAGAATCATAGATTCATAGAAATGTAGAGTTGGAAGAGACCACATGGGCCATCCAGTCCAACTCCCTGCCATGCAGGAACACCCTCAAAGCACTCCCGACAGATGGCCATCTAGCCTCTGCTTATCAAAATTCTTTTAAGAAGGAAAAAAAAAATAAGAACACCTGCAGTTTTGTTTCACCTTCCAGAAAGCTAAGTTTGCAAGCTCTTTTTGAATTTGAACAAATTCAAAATGTCTGCTACCATAAAAATGGCTGCTTTCTCTGTCACATAATGGACAGCAGTGGGATATTTACAGAAAAGCCACACACTTTCCCCAGAGGACAGGAGTAAGATGCTATGAGAAATGTTATCTGTTTCATGTCACTGTTTGGATGGGGGGGATGTTACTTTTTAATGTAATAAATAATGACTTCCTTCTGCACATTGGAGGCAAAAATAATTTTGGGGCCCAGTTTGAAGTGATACTTTTCACACTTGAAGTCAATTTTTTAAAAATGATATCCCCCCCCCACACACACACAAAACAGTAACAACAGGAACAAATAATGTAGTGAACAAGTTACTGTTTGGTAACGTTAATATCATAGAGTTAGTCTCTGCAATAAGTTACATAACACTTTGCTGTTTAAGAAAAAACATTTTGAACTATTCTTATAGAATGGGTATATAGTTTCCCCAGCCATGTTAGGTACACTTCAGAAAGGGCAATGTTTGAAACAAATCTGTTAAAAAATACAGAGTCATAGTTTGTCCTTCTATGGAAACCTATTTTTAAATTTGACCTACATGAGAAAAAAAAAGATGTTTGAAAGTCTTGCCCAAAATCCCAAGATTGTTTATTTGTAGGTAAACTCAAAGCTATAAAATGCATCCTAAGATGAGTTTGGGGAAGGCAGGTGGGGAATCGGACATTCTTAATGCATGTATAATCATAAGCAATCCTCACTGAGTACACTGAGGCTTATTCCAAATAAATATTCTGAAGAATCATCAGAAACGAAGCTGGAGTGGAGTCATTTCACCAAACTGTTTCTTGTCAAATTAATGAGTCATTTTCACACGTGTTTAGTCAAATCACTGTTTCTCTAAAGCCCTATTCCAAGCTGAAGATACTGCTTCAAGACTTGTTTTTGTCAGTCTGGCTGTTTCATGCATTAGGGGACGGCCTTACTTTCTGTTCTCTAAAAGCATAAAGACTCTAATAGGTGTATTCAGTTCCAATCTACATGACATCTATAATAAGCTTTACAATTAAAAAGACATTACCTTCTATCTGATTAATGTAATCTATTGGGAAATGAGATACAATTCTACTAATCCAATGCTATTTTCTCCTTTATCAAGGGATGAACGCATTCTCTGAAACTGCTGTGACTGAGGATAAATCTGTTGGGAGAAAAAAAAAAGCAACTGACAGGCTTGTGAAACAGAGGTGATAATGCCTCTTTTCACTATCCTTTGTTCTTATGCTTTAATCTTACCGTCTTATAGCAGCATAAAGTTCTCTTTTGCATAGTTATTGCAACTAAAGTGGAAGTTGGGCAAGATAAGAAGTTGGTGAATAGATCCACCTCTGAATGTGGAAAAATTTTCGGGTCTTCAGAGAAGGCTTTCTCACAGTCCCACCATTTTTGCAGGTACGTTTGGTGAGGACACAAGAGAAGTACTTCTTGATGACTGCTCCTAGTGGAACACCTTTCCATGGGAATCTAAGTTATTTGTCTGTGTGCTCTCCTGTTGCAGGATAAAGACCTTGTTTAGATGTTCAACTGCAGTTGTCAATGAAGAGTTTTGTTTTAAAGAGAGATACCAAAATTTTAACTCATTTGTTATGTTTTAGATGCTTTTCAAATTTGTTTAATTCAAAAATTTTTTTTTATAGGATAGCTTTTTTTAAAAAAATGTTATGATTGATTCCAGTTGTATCCTGTTTTACTCTGTGCTATGAAATGCCTTGAGAACTGTCAGAAAAAAGGGTGGGGTTTTAAATAAATCAATATCAAAATGATCAAAAGTAGTGGTGAGGAGGACATGAAAGCTCTATCAAAATAAAGAAGCTTGTGGGAATTCCTCATATTTGTGACTTTTTCCCTGCAATAAAGCAGCATCCCTGCTTATTCCAATATTAGTGTGAATTTATATCAGTGACCATTAGGAAGGGGAAAAATATATTAACAAGTATCTCGGGAGTGTGTGTGTGTGTGTGTGTGTGTGTGTGTGTGTTTTGTGAGGGAGACCTGAGATTCTGGGATCTCTGAGCCAGCCTATGAACAACACTGAGGTCTCTTCTCTTTTCTGTGAGGAAATTTATTGTTTATCTAAATTCTATGATTGTTTCTCTAACTGTTTGGAAAGAATAGCTAGTTCCTATTATCATTTGGAAAGGCGTGCCATTCCTATGAAGAGGTCATGGGGAAGGAGTGTGCTGTACTGATCTCTGGACATTTGGAGAAGACTGTTAACTTGCATCCATTTGGACTTGCACCATAATATCACTATATTAGTTTTCAGGTGCCAGTGTATATTCAGAGAGGGTACTTAAAAACTTATATGTAAGCCAACACTTATAATCATTTCCTGATGACTATTTTGTAAATACTTGTTTTTGTTTGGAGATGATTCTCTATAGCCATTTGAAAGGAGCTAATAATGTCCATTTGGTGTCATCTTTTCTGGGACGTGTCCTCTGGGCAGTGTGAGCTGTGCATAGAAGCGGAGAATGAAAAAGGGCCCAAGAGTGAGAAAGGAGAATGGACTGGAGATTGATCAGATATGGAATCTGAGAAGCAAGTTAGATTTTCATAATAATGATTACATAATAACAAGCTGAGATACTGAGCAGTAGTGATGGCATGTAGAAATAACCACAATGCCATGATAAGGGATCGAAAATCTGGAGTCCATTCTCACTGAAGAATTATAGTGCTGTGAATCAATTTTAACTGTCATGGTTTCATCCTATGGAACCCTAGAGTTTGTAGTTTTGTAAGTTGCTAGAGTGTCCTGGCTCAGAATTTCAAATGTCCATTGCAAATCCTAGGATTCCATAAGACCATGACAATTAGATTGGAGTCATAGCACTATAATTCTGTAGTGTGAATGGGCCCATAGCCTGGTCTAGTATCCAAACAAGGGTATTGAAAACTCCTGTGGTCACAATGAGGTTAGCTTAATGAGGTTGGCTGTTCCAAGTTCATGTATACTTACCATGTGTTGAGCAATATTAAAATAGACTGGTCCTTCAGGTTTCTCTTCTCACACACTCACATCTACACTATGCTTGCCATTTCCTTATTTGAAATGAGTGCCTAAAATCTGCTTAAGCTTTATTCAGATGGGTCAGCATGCGTTCATGCTATGTATAATTTCAAGCATACATTGTCACAAGTACTGAGCTTGAATTAAAATGTCTTGTAGGAGTTGGCAGATTTTTATACTGATAGTGTCTTCCACTGGATTTGCTATAAAAATCTGTGAGTCTTTTCATCAATAAAATAAAATAAAATAAAATAAAATAAAATAAAATAAAAGATTTTGAGGTTCAAGGAGATAGCTAGCAACAAACATATTATGTTCTGAGAGTACACCACAGGGATGTCTTCCAGCAATTGCCAGTATAAATCCTGCAAGTCAAAAGAATTTAGACTAGTTTTGTACATATATACATACATATGTACGTACATATATCACTACCTTCTGGTGAGGTGTGTGTGTCTCTGTGTCTGTGTCTGTGTCTGTGTATATACACACTAGTGTATTTACCTCGTGTTGCCCAGGATTTTATTTTCTCATAGGTAACAGTTGTTAGAATCACCTTAGGAATTACCTTACCTTACCTTAGGAGTTAGATGCGGTTGAAATAGAGGCCTTGTGTCTCTAATTCCCCAAATTGTGTTGTTCGGTACTTGTAACTTTTGCCCATATTCCCCAATCCAGCCTGTATTCAGAGATGTTAACATACAGAGGTTGGGTTCATGAGGGGACTTGCTGCTAGGCCTCATTTCCATAGCAACCAGTTTTTTCAGAGCTCTCTGGCTGAGAATTCTAAAGGCCTCTCCCTAAACTACCAACTCCCGGATTCCATAGAATCTTCACAGCCAACCAATCACATGAGGTCTTTTCACCTCACACAGCCAATCGTATGACGGCTTTGCCTACCTGATGCAGGCAATCAGTCAAGATCACTCACAAACTTTGACTTTTATATTGTATGTATGTATATATATGTGTGTGTGTGTGTGTATATATATATATATCTACCAGAAGGATCAAATGAGCCCGTGGAAGTAACATAAAGTGATTGTTCAGATGAGAATGTGAAACATTAGCAGCAGGTAATAGTCATAAAACCAAGTTAATAAAGCAGCAAGTGAAATAAGGGTGACATTTCTTCCCCTTTGGCACAAATAACCAGAAACCTCCAGAATGTTACCATTCTTTTCCAGAAAAATCTCATTGACATTTCAAATCCAAATAGAAGTCCATCATGCATTGTAAAAGCTAAAATCTTATTTACCTTGTAGCTTTTGTTTGGGCAATGTTTATCATACTCTCAGTAAAGCAAGCTTTCCTGTTACCTTATATATTGTCTGAGAGACAGAGGTACCTTTATCCTCTTCCTTTTTTAAACAGGTATACATGTGGGAGCAGAGTTTTACTTGTTTATCACTGTCCAGTTCTTGGAATACCTCACGCTCAGGAGCAGCGATGGACGAATTTGGCTACTTGTAATGGTTTCTCATGCATTCAGTTATAAAGCTGTTCTGTACTATTCCTGCAAGCCTTAGATTTTCTTTGTTTGATTGTGTACAAAATTAACCACCATTTGTGTAATTTATATAGCATACACATGATTGTATGCAACTTTTCCTGCTGTCAGAAACTTTGTAGGCATCACTCCTCATGTACATATTTTTATTTTCAGTTTTAAAGCCAACTTCTCTGGGTAATTTAGAGAGATGCACACATAACGTGAAAGATAACTGTTTTTTTCCAGTCATGTATTAGTCCTGGAAGTGTGAACTAAGTTTGTTAACTTCAACAGTACATGTTTTGTGTGTATGTATCCTCCCTGTCCATACTAACTAATCTTCCTCTAGACAGAGGTGGTATAATTAGGCCCTCCAAAAATTGTTACTGCAACTCCACTAAGCCCTAGCCATCCTAATCAACAGTGAAGTAGGACAGATGTTCCAGTCCAGTTCCTCTGTTCCATCCAGTTCCAGAAGTACAAACAGCTGTAGCCTGAGATGAATGTGTTCATTATTGCATATTAACAAGACGTGTTTTTCTTTTATACCCTCTCCCTTCAGTCACTGTCAGTATTACAGTGTTTCTTCCCTTATTGGTTTTAAAAACATTCACCCTCCCACACTTCTACTACTACTACTACTACTACTTTCTCCTCTTTCTCCTCCTCCTCCTCCTCCTCCTCCTCCTTATTTCCAACCTTTTCCCCAAGATAGCCTTACAAATTAAAATGATTAAAATATAATTAAAAACATACAAATTGTCAACATTAAGAAAAAATTAAGCTATTAACAGTATTTAAATAATTTAAAATTAAAGATAAAAAGGAGTTAAAACAGTACAATTTAAAACAATATAGCACCTGCTCATAAGTCCTTTCATTAAAAGTCTTCAGTTCTAAAAGCTACTCTGATTTTTTTTCAAAGTCTTTCTTAATTACAGAAGAACATCAAAGAGATAGCCATTCTAACCTCCCTATGGAGGCAGTTCCAAAGCCTACAGGAAGCCGTTGAGAGGACTCCATCTCATGCTCCCACCAACCATACCTCTGAAAGCTGTGGGAGTAAAAGAAGGGGAAAATGTCCCCATTGTTCTGAACAGTTGTTGCAATTTGGCAATGGTCTGTGCAGCAGAAACTGTGGCCTTTAAACCTTACTTTTTTTTAACGTGTGAGGAGAGTATTATTAGTCCCCCTTCACATACATAGGGTTTAATTGAAAATCTCTTCATCTACAGCAACTCCACAACTTTTCAATAGTTTGGTTCTTTCTCTGTCTGCACATTCGTTATGCTATTTAAATGCATTTTCAGGACATCTTGCAAGCTAATGAAATAACAGAGAAAAAATGTTCAATTTTAAGAGGTATGCCCCTTAGACCTATCTCTGGCATTAAAGCGAAGATTTCCTATTGTTCAAAACATGAACAGTCTATTATGTGCTTCAAGGCCATCCTGACTCCAACAATTCTCCCCCTATTATAATTTTACAGTTACCTATTACAGCTGAAACACTGTGGCTAGTACCGTCATACCTCAATGGGGGAAGTGTTCCCATTATTGGTGGAGTGTGCAGTGGCCTTCAAACTTTCCATTTGGCATGTGCAAAGGGGAGTATTGTTAAGCCCCCTTCACAAGTATGCAGTTTTATTTCTAAATAGAAAAGTGTTTGCCCTTGAGTCTACTCTGGAGTTGCCCCCATAACTAGATTAGGGATGTTAAGAAATTTTGCAAATATCTTGTTTATGGTCAATATAGACAACTTTGACACAATATGATTCCCCAGCCCCTGCCAGAGGTTTCACTTTTGTTCAGAAAATGAAACACCAAGTGTTTTTCCTCCCACTGTGCTTTCAACAAACTGTAGGAAAAGGTCCCTGGTACATTTTCCCTTTCTGAAGTTAATCACATACATTTCAAGCAAACTAGGACAGGGTTACTATTGTCAAAGACACAAACAACTCATCCAGTGTTTTCAATTTTTTAAAACAAGGCAGCAGTTTTCCGAATTTTAAAAGTTGCACATTTAAAGAAATGCATGAAGATCAGTCTTGGAAATATGTAAATAGTATCTGAGGCAGAAAAAAAAAGTGTTTGTGATTGCTAATTTGGTGTGCAGGTATTAATCGAAGCATGATTTACACCCCTAAACAAGAAATGGTATCTTCTCATTTCAGTTTTGTGGATACTACTTATGACTGAGAGAGAACTACAATTCTCCTCCCTCCCAAATTTCTCAGATTAGTAAAATGGGGATCATTTCACCATTTTGGGAAATTGAAGGATTAATGTTTATGGAAGTGAGGCAAAATTACCAGCACTGATAGTGCTCTTTCTAGTAAGTAAGAACATTAAAAGTAAGTAAGAACATTAAAAGAAGTAAGAACATTAAAAGTACCAAGATGGATTGGACCAAAGACCAATCTAAGCTGACATACTGTTACATGGTAGGCAACCCACTACCTATGGGAAGCCCTTAAGCAGGACATCAAGGCAACAAGGCAGTCCTCTTCATGCTCCCCAGCAACCAATAATACAGTGGGATAGTCTCTCTGGTGTTAGAGGAAATACATATCTGTCATGACTAGTAGGCACAGACAGTGATTTCTTTTCTTTAATGTAAAGCAACAAAGATTTAAAGATGGTAGTATAGAATGGAAAATCTTTGTGGCCTTGTATACTGCAGTATCATCTATGATAATGACCATTTCCTCACTATGCTGTTATAGTGTTATTATTCCACTTTCAATATCCTATGGATTTCTGGGGCCTGTAGTTTACTGAGGCCCTCTAAATGCGCCTCCCTAAACTGCAAACTCCAGGATTCAATAGGATGTTGAAAGTGGAATGTAATGGCACTGTAACAGTGTAGTGCGGAAATGGCCAATGTTCGCCATTCCTTGCATGTGTGAAAAATGTGTGAAAAATCTCTGCAGAAATTGTTGGTGTGGGAAATGGTAGAATAATTGTCTCTAAAACTTCTCTGACATTTTCAGTAACTGGTCTGTATCAGACTGCAATGTATTATATAGGGTAATTTTCAGAAGCAGATAATAACTAAACTTTCTCTGGTTCTTTAAAAATCTAATGATGTGTACTAACCCAGTAATTTGTAGTATTACTTAGCAACTATTCATAGGCAGCGAGGATATACATATCATATATCTATTTAAATTATAATGTTTCTTACTAAATTATCATCTATACATATAAGGTAAACTGTGAAAATTATCTACACATCTGTACCCTTTTGTCACCTTTTGAGTTTGGGGTATGTCCTCTTTTTTGAGTGATTCAGAGTGGTCACAATTATATGGATATTCACTGGCTAAAATACAGGAAGTGAATTGAATATTGAATTTAAGCTTTCTGAAATGGATCTCCATTTTGAAATGGTAGATGGTAGTCTTGGAACTGCACTATGCTTTTCTCTGCCAGTGTATATTTTTCTGCCTTTTGTTGCTCTTTATTTATTCCCAATGATAGCACTGCAGCTGTCTCCCAATGACAGAAATAAACAAAAACACATTTTAGCAGATTTTTCTGTGATATTCTTCATGTTGTTTAAGGCTGTGAACAGCAAGGAAAGCTATTTCGGTGAGTGGATTGCAGACCTATACACCCATCCAAGAGTAATGCACACTAGACTCAACTATAGGCTTGACATTTTTGTATAGAGCTTTATAAATTAAAGGCTTTTAAGTGGGGTGTTTTTTATTATGGTGTTCTAGTCCACTCAGTTTGTATCCCAGCAGTAAATATCATTCCTTGAGATACATTTAGAATTAATTATAGAACATAACAACAACTAGAGAAATAGAGAACAAGCTCTAGTTTATATTATTTTCAGGACTGCTAAGGAATCACTACTGTAAGTGGCTTACCCAAATGAACAGGTGAATTTGATATATATAGTCCCTTTTACATCAAAGCAATCAAGTTGGTTTTTATTAGATTTCAGCCACCATTTCTTAGAAGACATTTTTTCTTCTGAGATTTTTCTTCCTTTTATCTTCACAGAAAAAGAAACTAACCTGCAGAATATTCTCTTTATATTTTCTGCCTCCTGAAGGTCCCTGGAACAATGTTAAACTCAGGCCCTGTGGAGCAAGAAAACTTGTGACTAGGCTACCAACAGCTAGTGCTGTTACTTGCAGCTGAAACTTTAAAAACAAAGAAAGTATTTGTAGAACTACTGGTACACATAGTGGTGATCCATGTCCCTAAGAAACTGTTGAAATAGTTTTCCCAATGTTTCTACCCATTTTTGTTTGAGATGCCATTTGCATGAAGCTTTACATTTCTAATAATATTGTGTTAAATGTTCATTTAAAAAAAAGATGTAAAATTTGTTACCCCTTTCAAAAGATTTCACCTGCTTGAAAGTCATTGCTCCCCCTAGTTTATACCTACTTCAGTTCCATTCATCAAAATATCTTGAATTATGTGATGAATGGGATAATTTTGTGGTACCATATGGACATTCAAAGTTGTCTTCATTATGATTTCACTGAAGGGAAAGGAAATTCTCATGTTGCCTTCACTCTGGATGTGAAAGAAAGGAGGGAGGGACTTATCTTTGTTGCCAATGTTAAAAATCCCTCAATATTTTAACAAAATTGTTAGCAAAATTTTTCAGAGAAAATGATAGGTAAGAGAAACTGGCTTTCCTTCATTCTTGTCATCTGGCTAGAAAACAACAGCTGTAAAAGCAGCAATAAAAGTGAGATTGGCTGATCTGGTTTTGTGTTGTTTTGGTTTCTGTTCTTTCTTCGGTTGCATGGTAAATCTGGCAGATTTTGAGCAGAAATTTATTGCTGTCTAGCTCCCAGAATTTAGAAACAGAAAATCTGCCAGTAGTCTGAGATTGTTAGATCTCTTTCAAAATGAGAAATTCTTTGTGAACAAAAATAACTGTACAAATTTGTAATTTGAGTTCTGTCCTTTTACCTTTTTATTAAAAAGTATTAGTATATTTTAAGAGCATGTACATAATTCATACATAGAAATAACAAAAGATTGAATCTAGAAGTCATAGAAGTCCGCCACTTCATATCAAATTGGACATTTTTTTTCCTGACAAGCCTATTTCTCTCCATTCTTTGCATGTCACCTGTAAATTTAATGTATTCTCTGCCATAGTCTTGCTCAACCTGCCCTCTGTATCACATAAGGCTCTGATCTTTACAAAAATATTGATTTTAAGTTTTGACTGGGCTATAGTTCAGAAGGAACTGGCAGAACCACCTCTGAGTATTCCTTGCCTGTGAAAACTCTATAAAATTCATGGAATCACCTTAAGTTGACAGACAATTGCCATTTCCACACAGGGTGAGGGAATTGCCCCACGTTACTACTTACCAGATCTTCTGGCTCCCTGGTCCGGTCCAGGCTGCTCTGGAGCAGTGTGTGCTCATCGCTCCACACTGCTCCGGCATCAAAAATGGCGGCTTCCAGTTGATCGAGCGTCTCGATCAACCGCTGAAGCTCGCCAGCCTAAAGCCCGCCCCCAGCAGATCGCAGGCTCGCATTGGTGCGAACCTGCGAATCTGCACAAGGGAGCAGGCTCACAGTGGTGCACTCCGTGCTTTTGAAAGACCTGATTTTTCTGGTCTTTCAAAAGCATGCTGGATGACCACTTGGGGTCATTCCGGAGCAGGCTGAGGTGCGAATCTACATTAAGTAGTCCGGACCCAGTCCGCTCTCAGGTGCAGACGTCCTCCCTGGAGAACAGACTGTACCGTTTCAAATACCCCATGCGGAAATGGCCAGTGTGAAGGCACATGCACACATGCACACACTCAGAAGCCAGAAGTTTTCAGGTGGTAATTATGGATCCTGTTAGAAGACCCCCATGAAAAGAAAGAAGGTACTGAATATGTGTTAGGAAAAACTTCCTCGTTGTAAGAGCTCTTCAACAGTAAAACAGAGTGTCTTGGATGGTCCCTTGTCAGGGATCCTTCAGCTGTAGATTCCTTTACAGGCAAAGTTTGAACTAGATAACCCTGTACCTTGCTTCTTCTTCTTATCTTAGTAATTATTTGGACATGCTTATGAAAAAATTGAGGGAAAGGAGAGAACATGTTCTTCTGCTCTAAGCTCATGTAGCTCAACATGGTTCCTGCTCCACTTCTGTTTTAGTTAATATTGGCTTGAGCCAGAGACTATCAACTATAATGGAGTTCCATAGGGACATTAAAAGTGGTATTGCTACTTTCTGGTTACTCATTTAGAAAATATTGAACCTTCGTTATCATTTTCTGTGGCTCCATTATTTATATTATTATCTCTTTGTGGTGGCACAGAAAATGTCCTATGAAACAGCCCTCTCTTTTTTCTGGACTAATTCTGAATATGCATATAGCTTGCTTAGCATGCTTATTAGTCCTGTTCTCTAGAGATTCTTTGTTAAATATCTCCTATCTCCTTTCCTTCCTTGTGCAAGACACTTCTATATCCTTTTGTATGATTTTTTTGGTCACCAAATGTAAAGCAAGCATAAATAATTAGAGGGTTGCCTGATCTCAGGCATTTTAATGACACTGTGCTATTAAAGCAAATGTCACATCTAATCAGAGTGATCATATACTTAGGATAGATTCTCTTATTCAGATAGAAAAGCCCTGTTCATGCATTATGCATGTGCAGGACCATCCCATGACAAAGGAAGAGTAGGGCCATGCTTCTTCCTTTACATCCACATGGGTCCCAAATGTAAAGCAAGCATAAATAATTCAGAGGGTTGCCTGATCTCAGGCATTTTAAATGACAACTGTGCTGATTAAAGCAAATGTCACATCTAATCAGAGTGATCATATCTAGGATAGATTCTCTTATTCAGATAGAAAAGCCCTGTTCATGCATTATGCATGTGCAGGACCATCCCATGACAAAGGAAGAGTAGGGCCATGCTTCTTCCTTTACATCCACTACTGGGTCCCCACAGTAGCCCTGCCCTTTGACATCTATGAATTGAACACAATTTTCTGCCCTGTACCTAAGCATCACCACCATCTGTCTTCACAGATGGAAAGATCAGTCTGAAAATGAGACTTCCATTGTGTGTGAGGCTATGTGATTTAGGAACCTGAAAAAAAACAAAAGTTCTTGGTTGTATGAAGAGCTTCCTTGGATAGGGAGGAGCTGTTGTTCAGACTTGCACTTTCCAAACAGGGAGACCTGTGAAGAAGCTGAGCCTAACATACTGCCCTACTTCACACTCATGGTGTAACCCTGTTCTGAATGCCCACATAAATAATGCTATTATGTACACAGTAAAGCCAGTCAAGTATATTAAGTGTGCTAATCAGATTTGTACACCAGTTTATTTTGGTGTCTGTACTCCAGTGAGGATATTTTGTCTCAGAATGATCCATCCAGTATTGCAGCCCATTTTGTAATCATGTTCCATTGGTCCTAGTAACAGGCGTTTGGATATTCTGAAAAACATGTAAATAAGCATGTTACACATGATATCTCTCATAGTGGGTTAACTGTAGAAAACACACAGTAGGATTTGAAAGAAATGTACATCAAGCATATTTTTAAAGGTGGTGTCTCTTTTGGCTTAGTAAAATCGGAATTAATTTTATCATGCAATCATATGATACCTTCACTGTGTGACATCCCAGAAGATGCCTTTTCTATTTTAACAGCATACTATTACTACTTGGTCAATTGAGTCACCCTGTTCAATAGGAGAGAATCATGCAGCCATCCAGATGTTGTCAGACTTGAACTCCAGGCAGCCCTAACCAGCATTGATTGTGATAAGGAATGCTGGGAGATGCAGTTCAACATCAAGTTGCGTGCTACACAATTCCCACTCCCTCACTGTTCCCTCAAGTATACATAAGTTTTTTGTTTGTTTTTTTTAGAATTAATTGTTAGACTCTCAGATTTATATTCTGTAACTGATTGTAGACTACTGAGTTACACAGCACAGAGAAGAAGAAAAATAGGATTTGCTGTATAAGTTATTATAACGAGATAAAAATCAGCTTGTCCCATCCTAGTGCCACATGCTTCCATGTCCCTAATTCCCATTGCTCACAAAAGATTATCCAAATTTTGGGGGCAGGAAGATGTGGGAAGGTGGTGGTCCACAATGCTGCTGTGCTGCTTCTTAATTCTGTGAAGCTCATTTACTTATACACCTGCTTTATGTTCAGGAAATTTGGTTTTTTTTTTTTGTTTTGTTTTGGTCTTTTTGCACAGAAGATAGCTTTCTGCTCAAAAAAGTGTGCATGCATTTTTTTTCCATACTGAATAGGTTCTGAACTGCATAGATTCTTGTCCAACTTGGGCCATTTCCACATGGGCATATTGCCCACGCTAGAGCGACCTCTCCAGGAGGTCTTCTTCACCGGGGTCTGCACTAGAGCAGTTAAAAAAAGTGAGGTTCTAGACCTCAAACTGTTCTAGCACAGCCCTGGGGGTGGCGCTGTGAGTTTTATAAAAACCACCTTCAAAAGTGGTTTTTATAAAACTTACCCGCGCTGCCCCGTAGCAGCCCCCGGTCAAGAACTGCAGAGACACGGTAGCGTGCCCCTGCAGATCTGCCCGGGGGCGGGCTTCTGCCTGGTGCGCTGTCCTAATTGGCGGAGCGCCGCCGGAAGCCGCCGGCCACCATTTTGGGCGCCGCCGGGAGCCGCCGAGCGCCGCCGAAATTCGGCGGTGTTTGGAACGGTGGATCCGCGCTCTTCGGAGGGACGGAGCAACCCGCTCGCGGGTAAGCTCCACCCCTGCGTGCGCGGCCCTGTTTCGGCCCCCCGTGAGGAAAGGGCCATGGATCTTCTTTGTTAGGATTTCCCAACATTCAAGAAACCATTTTTTAAAAAAATATTTTTTGAATATTTTGAATGTTTTCAAATATTCTTTCCATCCCTTTTGTGAAAATAGACTTCTCAGGAGTCTCCAGCCTTCACTCTGGATGGCAGTGCTTTGCTATCCCTATGCCTTGCTGTTCCTGCAACATTTTTACTTTTTTAAACTTTTGTTGCGGTCACATCACTGTCACCTGCACAAGTATAGTTACATCAAAACTATTGACCAGAATGATTTCTGACCATACCCTCTATTTATAAAGTTGTGGAACTATACCTGCCATCAGCCCTAGCCAGCACAGCTAATGGTGATGGATCACTAGACCTGTAGCCCAACAACTTCAAAGGGCTGTATGTGTCCTAACCCTGGGGAAAGAGAGAGGAAGAGTGAGGAGGGTTGCTTCTTTTTCTTAGGGAATGGTTTATTGGAAGAACTCTTCCTCTTCTAGATAAACCACTAGTAATTCCAGTGCTAAGGAAAAGAGGTTTGAATAAATGTTTTAATATTTGCTTCATGGATAGTAGTCTCTTTGAAGCCACTTAAATATGGTTTGCTGCTCCTGAAAAAGAAAAAAAGTCCTATAAAACAAAAGAAACTGGCATTCACTCATCTCTTCTTTTGTTATTGTTTTTTGCAGAACCTCCCACTCCTATTGCGCCCCCAGAACTTCTAGCAGTTGGAGCCACATATCTGTGGATCAAACCAAATGCCAACTCTATCATTGGTGATGGGCCTATTATCCTGAAAGAGGTGGAATACCGTACAACCAATGGGAACTGGGCTGAAACCCACATTGTGGATTCACCCAATTACAAGTTATGGCATCTAGACCCAGATGTGGAGTATGAGATCAGAGTTCTTCTTACTCGCCCTGGAGAAGGAGGAACTGGACCTCCTGGGCCTCCGCTCACAACAAGAACAAAATGTGCAGGTAAGCTGTCTTGGTTTTTACACTAAGTGCTTTGTGCATGGGATGAAAGCAGACCAACGTTATGATAGTAGCTATCTGGTTATTATGTTTTTCTGTTGCTGAATAGTCAACTTAAATATAAATGAAGTATGGCATAATTATGCCTTCCTTCCAACACATAATTTTACAATTATTTTAGAGGATGTGCATTCTATTGTAGTTACTTTTGATATGCCATAGCTTATCTCATAAATTCAGGATGGTTTATAATGCATGGACAGAGCAATCCTGTGGAGTGGGAGGTGGATAAGTGGAATGTCTGTTCTAGGCTGTGCCTTTTATGGTACTGATATTTCTATTTCATTGCATTGTGATCTCCCTGTGTCACATCTCTGGAATACAATTAAAGCAACAGCAGAGGTCACAGAAATGTGAGAAGTGGTGACAGAACCTGCAACATGTTGTCCTGCACCAAACTAGGGTGGTGGTTGTTGTTGTTTTCTTTGCTTCAGGGTTTTACATAATGGTGGTGTTTTGAGACAAAGCTTGACAAAAGAAGAATGGAAGTGGCAGAAAGCTTTTGAACAGTTTTGGCAAGGAGGAGACTAATGTGCTTGTACTCCAGGGTCGGGGGGCAGTGGCCCTCCAGTCTTGTAGCGTTAAGACTTCCATGATCAGTAATCATGATTCTTGCTGGCTGGGGCTGATGGGAAATTTGGGTACAGCAATATCTGAAGGATCACAGGTTCCCATCTCTGCTGTGAAGGCATTGAGGGATATGTGTGTATATGTTCTACATGGAGCTGCTTGATTCTGTCTGTCTCAAAATAAAGACAGGTTAGTGAAATCCTAAACTAGGCAAATCTTTGAGAAATGAGGAAGTTAACTCCATTAACTGCCACCCCCAGGGTGTTAGAACTGATTATATTATGAGACACGAGCAAATACCTCCAGACAAAGAATTCTATCTCCCAGTGTGAGGTAATGCCCTGTGGACAGGAAATCACATTGACAGGGAAGGCCACCTTTAGGACAAGAGTGATCAGGTCAATGTACTTTCTTTCATTGGTCAAAAATACAACTGTAGTTTTTCTCATCCCAACCAAGTGAGATTTGAGACAGTGCACAATAGTGAAATATGCAAGGTTGACCCCCCACCCCAAGGATCTGGGATTTTAGCCAGAGATCTCATTACCTTATTCCCATTCTGATGTAGTTAGTTAACTTTGTTAGTTTTCCCTCTTCTTCTCTTCACTGATCCCAGTTTCATGGGACTTAGGAGTGGTCTGTTACCCCGAAATCTCCCTGCACTTGCCCCTGTAATAGTCTGTGTTTCATAATCCTCTCAGTATAGTGAGTTTAGCTTATTTGAGTTAAGGTCTTCATCTCCTGAGGAAACTGTGTTGTATTATCTAGTCATTAGTGTTAAATACTAAATGTTTGGCATTTGTGAAACTCTATTATAATATTTGCTATTACCCAGTAAAATAATTGTACATATTTTGATTTGAAAAAACAACTCTGTGTGAGTTTGGGGTTATGGACTCCAATGTGCCCAAAATACTCCCAAGGTCAAAAGATCCCTTATAGGCATATGTGGGCAGCAAATAGATCTGCTGCTTCTGAGGTGAGTAGGTTAGCAGATTGGAGGGAATTGTGTTGATCCACTCCTAGGATCCTACAGTACCTAGAGTCATTCTTCTTTCATTGGTGATCTATAATTCTAGCATGCAGATGTACCCCAAAGTGCCAGTAGCAGTATACTCTCACAACCCTTGGATGCAAGAGTTACCTTTGACTCAGAATAGAAATGGAGCTTCATGTGTAGACGGACACTTTCATGTGCAGGGTGAAGTGAGAATGAATGGCCAGAGTCCTCAAACTAACACCTTGTCTCCACCTGTGCCCCTCTTCATACCTACTGCTCAAGTGCCTAAAAGCCAAGGACTTGTCTGTAGAGTCTGAGAATCCCATGCATGCATTGCTTGTTGAATATGATAAGTCACTAGGAACCATGCAGATGTTTGCTTTCCCACTCTCTCTCGCTCTGTCTCTGTCTGTGTCTCTGTGTATGTGTGTGTGATGTATCTCATTCAGTAATCAGCAGATGGCTTTGGGTAAGGGACAGAAAAGAAGACTTGCCTTTGGAATTGCAGGTAGAATGAGAGGTGAGAAGTATGGATTCTAGGTTCCCAATAGGCTCATTATTGGAGAACATGCCAGTCTCATCTTCTGTTTAATCCTCCCAAAGACTGCCATCACTGTCAAGTTCTACAGCCTGCAGCCAAAATTCATTTTGTAAAGGATCGTTTTAAATAACTCAGGTGAAAAACTGAATGACTCTGAAAAGTCAAAACTGCCACAGTTTTGAGGCTGGTTACTCAGTAATACAGGGTACCTGAGGCAGAGACTTAATTGTCAGCCACATCGTAGCCTTTTTTAATATGAGGAAATACCCCTTACAAGAGGTCCCAGTGTAACAGCAGGAGATGCATGTTCATTAAAAATAGTTTAATTAGATGTCGACTTATTACTTAAAATAAAATGCATTTGCTATACCCCATGCAACTTCTGCATTAGTATGTAACCTTTCTCCCCCTGCAGAGGTTGATGTTGTCTTGGGGCAATGAAAAAAGAGATTTTCAACATTTAGATGGTTGCACCTGGGACCGATATTGAAAAATCCATAAGTGAACATCTAATCGTTAAGGGGAATATTTCTGAAAATAGCATTTCCTAACTTATTGTGTGGCTGTGTCTGGGGTGATAGGATGCCAGTTGGAGGTCATGGCTGGGCAGAGTGGGTAGGTCCCATCATCTCTGGTGCTGCAGGGTTTCCCCTTCGCAGACACCCATGCAGTTTTCAGAGGCCTGTAGAAGGGCAGCTGAACCAACTGATAAGGTCCAACCTGGTTGGCTGGAAGGTGGAGCCAGAGGAGGTAAGGCACAAACTTATGTCCACAGCCAAGCCTTATAGATTAGGGCCCAGTGTGCCCTTCACCAATCATCTCAGGAGCTTTGCCCCACCTCACCTTTATTGCAGCTCAGCAGGTACATTATTTGCCATAAATATATAAATATTATAATTTGTCAAAGACTTTGGGTGGTTTTATCATGGAACTCAGATCCAATGGGAGAAGAGATGGGGCCAATGTGCTCATCAGGATTGGTAAAGTGGGGGTCTGTGAGACTCCTTTCCCTTATTCTACTACTTCTACACCAGATATAAGGTTTGACCTAAATCACTGCATATGTGAAGATTTCCCCAACCTCACTAATACCAACAAGAGTGAGGATTTTCCCTTGTCCCTGTCTCTTTCACCAATGTAAGAGTCTCCTCTCATTCGATTGCTGTGGCCACCAACAGTGCAGACTTACTAGGTATCCCCAGAGTTTCTTTGGAGAATGCTATACAACTCTATGAGACAACAACTCTCCTTGTCCTCTGCTTCCATCACAGACCCCAATTCATTCATATGTACATGTGTGCACATGTGCACACACACACACACTTTTCACCTTTGGGAATTGTGTGTGTATACACACACACACGCGCACACATACACATAGAGAGAGAGAGAGGAGAGGGAGGGTGGGTGAATGAGTGAATATTCCTGGAGGATGAAAGTGTGCAATACACAAAATCACACTTTATTAACTGTTGTTCACTAGTAACAGTTGTTAAAAATATAACAAAACAGATCAATGATTTAATACATTTAAAACAAACATTCAACCTTCTCTCACACTCTTCTCTACAAAAACTGCTAATTCAGACTCTTAAACTTTACTCATCAATTCCTAAACCTAACTCTCTTAACCCCAATCTTCATTTAATCACACCATGCTCCACGCCAGTCTCTTCATTTCCAACAGACAGGTGAACCGTCAACCACCATCTCTGTTCAAATCTTTTCAAACTTTCCACCAATCACCACACAGTCTCAACATCCTACTCACTCACCCCCTCCTGCCAGCTTCTTACCTAATTACCTCTATGCATACAAAACTAAACTATCTTAATATAAAACAACATTTTCTGCAAAAAGTCCATAACATTACAGGGTCCCCTTGATGGACAGTGGGGCGACAGAGTCATGTTCACCTTGGTTGCAGATAGCTTTTCCTTACTTCCATGAGGAAGGGGCAGTAGCTTCCACTGCTATGGAATCTCACGTCTGTCATCCCAGATAGATACCCACCAAGTGGGCTGGCTGAGCTGGTGTCTGCTGTTCAGCAGATGAGTCAACTGATGCGTGGATCTGAACCTGTGGTTTGGCCAAATCATTTACATCTCTAACTGAGAAAGATGTGTCCTGTTTATTCTAATATGCACTCTCAGAACATGCCATTGTTAGATGGAGCTACATGAGCAAACGCACAACCTTACCTGCAAGATAAAAAAATTGCAAGGATTTTAAAATTTCTATGGTAAAAGTGAATGTGTATTTTCACACCTACGTTCCCCCTTCCTGTTTCTTCCTAAGAAACCATTCAGATCAAGTTCCCTGTGGTTGTCCCTATACTCCTCAAGTCATAAAGTACTTTGTGCCCAAGTTGCATAGCAGTGTTTAAATACCTATCTTTTTTCTGCTCTCCCTTGGCATGTTAAAAGAAAATATTTCAGAACCTTAACTTACTGTTAAAATTCAGACTTTCTTTATATCAAAATAAGCATATGAACAAGAAAAATGGAGTATGAATTTAAGAAACTGATGCAACTGTTATTATAAACATTCATGGCGAATGAGATACTTGTTTGAATGGTTTCTTCCTGAATGGTTTCTTCCTGAAGACCATTTTATGCATTGATAATGATCTTTTAAATGTGAAAACAATCACAGATTATGAAAAGTCTTGTTTTAGTATATCTTAATGAGATATTACGTTAAAGTCGATAATCTTGTCTGTATTCTGAAACTATTGCATATCCATCCATCCATGACTGGGTGTTTTGTTTGTTTGTTTTTGTTTTAGATATCCCACTGATACAGCTGTATTAATTTTCAGGCAAGGCAGGATTTGATGAGTCTTTACTGCTTTTGATGTTCAGAAATCATACTCAAAATAAATTCAAGCCTGCCTCTTAACTGCTTGTATGTTCATGGAAGAGAACATATGCTAGCCAGAACTTTAAAAGGAATGATTTGTTAGCAAGTGAATGGCAGGTCTTAGAAGTTTCCCCTTTGCAGGAGATAAAAGGAAAATCGATACTGTGTCAAAAAGAAGCCAGAGGTTTGGTCTAGGTATCATATGTCAGGTTGGTCAATGTCTTGCCCCAAAGCCATAACTTGCCCCAAGTCCCAAGCCATAATCAGTTGTTGCTGCTGAAATTCACTGGCAAATCACAGTATGAGTCTCCGGTCTCCTGTTAAAAGATAAGGTCCATTTCTACTCCTATTTCTGCTATCAGCAAAAGAAAATCCAGACAAGCTGCCAAACTGTTTTATGACTGTAAAGTTTTGAGCTCTTCTGAATAATTTTTTCTCCTCCAGAAGTGGCAGAGAAGCAGTCAAACAGAAGTCAGAAGAACCTGTGAAAGAATTAGTGGTGCATCCAATAAACCTTTTAGTTTGAAAAATTGGAATCACTGATTTGTGATTTTTTAAAAAATCTATTATAGAATTAATCAATTTGTTATAGAATTACTGAGGTTATTTTAATCAATTTATTCCACCGTAGCAAGTATAAATTTAAGAAAATAGATAGGAAGTTTATTTAAATATAGCAGATTTGTCAACAAAAATAACAAGAACAAAAAAACAACAAAACAAAAGTATATCTCTCAAGTCATCTGGGAAAAAAATTCCCTTCCTTCAGCCTCACCATAACTGCCCCTGCCCTAGTCCTCTATGGATCTACATTCAGTAGAAGTCTGTTGTGTTTAATTTTCCAATATGAAATCTGACTGTGAAAAGAAAATAATAGAAAAAAGATTTGCCCACAGTGGGTCCCTCGGCCATTGGATGAGCCCATTGCCACAGGCATGTATACCAACAAACTGAATATAGCATAGCCATCTATCTCGCTTTACCTGCTTCCCGTGTCCTATGTGTGTTGTTTACCTCTTCATATATTTTAAGAATTCTGTAGACCATATGTGGGACTGGAAAGAATATTAGTTAGTTTGTTCCCCCCGGGCTGAATTCTGGGTTTCATGACAGTCAGGAAAACTTACTCAGCAGTGAGACTTTTGTGGATCTGCATTGGTATTGGCATACCTCTTCAATGCCACAGTACTTGTGTTCAGTTGACTTATATAGTCCGCCTCCAAAGAAGATTGTGTAAGGTCAACTCTACTATTTACAGCTGTGGACTACTGTAAGATATCAGTTCTCATGGGAACTCCAAATATCTGCTAGTTCCATGATGCCAAGTCAGCAGTCACGGTGAGATAAGGAATTTCATAGCTACAAGTGTGCTGCTCATCTTGGCCTGGAGGGCAGAAAGAACAGACAACAGCAGTACTCATAACAGACTACCTCACCCTAAGTGTTTGGTCTAATAGGCCAGCTTGCTGCCAGACCAAATGCTCAGGGGCTGGTCTGATGTGAGTATCGCTAGTCCTTGCTCTTCCCACTTATACTGGTGATTCTTATCCCTAATGTGTTGCAACTCTTGAATAGATAATACTTGAGACTCTCAAATTCTTTGTAGAGAAATACTCATTTTCTCTCATGTCAAGGAAAAAAATGTTAATTGTTCATCTTAGTCTGCAAGGGTGAAATAGTTGGAGAGTTGCATCCCTAAGTATGTGTGCATTTCATTATTCATTTAGCCTGTGTTGTTGTTATTATTTTTTAAGTTCAGAACTGGAGGTGAGGGCAGGGACATTTCCTTTTAGAGTATGGAATGATAGATATGCATTGCCTTTTATACTTGGCAAAGAGCATCTCTTTTTTAGAGCTAAGCCATTGAAATGCATGTCTGTGTGTTGTAAGACCCACTACAGCCCAGATATGTCCCAACAACATTACCCAACCAGTGTGGCCTCCCCTTCTTCCTCCCATCATCATCGGTCTTCTTCTCCTTCTCCTTCTTCTTCTTTTTCTTCTTCTTCCTCTTCTTCTTCTGCATGTTTTTTTTTGTTTTTTTTTACTGTCGCTCACATTATCTCAGGTTCAGTTCACCACATTTGACTTCTGGTCAGAGAAATCTGGCTTGATTTGGATCTAGGGATCTACTAACTGAGAAATCATTAATTCTTTTGAAAGTATTGCTAACTTGTCAAAAATGAAAAAAGGGGATCATTTCAGAAGGCAGAAGTTGTTCTACTTGAATGAAGAACCTTGCTTTCTTCAGGAGCTAAAAGGTCTTTTTATCGCTAGAACTTTATCACAAATCGACACCACAGTTTTATCATAGGCCTAAATTCAGTTGCTAGTTCCAAGCAGAGCACACCCATGAATCAATTGAATTTGTAGAAGTGTTGTATAAGTAAAAAAAAATATTTCAGTTGGTCTCCTCTAGTTAACACTAGCAATTGCACTCAGATTGTCTGCCTTACTACCTGAAGTCCTGCATGTCTGCATATTTCCTCATAAGAGGCAGACCTGAGATATTAGAGGTTAGTAGGCAAAGGATCTTAGACTGAAAGAACAAGCCAAGCTCTGTCAGTGGAAAGGATTAAAGAACACAATGGTTAAAAAGAGTTGACCTACTTCAAAATGGAGGTTGAAGAAAAGGATTTGGATGACTATAAGTTCAAAGGTTAATGTATGCTTTGTTTCAGAGTGTGGTCTACTGCTCTGTGAAGAATAATATTTCTGTTTTGCAAAGAATGGTGATGTTATATAACCAGTAATGAATAGATTTTGTGATTGCTCTGAAACAAAACAGCCCTTTGGTTCCATTCCATGGAATAGCAGAATTTGGGCCATTTCCACATGGCATCGCAGTCCCATGGTGGAGATGCAATGGCAGCAGTCTGTGGGTCATGCTTTCACATGATATTATTGCAATCCTGCTGCCAATCCATTGTGATACCCATTGTGATAGCGGGATATTCGCATAACAGAAAAAAATCCGTTAAGTGCCAGCGATTGAGAGATGGTCCCATCACCCTAGCCATGCAGAAGGGATGGAAGCACCTTCATGAGCTGGCTGCGAAAGAGGCTGGCTGTGCAGCAGAAGGCAGCACATGTCACTCATGCCCTCTTCCTCCTCTCAGAGGAGAGCACTCCTGTTGTATTCCTATCCCAACAAAGGGACTTCCAGGATTGTGACAGGATGTCGACAGGAACTGGTAAGGTGCAGAAATAACCTTAGTTTTCCAAACCATGGCTTTGTTTGTTTTGAAAACAAAACAAAATAATTGGATCACCTCATAGACCCAGTGACGAAGTTGTTCCTGGCCCCAGTTGTGAATCCTGGCCCCAATTTTCAAAATGTTATGTTTTCACTCATTAAAACCAACGTATAACTGTTGCGCATTTTTCATGTGGAAAAAAGTAAAGTGGTCTCATGACTTCCTGTGCTGACTTCCAGAATATTTGATTCTAGATGTTTCTGTCCCATATGTGTGAGGCAGAATTTCAAAACAAAAGGCAGAATGTGCAAACATAGCTTCTGAAAAAATTCTTGGTTGTAACTGATTTATAGTTTGTATTCAAACAAGAATAACCAGAAGCTTATTTGTACCTAAGTAGAGAATGGGTTGCCACGTATCAGGAACACTGTAGATACGCTTTCCTGGGAGGAGATAGGACACTCCCTGTAGCTTTTTGTATTTATCATCTCTGTGTCCCAGTGCTGACTGATCTGTTCTCCTGTCCCCTTCCTGCATTATTATCTGAGGATCATAACTTGGATCTACCTGTGACAGACAGGCTGATGGGTTCCTATAGGCACTTTAATATGGTTTTAGCAAACTGAAAACATTGAGAATCCTTTCTAGTTCTGATTCTCATTACAGTTATAGAAATCATTCCATATTTCTAATTCCTTTCAAAATGATATGAACCCAAATACTGTTGCTCTGAAGTCTCATAAGAAGATCAGGTGGGTGTATGTGTATATCCAAAAGTGATTACTGCCTGCTGTTAGGTTTTATCAATATGCTTTTGTATCTTTTTCCCTCTTTTTTGTTGGTATAACTCTGTTGAAGTCATATTTACACCCCCAAGGTGTCTGCAGAAACAAGGCTGGATTGTATTGATGATGCAATTAATACAATTGCATCCTCCATTTTTTCTAAAATAGCAGCTAGGTAATAACACAGTGTATTACAAGTAAATATTTGCTAGTGCTGAGATAACATACCCTGGAGCAGGGAGAAAAGTATCATGATAGAAATCTCCTTTACTAGTGCTTAATGCCTTAATCAGTAGTACTAGTTCTAAATAAGATATCACTCTATAAAATAGACTTTTGGTTCAATTGGAAGAGGCAGTTTCCCAAATACGTTCTTTTTCTTATCTCTAAATTTCAAGTAAAGCACAGTACATGGAAGTCTTGTTCTTTCCACTTCAATTGTAGATTTGGAAAGTGACTAGATTATTTTAATAAATACTGGGACAGACAACAGTCTCTTTCTCTTTTTAAACCTTTATAATCTCACTAGTTTTAAAGAAATGGGATTGATACTACAGACTAATAGAATAAAAATATTTGCTTTCACAGTATTTCCATAGCATTATCAATTTAGTAAGATTTGAGTATCAAAAGTCACCTTCACAACCTATGAAATAAACCTTTATCAAATAATTTAACCTGTTCTTTCTTATTTCTTCATTGGTTTACCCATTGTGTTCAGTCTTTGAAAACAACCAGTGCAGTTTACAAATGTTATTCTTCTTTTTACTTGAACGCTTACACAAACCAACAAAATAGGTCAGTCTTCCCCGACCCAGTGTTGAACTAGACTCCCCATCATCATTAGCTTGCATGGTGGCAGGGGATGCTGGGGGTTTGTTGGTGGTCATTGACCAACATATCTAGACAGTTCCAGATAGGACAAGATTGAATTACATTGAGGAATGTTGTACAATAAATTGTAACTACAGTTGTTCAGTAGTATTTGCAAGCCTGTCACTGATGTTCACATTTTACAGTTGTGGAACTGACTATGAGCTGGGGCCCATTCACTGTACTCAATTATAGCATTACAGTTCACTTTACCTGCCATGACAACATCCTATGAAATTCTAGGGATTGTGGTTTGGTAAGGTACTACAGGTCTCTGGCACAGAATTCTCTTTGACCTGCAAATCCCAGTATTCTACTGGATGTTGCTATGGCAGGTAAAGTGGAATACAGCAGTATAATTGTGTAGTGTGAATTGCCTCCTACAGAAGGTCATCTTGTACATGGAAATAATTTGCTGAGATTGCTCCCAGGGCCATCTCATCTGCTGAACCACTGTGATAGCCACTGAATGTTATTTTCTTAAGAGAAAGTATAAGTACCTATTTTTTTTAAATTAGGCAATACTGTAAAACAAAAAAAAGCAAGATGTATTAAATGCTGTTGTAGACAATGTTTTCAGATGTAATCCTGTCTGTACGACTGTGCATGAAGCTGTGACACAGAAAAGTATGTGCACAAGTTGTCATTGTCATTGTCATTATTGACAATAAAATGCTTATCAGGACATGCACAGAGAATGATGCTATGGAGGAAGGTAACTATTTGATGGTGTCCATGACAGAGACCAGGCTGATTGGGGACTGGGGTCTGGCACCAGTTCACGTCATGTGAGAGGGGTGGCACAAGAGGCAGTATAAACCTGAGTCCCTTCACGTGCTCTCTTGTAGCTTCTTGATGTGACTCACCCTCCCACCTTTAGCACTATCTTTTCATTTTTTTTAAAAAAATAAGAAGTTTCTGAAATTTTTCCCAAATGAACTTTCCAAAATTTCAGTAGAGCTTCTTTAAAATTTTCAAGCCCAAATCACTCAGTATCATTTTCTCACATATTATTTTTCCCTCCTCAAAGCTCAAGTTCTGTCCACTGAATTTTTGAAGATATTAGCAGAACATGGAAAATTCTGATCAAAATAGAAACTGAATGGGATTCTCACTTATCTTCATCTTCAAGTAATATCACATGATAGGGATTATTGGAGGAGGGCTTATGTGACATGGGTTGTGGCTCTGGTGTGGCCCTCTTATCTGTCTGCGTTGATCTGCAACATTTTATCAGGAAATAAGAGAAAATGCTATCATCTAATCAGACAGACAAGAATTCAAAGAACAAGATGAAGGTCTTTGATAGGCTGGTGACCAGGTTCTCAAATTAGTTCTCTGCTGGTAGCTAGGGATGTTTGAATAATCCTATTTGTGAACTACCATAAGAACTAACCTGTTGCACATCTCTCGGACTAATGTGCTGATAAGGAATTTAAGTTATCCTCTACCTTTTGCACTTCCTAATTGAAGCAGTGACCAGTGTTTACTGGTGGCCGAGCCCTATCTTCAGAGTCAATTCAGCACTTTGGATAGTTCCTGTAAAATTCATGTTCAATCCTAGAGAGAATTCATTGCCCCACTGATGTAAGAGCCACCAGCCAGCATTCCCTATGCAGTTTCTGGTTTAAAATTTGCCTAAAGTGTCTTTAAAACACATATTTTGAAAGAAAACATGTATAAATGCATGTTTAAATCCATTTATATATACTTTTAAATGTGTATTTTAATGCAGATTTTGTAAAACTGCAGATTATTGTAGAAACTAGATGGAACAAACTTATGGATAAATATGTTTAATATATGAATTCCAAATAACATTCTTAAAATACAAACTGTATGTTTTCTGTGTGCTTTCTGTTTTCCTTTTAGATTGTTGTCCTCATAATAGAATAACGTATTGCCTCTTCTGGTCAAATTATAAACAAGTGAAAATGGGTATAATTATATTAAGGTTGTTGAACTGCATAACATAAGAAACTATGTGCCCTCTCTCAAGTCCCAATTCATATCATAATGTAAACTCTAAGTAAAATAGGAGAGAAATCTTTTCTCAGTTGTCATACAATCTCAACTAAAAGCAGTTTGTTCAAATTGCACAGCGTCCTGTGATGTTTTGTTAAGTGGCATCTTTCATGAGCCAACAGCCTTTCATACCATATTGTTATTATTGCCATTGGGATGACAGATGTGATTAGGAATCTTGATGTTATCTGGTCAAGTAAAAATCTCAAAAGGGGATGTGGTAAGATGAATGAAAAAACATCTTAAAGGCTTTGAATCTGCTTCTAAGACTTTATGATATATTTTCTGCCTTAAGGGATCTTCATAGCCACAGATTCCCTACTTGCTTTCATATGTTCCTTGTGATTGCTATATGAATGTTTGTTGAAATGGTCATGAACAGCATAAAGACAGACAAAGAGGTAAGGAAAGAGGAAGATTAGCATCCTTCAATGAAGCTGATACTTTAAAGTAATGATGGGATCATGCAGCTCTCCAGATGTTTCTGTTCTGAAACTCCCAGCATGGATTTTTGGAACTGCAGACTGAATTTTTGGAACTCTAGATTGAAACTCCAAGTATTTGCAGTCTTAACAACAGTTGCTGGTGCTTGCAGTCTAACAGCAGCAGGAGAGCCACCTGATTCCCACCTCTGCTTTACGGGTAATAGAGTAGAGTTCTTATGGAGCCTGCATGTTTTGACCAACTGCAAACAGTAAAGTATGCAGATACTCATTATAGTCAGCCCTCTATATTTGCGAGTTTCACTTTTTCAGATGTGATTATTAACAGATTGTTTGCTGTTCTGCCCTACATAATTTAAAACTCACACATCCATAAATTCAGCAACTTCCACACAAGTAATAATATTCAGCACTTTGATGAGATAGACCAGAATCACACATCGAATACCTGTCAGAATAGAAATGTCTTTACTGAGAAAGAAAGTAGGAAGGATGCCAACCTGATTTTTCTGGAAAGGGAGTTCCAGAGACTGGGAGTAGCCACTGAGACACTGAGATGTTCCCAACAGATACGCTTGTGAAGATGGTGGAACAGAAAGAAGGGCCTCCCCAAGAGATCTCAAAGCCCAGGCTGGCTTGTAAGGGAGAGTGTGAGCCTTCAGATAACCTGGGCCTGAGCCCTGTAGGAGATTAAAGGTCATCACCACTTTTAATTGTGCTCTGAAGCAGACTGGCAGCCAATGTAACTGTTGAAACAGAGGAGTTGTGTGATCCCTGTAGCCAGGTTCAGTTAACAATCTGTCTCTGGCTCTTTGGACCAGCTGAAGTTTCTTCAAAGGCAGCTCCACATAGAGCACATTACAGTAATCCAACTAGAATGTAACCCATGGCACAAGGCATGTGTCACCATGGCCAGATCTGATGTCTCAAAGAATGAGTGCAACTGGCACACAGGTCTTAACTGTGAAAATGCACTCCCAGCTACCATTGGGCTTCCAGTCTCCGAACTGAATCCAGGGATACCCCAAACCTGCTGCAAACAAGCTTCTTCAGGGAGTATGTAACATCGTCTAACACAGGCTGAAACTTTATTCCCTGATCTGCCTATCAACTGACCAGGAGCGCCTCTGTCTTGTCTGGATTAAGTTTCAATTTGTTTTCCCTCACCCAGTCCATTACTGATAACAGATATTGATTTAGGGCCAAAACAACTACCTTGGCTTATAGTGGGAAGAAGTAATAAAGTTGGGTATAATCGGCATACTGATGGCGCCAAACCCAAAAATGCTGGACAACCTCCCCCAGCAGTTTAACGTTGATGTTAAATAGCATGGCCCTGAGGGACCCCACAGGCCAAAGGCCAAGAGGTCGAATGGGAGTTCTTCAACACCACCTTCTCTGTTTGTCCCTTCAAGAAGGAATAAAGCCACTGTAAAACAGTGCCCCAAATCCCACCCCTGCAAAGCAACCTAGAAAGGATACCGCAGTCAATGGTATTGAAAGTCAATGAGAACCAGCAAAACCAACAAGAACAAACCGTCCCATCTAGTTCGTAGTGTAGGCCATCCATAAAGGCGACCAAAGCAGTCTCTGACCCATAGCCAGGGCTGAAACCAGATTGAAATGGATATACAGAATCTGTTTCATCCAGAAACACCTGGAATTGGGGGACTACAACATGCTTCAGAACCTTGCCCAAAAATGGAATGACACAAACTGGCTGATAATTATACAAAATAGTGGGATTTAGGGATGGGTATTTTTAGTAATTGTTTTATAACAACCTCCTTCAGGCATGCTGAAACTGTACCCTGTTTTAGAGAGCCATTAATCACTCCATCTACCCACTTAGCCAGCCCCCCCTCAGCTAGCATTTTTAATAAGCCAGGAAGGGCAAAGATCTACAGCACATGTGGTGGCACCCATATACCTAAGAATCCTGTCCACATCTTCGGGTTCCACAAATTGAAATGTATCTATTTATCACTGGACAAGTAGAGGCCAGAATTACATTCACTGAATCTGTATTAATCATAGCATCCACATCAGAGTGGATCCAAGCAATTTTATCAGCAAACTACCAGGAAAGTTGTTCACAGCTGGTTATCAAGAGATCTGGATTTTCCTCTCTTGGACTGATGCATAAAAGACTCCTGACCACTCCAAACTGCACTGCTGGCCAGCTCCCTAAAGACGCAGTACAAACAGAGAAGAAATTTGCCTTCACTGTCTCTATTGCCACAGAGGGGATCTCAGAGAAGTTCTAGACTGTGTTTGATTGGATGTGCTCTGATTTTCTCCCAACATCTCTCTAATTGCCTTCTTGTGTGGCATACAGCAGTCAAAGTGGCAGCAAGCCTAACCAGCTGCCCACCTCTGTCTTGTGAAGGAATCCCAACACCTCAAAGGCATCCGCAGTAGGTTGAATACACTGATCATACTTCTTGTGTGTAAAATATGGTTTGGGGGGGGGGTAGAGTTATTCACAGTTTTTTCCCCACTTTCACAGAGTTTCTGTGCCCCTAACTGCAGTGAATGTGGATGGATGACTGTATGTGAAAAATAACACTTCAAATAATGGCTGCAGTACTGTACCTTTTTGGAGCCAAAGAGGTATCAATGCTTATATGAAGTGATTAGTGAGAACAATGAGTCTAGATAATGGATGCTCTTTGTTTAACCTCTCTATGTCTTTCTTTGGTCTATATACTCAAGGCTTTTGCTTCCTTTTTAGCTACTGCAGTCACCTCCCTTTCTTCAAGAAGTCAGTCTTTTTCCTTCTTTTTTCTGGGAATGAATCATCCATGGGGTTTCAACCCCAGTAACGATTGCTGACTTATACCCTCACAAGACACAGTTTTTAGAGGCTGCTGTTACCAAGTGTAGGTCAACTTTTTTTGCCTATCCCCTTTCCTATCCTAAAATATTGTATCTGAGATTATAAACATAACTTTTCCTTCTTACTTTATGAGAGCATCCAGAGTAATTGTTCATCTTTTGAACAGAAGCTCATATTACAGTAGTCCTGCTATATTCTGCTTAATGTAAGTACCAAATATCCCTACAAAAATGTCAAGAGAAAAATCTAACCTAGATTTTTTTTCCTGATATGCTGGTTTTCTCTGCAGAACAATCTCCCCCTTGGGAGAGAATCCAAATATGCAACTTCAGTCTGAATTGGTGGAGTCTATAAAAGGCTTCATTTATCTCGTAGAGGTCCAGATAAGAGGATGTTTTTATTGTTATGCCTATGGGGACACAAGAACACTGTGATTTTATTTAGAATAAATATACATTTATCAGCTTGGAGGAGGGAACATTACACTCACAAGTTGCAAGTGATTGATGTGATGTGGAGCCTGGCTATCAGCTGAATTAGGAATTATTATTTTGCATATTTTTAGTAAGATAGCCACAAAATTTACCTTACATATCTTTGAAATTGGATGGGAGATGGGATCATATGTTTGTGATATGGAAGAATTTTTGGAAGACAATAACATTATGTATGTATGTATGTATGTATGTATGTATGTATGTATGTATGTATATAACCATGAAATGAAAAACTGTTAAGATGTTTGGTTTCTGTGTGGATTTAGAAATAATATTTAACATGTCTCAATCCTGCTCAGTATTATGGTTTCCCTTAATGCCTCTTGTTTTTTAGATCCAGTTCCCCTCCAACAGTGTGAGCTATTTTTTTAAAAAAAAGCAACAGCACTTCCCACATTACTCATATATATGATTGTAGCAAATCACAGATGATTGTGATTATGCTATTATTGTGATGAATAAGATCTTGATGTTTGCTATTATCTTTGAGGAGAGTGAGGGAGAGCGAGAAAGAAAGAGAGAGAGATTTGTAGATACATAGATAGATAGATAGATAGATAGATAGACAGACAGACAGACAGACAGACAGACAGACAGACAGACAGACAGACAGAGTCTATGCTACCGATTGACTGATCACAGCCAATCAAGAACTTTACAGTGAATTAGATAAAAAAACAAACAAAAATGGTCAGTAATATTTGACATGCTGACATCACTTAGGTCAAAGATGGACATTTCATGTGTGATCAAGGTATATATTGAGCAATAAACATAACTTATGAAACAGTCATAAGAGGGGGCATATTTTTTCCAACACTGCTAGAAACTCTTATGAAATGGTAAGCAAGTAAAGACCTAATGAATGGTATGACATTCCTCATAGTGGGGTAATCAAATAGCCATGGTAGCTTCTGGGCATATATTTTGCATGGCAGCAGGAAAGGTCCCTTGCTTGAGGCTGGCCAGACCTGGCATAATGTCACTGTGCTTCTGCTTCCAAATGTTCCGCTTCTGTTACTTCCCAGACTGAAGCATTTTTACCTCCAGACAACTGTTACATTATTTTGTTGGAATTGTACAGAGTGGAAGATCCAATCACTCAAAAAAGCATCTGAATGCAGAAAATACAGAGTTGGTTGTGTACTCAGCTAGAAAAATGGGAACAAATCTCATTCTTAAAGTTTAGCTCTGAAGAAGATCTGCAGGTGATCAAATATGTGTAAAGCACAAAACCCGCACAAATCTTAAAACACGGGCTGTGTTTTTCAGTCAACACACCTATAACAGGAAAAAGCTAAAAGCTGTTCTCCAATTTTCTGCTTCTCTGTTTGTACCTTTTGCATTTCTGGAGACAGTTTGAAGCCTAAATGACACTTTCATTTTTTCAAATGTATTTTTAATGTGCACAACTCTGCATTAAAAAGCACTCAAATAATAAGAGACATTTTGGTTTACACACTTAAAGTGCCCAATTTTAGACATTACAAAGAATAAAGTGCACTTTAATTGGCTTTTTGGAAGCTCAGATGTGTAATATAGAAGGTGAGAAAAGGGCCATATTTAAAAGGACACTGTTAAATGGATTTTATAGCATTATGGCTTTAACCTCAGCTGTGTAAGCCATTTTGAAGTAATTTTTTCTTTGCATGTTGGATTGATTTTCATTATGTCAAAGATGAATGTTTCAGTGTTCCCTTAACCCCATTCCATGAATTACAAAGTGTTGCAATGAACATGGTTTTCTATACCCTCACTCTTGTAAACTATTGCCATAGACTCTGCAGCATCAAAATCCACCCTCCCTCCACATCTGAATTTTTAATGCTGATATGCAACGAGCAGGGGAATGTGAAGAGTACAAAAGAGTCAATCATCCATGTAGGTTTGAGATAAAAGTCTTTGCATTGTACTTTTTAGGAGCACTGATTCCGTTTAGCAATTTTGTTTCCCATTTTCTTTGAGACATGGAAACCACTATGTTTCTGATGCACATTGGATTTAGTTTCTGGAAGCAGTAAAGGAGGAAAATGTGGCATTGCCTTCAAGTCACAAACCGCTAAACATTTTGTCATGAGCAACAATACTGTATGAACTATTCCACATTTCACCAAATAACTTCACATCTAAGCAACCACGTCAATTTTCATGCTGTCTGGAGGATCTTGATAATCTACTGCACCAGGATATATGCCTGGGCCCTGTCTACATTGAGATCCCAAGACTGAATGGCATATTTAGTGCATAAGGCTACCTTTCCTTGAAAGTGCTCAGGATGATATACCTGGGTTCTCAGCTGACCTCCTATCCAGGTATTAACAGGTCTTTCTTTGCTACAAAAAGATTGTGGCATCATGTGCTATACATGTTACTCATAGCCACTACAGAACTTCATAACCTTATATAGAATGGTAGAACCATAGAGCTTGAAGAGACCACAAAGGACATCAAATCCAATCCCCTGCCATGCAGGAATACACAATCAAAACATTCTCAACAGATAACAATCCAGCTTTTGTTTAAAAAACTTGAAAGAAAGACACTCCACCACACTTTGAGGCGGTACATTCCACTGTCAAACTGCTCTTACTGCCAGGAAGTTCTTCCTAGTGGTTAGATCAGTGGTTCTCAACCTGTGGGTCCCCAGATGTTCATGGACTTCAGCTCCCAGAGGCCCCAGCCACTATGGTCAATGCTCAGGGCTTCTGGGAGCTGACGTCCACAAACATCTGGGGACCCACAGGTTGAGAACCACTGGGTTAGATGGAATCTTTTTTCCTGAAATTTGAAGTCATTGCTCCATTTCCTAGTCTCTGGAATAGCACAAAACAAACTTGCTCCATCTTCCATATGACATTCCTTCAAATATTTAAGCATAGTTACCATGTCACCTCTTAACCTTCTCTTCTCCTGGCCAAACATTTCCAACTCCCTGCACCACTCCTCACAGGGCATGGTTTCCAAGCCTTTTATCATTTTGGTTGCCCTTCTCTGAATACCTTGCTGCTTGTCAATATCCTTCTTGAAATGTGGTACCCAGAATTGGGTACAGTATTCCAGGTGGGGTTTGACTCAGAATAGAGTGGTACTATTACTTCCTTTGACCTGGACACAATTCTCCAATATGCCTCCCTCATACAGTTTTATTTCTCATACTTCTGCTACTTCTTCATAGGAATATGAAGAATGTTCAATAGAGATGAGAGACTCACTTTCATTATGTGAATCCCACTTGAATTTCTTTTTGATCCATATTTCTGTTAGTTTGTAGGAATTTGTATTTTCTTTCTGCAAAGGAGTTTGCAGGATTTTTAAAATTAATTAGTACATTTTTGTTGTTTTTGAATGCATTCAGGTTGTTGCTGACTTGATGAGTTTTCTTTGCAAGATTTGTTCAGAGGAGGTTTGCCTTTGCCTTCCTCTGAGGCTAGAGAGTGTAACTTGTCCAAGATCATTGAGCAGGATTCCATAGCTGTGCCGGGATTCAACCCTGGTCTCCAAAGTCATAATCCAATAGTCAAACCACTATACCATGCTGGTGCTCAGCTGGTATATTTACTTAAACATCTTACTTAATGTATTCAGTATTTCCCTCTTGGGTAAAGTGTGTATTATTTCCCAATTCTACACATTTAGCTTTTTAAGAACATGCACTGTTTTGTGTGCACTTTATTTTTCAGAAATGCTCCATATAGCTGGCAAATTCATGATTTTTCAAGTGAAGTGTAGATTTTCTTACAAAAGTCTTCACAGGTACAAAAAGTATTCCTTTCCTCAAGTCCAATTAAATTTCTTTCAACCCTTACTACTAACAGCCAACTCTAAAGTTAAAGGTCTGTGGCTGTCTGTCCAAAACAATCAGAGTTGTGAAATTACATGAAGGATTTTATGGTTTAAAAGATAAAGACAAAAGAAAATGTTTTATTTCCTCAAATTCTATTGGCCATCTGTGGCAAGCAATAGATGATCTCAGAATTTTCAGTGCTGAGCAGTTACCCTGAAAGAGCAGCAGACATCTGTGTAGAATGTTTGCTGGGAAGAAAGAAAATCAAACTTCTAATTGCTGTTAAACTCGTGTGCTCGTTTGTCCTCTTGTAGCCACAGACCTCTTTCCTTCTTTTTAAAATCTTAATTTTTAAGATAGCCTATCTTTTTCATAAGTGCAGCCAGGAGTGCTGTGAAAGCTGAGATGTCCATAGAGCTCCTAATGTGCGTTGTTGTTGTTGTTGTTGTTGTTTTAAACTAGTTGGCAAGACATTTGGTTACTTTCATACTGAAATGAATTTCTCATTGTTCAGGGATCTGGAATGCCATTCTGTATAATGAGGTGCTCCATATCCTTTAAGCATTTTTGTACAAAAATTGATTAGTGCCTTAATCCGAGGTTTGCTTTTTTGGTTTTATTTACTTGAGCTCATCACACATGAGGCGCCACTGCATCTGGGCTCAGCCAGTTTCCTGAAACACTAACCTCCCCTAACTGATTTGAAGAGGCTCATTAGCATGAATGACTGTTTGCCTATCTTTATGTGTTCAAGCCTAAAGCTAGGCGATATCCTCAATTGTACTAAGGGATAATCTCCAAATCTGATCATGAAAACACAGGCTGAAAAGAATATTGTTTGGGTAAATTACACTTTATCTTTATGAAATGCACCTGCCCCCAGAAGCTACAGTCATTATTTTATTTTGTTTTTCTTCTTGATTTGCCAGATGGCACAAGACTCAAATGCAGAAAACAGAAATGGCCAATTTCTAAAGAGAGATTGAAGCTACCTTTCTTGTCCTGATGGCTGTTAAATCATACCAAATGTGCAGAGGCCGCTTGGAGTTACTCAGCAGCGTTAGAAAGATATTCTATGGTATTTTGTAGAAAAAATAGCGGGTACGGCTCAAATGCTGGATCATAATCTCTCAGCCTTTGACTGTTGATGCTATGTTTACTTCTGAAATGTATCTCGGTATATATCTGCAGGCTTCAACTTTTAATATTGAGAACAGGGATGTAAAGACAATTGGCCTTCCACATTTGTGGGTTTAACTTTCCAGGATTTGATTATCTGCAACTTTATCCAACCTCTGTCCCCACCCCACCTCTCTTTTCCAGGGGAAAATTTTCTCTTGGAAGCTCTGATCAGGCTGCACGCACCTTTAGAAACCTGCTTCTGGTCTTCTTCTTCCTCCACCAGCTGCTGCCTGGGCAGAGAATCATGGTGTGCAGCCTCATTTCTCAGCACCACAAACCCTCTTCTGATGCCTCCCCGTACCCAAGAAAAGAGATGAGTGTAAGAGAGGAAATATTAGCCCACCATGCCTATCTATTCGCTTGCTGTCTTCTTTCCCTGGCCTGGTTTAGACCCCACACGCCCACTTTTCCCAGTATGCTTTCTCTCTCCTTCCCACAGGCACAAACAAACATTTTGATATTTGCATTTTTTTTCCACTTTTGTGGGAGTCCTGCACCCCTAACCCTAGCAAATATGTGTTGAAAAAGGGTTGCTGTGACCTTTGGTCCAATAAAATACTTATGATGTGCATGTGGAAAGCACCTGGGGGAATGACTGTGCATGTCATGATGCGGTAATCCCCATGAGACAAAAGCTGAGTCACAGTGTAATGTAACCAGGCCAAAGGGTTACATCAGCCATGGGACATGAAATCCTGGCTGGGGTTACGTCAGCTAGTCCTGTGTATATAAGGAGATGGGATCTGGCCAACATTTCTCTTGGTCTGCCTGATTGTTGGCCGGAGGCTTTGCCAGAGCATATCTCCACTTGATGTGTTGATGATGGAATGCTGCATCTCTGTTGGAGGATCTGCGAATCCTGTACATATGTATATATTGGAACAGAAGATTAAAAGCCTCCAGGTATCTTTGGAAGACAACACTGTGTGATGGTGTTCCTTAGTGGGTGAGTTTTGGAGTCAGAGCAGTGCTGCATATCATACTCTGCTGCACACGCTTTTATTGCTGTGTTTGTCAACTCTGCTCTGTGTGTTTTGTTTTGCACTTGACTCTGAGCCAAGTTTGGTCAGAGCTCAGTGGAATGAAGGAAGATTCATTGCAGTTTGCATAAATCCTATCATCCACCATCCCTCCACAATATGGAGCACTAATTTAACAATTTTGTCCTTGCAAATGAGGATGAATAATGTCCACAGTTTTCTCCTTCTGTGGGGGGGGAGCAAATATATCTGTCCAGTTCTCACCTGGTATTTGCACATCCTAAAGTGTTTTGGAAAATTATTCTATGTGGACTGTCATACTGGAATGGGAATTCCAGCGTCATACTGGGGTCCTTGCCAGCCTCCCAAGCTTGACTCTTATCCTTGAAAAAGGCTGGTAATTCCCTCAGCGTTATTAATTCTTGCTGCCACCACCCACTGAATTCTGAAGTAACTGAACAGTACAGTGGGAGACTGTTCAATGGATTATCAATTCCTGTGTTTAAGGACCTTCCTTCCCTCTCACCTCCCCCCTTCTGAGTGAGAGAAGTCCTATCTAGTGTGTGCCAAAGACTGGTGCAGACTTCATATTATCCCCAAACCTGTCCAACAAGCAACTATTAGCCCTTTGTCACCTAATGCTAAGACCATTAGGCTGTTCTGGTCCTCATTGTCCACTCTGTGAACATATTTATCAGGGAGCCATTCACACCTGTGACCTCCAGGCAAAAGTCATGTACAAAAAACCCCTAGTTTTGACCAGTCAAAATAGAGAGAAACAGAGGTTTTACAGAAAGTATTTAATCAAGGCATGCAAATAAACAAGACAACATCGCACTTGAGAGGCTCCCCCCTCCTAGGCACGCTTAAGTTACAAGTAGCTACAAAAACAGATATAAAAGCACAGATACATTCTTAAGATCAGCCTACTTCCAAAATAATAAAAAGCCTAACGCAGCTAACTACTTTTTTCTAGTTACTCACAATTAGATCCACAGGTTTAGATGGTCTAAGAGAGAAGAATGTGGCCAGGAGGCGCGGCATGGGGCCGGCAGCCTACTACTGACACAGATCCCATCTCTCGGATGTCTCTTTGTTCTCTCTCTGGCCACATGGCCTCCCAGAAGTTTTATATTTCCTCCCTGGAAGCATGTTGAAGCATCTCCAAGATGCCCACCTCTTCCCTTGTGGTTGGTCAGTTCTCACCCTGTGACCTGTGATGTTGACCCACACTAAAATGTAATCTAATCCCAGCACCTCATTAACCCTTGGTTTACCTTGAGAGGGAAGTATCCCCCTTTGCTAAACCTAGATAATGGGAAGCCCCATTATCACATGGACATATACTTTTTTGCATTAGAATTATCCGTGATATAAACAAATAGACAACATAGTTTAATGACAGCCATATGTGCTTTTTGTTTGAGATTGTAGATTTTTGAGCAGAAAACTAAAGTCTTGCACATGTGGCTATTTTTTGTGTGTACAAGATTGCTGAGGGGGTTGTGCAGAAATTAGCAGTTTTGCACAAAACTATCATGTGATTATCTGGAAACAGGTTTTTTTCCCACAAAAGAATGTGGATTTTAATACTAAAAAAAATATGCATTTTTGTGTGCATAGCAATTTCCCAAGAAATATTGGCATATATGAATATTGGTTGAAAACTGTAAAGTTCTCACCAAATTATTATTCTTTTCCACTGGGTTTCCTAGGGCAACCCATTTTTCAGCCAGGAAACACAACATAGCTAATATTTTTTCCTTGCCTAATTCACAGGATAAGTCCTTCTAGAAGAAAAACGACCAGGGACAAGCTTCAGCTCAAATGTTCTAGGGAGGAAGAGGCAAACTCTTTGGGTCAGGGGCTATACCTTGCCACAGAATTGCCAAATTTCCATGGCATGATGGCAGCAAAAGAAGCTTGATAGCTGGTATGGAATGTTTTGGACCAATATGTAAAGACAGGATTTTAAAAAAATGCTAAGGGGGGAAGTAAAATAGAACAAATTTGAAATGTCCTGCTTGTTTTTTTAAAAGAACAATAAAAATCAGTGCATAGTAATCAATACATAGAAACAAAATTCTGTACATAGTTTCAACCCTTAAAAATGACTCCATTGCTTTGAAGGAAGCACACTCTGTTGGGTAGGTCTAATCTAGAACAGCTCACAGAACAATACAAATAGTTAGATTAAAAGGGACTATCAATTTGAATGATATTAATATGAATTTTCATACTGTTCAAATTCATAATTCTTTTTAATCTAACTATTTGTATTGTTCTGTGAGCCATTCTAGATTAGATCTACCCAACAGAGTATACAAGCTTCAAGGACTTTCTGTGTGGCCTAGAAAGCAATGCTTATTGCTTATTTTACCCCACAATCAAAGGCCATTTCCACACTACAATGTTAAGAGTGCTTTATTCCACTTTCAACATCCTGTGGAATTCTGGGGTTTGTAGTTTACTGACACCAAAGAACTCTCTGGCTGAGAATTCTACATGTTCCTCGCTAAACTACAAACCCCAGAATTCCACAGGATGTTGAAAGTGGACTAAAGCACTCTTAACATTGTAGTGTGATGTGTGATTTTTTTTTCCTGTTGGTCTCTTAACTGAAATGCTGTACGAGCTCTGTTCTTCTCTGATACAATGCAAGTGTCAAGATGCACAAAGGAGACACTTACAAGATGAGATTTGACTTGATACTCGAAAACAGATCATCATCTTGGTAACCGGCACTGCATCAGGTCTTCTGTTCTGGAGCCATTTGTGATATTAGCATCCTGTGTTCAAGGTGGAAAAAAAGAAAAGAAAAGAAAAGAAAAGCCTTTGCAGTGCAGAAGGCCATGTTACAGTGGATAATATGCAACAAAGAGCTATTCATCCCAGAATTCCTGACTCTTTGTATATGTGCTTACATTTGTTTGTCCAGGGTCTTTGCAATAGTTATAGTTGTTACTTTTAGCAACATAAGCAAAAAAGATGAGTTCCCCTCCCTTAAGATGTTAGAATCTAAATTTATCAGCAGGAAGAAAACAGAGAGTGATGACAATGTTTGAAGAAACAAAGGGAAGGAAGTGATGAATTGTAATTCCACATCCTTAAAATTATTTATTGGTGATGACAAAATGAGGAAAGGAGTTAAGTAAGAGTTTCATGGAAGAAAAGGTTGGTTCTGAACCAGGTTGAAAAGAAGAGAGGTAGAACCACTTAGATATTTCCCAAGGGCCTCAGGCACAGAGGACTAGAAGGGAGAAGAAATAGAAGCCATTTCCACCCTACACTGTTATAGTGCAATTATTCCACTTTCAACATCATGTGGAATTCTGGGGTTTATAGTTTACTGAGTCCAAAGAGCTCTTCGGATGAGAATTTTAAATGCCCCTCTTTAAACTTCAAACACCACAATTCCATAGGATGTAGAAAGTAAAGTAATAGCACTATAACAGTGTAGTGCAGAAATGGCCAAAGTCTAGCTATTAGAGGACAAAATGAGTGCAACACTTTAAGTTGGTCTTATGAAGAATTCTCATATATGCTGTGTTCTCATGGCCTTGGTAACAATGCCTGCCTCTTTTCTTTGTATCCCTAAACAGTATTCCTAAATGCTAGAGTGAAGTTTTAAGTTACTGAAGTGCATGGAATTTTGGGACAGAAGAAAATTTCATTTGAGGGGCAGAATTCTTATGATGGAAAATGCCCTCACCCCAAGAACAACACTCTTAGACAGAGCAAGTGAGCTCAGTGATTGAATTAAAGCTGAAGGTTGAGAAATAAAGGGAAATAGAACAATTTTGTGAAGAAGTCTAAATCTAAGGGCCTGTGTTCGATGCCAGTCCAAGGTGGAAAGTGCTTGGGTTTCAGGAGAGGATTGATGTGGTCCAAACGAGGGAAGAAGTGAATGTTTTTGATGGTTGAATATTTAATAGATTGAGAGGATTAAGGTGTGACTACTCCTGATGTACTAGGAGAATGACATGGTTATCTCAGGCTCAAACCTTTGTGGCTTTAATAGTTAAAAAATATTTTATATTGGCCTCAGAACCGTGCAGGCAGACACTTCAGCTGACACATGCAAAGATGTAATCAGTACCACTCTAGAAGTCAGAAAGCCTGACTGGTATAGTCAGATGCAGTCACAGAAGTAGTTGTAAGCAATAGTGTGTGAGGGTTCAAGCAACAGAGCCAACAACATTGGTAGATAGAGAAAAGTCCATGGCGGCAGTATTGGTGCATGGTAGCAGCAGAAAGAAGACACATGCAATTTTCCATGCCAGTAGGGAAGTAGATTTTCACTTAATTCTTTCTCAGATGCAAGAAAAAAAGACTTTTGATCACTGAACCCAGAATCTAGTTGATGCATTACATACGCAGAAGTTCTCTTACAGAAACAACTGGACATTTTGCCCAACATGGAGACTGTATGGCATTGCTCATTATATATACATCATGTGTATTCTATATGTGATCCACCATTGAATCATATGATGTCTTGGAAGCTATCAAGGAGCCTTCTTAGGAGCTGCTCCCAGGTTGTGGAATTCTCTCCCACAGAAGATTCTGTTGGCTCCTCTCTTCTCTGCTGGCAGGCAAAGACGTTTTTATTCTAACAGACATTTGGCTTATAATCTGTGTGGCAGAGAAAGCTTTTAATGGAGTTGCTATGTGTTTTAATTGTGTATTTTACTGTTTTAACTTCACGCTTTTAACTAAACTGTCATTTAATTGGTTTTTTTTAAAACTTTAATACAAATACCTTTCTTAGCTGTACCCAATTTTTATTTGCTTGTGAGCCATCTTGGCTCCTGTACAAGGAAAAAGATATGACAAAAAATAAACAAAACTAGCATCATATGGTTCAGTCAGGGTCATATTTAGGATTTGTGTGTGACATATATGTTATAAACAGAGCATATAGTATTAAAAGTGTCTTGAGCTATTTCGCCTCTGGCAAGTCAGAGTTTGAGCGTCAACTCATCTAACAGTGCAAGAGTCCAAACCCTGTCTATCCAGTGATAGATAAATGGATAACCATTGTAAGTTTTTCTCTGTCTTAGCTTTATCAGTGCTACGTACAGTAAGGTAAATATAAAATTTTAACATAGGACATTTTCATTTGCTTTCTCATGAATTGATAAAATCAGTAAAGAATGTCAGAAGTATATATTTTGACTATTTTAATTGAATCAAGAACATCCAGCCAGAATGGAATTATTTTAAGGCTGTGAACCCACATGTCTTACAGTGTGCCACCATTATTGCAGCCTCTTAGACATATATTGTATTTAGGAATGTTTTTTTCAAAACTGCATGTATTGAGCAAATGTGTCCAAATGTCTATTAAAAGAAATACAAACATAACATGAAAATATGCATGTACAGGCTTTCTTTTTTCTAACAAAAAAAATCAAACTGATGCAAAATCAGGGCAGAATGATGGTTGTGTCAGCGCGGGCTGAGGTCAAGCAGGGGCCGGGCTGGAGGTGGCCACCAGCAGCATCCCAGACAGTCCCACCGGGCGCTGCAGCCAGCAAGGGCCTTGAACTGAGGGTTGCCTTAACAGCAGACGTCAACGGAAATAACAAGGGGTTGCCTCACCCCAAACACAAAATGGTTACTGCACCTTTAACGCAGGGCAGGGTCTGGGTAGAGCCGGGCAGCGGAATGCAGACACGGGCTGGACTGGAACAAGGCACGGGCGACAGACGCGCGGGAAGCTGACGGTTGTTGCTCCGTGCCTTCCCCAGCCCCGTGCCTGCCTAAAAAGGCCTGCGGGCCGGGCCGTGGCCAATCCGCGCCGAGCACGTGGCCGGGCTCACAGCTGTGCTACAGCTGGGAGCTCCCTGCCCCCAGGTGTTTCTCCTGCAGCCGCCAGGAGCGGTGGCTGGCCTCCTTGAGCTGCCGACGCTGCTGGAACGGCGGCGGCGGCGGCGCGGCGGCCTCAGCCTCTTCCGAGGCAGCCTCACGAGTAGGCGGTGCCCCGGGATCAGGCCCGGGGCCCGCCTCCTCCCGCGGATCCTCGTCCGCCACACCCCGCGGCCCGGGAGCCGGGCCGGCAGCCTCTGCAGTGCCGGGCCGATCCGCATCGTCGTCGTCGGCCTCCGCCGTGCCAGGGAGACCCTCGCTGGGATCGGCGTCTGCCGCGGCGTCCCGGCGCTCCCCCCGGCGGCAGAGCCATCCGCAGCGACTGCACGGCCCCCGTTGTTGGCTGCTACCTCCGACGGGCCCGGCCCCGCCTCCTCCTCCTCAGAGGTAACGGCGGCGGCGGCCTCCGCAGCGCCCGCTGGCGCGGCGACGCCCGAGGCCCTGACAGGTTGGGAAAAGGTGAACAGATTGGAACGAAGACAGACACAGACAGATTAATCTATTGCTAAATTTGAATCAGGGTAGTGATCGTAGATTATTGATCTCTTTTCCTTACCTATTTATTGTATATTTGGGGCTTTAATGACTTTTGGAAGTGAAGATTTAAAAGGCAATTTCTGTTCTCAATTTCCTTTCATAAAACAGTCATTAAAATTCATCTTTGGTTCCAAGAACATCCACATTACCTATCTACTTAGATATTTGTCTGAACTGAAGATTTTTCAGGTTGGTCTTTGCTATGAATAACTGTTACATTTATGATGAGATGTTTGATATTGCTGTAGGAAATGTCCATATAACCATCCATGTTCAAAGTTTATTTTTCACCTTGCCAAATGACAGTGTCCCTGAGAACTCAGTTTTTAAGTTCTGTGAGACCAAATTTTATCTATTAACTTTGTACTTGTTACAGTTTGAAGTTATCAGGATATTTGCTTCATCATTATTTTTTGTGCTACTTTGTTTGATTGTTCAGTCATGACTTCATGACTTCAATAACCTTTACTTTTAAGGGCAAGGTTAATTTCAAATGAAAAAATGAGCGTGAGTAAATCCATCATTCTCAGTCTGTTGGAAATACAGTTTTCATTTTATGAATAAATAGTAGTGCAAAAAGATTTTAGAGCAGAAAATAAGGTTTCATCATTCCAAGACCTGCTGTTGTGAAATGATCAGAGTGACTCATACAATCAAAGAGCTGTTTGAAATTTAAAGTCTAAAACCTTTCCTTTTATTAGAATATATACACATTCATAGTAGGAAATACTGAGTCTTTGAACTCAGGAAATGAAAGAGAGTGCTGAATGTGGCATTTATAGAAAGCTAATTGTTGCTTTGCTGAATCAAACAAAAGATTTGTCTTGCCCAACACTGTGTCAGTAGCCAGCCAGACAACCCCAGGAGGCTGACATCACATGGTGATGGACACAGTTAACCCCAGTGTAGATATTCAGGAAGAATACTGCATCTGAATACAAAGATACTGGAATACCAGTATCTTCAATAGCTTTCATTATCATTATGGAATGCAGTGTCACATGACAGGATTCCCTTGCTCTCCCTGCAGCTGCCTCTACTTCCTGAAAAGTGTTCCAGAGAGTCTCCCGAATTTTGAAAAAATGTGAGAAAGAAGGAGAGGGAGGGAAAGCTGGAGGTAATTCTCATCTTCCCAATGAAAGGTTTTCCCTTGGCAGAAAAACTGATTCCCATCTTCACACCATGATTTTCTCTGTTTAAAAACAAAACTAAGTGTGGCTATCTCCATAATGTATGACACTGTTCTATATATAAGTACTTCATGTTTTTAAATCATTCTTTTATTTATCTGTTATGATACACAATTCTACATTCTTGATCATAGTCACTAAACTTGGTAATTATCTGGTAAGACCAAAATAAAGACAGTAAAGTAATAATGTTTTGGGCCCAGTCCACCACCTACTTTGGGTACCTCCCAAACAAACACTTCTGTTTCTTGCAGTCTAGAATACACATTTGTGGAGGGATTTTGACCAAATGTGATAGTTAAACTTAAGCAGATCTCTTGATTATGTTCATGCTGACCAAAGACAATTGCAAAACTTGATACCACCCCCTGCCCTAGGAAGCTGCTTTAAAATAGTAAGCATATAGGTACAAATTGTTTTGGTACTGCACAATTGTACTTAACTCTTCCTTTTGCTATCTTTTTCTTGCAGTAAGAACCTGAAGAAGAGTGTTAGGTGTGTCTTTTACCCAAGGATTTGATCAAAGTCTGAACTCTGAAAAGAAATAGACCCTTTCAGATTTTCTTGGCTCCTCTGTGAAAGAGAGCAGATTTTCCCAAAGCTACCAGATCTGAAGCTAGATCTAGATAAAGCGTCATTCAGGGTTTGGACTTCAGAAAAGTGCACAATCAAACACAAAATTGGTGTCTTTTCTGTGCAAAACACACAAAGTAGGTGAGAAAATGGACAGATGGAACAGAATGAAATGCATCACAGATCTATTTTCTAATTTGTGGGCCTGCCTTTTTTAGCATTTATTTATTTCTATACCGCCTATCAACTAGTGTTATCTAAGCGGTTTACAATGTATTTTTAGCTAATTGCCCCCAACAAGCTGGGTACTCATTTTACCGACCTGCGAAAGGATGGAAGGCTGAGTCAACCTTGGAGCCTGGCAGGATTGAACTCACAACCTTCTGGTTGCAGTACTGGCATTTAACCACTGCGCCACCAGGGCTCCATTTAAAGGAATGGCAGTAGATTGAGCTGTGGCTTAAACAGTTGCTTCCTCCATCCCAAATGCCGTGTTTCATTTTAAAGTCCTTGAGCTATTTTTCAGGTGTTATAATTCCCTGGCCCTGGATGAATGGATGAATGAAATCATGAAATGAAATGAATGAAAACTCCACTTCTCTTTTGAAAAATTTTCCTTCTGTAAGTGAGATTACAAAGAAGGGTGTTGCATATCTTCAATGATTTTTTTTTCTCATTGAAGCCTTTTGTGTAAATTTTGTTTACACAAATACATTGGGGGTTTTTTGGTCAAGATTCAGCATTTCTTCCCCTTGCAAATCTGCAGAGGTAGACACACACCGCCGGGACAGGGACAAGAAAAAAAAAAAGCAAGAATATATATACTTGTATATATATATTTACGTTCCTGGTTTTGAGTCAATCTTCCTTCCACACAAAGTATTGAGTTGTTGATATATTAACAAATAACGTTTCTTTTCTCTAAATTATAATTTGATTTCCTAAATGTCTAAACATCGCTCAAATTGCTTGGAGATAGGAGTGGGATATTTGACTTCTCTTTCTCATACTCATGTCACAGACCAGTGGCAGTAATAAATTGAGATTTATTGAGGCTTATGTGCCAGTAAATCATGTAGCATTCATGATTTAGCCAAAATTATTCAGAAAATCTCTTCATCTGAGGAAGAAACCTCAACAAACTGCAAATGTAATAGTGATAGCTACACAAGTAAAACTGTCTCCTCTAGCTTAAATAATTGTATTTGTTTCTAAACAGAACGTACAGCAGAAGAATGGTAATTTTCAGAAACGTGCAGATCTCATCTGATTTGTTGCACTTGTGCTGAGGCAGATAGATGAAAAAATTTAATTATTCCAGTAGAATATTCAATATGACACAATGTATATTAACTCAAGTGATGTGATATTACTAAATGTTCTATGTGAGTTATTAAAGGCTGAACAGGCTTTGTCTGGAACTGTTGATCTGAACAGACCATTTCACCAACATTTTGAGGTAAATGTATTGCCTTATTTTTATGGCTCACAACTGCAGGAGACTAATGCAATTGTACTTCAGGGATGATTTAAATTGCAATGTAAATTGCAGCAACAACTTGGTTCTTTGGCTGGTAGAATAAGACCTCCAAGAAGTATACCTCTAGATGTGTAGTTAGAATTTTCAACATTCTCTTGAGTATATAGTCAGGAAAGTATTTCTGAGACCTTTTTGGCAATTGCTTGGTCTTCTAAATCATTTTTTGAAACAGTGAGCTCAGGTGGTGAGTACAGACAGAAACTGAGTTGTTTGTATCAGCAGGCTTAGAGAGAACCAGAGGTTTGCAAAATAGCAGCACCACTTTTAAAACGATCAGAAAAGTGATACAGAGCATGCTCAGTAGCCATATATTCTGGAGTGTTTGAAGAGAAAGAAAACTAGATATTGGTAACGATTTAGAAAACAAACACTGCAACAGTTGCAGTTTTTTATAGTTTATAACCACTTATAAGATAGTGTTGCTGTCTGAAATACTGAACAGAATTATTCCTCTTACGGCTGAGGATGTGCTACAATATTTTGTTGTAGGTCCCGTTTGTTGCTTCTAATTTCCTAGGGCTTTTTTTCAGGTTCCTCTGTTTTGCAGAATAACCACATGGAGATCAACATATACCATGCTGTAAGCAGAGCATAGAATTTTGGGAGGACCTAGTCATGTTTCCCGTTAGTCTGATCATCCAAAAGGTTATTACTTCTACTGCAGTACAAAAAGTAACTCACCTGATTACTTGTCATGAATATATTTATGATCAGGAGTGCTCTTTCACTTTCTTTTCCTTCATCTTACTGAGTATTAGATTGCATTTGAGGATAAAGCAGACAGGTTCCATTTGCTTTTGCAGATTTTTAGCACAATCCTAGCTGTCCAGGATAACCAAGGACAAGTGTAATAGACATCCAGGCCAGCAAAAGCTGAGCTGAATGCCACTTCCTCCTAGCCTACAAATGTTTGAAATTGTTTGGTCCTTCTCTCATCTTGGCTTAGGTTTGTGGCAAAATTCTGTGAGCTTCCTTGGGTTTTACACAGTTTGCATCTACTGTAATTTGACTCCTCTCTTGCTCTGCCCCATTCCACCAACTTTTGAGTCTCCTGCCAACACATCTTAGGTATCAGAGCAGTTCTATCAACAGATTGCTCTGGAAACAGATCTCTAAGATGAACTGGGATAAAAGGCTTTCATTGACAGAAAGGGATTTCTCTTGTTAGGAGGGGCCTGTGCCTAAACCTAACCTATCACAACTTGGACATCTTTGAATTAGGATTTTACTGATTTCCAAAGATTGCCAGTGCTTGGATCTACATCCTTAGCTCTTAGGCCACAATTTTTTTGTTTGTTACTTTGTTTTGTATTATTTGTGTTGAATTGTATTGTTCATCTTGAATTATTTTTACAGCATTCATTTTACATCTGTTTCTTCCCTTTAGGCTGTTTGCTGGGTAGGACCTACTTAGAGTTAGTACTGTTGAGTTCCCAGATGTGTAATGATAAGAGTTGGTTTGATTTTGGATTTACAAAGAATCAGTGCTCCAAACCCCATGGTGCCCTATAGATAAGCAAACTCATTACAAAGAGTATGATAGAATGGCTATGGAGATGGGACAGCAGCAGATAACTAGCAGCCTATTGATCAAGTAGGCAGATGGTCAAATATATAGAATTTGGTGGTACTAATACTTATTACTCCCATATGAACCTACCTATAAATTTATGATCACTGTTGCTATTTCTCCTGAGTCTTAGAGAAAACTCGAGATGGGCTTTTGTGGAGCAGCACCCTGATTATGAAGCTCTCTCACTCTATCTGAGGCTGCTATTTATAAATAAATTAAATGATCATTTAAGTTTTTTTAAGGACATAATAAAAGAAGGAACAAGGAAGAACCTATGTTAGTATTGCTTGATATTTTTATTTTTCAGCATAAAGGTTTTGAACTTTTGTTGTATTGCACAGTGAATAAGGAAGAGGTTCCCCTGATTTTTTTTAAATATGAACAATTTTGATTGTAGAAGTGATATTGAACCAGAAGTAAGGTTAGCGACTTTTTCCCCATTAAGTCTTGCTAAACTTTACAAAGGAAATGAGGCCACAAACTAATTTGTTTATTTGAATGTCATCCATGGCTGAATAGCTTTTAATCATGCTACAGTTTGGAAGCTCAGGTTTATGTAAAATGATTAGCTTGAAAGTGGCGCTTACTTGTAAACTCATGGTAGAGCAGTCACCCCTTATCCCTGGGGGATACATTCCAAGGCCCCCTGTGGATGCCTGAAACTGTGGATATTATCAAATGGAGGGAATTTGGGAAAGGGGAGGAGTGGAGACAGAAAGGAATAGTGGGAAAGGCAGCCACCTTCCCAAACATCTTATCTCCAAAGTGAGCCATGACAGTGCCAGGTGCCTTCCTCCGTCCTTCCCTCCCTCCCTCCCTCCTTCCCTTCCTTCCTTTCTTTGCTTGCTTTCTTGCCTATCTGCTTACCTCCTCACTCGTGTGCTGCCTCTTGCTCCTCACCTTCCTAATGCCTCTGGAAAGCTCATTGCTTCCCCCCAAGTACATGTAGTAGGCAATGCCCAGCTCCCAGAGGAAAGTGAAGCAGAGTGGCAGCCAAGACTTGTACCACATTCTCTTGTGCATCCAATGATGCAAAGGATGGGTGGGAGGGAGATTAGTCTGTGAGGCAAGAGGTCAACCACAGATAACTGAAACTGCGGAAAGTGAGACTGTGGATAAAGGGTGAGTCCTTGCAATCAGTTAATAACACTCATATGTTCAATGCTGGCTTCTGAGATTTTAATCTCATTTGTGGTTTAATAGAATTTTTTTCAGTTTTTGTTATAGATTTGAAAGAAAGAATTTAAGATCAGACATCTCAGGCATGAGAGAAGGTGAAAACAATAGATTCATTGAACTATAGCATCTCCCCTGAATTTCACACCATCTTTTTCTTGATTGAAAGAGATCCTAATTAAACTGCAGTTTGTGTTCTTTCTCTGCCCTCTTTTCTCTCTATGTGTTGTGAATGTAAACAATAATATTTGCACCCTTGGTGAAAAGGGGTGTCCTGCCACATGAGGAAAAAGCCATGCATTTTTTTGCTGTTCAGGAATGTGTTCATGAAAATTCATTTATGAAAAAAAGACATTTTTTTCTGCACAAATCTTGAAGTGGGAATGTGTTTTCTATGGAAAAAGCAATATGGTGGGCAGGAAGAGTAAAATATGTCTTGTACAGTGATCAGTAGCCTGGGCCTTATTATTAGTTCTAATTACATTAGACCTAGGTAATTTCTGCACTACACTGTTATACTGCTATTATTCCGCTTCCAACATCCTATGGAATCCTGGGGTTTGTAGTTTAGCGGGGAGCATTTAGAATTCTCAGCCAGAGAGCTCTTTGGCCTCAGTAAACTACAAACCCTAGAATTCCACAGGCTGTTGAAAGTGGAATAACAACAACAACAACAATAATAATATAGCACTAAAACAGTATAGTGCAAAAATGATCCTAAAGAATTGATCAGATTTGTCTATATGCTAGGTTATCATTCAGCAGTTGATTCAGTGTATCTATTAAAGTTAGGCTGACAAATAAGATTCAAGTCAGTGTATCTGCAGAAATTGTATGACTTTGTAGAAACTGCAGCAATTTAAAACAACTAGACAAACTAATTCCTGTGCAGAAAACATACTTTGGGCACAAAATGTGTTTTCTGCACAAAAACATCACTTTTGCACAGGATCTCACATATTTTCCACAAAAGGAGCTATCTCCTACAAACAGATATTGATCAGTATCCTGCCCAGTATTTACAATGTTGTAGGCTAGACTGAAAAGCTTGTAAATTTTGCTATCCACATAGTGATCATGGCACCTTGGCCAGGCCTGAAAATGTCCCTAAAACCCACCTTAAGAGCAAGGCAGCTGCACCAAACAAAGGAGTTCTGTAGTGAGGTGCTGAAGGATGATATGTCCAGTCCGCTCCCACCACTGAGCAGTGATGTGACAAAGTCTCTACCACTGTTCATTGCATGGTGGCTTGGTGGCAGAAAAGGGCTGTATGTGTCATCTTTCAGGGCCCCACTTGGACAGTGCCACAGAACTCCTTTGACTATTGTGGCTGCCTAGCCTGAGGGGCTGAGAACAGGAGACAGATAATATCTATGTGGTAACTGTGTCTTCCATGCAGGATCTCAGCTGCTGATTTCTACCCATAATTAGCATTTTTGGCACCTGAACATATTTTTTTGCATAGAAGAGCTGTGTGTATTTTTGTACACACAATTTTCCCCAAGACTCAAAGTATAAGCAATGCTTTAAAATCACTCAGAAACTTGGAAACAAATAAAGCTGGTCTGTAGCAAGGTGCCCTTCTTGCCTTGAAATGAAGCTGTTGGATCAGATTAATAATGAAAAAAAATCAGAAACAATTTGTGGCAGGTCTCAGGAGTGAGCACAATGGCTTCTGTTGATTCCACCATAAGAATTCAGTGGTTTCTAGATGGACCAGTGTAAAGAGAACCCAATATTCTCTAGAGTTTAGGAAGGGGAAAGACAATACACGAATGTTCTCTGTTTGCCACTAGCCTTGAAAATAATGAAGCAAGCAGTGAAACAAGGAAGCAAAATGACCAACCTGTGGTACCGTTTGTATATGTTTCTGAATAGTTGGCAATCCCAGTCAGAGTAGAGGGGACAGATATCTTTTTCATTGTGTTGACTTAAAGTACTGAGTTCTACATATTCCATGATCATGTATTGAACCTTTGTGTTACGATACAGGTATCATGAATGTCCAATAGCTGGATTCCAATGGTAGGGAAACAACAATGTTGCCTTAAAGTTATCCTTTCAGACATCTCAACACTATTTGATCTATCATTTTGGGAAATGTTATGCTCCTTTTCTGTGGCAGACACCCTCTTGTGTTGTTTTGTTTGGACAGACATTGGCTCAGGCATTGGAAAACTAAATGCTGATTTTGTTTTTTTAAAAAGTGGCAGTATTAATCTTATGGTTATCCATAGGAAGGAGTTTGCAACTTGAATATAGTGTGTTGAACCAAGCTATTTTGAGATATATTTCTCCCTAGAGCTTCACATTGTGCTTTTACTTTATAGTGAATAGTGCTTTGTCTTAACTCTATGAACTCCATTAAGCCACCTTTGTAAATCACCTGAGCCACTGGACAGATAATATAATGTAGAGTTGTTACTGAAAAGTGGTTGTATGAAAGAGACTTGGGATAATTTCACTCAGTGGGTAGCTGCATATACCAGGATTTAAAAGGCACCATTTACGTGAAAAAAGAGATGTTCAAAGCTGGCATTTTTCAAGTAAATAACTCTTTAGCTTTGATATGCTTGTATCATGCTGCCTTGTCAGTCTTGAGGGAAAACATGCCTTAAATCAAAGTGGACAGCTAAGAAGAAAAGCAAATAAAGGATTATAATAAAAAGAAGGAACACAAGACTTGATTTTATACCATCACAGCAAGTGCCCTTAGGAATGAATTTCTAATGTGCAAGCTAGATTTGGATTCACTGGTGAACTTTTATCATTGCTTATTTAAAACTCTGTGAGGCTGTATCAAACATAAAAATACAAAAAAAAATCCTTACTGTGTATTCTCCATCATTGTGGACTGTCTAGTATTCTTAATGGTGCTCATTAGAAAGGAAAGCACTTGAATTATAAGTAGTTCCATAGATTGGGCAAGTGCCCTCCGTCATAGCTGCTCATGCCACATTTACATGATCCAAACATTTTTAACAATGAAAAGAAATACAATTTAATATTTCATCAGAGCAATATTTTGCAGTAACTGACTAGTTTCTTGTGGTAAAAATGAGAGTGTATTTGGTTGATACTGTCAACTGTAGAGAATGTTGTTGTTGTTGTTAGCAACACATTTGGCTTTCCCAGTCTTTTGCCAAGCATTGTTTGGCTCAGTGACTGCTTAGTACCTTTTGTGTGAACCTGGTTTATTATGTGCACACTGTGCCCGAAATAAACTTTTACTTTACATTTTTTAAAATCTGCCCTTAAGAAATGTTCAGAATAGAATTTTAGACAAAGGAAATGCAGAATCATGGTTGAGAAATATAAGCACTGCTTCTAATGGACATATTTTAGGATGCATTCCATATCCCATTTCAGTAAATGGCAATTGTCCCTTTGATTATAATAGAATCAGACTGAGTTTTGTGTTGGTTTAAGTAAATCACATACAATGAAGGCTTATTATCTAGCAAGGAGTGCTATTGATGGTGCTGAGAGCCCTATAATGACCTAAGAAGTCAGTACCAAAGTGCTGATTAACAGATTATGCCTGTTTCAAGTGTAAATCTTTCAGCTCAAGCTGTAAGGTAACCAAAATGGCTATTTTGCATCATTAAATGGCCTTATTCTTCTAGAACTTCCTTCTCCAATCTAGTCACATTTCTATACTTGCTGGTTGAAACTGAAGGGTTCATCATTTCCATAAATGAGTTATTGATCTTATCAAAACTGTCCCACATCTCTCTCTCTTTTTTTATCTTTTTAAATAATATATTATCATTTTATATATATATATATATATATAAAATATTTTATCATATAAAGTATATTATCATATATAATATAATATATGCCCCCTCATGCTACTGTGACATTTTGGTTTGGTGAATGGAAGTAGAGTCGGTGCAGCTGGGGAAAATATTTATTTGCCTTGTCCCACCCTCTTTTTAAAATTTGTTTTTTAAATTAGTCCTTGGGATATAACTGGACTGAGAAAAAGAGTCTGTTGGGAAAAGGCAGAGGTGAATTGATTTGTTTCTGCTTTGCCACATTTTTTTTCCTAAGCTTGAATTACACAGGACACTTTCTCTGGCCCTGTCCACTTACCCTACCTCCTTGCCCTCTGGTGGCAATCCTGGCAGCAGCTCTGACAGCACGGGAGAGCAATGGGAGTGCTCCCCTCCACACTCGACCAGCAACCTGAAGAAAGGAGTGTGATGGACATGCCTCTTCCTTCTGCAGTGCAGCTGGATATTTTCCCAGGCTGTGTTGGGGCAGGAAGCATCACCATCACGCTTCCTGCCCTTTCACAGGACAGGTAAGTGCAGGATGGTGGCGCGATCACGAGTCATTGACAGGGAAAACCCATCAATGATTTAATCTGCAATTGCACCACCTAGGGATGGGAGACTACTGCAGAAAGGGCCTCTGACTAAAATTGGAAGGGTGGGACATTATGTTGTTTTTTTCTTAATAAAATTTGGTCTCATACTAAGAGATTGCATTTGTGGAGTGCCATGATATGTCAGGTTTCACATCGACTGCACACTTGGTGTCAGTCTTTGATCTCTGTTGCCACCTAAGTGTACATCAGTTTTAAAGTGTCTTCATTTATTTGTCTGTTTTACCACTTCCCTCTGCAACTGAGGTGTTTTGATAATTAATGAAAAGCAGAGAGGTTTTGAACAATATTTTAGGTTAACTGCAAATTCCCCCGAACTTGCAATTTGAATTGAAAACTAGAGATGGAGAGAAATATGTTTAGTTCATTTTTAAAAGTGATCTTAGCTAATTTGCCCTTCCCAAATAGTTATTCTTTATTATTTACCCTTTTCAAATTTGTGATGCAATTTTCTGACATATAAAGGTGCATAAAGTATGAACATCAGGGGAATTATTTTCAAAAATATTATGCAAAAATAATATGAGAATGTATTTAAAATATTCTATTAATGATGGAAACATATGAGATTTTAAAAAAGCAAAAAATATTTGGATGTGCTTTAAATTGCCCTAAATTTAAAATGCCCTCTGGTGTTAGGTAAATTCAGTGTTGTATCTTATGTGACTATTTTAAAGAAGATTTCAAAGTATTTTTTTAAAAAAATATTTTAATACATTTTAAAAAATGCATTTTTAAAAAAAATATATTATGTTTTATTTCTTTATGCATTATTTTATTTCTGGACATCTGTGCCCTTCTGGAATTGCAGAGTCTGAGTTAATAATTACTAAAGGAATTTACAGCTGTAATCTCATAGTCAATCATCTTTGAGAATTCTTAGAACAGAAATGGTCCCAGTAGAACAATGCTCCTGTATTCAAAAAGGGGGAGAAAGACCCACAAATGTCAATACAAGCTTGGTAGATTTGTGAATGTAGTGTATCTTGCTTTCAGTAAGGCCACTGACAAGGTCCCACTTATGTACTTGCTGACAAACTGGTGAACTATGGGAAAAACAGGGTACTGTGTGCTTTATTTTAAATTGGTTGACCTACCTAGTTCAAGGAGTGCTCCTTTATGGTTTCTCTTTATCCTAGAGAGAAGTACTAATAGTTTGTCTCATGGTTCTAATCTGGACCTGGTGTTCTTCAATATCTTTCTAAATAACTTGGATGATGAGATAGAAGGCACGATTCTCAAATTTTCAAACATAGGCTAGTATCCCAAAAGAAAGGATCAGGATTCAAAATGACATTAACAAATTGCAGAGCTATGTCAAAACCAACAAAAAAATGAATTTGAAGATAGATAAATATAAGGTGCTACATCTAGGCAGGAAAAAATAATAATGTACAACTATAGAATGGATGATATCTGGCTTGCTAGGAGTACACATTGAAGCGATCTGGTGTGAACACGCAGCCAGAAAAGCCATTGGAATCCTGAACCCAAAAGGAGTATAGTTTCTAGATCATGAGAAGTAGTAGTTCCACTTTGCTCTCTGGAATATTTCAACCGCAGCTCAAGGAAGGTAGTGGTAAGCTAGAAAGTGTGCAGAGAAGGGCAAGCAAGATTATCAAAGTTCAGCAAACTAAGAGCAGTGAGGAACAGCTGAAGGAGCTTGATATGTTTAGCTTGGAAAACAGAAGACAGAGATAGCATAATAGCCATTTTTAAATATCGAAATGGATGTCATGTAGAAGTTGACTGTTTTCTGCTGCTCCACAGACTAGAACACAAACCAATGGATCCAAATTACAAAAAGTCATTCCACTAACCAATGGAAAAATGTCTTTACTGTAAACAGCTCTTTGACAGGGGAATGGACTGCCTCAGATGGTAATAGAGTCTCCTTCTGAGATCTTTAAAAAGACGTCGGATGACCATCTCTCAGGAGTGTTATAATTGTATATTCCTGTACAGTAGGGAGTTGGACTACATGGTCATTGTGGCCCCTTCCAATTATGTGTTTCTTTGATTCTATGATCTTATGTTATTATATCTATTATAATATACCCTTTAGTCTGAGAACCTATTTAAGTTGTTTAAAGAAATGAACTAATTGAATGAAATCATTGCATTTCTGCAAAGAACATATCAGACAGATTTGTCTGCAAAAAAATGCAAATGCAATGGGATTGTATTGGTTTCCATTGTATTTATGCTGGCCTTTGCCAACAATAAATCTTGAATTAGTATTTTGTGTGTGGTAGGAATAATATCTGTGCATTCTGTGTCTGTGCATTCTGTGATGCTTCATTTCAAACAATTTTTGTGCTCGGTTGTTATTGATGCTTTGTTCAGTATAACAGTCCCCTTCCTGAAAATTAGTGTTTACATAGCTATCTGGTGTGACAGGGGAACAGGAAATAATCTTAGGAAATATGAAACTTAACAAAAAAGATAAACCTCTTGTCCTGCTGTGAAATAATGAAAGAAAACAAAAAAAAGTTTGCAGTACTTTAGTAGTCATACTAACGTGTTTGAGGAACTAAATGCAATATGACTGATAAAAGGAAGACATTTGCTGTCCAGTGAATGGGGTATCGATCCTGCATTGTTGGATAATTACCAGCCAGTCTCTAGGTCAGTGGTTCTCAACCTGTGGGTCCCCAGATGTTTGTGGACTTCAGCTCCCAGAAGCCCCAGCCACTATGGTCAATGCTCAGGGCTTCTGGGAGCTGAAGTCTAGAAACATCTGGGGACCCACAAGTTGAGAACCACTGCTCTAGGTGTTGAACAAGATCACAGATGTGACCCAACTCCAGTTAAATTCTGCTGATACTGACTATATGCAGTCCCACCTATTTTCTGTTCTTGTTTTGGAAGTTTGAGATAGCCTATACCACAGTAGTATGTGACCTACACCAAGAACTGGAGCACTGGAATACACTCCTATTGGTTCTGGTCAACATTTCAACAAGTTTTAAGACAATTGGCCATGACATTTTTCTGTCTTTCCTGACAGTACTGTAATAGAACTTGAGAAGATAGTTTTAGAGTTTCTCCATTATTCTCTGGATACCAGATTCCACAAGGTAGCATGAGATTTTTGCTGATAACATTCTTCTCCTATGGTGTTTAGCAATTTCATGCAGCTTCTGGATATTCTGGATGATTTAAAGATCATAATGTGTCCACTAGTAACCTAAAGGCTGGACTTCTGCAATGTACTGTACATTTAAATTGCCCTAAATACATGTATACTCTGCTATTGGATAGATCCATTTAGGGTACATTCATTTAGGGTATATATATTGCCTTAAGTACTGTACCAAGTTCAGAAACTTCAGCTAGTTGAAAACATGGCAGCCAGATTGGTTGCTAGTACAGTTAGGAATGATCATATCCCACCAATATTAAAATCACTCCACTGACTGCCAACTCAATTTTGGGCAAAATATGAAGTGTTGATCATTACATTTAAAGCACTACATTGTTTGGGTTCAGGGTCTTCTCCTGTGTAATTCACCCCATAACTCAGATGCTCTGGAGGACATCTACTTCCTTCACCCAAAACTAGGCTGACTGCTACACAGAAGACATTTACTTTGACTGCTTCAAGATTGTGGAATGACCTTCCGAAAGATTCATCAGCCAGATATGAATTTAAAATAGCAGTAAACACCAGTTTCTTTTGGCAGACTCGCATTGGCAGGCTCGCACTGGCACGCTCCGTGCTTTTGAAAAACCTAAAGAAACAGGTTTTTCAAGAGCACGCCGGATGACCACTTGGGGTTGTTCCGGAGCGGGCTGAGGTGCAGAACTACACTAAGTAGTCCGGACCCAGTCCGCTCCCAGGTGCAGATGTTCTCCCTGGAGGATGGACTGCACCATTTCTAATACCCCATGAGGAAATGGCCTTGGTGTAAATCAATACATTAAAACAAATAGACACAGTTTAAGAAACAGAGGAATGCCATGCAATGCTCTCTTTGTGTCTTCCTCGGCCATATGCTCCTGTAGATTTCTGTAAAAATAAATCACAATCTTTAGGTTTTAACAACCACCCAGGCAGATCTGATCACTCATGATCAAAGGCAAAAGCCTAAAAATGAATGAACGGATTTTAAGGCAAAGACTTAGAATATGCCTTCCAGTTTTAACTTCTCAGGTATTCTAGTCTGTCTGCCTGCATTTGGTGGTATGGAATACCAAATTAATTTCCACCATTGTTGCACTGCTTTGATATTGCATCTTATCTACTTGGGCATATGGCTGGTACTCTGGACTAGAAAAAAAAAAGGAGCAAGATAACCAGTGTGATCCTGTGTGTGTCTGTCCCTGAATAAGGCTTACTGCCAGATAAATATTTTCAGTGTTTTAACCTAACTCCTTGTTTGGCTACTATATTGAAAAATAGCAAATGTTTTTCTATCAAGCAGGGTTTTTTTTCCCAAGCACTTTGTTTAGAGGTTTGTAAGACTGAACTCAATCTTGATCCTGCTTTGTCATGAAAAATGAATGTAAGAGTACTGTTTTATTGCCATTGCTCATACCCACCCTCTACTATCAAAATTAACATAAGAACTTGCACCAAAATTGTATTCCTTCCTATCTGGTTACCAGATGTGTATTGGTGTAATAAAATCACTGGCCATACGCTCTTATGTATGTCTACTCAGAACTAATCCTCAGTGGGGCTTACTTTCATAGAATTGCAGACACACTGTACAATAGATCAGAAAGGCCCAGGCCTGAATCACATCTCTCATGTGGATGATTTTAGGTAATATGTTCTCTGGGCTTCAGTCCTATATTTAAATTTCAGAATAAAATTATTGTTGCTCTCAACAGCATATTAAGGATTATTAAGGAGCAGCTTTGTTTAAAATTCTTTCAAGTATCTCCCAAAAGTCTGCAAGAAACCCCAGGGATTTGATTTGCTAAATGTGTCGTGTCCCCTTCTGTAACAAACAAGGGGGTACATTATAAAGACACAATATTGCCATTCCTAGATGTAGTATGAAAGGGTATTCATGGTGTATTTTAATTTGTAGGTTTCGATAAAGCAGTGCTTCTCAAGCTATCTGATTGGCTAGGAACCAGTACCATACTTGTGCCCTACTGGCTGCACCTATTTAATATTTTTCCTGGAAATTCACCATATACCAGAGGTCAATGGCTAACAGACCAGCCTGAGCTCTGAGTAGCACTATTCTAAAGTTGTTTCAGATTGCAAGTTGTTATTGTCATTCTTGGCACAGAAATTGCACAGGACCAGTGGTTATAGATGCAACTGGCTATATTGCATGCTTTAAAAAAAGCACATGGCTGGAATGTTGGTAGTTCCTTTTGCATATGTAAATTCTCCTGTGGAAGAAGACATTCTTGTCTGATTCAGGACAATTCAAGGTTGTAGAAGTGCAACCATTATGTGCACGTGTACATGTGGTTGTACCTGTGCACTTCCACTTAAGCATATCCATTTGCACATTTTGATGTGTGTTCAGTTGTGCAACACTGCCATTCAGCACAAGGGTTCCATAGCACAATGAATATGCAGCTCCATGTGAAGAGATTTATGATACTTAACTCAATGTAGGATCTGAGCCTGTGTCTCATTTTTTGCCTTGGGCAAAGGTAGAAAAGTCACATAGTGCTTGCCCATTTTTCTCTACAGGAAGAAATTACTTCTGATCAAGAATAAGAATATTTGTGAATATGCTTCGTATTCCTAGTGTCCAGGTACCTTGGGATGATCAATACTTAGCTGATGGGATAAAGGCATAGCCATGCTGATCTGAGATTGCTGCTTACCTTATCCTGAGATACGAGGGCAGCCTTTCCATCCAACACCTCAGAGATTTAGCTCATTGTCAGTTGGGCTAAGCAGTCTTCTTTCTTTTTGGCTTCATTCCCAGTGTGGCAGAAGGAAGGGTACTGGTATTTGTTTGTCTGTCTGTTTGTGTTTGGCTAATTTTGTCGGTCTGTCAGATATCAAATCAAATTTTATTTACATCAAGCCAGTGGCCATTGCAATATTAACAAATGCAATACATACCAGAAGATATGACCAACATAAAATCTTACTAGCACTAACAGTAAAACAATCTTATTTCTAAATATACCTCTGGTATTAATTTTTTTTCTAAAAAAAGCAGTGATCCAAAGGGCCTTAATATGAATATAAGATCACTGATTTTGCTATCTATCTACCTACCTACCTATTATCTACCTATCTGTCTGTTTAATTTAAAGCTTAGAACTTGGATGATAACCCTCATTTTAATAGCAATTGTCAAAAATTTTGCTGTTGTTATTATGACCTGTCACAAACTTGATGCTTACATATTTCCCATTGCAATCACCTAAGTATAAAGGTACTCTGCTTTGGATGGGTTATTTCTTCTGTACTGGATTTTATTGACTGGAATATTTTCAGGCACCTTGTTGAGGGGTATACGCTTATGTTGTAAGGAATCTAGGTCATTCACTCCGTATGCACTTATGCTTTTCACAACATTAAAAACACATATTTTCCCTCTTCCTCCTCCTTTTCTAACAGTAAAAGAAAGGACCATATCATCTCACTGCTGTGTGACCTTGATGTCTTTGAGGCAAACTTTCAAATGAGTACACTTTTTTTAAAGTCAGGGATTGGATGCCATCTTGAAACTGAAATATCCCAAGTACTTAAATTAGTAAAGAAATGTGAAATGCACACATGAGCTTTACAGCCCAGGGCTCTGTGGAGTGTGTTCTGAGTAGAAGAGCCTGTCAGCAAACAATACAGCGTGTTCCAGGAGAACAGTAAAAGCAATTATCTTCCTTGGCACTCTTGCTTTGAAAAACAACAGAGTTGTAGGGCAGGGAGCTAATTGTTCCATCTGTTGCTCTGGGTCTGGGATGAAGAAAGTGCTGTTTGGCTTCATTGTCTCATGCGTGCAGTACCCAGTTATGAAAAGATCCATCACATAAGAAAAAGAGATGGGCTGAAAGCAATAAATACTAAATGGCTTGCATTACTATTATTTGCATTGCATGTATCATACTTGTTTATACTATATATATATATCTATCTATCTATCTATATATATATATATATATATATATATACTGTACCTCTCATCAGTTTTTAAGATGTACAAAAGTTGGTATTGTTTTGCCTTTCTACATGATGTCACATTTACAGTTACAACATTTGCCCAAACTGAGCCAAAGATGGGTATTATAACTGAAATGAATCCTAACCCCTTCATCCGATTCTTCTTTGTGAATTTTGATAGCTGATGTTTTGTATGTGTCTTTGGCCAATGTTTGTTATTCTTTATCAGTTGATATGTCTGCAGTAGCAGTAAAGGTCTGATAGCGTGTTAGCAGCTGGAATGACTCATTGTCAGATTTTTATGGCATTTAATAGGGTTCTTTCTTTTAAACAAATAAATATCAACTGAGCACTTTTGGTAGATTTAGATTCCAAAATCAGGATGTCAGATTTTGAGGTAAGCTTTTCATGTTGAAATCCGAGTTTTTTAAACTCTGAAAAATCATGATACTTTGAATGGTTGTGAAATTTCAGTTCAGGTTCAGTTAAAAAATACAAATAGATTTTCATTTGATTGTTACAATTACTTCATAAATTTAGTGCTATGCAGTATAGTTATGAGACATTTCACTAGGCATCCTGAAAGTTTTTTAGCTTCTCTTAAAGTTATAGAGCAGGAACCTAGTAAGTGCTTTGCCTATTGTGAATAAAAGGAAGCTATATATCTGTAGAAAAAGTGTTTGAATTCTGCGTTCCTGAGTCAATCAGAGAACAATAGGTGGAAAGTGAAACTGAAAAATGCTTTGCTTGGTTACTGATCTCTCGAGGCATGTAAGTATAGATTGAATAGTATATCAGAGTAAAGAAATATGACAGATGTCATAACAGAAGATTTGCCCCTGTTTTGTGTCTTTTTCAATAAGAAAGATGAATAGATATCTGATACATCTGGTTTCTGTTGCTGAGTTTCTGTATATGACACTATAGCATGAAATTAATGTTTTCTCTTATTTGGTTAGATGTGCCACTTCATTAGCATCTTCAAATACAAGTTTAATTTCAATAGGATTACCATGAGAATATTAGTTTTGTAATTTGAGAATCATAGAATCACAGAGTTGGAAGAGACCCCAGGGGCCATCGAGTCCAACCCCCTGCCATGCAGAAACACCCATCAAAGCATTCCCAACAAATGGCCATGCAGCCTCTGCTTAAAAATCTCCGAAGGAGACTCTACCACACTCCGAGGCAGCATATTCCACTGCTGGGTAGCTCTGACCATCAGGAAGTTCTTCCTGAGGTTCTGGTGGAATCTCCTTTCCTGCAGCTTGAATCCATTGCTCCTTGTCCTAGTCTCTGGAGCGGTGGAGAACAAGTCCACTCCCTCCTCAACATGACATCCCTTCAAATATTTAAACATGGCTATTATGTCCCCTCTTAACCTTCTCTTTTGTAGACTAAACATATCCAGTTCCCTAAGCCGTTCTTCATAGAGCGTAGCTTCCAGACCCTTCACCATTTCGGTCACCCTCCTCTGGACACGTTCCAGCTTGTTGACATCCTTCTTGAATGGAGGTGCCCAGAACTGGACACAGTACTCCTTCTTTGGAGGTTTTTAAGCAGAGGTTGGATGGCCATCTGTGGGAAGTGCTTTGGTGTGTGTTCCTGCATAGCAGGGAGTTGGACTCGATGGCCCCGGTGTCTCTTCCAACTCTATGATTCTATGTTATATTCTTCCTTGCAAAGCATTATTATCTTTTCTAGTGAGTCATGTCTTCTTATGATACATCCAAAGTATGACAGCTGCAATTTTGTTGTCTTGACTTCTAGGGAGAGTTCAAGCTTGATTGGCTCTAGGAACCATTTATTTATCTTTATGGCAGCCCATGGTATCTGCTAACACCCTTCAGCACCACATTTCAAATGAGATGATTCTCTTCATCAGTCCCCCCGCCCCACTGTTCAGATTTCACAGCCATACATAGTAATCTCCTTTCGACTGTATACATGTGGAACTGAGCTGGTTCTTAAACGAGAGATGTTGGAGGTACAGCTGCAATCAATTCCGGTGAGAAAGAAAAGGGGGATGCATCTAATGAAATAAGGGTGGATACACAGGAGGCTTTGGGGTGGCTGAGATTTAAAAGCGGACGTATATAAAGAAAAGGAAGAAGGAGAAGAAGGCACAAATGACCAAAAGAGATTATGGCCATTTCCACACAGGGATATAGCCCGCACTGGGACGACCTCACCAAGAGCTTGTCTACACTACGGGGTGTGCTAGGGCGGTTTGAAAAGGTGAGGTTCTACACCTCAAAGTGCCCTCGCGCAGCCGCAGGGGTGGCACTGTGTGTTTTATAAAGACCACTTTTCAAGTGGTCTTCTTAAAACAAGAATGCGCTAGCCCGTCACAGCGCCCCGTGAAGAACTGCAGGGGCGCACAAGCGCATCCCTGAAAAGCTGCCCAGGGGCGGGCTTCCGGCCGGCTCACTGCCCCAATTGGCGGAGCACCGCCGGAAGCCACCGGCCACCATTTTGGGCACCACTGGATGCCACTGGATGCCGGCAGCATGTAGAGCGGTGAACGTGCGCTGCTCCCCACAGGGATGGAGCCATCCGGATTAAGGTAAACTCCATCCCCACGTGCGCCGCCCTGTTCTGCCGCATTTCGGGGCCCCCCGTGTGGAAAGGGCCTATGAGTTGCCAGTGTATCAGAAGAACTAATGTGTAAAATAAGGGCACGATCCCAAGGAAACTTACATTTTACAAAAGGGTATTTGAGGGCCATGTTTGGAGTAAGAGGGAGTGACAATTTCACTGCTTGGAAAGATGGCAAAATGCTAATGGGTATCAAAGAAAAGGTGGAACTGTTCAACACATACTTTGCCCTTGTTTTCTCCTGCAATGAAAACAATCTGCTGAAAATAGAATGGTGTAGTGAAACAGCTATAGTCTAGTATAAGTAAAGAGCTGATACAGAAATACATAGCTGTTTTAACTGAATTTAGGTCTCCAAGAGCTACAGCCCAACATTGTTAAAGAATTTATAGAGATAATCTGAGTTCCTGTAAACAGACAGAAGACACATGGACCATTTCCACACCAATGTTATTGTGCTATTATTCCACTTTCAACATCCCATGGAATCTTGTGGTTTGTAGTTTAGGGAGGGGTATTTAGACCTCTTTGGTCTCAGCAAACTACAAATCTCAGAATTCCACAGGATGTTGAAAGTGGAATAATAGCACAGTAACATTGTGGTGTGGAAATGGCCAAGGTGTTCTCACCTTTAAAAAATACAGTAAAGAGGATCCAAGCAACTACTGACAAATCAGTTTGAAATCAGTACCCAGAAAAGTTCTGTAACAAATCACTAAACAATTGACCTTTGAGCTCTAAGAAAAGAAATTACACTGTGATTGCATTGAGCCACAAAAGTCATTACCTGGTTTTTCACAGAGTTACAAGCTTGGTAGATCAGGAAAGTGTTGCTGATGTTGGTTATGTTTATCCTGGAGAACAGAAGACAGACATGCGATCTGATAACCATCTTTAAATATCTGAAAGGTTGTCAAATGGAAGATAAAGCAAATGTGTTTTCTCTTGTTCTATATCCAAACCAAACTGAATGGATTCAAATTTGTACAAAATTCTGATTCAACATTAGGAAGTACTTTTTGATAGTAAGAGATGTTTGACAGTGAGATGAAGCAGTTGGCTCTCCTTTCCTTAGACCTTTTGAAACAGAGATTAGATATCCATCTTTCAAAGATGTTTTAACTATATATTCCTGAATGGCAAAGGTTGGACTAGGTACTCTATGGTGTGCTTTCCATCTCTGTGATTAACTTGCCCTGAATACTCAATAGAGGAATGAGTAGGGAAGTGAATATTGATTTAAGTTGGTAGCAGTTGAGAAAAAAGATTCATCTCTGGGAAAAGCTATGAATATGACTTTGACCAGTGTCAAGTTTTGGTACCCATCTCTTTCAATTCTGTCTACAAGTGGTCAGCGTATAGGAGATCTGCCGATACATATCTCTCTCTCTCTCTCTCTCTTAGGTTAATAAATCCAGAATATTTGCTTCTTAGATTAGTATTCTAAATCACTAAAGCCATTCACTATTTCCATTCCAGTTATAAAGCAGCATGGGAAAGTAGGGAAAAATAACTCCCTTTTAAAATGTTATTTTTCTTTAATAACTTTGATACAAGGTACACAAGAATAGTGTGCAATAATTTACACTGAGTGCTATATGGGTGTGTGTTTCTGCATCCTAATCTAAATGAAGATGCTCTTATTCTGATTGGTTTTAGGTCATAAGTCTGCTCTTTAATTGCTCCTGCTTATGCTTCTTAGACATTTTCTTGCCTGAGAGAATGGTAGCATATATGTCATTTTATAATAAAAAGATAAAAGCTAATAACCAAAATAGACATTTAAGTGCACAGTTTTAAATGACATTAACATGAAACACATAATTAGAAAGGCTGTTACATTTGACCAATTTAAAAGGGCAAACCTTCTGTAAATATTCATTGTAATTAATCCATCGTAATGAATCCAGTTAATAGTCTGGTTGCAACTATTTAAGAAACCTACTAAATATGGTTGTGGTTTGCCCCCCACAACCAGCTTTTCTGTTAAGTATTCAGTAGTTCACTGATAGTGTTCTGGCAATAAAATAAAGGATTTATTAAGTTACCTTATTATTATTAATATTAGTAGTAATAGTAGTGTTGCAATTCTACTTTTCTCTAAATTGGGATTCAGAGTGGCTCACAATTTAAAAGAACAATATGAATAACAACATACAAAAAGTGGATATTAAAATAGAATTAAACTCTTTACAGTATTAAAACAATTCACACCTCAAGTTAAAAGAATAAATTGCAATTAAAAAAGATAAGAAGCTCTTTAAAACAGTTCAGTTAAAACAATGCAACACCCCTAGCCCATTTATTAAGACCATTTGTTTTAAAAGCTTGCCTGAATAAAAAGATCTGTTGATAGAAAGACAACAAAGAGAGGGGGGATTTTGGCCTCACTGAGTTCCAGAGTCTAGGAGCAGCTACTGAGAAGGCCTTCTTTTGCACCCCCATCGTCTGTGCCTGCAGTAGCGGTGGGACTGAGCGAAGGGCCTCTCCTGATGATCTCAAGGCCCAGATAAGCTCATGTAGAGAGACAGGGTCTGCCTGATAGCCTGGACCTGAGCTATACAGGGCTTTTGTAGGTCATAACCATAACTTTGAATTGTGCCCAGAAACAATCTAGCAGCCAATGGAGCTGTTTCAACAGGAATTTAGTATGGTCCCTGTAATCTGCTCCAGTTAACAGTCTGGTTGCAATTTGTTTAGACCAGCTGAAATTTCCCAGCACTCTTCAAAAGTCTCAAGTACAATGTGTTAGAGTAGTCCAAATGGGATGCAGCTAAGGCATGTGCCACTCTAGAGAGATCTGACTCTCAAGGAATGGGAGCAGTTGGTGCACAAGCTTTAAATATGCCAAAGCACTCCTGGAACCACAGAAACCTGAGTCTCTAGGTTCAAAGCTGAGTCCAGCAGTACACCCAAACTGCAAAACTGTGTCTTCAGGGGGAGTGTAGTACTATCTAGCCCAAGCTGAATCCCTATTCCCTAATCTGCCTTCCAAGCACCTCTGTTTGTTTGGATTAAGGTTCAATTTGTTTCTTCTCATCTGGTCCATTACTGATGACGGACATAGGTTTGGGACCAGGACAGGCTCCTTGGATTGGGGTGGAATGGAACGGCACAGTTGGGGGTCATCCATATAGGTTAAGTGTGTCTATTTTTGCATCATCAAGTTCAAAAGCTGAAACTTGAAACTGAAAATAGAAAGAGATAAGAGGTTATAATACATAGCAGAAGGACTATAAAGCAACAGCATTGGGTACTAGATGGGATTACTAAAGAGCTGGTTTCTAGATTTTCCAGTTTTAGAAAATCATCTTGCCTTGCATCTGTGTTTTGTCTTCATTCATTTTTACACCCCAGCTATATCATAAAGGAAGAGAAAGAGGTATGTAAGAAGGAAAAATTAGTTATTAATAAGGTTATTTTTCTCACGGTTTGTTACCCAAAGGGCTTTGTCGTCTGTCTGTATTCCTCTGGTTCAATGAAGCACAAACTATTCAACTCCCCCCCAGTAGTGTTTTTTTTTTTTTTTTGTAACTGTATAAAGCTAATGGACTAAAGTTAATATGCGTATATATTCAAATATACTGCTTACTCTCCACACCAAAGTTCACCATTTTAGATTTACTATACACCAGCATAATTGCTTGGCTTCAGTCTGATGAACCTCAAAGGGTACCTCACAAGACTCTCCCACCAATAGTATTTTTGATTGTTCCACATAACTCTTTCCAAACATGCCCTCCAAATTTGGTGTAAATACATCCAGCTGCTTTCACGGAAAGTAGAGGGGTGTCCCACCAGCAATATTGGCTGATGTCTCCCATGTTAGTGAGGCAAGGAACCCACTGTGGATTTTAATTCATGCTCACCAACGGGCTGAACCCTATCCCTAAGTAGGTCTTGGATAGGTCTTTAAAACTTGCCAAAACCTGGAATGGATTCACCACACCACTGACATGGAAGACAGCAGATCCCATTACTCATAAAAACCTCCTCGCTATGCCACACAGGCTATATTTTGAGTCATAGCATCCTAAACATACCTTACAAATTTTAAATTATTCCAGATGTTTTCATGTGATATATTAACAAACACAAGGGCAGACAGAAATTTAATTCAGCACAAGACATTGGCAGGTCACAATTAGAAAGTAAATACAAACATTGAACACACTTTCATGCGGCAAAACATTAAAAAAAAAGCAGTAGCAGTGTGTCAGTTCTGTTACTGTGACATAAATGTCATCAAAAAATCAGTTTTCTCTTAACTGCATTTATTTAATATATTTTCTCATTTAGATGTTATTTTCCTTTTTCATGGAAAGTCAAGTTGTAAATGTGCATTTAATACCAGTGGAGGTCAACAGATTGACTGCCTTTTGAAAATGTCTAGTAAACAATTTAACTAGAAATAGTAACAAAATAAGCTTCAGTTGTTTTCCATGCATCCATATTTAGAGCTGATATCCCACATATTTTAGCAACCAAAGTCTAATGTTGTAATGTACTATCTGAAGCTACCTTGGCTCAACATTTAAAGTTTACCACTAAAAGTTTCTTTATCAGAGTGAAACATCAGTTCATCCTCAAGATTCCATTGGACTTCCCTGTGAGATTTTCGAAATTAGTATAGTGACTTTTTTTTAAAGAAAGAAAGACTTTTAAGTGCTAGATAACTCAATAGCTTTGCCTCTCCAATCACTTACGGCAACCTATTATAGAACACTGTAATGGGTTATGAGTGTGTCATAATCACAATCTTTTCTATCCCATAATGGATGCTTCAGAACTTTATGGTGTTTTTTGCTCCCCCACTTTTCTGCTTCAGTGTATTCAAGAAAAATCTTTTTTTTTTAAGTTAAAACCCTGAAATTTTAGCCAGGGATTGAGAGCTCATACTTAAAATATGTTTTCTGCTAGGATGAATGAAATAGACATTGCAAAGAGCAACGTCTTTAGCATCTGGTTTTATTGTCATATTCCGGATCATTTCATAAACACAAGTGTGCACTTTTTTTAAAGAAAAAAAAAGAGTGCTCCCTTCCATCGTTTCACTAATTCTCTTCTCAGCCTGCCATGTCCTTTTTAACACAGTATTAGAGCAGTCTATCTTTCACTGACCTCCCAAGCTTACATGGATTTAAAAAGCAATCGCAACAGCTACCGCATAATCACATACAGTGGTTTAAAGAAGTATTGACCTCTCCCCTTTGACTTTTCCACATTTTGTTGTGTTATATCCTATAACTGGGATGAATTTAATTGGTATTATGACCACTTGATGTACACGAAATACTCAAGATTGTGAATGGGCAAAAGATTTTTATTGTGGCACAAAATTTAAGAATACAAAAATAAACTGGTATTTATTATTTGAACTTTTTATTGAACAAGTATTTGGTGATCAAGTGGCTATGTAAAAAAGTCTTCAAAGATGTGTGTGTGTGTGTGCATGCTGGATTTTTATTGTTCTTGTAATGGTTTTATATTGTTTTAAAGTGCTGATCTTTTAATAAAATGGTAGCTACTCATTTTTTTTAAAAAAAACTTTTATTACTAATTTGTATGTCATGTATCTTGTTTTTGTTGTGAGCTGCCTTGGGTCCCATTCAGGAGAAAATATTTATTATATTCCCTTTGTATGCATCCCTTTTTGCTGACATGACTAAATAGGCTATTGAGAAACTACTGTCTCCAGACATCACATAACTACTTGAGTGGAGTCTACCTATCTGCAGTTTCAGTATCCTGTAATCGCAGATTAAATGTACCTCTTTCTGGAAAGCCCAGTATTCATTGGAGAGTATATCTAAACAAACAGCTTCATAAAGACCAAGGATTAGCCAAACAATTTTGGGATAAAGTTGTACAGAAGCATCAATCAAGGTTAGGTGATATAAATCTCATGTTACAAACATACTCCAGAGCACCATTAAAACCACTGTTATAAAAAGAAAATACTACAGTAAGTATGACTTGGCTTAAAGAAAGCCATCTACCAAATCCCAGGAACTGGGTAAGGAGGGAGCTGATCAGAAAAGCAAACAAGAAGCCATTGGTAACCAGAAGAGGACCAGAAGAGATTCCAGGACTTGAGATGGCAGGAATTGTCCATTGAAGAGCTATCATCTGAGGTTGTTTCAAAGTACATAATTATAGCAGTATGATTCCACTTTAACTGCCATGGTTCCATCCTCTGGAATCCTTTCCATTGCAGTTTAGGGAGGTGCATTCACAATTCTCAGACAGAGAGATTTCGTGGCTCACCAAACTGCAAAACCCAGCATTCCATGGGATGCTGCCACAGTAGTTAAAGTGGAATCAAGGTGCAATTACTGTGTAGTGCAAAAGGCCCTCAGAACACTCTAGAGGACATTTCATACTACATCATTATAGTGCTATGATTCCACTTTCATTGCTGTGGTTCCATCCTATGGAATCTTGAGGTTTTCAGCCTAGGGAGGAGCATTTAGAATTCTCAGCCAGAGGGTCTGAGTGCCACACCAAATTGGAAACCCCAGAATTCCTTGAAATGTAGCCATGACAGTCAAAATGGAATGATAGTGCTATAAATATGTAATTTGAAAGGGCTCCAGAAAGCTGAGCTTTTTGGAAAATTGGCAAGGCCATTTGTGAAACAAAACCACATCAGAGCCCTTTCTAGAGTTTGCAAAAATGCACGTGGGAGACACAGCAAGTATATGAAAAGGGGTTTTCTGGTCAGATCAGACCAAAATCAAATGTTTTGCCATTGCTGTGTTTGGTGCAAAGAGAAAAATGCTCATTACCCTTAAAAAAATTCTCAAGGCATCAAATATTAACACAGTTTAGGGACTTTGTGTAGGCTGCAGCAAGAAACAGTGATACATTTTGCACCCTTGAAGCAAACGTTTATTATCTACAGCACAATCATGTTTCACATTTAACATTTTTTTTTAAAAAAAAATCAATTTGCTCAGAAATAAACGCAGCTTGTTTCAGTTAGCACAGAGATGATTTTTCCTGCAAATATGCTGTAAGAGAAAGCTCCATTGTTCCACCGTTGCATCCTTTTTAAAAACATTGACACCTCTTTAGCAAAATTTTTAGATTTTGAATATTACTTTGTGAAAATCTTTGTGCTTTATGTTATTGTTTTCTCAATCCCTTAAAGCAGCTTTTATAAATACACAGATGAAAGTACTTATTTCCCTAGAATTTTGCTGGAGTAAACTTGAGCCAATCTCCTTGCTGGAGATTAGCATTTTCTCAGTCTTGATGCAATTGTTTTAAAAAAGAAAAGATTCATTGGTAATGTATTGTGTTAAGAAAGTAGAAGTTTTAATACACAGGACTTCATTCAGAGATTCCATTTTAAACATCACTGAGATGGAACAAGATCTATCCATTATAGATGAATTCTTGGCAGATAGGAGTAAGAGGAAAAGATAATTATTTGGGGTTGTGAATAAACAATAAGTGATAAAAAGCATATAATCTAACTACAGTTCACACTGGCCTCAGATCTGTAGGTGTAAATCCTCTTCTTTTTGGAGGTTATGATGTAACACAACACCTGGGGAAGATTTGCCTTGGTGAGTAATACTTGTTTATCATTACATATTTGTAAAGACAGGATATTTCACTTACCTTAAGAATACGAAGTGGCTGGAATGTATTCCTCTGTTTTTTACTTGAAAACCAGAGTCTTGCAACACTCAGAGCATTGATGAGCCCGTTGGCTGCTGCTCATTTCTATGGCTCAACAGGAATTTAAACCCTGGTGTCCCAGAGACCTAGCCCATCATTCAGTAGCAGAGCTGAGTGTGTGGAGGGGAGGTTGGAGGGGCCACAGTGTGTGGGAGCATGGCCACGATGCATGAGGGAGTGGCCAAGGCAAGTGGGGGCGTGGCCAGGGCATGCAGGGGTGTGGCTACAGTCCAGGATGCCCCCAAAACATTGCTGCCCAGGGCGAACTGCCCCCCCGTCCCTACTCAACTGCCAACATTCAAACCATTACACCATGCAGCATTATGGCATGCTAGCTGTACTCTGATTCAGAATCAAAGTACACTGAAGTGATATAGCACTATAGCTACTTCAGGAAGTTTCATAGACAGTCATGTAATTTCTCCCTTGCATACCTTTTTCCTAAGCTATAAAACTACAAACCTCATAACATTTCTTCATTGGTAAGTTGTTTCATTCCATTCATCATTTTAAGTGTCCTTTTCCACAACTCCTCCACCTTTATAAAATCTCTCTTGAGGTGTGATGGCTAGGTATGTTCCCAGTATTGTGCACAATTGTAGGGTGGGGCATTGCTTGGAGGCTTAAATAGTGTTGTAAATCACATGTAGCCTATGTAAAATTGTCAGAGCAAAACCAGACTGTATCTTTAGAAGAGGAAATTTTAGCAAGTGTTGCTTGTTACTTGGCAAAGATACAGAAGCCTACTGTGGTTTTCACTCTGGCAATCCCAAGACTTCAAGATTCCACTTTCCCCACCCCTGCTGTCTTTCATTTGATCACTGTCCAATGGGATCATACTGGTTTCATTGCGTTTTATCTCAGTTCAATAGTTTATGTCAGTTTAATAGAGTTGGGGGAATTTTGGCCCTCTATATGTTTTGGCTTATAACCAAACTGGCTAGTGGTAAGGGATTGTGGTACAGAAGTTTTGTTAAAACATTTGGAGGGCCAAATGTTTTTCATGTTTACTATAAATTATTCTTACTCCCTTTAGATAAAATATGTGTAAAATCATAATGGAAACAATTTGTTTGGGAAGCAAAAAAATAATAATAATACGAGTTACTCATTTTCCAGAAAACATTTCTAACACATTTTTCAAGACACAAATTGTACCTATAGGAAAGTCATTCAGAACTTAATTTCTTTGAGAGATGATGCCTGCGATTTTGTCTGTACAAACCATCAAAGTACATACTGCTTTGATAGTTGTAATATTTGTTTTAATCTGTCTTTCACCATGATGGATAACACACTTATTCAAAAGCTTAGCACATCAAAAAGAGCAATGTGTAAAAGCAGAAATGGCTTATTTCTTAGTGCTATAAAAATAGATACCATTTAAAATTACAGTGCATCAAAATATATCACAAGATAGCCTCCTGAAGGGTTTATGTATGCCTGCTAAAATGCTTGTTTCACAGAGTAGTTCATTCAAATCATCTGGGCATCAGAGATGATTTCTTATGAATTGCTATTTTCAGCCCAGTGATGAAAGTCAGTTTGGTCATTAGGGCAGGCATTTGGGTTGTGTATAAGTGAAAGAGGTTGTGGGAGGAGAAAATGCACTAAAAATGGGAAGAAAAGAAAGAACGGATTAGTGTAAGTGTTGGCATGTAATCAATCATATGAGTAGATGCAAACTTTTTAATGGGATCCACTTAGGACTGCATAACCACTATTCTGTTGTGCTAATATATTGTTACCCTAAAATGATGCAAGGATTGTCATACCCTGGATCAGATTATTTTTTTTAAGAAAAAGTACTTTAAATTTTGAAGGGACTGTTGAACAGACATCAAGAAATGTACATGGCTTTTTAGAATAATGGCTGAAAGTATGTAAGGAACCTCTGACCCAGCCCACGTAATTTAGAATTCAAGTGCATTATGAACACTGTTACTTATGCTGCAGAAGTCCTGTAGATCATTAGAGAATAATCCTAAATAATAAATCCAATAAAGCACTATGGACATTTAATTTACTTCTCCAAAGATTAATCCATAAAGCAGAAGATATAATTTACCCTGTATAATTCTGTCACACAAGTGGAGTCTATTTTAAATACTCTATGGTTATTTTAAAATCTTGTAGTTCTTATATGAATCTTTAATGTTGCAATCCATAGGATACTTCTAAGTGATTTTTAATGCAATTTGATTTCTTTCACTTAAGCTTTTAATCTGTTTGTTTGTCTTAAAAGAAAATAGAAGTATATGGTGTGCATATCGTTATAGATGCAGACTGTGAAATGCTCTTTAAATTCATACTATTAAAAATATCAAAGAATAACATTCAAAGCATGAGGAACAGTACTATGAAAAATAATATTTAAATTACTAGGAAAAGTTAAGTATGGAGGCTGCAGTCTCTGCAGGTATACTTGAAATTACGTCCCATTGAACTCATTGAGGTTTGCCTCTCTTTTTCGCTGAATAAATTTTACCAGGATTGCACTATTATCCAAATTACATATGATAATATACAGTAGACCCTCCACATTTAAGAAGGTTCAGGGCAAAGTATCCTTGCAAAAATGGAAAAACTGTGAATAACTCCCCTGTGAGTCCCCTCCCATTCCCCCCAGAGCTTCTCCCTTCCATTCCTTTGCCTCTAGTCCCAGCATTGGGGGTAGAGAGGGAAAAAAGATATCTAAAAAGCTTACTGGTACTTTTGCCTCAGACAGAGAAGAGGGGAGTTCTGGAGTTCTAATTACTTCTGGTGGCCATCTTGACAAAGGAGCACCTGACCAATCAGCAGCCAATACATAGCAGAACGTGCAACCACATGGCAGAGATACCATGCCTTCAGCAGTGGGAGGGGGCTTTGCTCACCCAAAAGGAAAAAAAGTCAATTGTAAACACAAGCCTTGCGATCCTGGGGTGAGGAATGCACGGGAGGGGAAGAGGAAAATGGGGGTGGGGAAGCAAGCACACGCCTTGTGAATAATCAAATTCATAAAAATCAAACCTGAGAATGTGGAGGGAGGACTGTAATATTTAACAGTTTCCATTAGTTTTTATCGGAATTCTCTTACACTTACACAAATAAGTTCTTGAAAAATATACAGCCATAATACAGACATTAGAAATACTTCAATTCCATTCCTGTTTATCTTGTAAAACAATCTCTAGTTATGACATAAAGATTACCAGCCATTTTAGTCCTGATTGGGTATCAACTTAGTAATCAATGTTCAGGCTTGCTCCAAACTATATAGACTCACTGGAGTGGTTCTGTGTATAGGTTAGTATAGTTGAGTCTCATTCTGCTATTATAACTGAAAATGTGTTGGTCAACATGAGTCTCTGGATTATGCAGAAATAAAGACAGACAGAGCTGAACAGATGGATATCAAAGTTGGTTGAGTAGGAGATGGAAATTTGTCTTTGCTGGCTTTGAAGTGGAAGGGTAAAGGGTTAAGAAATTGCTTATTTGTAATAGTTTCACAGGTGTCTGCCCCCCCCCGTAACACATGCCCATAGTCTGTTTAGCATTGCATCCATACCAGGTTTGTTTTTGTTTTTGTTTGTTTTTTTTAAAAAAACTTGTTCCTAACATGTTAGAATTCTAATCAAAGAACGAACCCTGACTTATGTTTCTGGTAAGGAGGGAAATAATATTTTTAAAAATGGCTGAAAAACATGTTTTTGAGTGTTGAGAAACCCTGATAAGAAGAATCCTGGGCTGATGAAAATCTTTGTAGGGCACTTTCTGCACAAAATTTTCATGTGGCTGTTTTGCACAGAAACAGCAGTTTCTGAATGCAAAATAACATTCTGAAACCAGAGATATTAAATACTGGTGTTATGGTGCTCTCTCTGGGGACATCTCAGAAGTAAAGTTCACACAGCCATGCTGATTAGGAGTATATGAATCTCAGTATGAACTGCCAACCATACCACATGTATACTACCATAATTTGGCAGAAATTTAACTGAGCCTTGTAATCTATGGTCAGTTCCAATACCACCAGCTATTCACTAGGCTTGCATTGTGAGGTTTTCCCCTCATCACCCTCAACAAACCCTTTTGAAGAAATATAGTGGGAGTAATCTTATTTATAGCCATAGCCTTTGGCAAGCAGAATGCTGTTTGCAATAAATTCTGTTTGCAGTTCTGGGATCTTTCATGCAATAGTGTTGTCAAGAAGGAAAGGGCAATGTGGTATAGAATCCAAGCATGAATGAAGCACAATGATTTGGGACTGCTGGGGTATACAGATGATGTAGAAAGAAAATCAGAATTCTAAAAAGCTAGAATTCTTCCACTTGAAGATTAATGAGTGTGCTGTTAACATTATTATTTCATCACTTGGCTTGCAGTTCCAGAAGTCATTTCCCTTGGCTTTTTGTGGTCTTTCCTACCTGAGTTTTTCACGTGATGCTCAAGTTATTGCAAACCCTTGTGCAAATGTTTTCAAAACAATGTCTTTTTTTTTCCCAAAAGAAAAGTGAAAGGGGTGGAGTATGGAGATAGGATGTGGAGACAGGAGATGTGTGGCATCAAAACGCACACTGCATTAGTAAAAAACTCAAGACATCCTCAAGATAAATAAAATTGATTAGTTCACTTGGACACCATTGCCCCTTTCGAACCCCTGTCCATGCATCTGTGAATTACACCTTTAATTGCTATCAATTTATAATTATTATTTACTTAATAGTGAGATGCATAATTAAGGTGGGCACGTTAAGAGATGTCTTCTTGTTGCGTGCTCTCAAGTAATTTCTGATATTTGACTACTCTAAGGTTAATCTGTCACATTTTTTCTTGACAAGGGGGTATGCCATTACCTTCCTCTGAGACTGGGAAAGTGTAGCTTGCCAGTCAGTTTTCTTGTCTGAGCAGAGATTTGAATGCTGGTCTCATAGAGTCCTAGGCCACTATGCCACATTGGCTCTCTACTTTGGGAGATAATCTCACACAAGTATTTTGAGCTTGTCACATTAAAATTATTATTCACCACACTGTCATGACTATCAGTCAGTCATGGGCAGGTTTTCAGACTGTAGTGCAGAGACCAGCAGCTATCACAGTCCAGATGCTGTTGCATTCTGACTCCTATAGTTCCTCATCACTGGATATGCATCCACTGAACAGAACAATTGGAACCATTTGTTTTCAAATTTCTTTTCAAACACAGATTGTTCCAAAGTCTATCACATTTTTTGTACGTATTTCAGATGTTTAAGTCTGAAGGACATATGAGAGTGTTTAATAAAGTGCAGCACATTCAATGCAATTATTAAGCCTTCCATATGCAAAACCACTGTGCATTTTTCCTTAGGGCTCCTGCAAGCTTTGTTTGCTCATAGCAGTTGCTCATGACTCAGTAATGTAAGAGTTAAGAATAGTGAAGGGACAAAACTTAAACATCCAGACATCCCTAGTAATGACACCCAGTAACAGGATGTGGTGTGACCAATGGTCTTGCTGACTGGGGTTGATGAGATTTGATGAGAATACAGCCTATAGTGACACACTGGTGGATTTGTCAAGTAGGATAATAATGGTGACGAGGAAAGAGTAGATTTAAATATGAGCAGAATTACAAGCATCCAAGAGAGGAAAGTCTATTTATCAGAGGTGTCACTGTGATCTGATATGGGTTGCTCCACCAGACTCTTCCCAATTCTCTTTATGTGTAATCATAAATAAACAGACTCCAGTTTGTCTTTTTCTCATTTAAAGTGTCACTAGCCAGCATTGCAAGGAATTCTTCATTTGTTGTAAAATTGATTCCTTTAAATATATAGAAGATCTGCAAAGTATTATGTCCGTCTATAATGCTATTCAATTAATACTGAACAACTAAGCCATACCACGCTGACTGCCTATTGAGCTAGATAACACATATCATATTGTGTGTGAGAGAGCCACAAGATCCTGAGGAGCAATTTTAATATATCTGTTTGGCTATGTGATGCCAGAAGGAGAGGAAAAAGAACTGCATATCATAAGGACATGGAGAAGTTGGGAATGAAGGACCAGGCAACAATGAGGAAAGAATTCAAAACAGAAGTCTTGTTCCTGACGCACAAGCACATGTCCACATGTTAAAATGTGTCAGAGTACTGTATGTATGTATGTACTTTGTGTGTGCGTATACCATAAGTCAGCTGTTGATTTATGGCAAACTCATGGGTTTCATAGTGTTTTCTTAAGCAAGGAATACACAGAGATGGTTTTGCAAGTTCCTTCCTCTGAAATATAACCTATGGCATCTGTATTTGTTGACACTCCCCTATCCAATTACTAACTAGGGCTAACCCTCCTTACATTCCAAGATCAAATGCGCCTTTAACATATTCAGGCCTCAGGGTAGCTGGAGGGAAATGGATAAGCAAACACTGATGCAATCATCCACACTAAAAGGAGGTGGATTGGTCTTAAATGGAAAATTCAGACCATTAACATAACAAAATGCCTGGGACTCTTTCACACTGCATCAATATAGCACTATGGCCTTTTCCACATGGGCATATTGCCCGCGCTGGGGCGACCTCACCAGGAGGTCTTCTACACCACAAGGTGCGCTAGGGCGGTTTGAAAAGGGGAGGTTCTACACCTCAAACCGCCCTCGCGTGGCCGCAGGGGTGGCTCTACATGTTTTATAAAAACCACGTTTCAAGTTGTTTTTATGAAACTTGCGTGCACTACTCCGTTGCAGTGCCCCGTTTAGAACTGCAGGGATGTGCTAGCGCATCTCTGCAGAGCTGCCTGGGGGCGGGTCTCCGGCTGGCTCACTGCCCTGATTAGCGGAGCACCGCCGGAAGCCAGCGGCCGCCATTTTGGGTGCCGCCAGACGCTGCCAAAATTCACCGCCGTGTAGAGCGGCGAACGCGCGCTCCCTGCAGGGACGGAGCAACCCGCTTCCAGGTAAGCTCCACCCCTGCGTGCGCCACCCCGTTTCGCCACGCCGTGTGTAGAAAGGGTCTATGATTCTACTTTAACTGCAATAGAAGTATCTTGTGGAATCCTGGGGTCTGTAATCTGGTGAGGAAGTAAAGGTGTTTAGCTAAGAATTGTAAATACCCCTCCCTAGACTATAAATCTCAGAATTCCATAGGATACAATGGTGCTATATTTGTGTAATGTGAAAGGTCCCTAGATGTAAGTGAAAACCAGTTTGCCAATATGTCTCAACAACTCATTATAGTTTTATATTGTCCGTAGGATCATTCATGGCTTTTGGGACATTCATGATGGCTGTCCACACTTCAAAATTGACTTCTACCACATTGCTCCTGAAACTGCTGGTTGTTCAGAGTCAGCACCTCGGAGTGTCCATACCTACCTGGGTTGGTATAGCCTGTTTGGCTGTATCACTTAATTGCCTCTTTCCATCATGTCATATATGAACTATCTGGAAAGAGTTTAGCATGACTGAGTAGTCAAAAGAGGCACTACTTTAGTTCCCTTTATGTAGTCCAGAAACCATTGCCTGAGCATATGCTATTACCAGGTATGGACTCAGAACTCATGAATGAACTTGTGTATTTTCTGAGTACACATGCCTACAGTAGATCTTGTGACATTGGCCCTTTCCTCAAGGGGAGGGGCCAAAATGGGGCCGCGCACGCAGGGGCAGAACTTACCCGTGAGCAGGTTGCTCCGTCCCTGTGGAGAGCGCGGATCCTCCGTTCCAAACACCGCCGAATTTCGGCGGCGCTCGGCGGCGCCCAAGATGGCGGCCGGCAGCTTCCAGCAGTGCTCCACCAATTAGGACAGCGCGCCAGCCGGAAGCCCGCCCCCGGGCAGATCTGCAGGGATGCACTACCGCGTCTCTGCAGTTCTTCACCAGGGGCTGCTACGGGGCAGCGCGGGTAAGTTTTATAAAAACCACTTTTGAAGGTGGTTTTTATAAAACTCACAGCGCCACCCCTGGGGCTGCGCTAGAGCAGTTTGAGGTCTAGAACCTCACTTTTTTTAACTGCTCTAGCGCAGACCCCAGTGAAGAAGACCTCCAGGAGAGGTCGCTCTAGCGTGGGCAATATGCCCGTGTGGAAATGGCCTTAGTCAATAGCATATCTTAGGCAAACTGGAATCAATATCCACAGTCACACAGAATTCTTTAAAATGGAAATTTTATTAACCACAGAGCAATCAAGATGCATGCAGTAATTGTACCAGGGAGTAGGAAATACTGTGGTAGAGCTTCATAAATGGCAAACAGTACCATGTAAAGTGGAAACAAATATGCAACAGAGCACATTAGCTTTAGGATCTGGAAATGCTAACTCAAATGTGCAAACATACAAGGCTGTGTGCTTGAAGTTAAGCAACATGAAGTTTTGGAGGCTGTTAAGACAGGAGAGATATGAGAGAAAGGAAGAGGTTCAAAAAGTATTTTCCCTAATTCATGTTATAATATAATAAAAGTATTTTCCCTAATTCATATTATAATCATATAATTATAATTCATATTATAATATCATAATTTCTCTAGTACACACACACACACCACAGAAAGAGGAGCCAGTTTTGAAGAACTACATTCTGGGAAACGACTCCCTGAAAGAGAGTTTAGAGAGGGCAGAAATAAACTCTCCTTGATCCCACTGGACTTTTTGTTTTGCTTTGCTTTTTGTGAGAAGTTAGGAGTGTTGGCACTCCTGACTGGAATGACTGAAAGGCAAGAGCTCTTACCGCACCATGGCACCATCCCTGTATGGAGATGTGTTGCTGCCAGTATGCAATGCATGCCATTGCATAACATCATTGCAGTCCTGCGGCTGTTGCCCCCCCCCAATCCAGCCTTCACTTTAGCACTGTAAACCATTACTGGAAAAAATCCAGTAATGGCCTCTCTTGGCGGAACAATCCTGTCAGCTGTGGGCATGTGGGAAGGGGGGGTGCTATCAAGTGCTTCCTTCTGCAATACAGCCCAGGATGAGGCCAGCTGTGCTGTGGAAGGAAGGATCATGTCCTGAATACTAGCCATCCGCTGGCTGTTCAGGTTCCAATCCAGTGCAATCAATGGCATTAGCGGGATCACAAAGGGAAGATGTGGGATTGTGGCATAGTGCAGTAAGACCTAAGGAGAACAGGCTAACCAAGATCCAGTAGGTCAGAGCAAGAAGTCTGAGAAAGAGAATAAGCTCTGACATTTTCTGGGCAAAATTCCAGATTCTGTGGGTCTGAAAGAGTGACTTGAGCTTCAAAGGAGCAAAGCTCAGACTAAATCATGGTTTCAGCAAGGGGCTTCCAGAAGTAGCAGGTAGTTTACAGTTCTTGGTTGTTGCTATATTAAATCAGATCTGCAGAACAAACTATCTTTGAATTTGGAGTTAGTTTAGACTATCTCATGTGGGAAACTAAGCATGACATTAGAAAAGTATCTTAACAAAGAAACTTAATAAAACAAAAGATGTCCATCTGAACTTCCTGAGAAACATTAGCCAATACTTTGTTTAACAAATGGTAATAATGTCTCCTGGACCCTATCACAGAATTAACGGAATACCATTGCTCCTGAATGAAATTTCTTGTCAGTGGCATTTTTTGTCTATAAGGCATTATTTGCTAATTGCAGGATGACATGCTGGAAGAAAAACTTGGGGGTATTCAGTTTTTCAGTAGTTTGATCAGCAATCTTAGCTAATGGATGCATATTTAATTACAGAATTCTCAATTCTTCCCTTAGGAAAAACAGTACTAAGAACATGGGACTTGAACTAGCAAACAATACGACAAAATGGGGGGTTGTAGTCCAAATGTAGAGAATAACATTGCAAAGCACAGGAGACAACTGTACAGTGGTACCAACCTGTTTAGCTGAATACAGTATGCTGACTTCCACACAGTTGGAACACCTACATAGTCAGGCACAGATATGTTTTGCTTTCTGTATGTACATTTCTCTTTTGTAATTATTGTGCTCATCATATGGAGGCCTCAGGCCTGAACATCAGGTCACCAGGAGGCACATTTCCATTCTGCCCACATTTTGCAACATCTGAAGAGAAGCACTGAGTTTCTTCCATGTTGCAACTTCCATAAATTAGGGCAAGGTATATTTGTGTTAATGGCATCCCGACATTATACTTAATCTGAATCTGTTTTCTAAAATGTGCAGTACAAAGCAACTGCCACCTGGCTGTATCTCTGGCTTAATGTCAGGTTAGCAAAGATAAATGTGAACAGTTTAAGGCAGCATAATGTAAAGTCATTAAAGAGGCTTTGCTTTGTGGAACTACCTTTCCTTGGACTGGTACACCAAGCAGCACCAGCAATGCTTTGTATAAGGATAGACAGGGACCACTTTAAGGATGCTTATTTTCATTTTTCTGACTGGTGATTAGTTTTAAGTACGCTCATATTTAATGTTGTTTTTATAACTCTAAGAGGAAACTTAAGAGCTGCTCCCAGCTGTATGATGCCTTATTAACCTGTTGAAATCTTTTTACTCATAGGAGGGTTTTTTTGTGGGGGGGATGGTTTTGTCAGTCCCCACTGATGCTTTAACTGTTTGGCTTACATGGTGTCCTACCTTAGGCCATTTCTGCACAACAGTGCTTTCCCACATTGTCTCGTCACAATCCCGGCAGCGCCTCTGCTGGGATGGGAGCATGTCCCCAATGCTTCCCTCTACATCCGGCCAGCTGCCTGTGGAAGGGAGCACAAGGGACACACTCCTTCCTTCCACAGTGCAGCTGTCTTTCTTCCCATGTTGCAGTGGGGAAGGAAGCATATGATTGTGCTTCCAGACCTTCTGCATGGCTGGCAGCAGCCGGCGGCAATGGAAGACTCACACAATTGCAGGCCATTGGTGGAGTTTTTCCATTAATGATGGAACCGTGATGTCATGACATGAAAGTGTCTTTGCTGTTCTGCTCTTCGTGTGTCCCCATGCCAGAAGGGTGCCGTCCTGAGGAAATGGCCTTAGATTTGGTGAATGGAGAGCTTTAGATTGCATTAATGTGGTTCCCTTTTACTCATTACCTCATTTCGTCAGATGGAATGGGTTTGGAAAGGCCTGAATGGTGCTCACCAGGCATCCCCTTTGGCCCACTGATGAAGTGAGGCCCCAAGGTAAAAGCGGGGCTGTAACAACCAAAGTGAGGGTGGGCATGTCAACATGAGCTGAGGGTTTCCAAGAGTGGCAACATCCCCTCCTACACAGAAACAGGAAATAGGAATCCTATAAAAAACGCTAACAGTGTTGTAGGGTTGCAGCCTGGAGATTTGCTGAGAGATGAGGGGAGGCCATAGCTGCTGAAGTCATTCCCAGCCATTTCCCAGCCCTTCTGCACAAGCATGTGCCTTTCATGTGTTATATTTAGTGTCCTACTTGCTGTTATAAGCAGGGGTTGGGGTAGGTGGACAAAAGAACCAAGGAGAGAATAGATGCAGAAGCTACAATTGCAGTTTAGCCCAGTTAATTTGAACGTTTAAAGGAGGAAAGAAAAAACTAATAACCTGATTGATGGAATATAGATATTACAACACATAATAACTCACAATTACTTCTTAAGGACTTGGGATCTTTCCTTCCTTCCTTCCTTCCTTCCTTCCTTCCTTCCTTCCTTCCTTCCTTCACTTCTGTGTACTTATCTATCCTGATCCATAATAACCTATGGAGATACAGAGGCTGAAACCAAAATGTAAACAGAGTAAAACATGTGGGTTGAGAGGAGTTGTGCATGATCCATTTTGTAATGCAATATTAGTAGAACAAATTGTTCATTAAAAAAGACAACAAGAAACCCACCCTTCTTATGTGAAATAGACATTTCCATTTATTTTACTGTTGTCTTACCCTGAAGCTGCTCTGTTCATTTAACACCTTTAATGGAATTCAGAAAGTATGCTAAATAGAAAACATAGTTTGCTTGTTTCTTTGCTTTTTTTGAAATGATGGAAGATGAGGCCATTATTCTGAATCTTTTGGCATGTAATTGTATTCATACTTTGGCTTAAAAAAAAGTTTATTTCTCTAAACAGCCTCACCTACCCCCAGTCCACTTCATCCAAGCATTTTCTGTTCTGTACTTTGAAAATGAGCAGGCCTAAGTACTCTAAAATCACCAGATACTGTCTGATCTTAGAAGCTAAGCAGGCTCAACATTGGTTAGTACTTGGTTGGTAGGTCATCAACAAATACCAGGTGCTGTACGCTATATTTCAGAGGAAGGAACTGGCATGACCATATCTAGGTATTCCTTGCCTTAGAGAACCCTATGAAATTAATGGGGTCACCATAAATTGACTTATGCCCATAATCTGACTTACCGTAAGTTGATTTATGGCATAAAGGGATATACACATACAAGCCCATCCAGAAAAAAAGCATGGACTTTTCTTAAGAAAAATACAGGTAATTCTGGATTGTGGAAAAGTATTTCACCTGCCTGCCCACAATTATTTGAAATGCATATTTCAAATATCTTGGCTCAAAATAGGATTTTTCTCCTCAGCTTCATGTTACATCATTCTTCTTTTTAAGGTTTTGTCAACCTTATTTGTATGTTTTTTGGCTGTGTTTGTGAAAAAGGAGCAAGTTGATGAATTACCTGATTACCAATTGGTGGCATGGCAGGTGTATCATTAAAATCCAGTGCCTTCCTTCCAGCACTGTGGTCCATGCTGTACTTAGTCTTAATTAGTGTGGCTTTAATAACTCATGGAGCTGTGCTAAAGCTGTTTAAAACAGTCTTATTCCTAAATGGTTGTTTGGGGCCTACCAATCCATTACATTGTTTTACTAGGTTGCAAGATGCTGTTAGTATTATTAGCTTTACACATTGGCAACGTTTTTGTCATTTGTTTTAACTTGGGAACACTGATAAATATTAACATATACTCCATAGCAATATCTGAATATCTATCGTCCATAAATGTTAGTGGAATTTTGATTTTTTTTTTCCTTCTCTGTCAGGAAATTTCCATATTCAGTCTGTGTGGGTAAGATTCACTGCTTCTCTGTGGATAGTGACAGCTGGAAGTTGTGCTTCTGTAGGTGATGTTGGTGGATGCAAATTATGACACTATCAGTGCATAGAGTGTCCTTCCCAAACCTGTTGTGGAATTTGGAGTGGAAAGAATGTTCAGCAGTATTCAAACAACAGATGAAAAGTGTGTTTCCTGAGTGTTGGGAGACCTAGACAAGGAGAAACCTGAACAATGAGATACTTCTCAGTTTGGGATTCATTCTGTGTACAAAAATTCATATAGGTCTTTTTGCACACAGTTTAAATCTGAACTGTGAATAGTCTGTAGTCCGTGTAGAACATTTTTTTTTCTGTGCAACTGGTCAATGCATTCTTTTAGCCTCCTTACCCCCAATCAAGGCCATTTCCGCACTACACTTTTATAGCGTGATTATTGCACTTTCAACATCCTATGGAATCCTGGGGTTTGCAGTTTCGGGAGGGTCCGGCCGGCCCCTCCCAAAACTGCAAACTCCAGGATTCCATAGGATATTGAAAGTGCAATAATTGCGCTATAAGCGTGTAGTGCAGAAATGGCCCAAGAAGTGTGGTCTGTAAAGATCACTGTTAGAGGACATGTTTTGCATGCAGGAGCCAGGGATCCCAAATATAATCTGTGGCATCTGCAGTTTCAGTGAGCAGGTATCTAGCTAGTCCACTCTTCTCTGCACCCATGTTACCTTAACCATATAATTAAAGATGGAGTTTGTTTTAAAAAAAGAAAAAGAAAGAGAGGGAGGGAGGGAGGAAGTGAGAGGCAGAATGAGGATGACAGGGTGAAACAGAAAGGAAGGAGCCAAGAGAGAAAGAAATCGTGTAGAACTAGAGGAATAAATTTCATTTAATTATCCAAAAACCTAGACCCATCTCAGTAATATACAAAAGAATTGTAAACAGGCTGATTTTAGCTCACTGTGATATTATACAATAATTGTCTATTTTACAATACAAATTAATCAAGGATATAATCAACAGAAAGGGAGTAGTTACTGAAGAGAGTCTTAATCCACCCCCAATGCCAAGAAGACTCCAGACACTCTTCCCCCCCCGCCACAAATAGCTATGGGAAAGCATCACCTGTCAATCCTAAAACACTTCAGACCTAAAAGGCATCCAGCTTAGTCAGCTGATATTGTATAATTGTATATTAAGCCATAATTGCAATAGAAACCAATCTAGCATCTAAGCAGTAGAGGAAAAGAGTTACAATGGCCCCCAAGACTCCAGACAGTTTCCTTCCATAGACCCATGTGTATGGGGTAGGAGAGTGTTATCATTCTGAAAGAGCCATGGCTGTCTGAGGGCCTTGGAATTCTCTGAACAAACCAACCACTCCTCTCATCTCACCAAGGATCACTTTAAAAAAATCATTTTCTTTTTACCAGTTCTTTTGGTCAATGAATCAACTTCTCTGACCTAGGCTCCATGAAGTTGTTTCTTTGCCACTCCCTCTCCCAACTGTTGTCTACTCAAAGAAATCACACAAATTAGCTTACCTAATTTGTGTGACATTGGACATTGGACACATTTTCTCTCCAGATCTAATAGTTCTGAGAAAGCAGGCCTTCCTGTTTTACTGAATGTGACAGAGGGAGAGGCACCCACCCTAATTAATTCTAATAATCTAATAAACTAAATTAACTAGCTTCAGTATTAATTGGGAAATCTAGAAAGTTAGCAGAAATCACTAAAAATAGTGAATTAATAATTTAAGAGATTCATTCCAAGTTCTGTACTATGCTATTTTGAAGTTCCATTTAAATCGGAGGATGTAAATCAGTAAGCATGCATAAGATTGAAGGATCCAATGTGTTGTAGTAGCTGGAGTGTTTGACTAGGAATCTGGAGACCAGGGTCTGAATTCCTCTTTGGCCAAAGAAAGCCACTGAGTAATCTTGGAAAGTCACACTCTATCAGCCTCAGAGGAAGTCAACCCCATATAAACTAAACCACAGAATAGGTTAATCTCAGGGTGCCATAAGTCAGAAGTTACATTACAAGTTATATAACAACAACAACAACAACAACAACAACATTAGACCTTTGTCTTAAAGCACATACAAAAAACTATAGGTTAAATATTCCTATTTACTGTCATGAATACACATATACTGCTTCAGGTTTTATTCAGAAGCATCTCATACAATAAAACATCACTTTACTGAAATTAACCAAGCGATAATTTCAGTGGATAGCAATTGTCATCAAATGTCAGGCCACTCACTGTTGAAGAAGAAGCAGGGGCAGAGATCAAATTATCTGTGCCTTGCAGAACAAAGAACAATAAGTTTCATTGTTAAAGAATATAGTTTTACCTTTTTAAAAAACCAACTTCATTTAATAGCGCCTCTCAAGAGATTTTTTTTTGAAAAAAAAATCCTAAAATACCTTTCCCTCAAAAATTGAGAGGCAAGAAAGTAGTGATGGTGGTGAGAGGTCATTAGGCTCAATAGTACAATCAGTTTTTGGGTTGCTTTTTCTTTTCTATAAACACACATCTTTTCTTTCCCTTTGGACCTAATAATGAATTGAGATAAAAACTTAGTGATTCCTATACTTAAAGTTCAGGACCTAAATATACCCAGGTATCACACTGAGCCGCAAGATATTTTTCTGTTTTTATTTGGTTGACTGACCAAAGGACAGTCATCAATGGCTGCTTTTCATCCTGGAGAGAAGTGACTAGTGGGGTGCCACAGGGTTCTGTCCTGGGCCCAGTGCTATTCAACATCTTCATCAATGACTTGGATGAAGGAGTGGAGGACATGCTGATCAAATGTGCAGATGACACCAAATTGGGAGGGGTTGCTAAAACACCAGAGGACAAGATCAAAATCAAAATGACCTTGACAGATTGGAGAGCTGGGCCAAAGCTAACAAAATGAACTGCAACAGAGAGAAATATAAGGTGCTACACTTAGGCAGAAAAAATGGGATGCACAAATATAGGAAGGGAGACATGTGGCTGGATAACAGTACATGTGAAAGGGATCTAGGAGTCTTGGTAGATCACAAGCTGAACATGAGTCAGCAGTGTGATGTGGCAGCCAAGAAAGCCAACGTGATTCTTGGTTGCATCGGTAGGAGTACGGTGTCTACATCGAGGGAGGTAATGGTACCACTCTATTCTGCTTTGGTTAGACCTCATTTGTAATATTGTGTTCTGGGCACCTCAATTCAAGAAGGATATCGACAAGCTGGAACGTGTCCAGGGGAGGGCGACCAAAATAGTGAAGGGTCTGGAAACCATGCCCTGTGAGGAGCAGCTTAGGGAGCTGGGTATGTTTAGTCTGCAGAAGAGAAGGTTAAGAGGGGACATGAAAGCCATGTTTAAATAGTTGAAAGGGTGTCAAATCAAGGAGGGAGCGGGCTTGTTTTCCACTGCTCCAGAGACTAGGACAAGAAACAGTGGATTCAAAGTGCAGGAAAAGAGATTCCAAGAACTTTCTGATGGTCAGAGCTCTTCAGCAGTGGAATATGCTGCCCCAGAAAGTCTCCTTCTTTGGAGGTTTTTTAAACACAGGCTGGATGGCCATCTGTTGGAAGTGCTTTGATATGGGTTCCTGCATGGCAAAGGGTTGGGCTGGATGACCTCTGTGGTCTCTTCCAACTCTATAATTCTATTATTCTCTTTTGCTGGGATGTTCACTCCTGTTTGATATACATAGGGATTAGGTCATGGATAGTCACAGGGACAGAATGCTGCGAATAGTAGCAAATCTGTTTTCTTAGGAACTATACCCTTTGATGATATAAGTACAGAAAGAAATGCTTCAGACATGTCTATCTAAACCAACTCTGGTGAAAATCTCCATAATTGAATGAGTGGAATTTTTAGAAGATTTTAGAAAATTACTGACTGTTTTTTCCCCCCTGCATTATTGTTTTAACACCTGCAGTTCCAAAAGTCATGTTTCGGCAGTCTTAAAAATAAGATTTTTAAAAGCTATCCAAAATTCAATATTTTGTCAACAGACTTAATTGTCATGGAAACATGTGCGCACCTCCTGAAATTTCTTAGCAGATCACCTACATCATACTGCAGGTTTAAACAAATTTATATTGGTTTCCCTTTTCTTGATAAAGAGCACCAGAGTATTTTCAGGATCACTAGCCCTTCTGCAATTCCCAAGGATTGCGATGTTGATATGTAGTAGAGGGTGATGGTGTAGTACAACCATGATGTTGAAGGTAGTATAAAACCAGTATACATTGTCGTGAACACATATACCCTATCAGCCTGGAAAAACAAAACAAAAATTGCTAATCCTAGTAAGTATCCCTTGTCAAGAGGTAGGAGAACATAATTTGGGGAGATAGGTTTTCATTGTTTTAGGTCACCAGTAGTCCAAAGATTTTGATCAAATACTGAATTTGACCCAGTAAAAATTTAGAGATCAAAAAAGAACTGGAGTTTGGGGATGTTGATTTGTTGGACTTCAATTCCTGGAGTACACCAGACAGCATGAAGGAGAGAACTAACTTAATATAGGCAAAAGTACAGTTTTGGATGACTGATTTTTTTTAAAGTTGTCTTTAAAAAACAAAAACAAAACAGAAGTACAAGCTCTATTGAATAATACAAACTCAAATAAATCTGTAGCAGCACTGTGTTGCATAGCAATTATGGGAACATTTATGTTTGAAGGCAAGAACCTGCGTTTGACTTGCTCAGTGTTTTGACTACTGTCTGGCCTGTAAAGCATTTGGTGAAGAGACAGTGGCTTAAAATTCAATCATCCATAATATATATCATTTTATCTCACCTGTCACTTCACTGCCTCTGAGCCATTTTCTTCTGTCTCATTTTTCAGTTATCTGTGTCTCTAGGACTACTGATGTTCTCCTTTCATGTAAACTCCATGTGCAAGGAGGGGAATGATGGTGTATACCAGATGCTGTCTTTTGGAGACCCTACAGCATGACAAAAAAAAGGTGTGAAAGGAGTGCAGCCAGCTCATTTATGCTACATTATGTTTTCCTAAGGGGAGTCCTTGGTATAGAAAAGATATCTGCCACCCTTAGCTTCAAGTGGCAAGGCTTTTTAGTGATCATAATGATGATGGGCTTTTAAAAAAGTAAAAGGGTAAATAAAACCAATTGGAATATAAACTTAAATAGCTGGTTTCATGATACAAACTTGATTTCATAATAGATCAAAAAGTTTTGCATATGCTGAGTTTCAATATTCTGAAAAAGTGAATAATATTTGTTGCCAATTTGTGTGATATTAAAAGATAACAAAGAGTCAAAGCATTCACACATACAAATATTTGTTTTCTACATAATAGGAAATACCATACTGTGAAATTAATGTTTCTAAAATTCTCTTGTGGGGTAAGACAAACAGAAGTTTCAGACTTTCTTTCTTTGGTCATGACTCACTTTTGTCTCCATTGTGAACATTCATGTTCCACCAGATATAATGTCAGACTTGTGCGCATAATTATCTAACAGTTGTTAGAGGCCATGAACTTCTCCCCCTGCAAGCTTCCAAATTTCAAAAAAGAGTTCACTATTTCACTATTTCTTTTTTTAAGAGAGGCACTAATTTCTGTTGAAATATGTCTATGCAACAATTTTTTTTTGCATAGATCATGTTGTATCTTTATATATAGTCTGATTTAGTCTTGAACTCAACTGGAATGTCTTTTTTTACTCTTTTTTTCTCCTAATTTGACTCCCAGTTAACATACACACTTTTAAATATATGTCTTAGATTGTAAGCCATTATTTTCAATTGGTAAGCCATGCATCATGCTTTGCTAGAAAGGAAGACCATACACATAGTATATGAATAAACAGATATCTGCACAGAATTGATGGCTTTATAACTGAAGAAGGATGTAGACTCCACATAAGTTTTTAAGCTTCACTCTGCTTTCATTCTGTAAGTCTTTTTGCTGATGTTTCCAACTATTTCAGTCAGTGATGTATACAATCAGTCCACCCAAGACAAAAGAAGTATTTTTCTAATTAATATATAGACATGTAAGGCATTGTTGGTCTAATTGCTCATCTTACTAGAACCACCTAATCACTCAGTTAAATATAAGTATCTTACCTGAATAATTGAAACATATCAAGCAATGCTTTGATTATTGTAGGTGACAGTAGTCCTCCTTGGGTGACCCTATAAGGAACAGCGTTAGAGATTAATTGATTTTAATGACCTGAGAAATTAATCAATCACCTTGACAGTTCCTCTCTAAAGATTTTTTTTTCCCCTGTTGAATTTGTAAAATGGGGTATGAAATAGAATAAGCTCAATAAGAATTGGATACTCTTTTAAATTAATATTTTAGGGAATTTGTCTGAGCTGTCTCTGAAAACTGAAGCAGAGATTCAGTTCATATAACCTACCATACATCTGCTGCTAATGAAGCATGCCTTTCCAGGATAATTCCATGTATGGTCTCTTCTTCAAGGTTAAGGACTGATGGAGTGAAGAAACTCCATTGATCAATTCATTCATCTAGTTGTTGGTCTGGCAGCAAGTAAGGCTATGAGGTAGGAGATTTTGACCTACTGCCTTTTGGAAATCTCTTCTCATTTCTACACTCTTGTTATATTCACACTGTTCCCGTACCCTATGTAGTAAAATGTTATCCATTATATAAAATGATGAACAGCTCAAAGGTTTGCTCTTTGGATTTTTTTTTGAATATTTTTGAGCTGTGGCTGGTTGAATCCATGAATACAGAATCCATGGATATGGAAGGACAACTATTATATTTATAAATACATTATAAAATAATAATAATAATTTTATTTTTATTTTTCAGAATGGGAACAGACCCTTAGTTTGGCTTAAGAACTTTTTCTTTTTTGCATTTTTGATTTATGATACAATTTCACCTCTTTTCCTGATGCCCCTAAACAAACCTGTCCCAGCCAGAAGACAACTGACATGTAGTTACAGAAGTTAGTTCCACTTGTCATTTTGGATATGATGCCTGTCATTCCCCCCACCTCTGTCTTTCTCTCCTTCTCTCAATATAATTGCTGTTGTGGATGACATTGATGAATGGTGTTGACTGGAATACATTCCTCTGATTGCTTCAATGAGCAGTGTATACACCATGCTGATTTATGAGTGACACTTAAAAAAAATCTGTTCCTTGGAGTGCAACATGATGATTAACCTCTAAACAATGGCACAATTATTGAGGTGCATTTAATATCTCAGGAAAATCTAAACTCCATATCAACAGTAATAGTTCTGTACTCATTGTTTTTCCAATTCCATATTTTTGATTTGCATTATGTTAAGCCTGTAATCCTATACACACTGATCTAGGAGTAAGACTATTTGAAAACAATGTGTGGGAACCTATGTAGTGCGGTGACTTACAACATTTGATGATTGATGTAAATAGGACTGCATGATAACTGTACAATATTTTTAGGGATGAAGTATGCATGGATTTGTTGATTCACAGTGTAACTGCAGTTACTTATATCCCACTTTATAGCTCTGTCATGGTTCCATCCTAATGAATCCTGTAGTTCAAAGAAGGACTTAGAACTTTATCATATTCCCTTAACTCCAAGTTCCCAAGATTCCAGGAATGTCTGCCTATATTTCAGTTAAACTGGTTTGATCCTCGTAGTTTCTTCTTTCAGTGTACCTTGGGAATTATAGTTCAGGGGAGTGCAATTAAGTTCTCTAGCAGATAATGTTAACTTCTGCGGTAAAATATGGCGCTTTCCCCCAAAGCTGCCTGGTGGGGAGGGAGTGCAACGAGAACGCTTCTCTCTGCACCAGCTGATTCCCTGGGGAAGGCAGCATGATGCTCACAGCTCTTCCTTCCTTGGAGTGTGTGGAGGGGAGGAAGTGGGATGGGGCAGGGCTACGGAGCTGGAGGCAGAGCCACTGTGCGTGGGGCATGACCACAGTGCATGGGGTGTGGCTGTGGTGTGTGTGGGTGTGGCTACAGATTGGGATGCTCCCAAAACATTGTTGCCTGGGGTGAACCACCCCATCGCCCCTCCATCTCTACATGACTTACCTGTACTGCCTTGAACACCATGAAAGAAGGGTGCATTAGGATATAAATGTGAAAAGCAGATAATAAAGGTGAAAAAAGGGTGGAGGGGGAAGAGGCAGAGTAAGTAACAGTGGATACAGAGATAATGATGGCCTTTTCACATGGGGTATCCGGCAATAGAAAGCAAGCATTTATATTACATTTGAATTGTACGAGGGGAACAGAAACAAATAGAACTCTTGCAGATTTATTTGAAAAAAGGAACCAGCAGTTCATGATGCAAGTGAGAGGACATATCATACCATTTGCTCTGACTACATGCTTTCTCTGACTTCCTCTGTTCAAATGGGAATAGTGTCAAAAGCAGCTGCAAAGTACACAGAACATCTACAGGCTATCTACTTCTAGAAATATCACACAAATTTTTCTTCCAGTCTTGTTACGAGTAAAAGCCCACTTCTCAGTAACACTGAAGCCTTTATACCGTGCTCTCTTCTTCAATCATTGCTTCCTCACTTTTAAAATCTTTCATCAGATCTCTAGACTTGATTTCTATTTTTGGTACTTAGCTTATTAGCAGCTACTGATTTTGCTGAAACTTGCAGTTTAAATTATGTAATCTCATTGTCTAAGGAAAAGCATTTCAGATTGGGAAGGGAGAAGAAAGTAGTAGAAAGTGGAGGCCACCTGAAGAATATAAAGCAGCACCAGAGTGGTTTAGTGGTTTGAGTGTTGGACTATGATCCTGGAGACCAGGGTTTGATTCCCTGCTCAGCCATGGATACCCACTGGGTGACCTTGGGTATGTCACATACTCTCAGCCACATGAAACCCTGTGATAGGTTTGTCTTAAGGTTGCCATAAGTCAGAAACAACTGAAAGACGTGCAACAAATTAAGGGGAACATTGCATTCCAAATCTAGGACAGGGCTGTCCAAACAGTGTGCCATGACACTTTAGTGCATCACCTGAAGTGTGTAGGTGTGTCACCTACAATCTTGGAAATGTATGTTATTTATATTTTTAAAAATATATGAAAGGTTTTCATGAGATAGTTTGTGTCTCCATACATTTTGTAATTACAATTTATGTATGTGTCTGTATTTCTTATAAAGGGTTAGCTTAACATCCATTTGCTAGTAAAACTGAATTTACTGTGTCACGGAATGATGCATGTCTAAAAAGTGTGTCACCAACATGAAAAGTTTGGAAAGCTCTGATCTCGGAATTGCTCTTGAAGAAACTTGATCTGAGTACTTTTTGTGGATTAGACAGTACCAGCTTATCCCTAAAGAGCAGATTGACCAAAGTATACATAGATAAAATAGATCCTCAAATTAAAATCACAGAAACAGAGTTGTAAGGGGACCATTAAGTACAAACTTAATGCACGATCTTCAGCTAAAGTATTCCTAGTAGATACCTGTCCAGACTCCTTTTGAAGATGTCCAGTGAAAGACACCCCATCAACTCTCTAGGCAATTGTACCATTGCCAATCTGCTCTTTCTGTGCACCACCACCCATATAATAGGATTTATCACTTTTAACTGCTTTTTACAAGTTCAGGGCTCAATGGCTCATGTGAAGCGTGACTTCATGGCACTTCAGAGAAGTAGGAGGAAGCACTAGATATATGGTTCCCACTTTTGGTGGCAGGTACCTATTACTATACAGTCTACTTTGGCCCTGACAAATGAACAAGCGCTCTATGTTCTGGTTTAACTGCAGTTAGTAGACCCCATTCAATTAATGGGCCTTGAGTCAGTGTTGTCTTAACAAGTTCCTCGGATTCAATGCATGTACTTCTGTTGGATCTAACAGTCGGCTAAAACTTCTGTATGTATTTGGTAGTTACCAAATCACATGAGCAAACTTACTGACTTATTTTGGACAACATATTTATTGCTTTCTTCCTCCCTCCTAACTTGTTTCTTCACTTTTTCCTTGGCTACATTGTCATGCTTCCTGTATTCAGACACCTTTGAGTCACAGAATGGGTCATTCACACAGAGACAACAGTAAGATTTCTAGCCTGATTTAGTTCCACATAGTAATGCATTATTTCGAGTACACACTTTATTTGATTTGTTTTGTTGGTAACATAATATGCATGCAAGGTTCTGTTTATCTAAATGCAACTCAGAGAAGTAGATGTAAATTGTCCTCCATTCATATTCAAATATAAAAGGGACAATACTGAAATCCAAAATATGCATTGCACTGACAAATATGCATACAAACAAAATGTATTTTCATGTTTAGCAAGGGGGATTTCATAGTTTGTTTTATGGCATCTACCATACGAGGACAATTACATAGCAGCTAACAGTTCACTACCAAGCATTTGTTCTCTGATCCTGAGCATGTAATTGAAAAGCCACAAGCATACCAGCTGTTTTCTCTTTGGTTTATATAAAGATGTAAATAACCCATTATGAAAAGTCATAAGGGCACCAAGATGTTTGCTGATTCAAGAACAGTTTATCTCCAAGGTAACCTCTTTAGACAAAGAACACCTTAGGAACATGATTTTTTAAAAAGGTTGCTGGGTATAGAGGAACTGCAATGCCCCCAAAACATGGTTTTGGAAAAAAAGAGAGAGTCTGAAATATGGCCCATACCAGCGAGATACAGGCCACAGATAGGCATATCCCCTGCCATTGTGGGGGGCAGTGTTATACCAGTTTCCCTTAGGGGGCTGGCACTTGGTTGTTCATCACTCTGTGCAGGGCTCAGAGTGGTCTGATCCAAGTGTCATAATGAAATGACCATTGTGAGACTTGGAATGGGATTCAGTCTGATTTCAAGATTTCACAGGATTCAGGTGAGACTTGATAGACCTATATATAGGCCTACCAGCATGCTGATCAGTCATTTTTGGCTGAATCACTGTGTTATCCACCCACCCTTTCTTGTAGCCTCAGCACAATACACTATTTACCATCCGGTCTAAGACAGATGGTAGATTTTAATCTACACCTGTTTTTTTTTTTTGTTTTTCAGCAGTCCTTGTTGTTTACCAGTAGCTATTTTGACTATGTATTTTTTTCATATAATGGTTTCACGCTTCTAAATATCTTTTGCACTTCAACAAAAACTTATATTTCTTGTACATGGATATCTTTATTCAGCTGCATATGGTTTGGCATTTAAGAAATGACTTCAGCAATAATAGGGGTGATGAAAAAGTCTGCAAAATTTCTGGTTTCATTGTAGGAGTTATGCCAATGATTCTATTCTAAACCAAGCTCTTATGTCGCTTCATGGTACTGCCAATTTGATCATGTCTCCACTTCTTCTGATAGAGTGTGAAGGCATTTAGACCACCTTCTGGACCCAAGCTTTCATAAGCTCTTGTGCCTGTCAGTGCCCTTGAAGAAATACCTATTTTGAAAAATGTTGAGTTCAATATATTTATTTCTGTGCATGCGGTGGCTTTCCCACCTCTTGTCCCATACATTTAGTGCATTCCGTTTCTCCTTCCATTTTAGGGTGATTGTGCCTGAGTGTGGAGCAAATCAATGCTTCTGTCTACTAATTAGAAGGTGCCAGTCCTTAGAGATTGTACTGTAAATGATTGGCTGAAAGACACTTTTTTTCCCAGATGGCAGGAGTAATAGCAAGTCATCTGGTTCACTCCCTGAATAACAGAGATCACTCATCTTCTTACTCTGACAATTTACACAACTTAACAGTTCATCCTGCCCCACCTTCTGCCAGAATTTTCTGACAGCCCTCAGCTTGCAGCTCAAAGAAAATGTCCTTCTCCTTCTGCTTATTATATTCAAGGTCTAATATGTCAAGTGCAGTGCCTTCATATTCCTATCATGCTAGGTATGAGAACTGGCTGCACTGGAATTTTCTTTTCTTTCTCTCACCATCTTCATGAAAGTCATAAAGAATTGTATGTTTAAAAACGTGAGCATACCCAGTTCAAGAATTTGTCTCAAAAGCTGTGTGTAGCCCCTATAACCAGCTATATCCAACTACACTTGTGTTTATAACAGCCTTGTAATTTTAATGCCTTGTATGAAAGGCTTCAAAGACACTTTCTCACTGGATCAAACCTAAAGTGCTGACTACCTGCCTGGCAAACATCCATAATTGACATGCTTGTGAATCGTATACTTTGCTCTCCCACTGGGTTTGAGTACGGTGACAAATGCAGAGTTGAGTTTTAAGCAGAATGGTTCCCAACATTGCCATTATTTCTTAGTGTGAATAGCAGGCTGCAGGCATCACTTCTTGACTCTCTTCTCTCTTCATAAGCCATTAGCAAACCTGGTTTTACTGAGAGAGTTGCTTCCTTCCCCCTCCCCACCATTGCATTTGGAATATCAGCTCAGAAATGCCAACGTACAGTCTCATGTGCAGGCTGGTATTTCAGCTGATGGGTTCAGTAAGGCTGATTTATAGTTATTTCTACCTCCATATTAATTTGCTTTACAAAGGAAGCAGCCCGAGACACATTCATGACCACTGGCTGCCACATGCAGCATTCACTTTTCAAAACTGGTTTTTAAGAAGCATGGTTTGTCACATCTCAGATAGGGGAATTAGCTTTGGCAAGGTATTAGCCCTGTAGTTAATGATTTCTAGCTCTTCTGCTTTTTCTAATCCATCCCCAGTTCTTTCAGTTCTGGGGCTATCATCAATATGAGACATATGTGTCTGTTCATCCTCTAATTCCTGCAGATCAAAACTGTGTCCCTTTGGGAGGGCAGAGGAAAGCTCATTCATCTTTATTATTAGCCTGCCAGATTTGCATATTTTTGGTACCATCCTCAGTGCTGACAACATAACCACTGTTCTTGAAGGAAGCTTTGCCCTGTTTTGTAGTCTTCTCACAGATTCTGACAGCAAACTGTTGCAGAGTGTCAATACATGTCTTTCTTATCACATTTGGTGGGATATAAATTGATTAATCTATAACAGTAATTGAAATGTTTAATGCAAACAACAGCAGAGATTTTTCCCCTCAGTCTGTGCAATAAGAGCAGCATTTTCCTATCTCGTTTAGCACAATCATTTTCCATCTAATCAATCAAACACAGCAGCTAACTGATGCCTACCATGATTTTGGGGACATCAATATTTATTTCCTTCCTTTCTTCAAAGAATTACAATTCTCCCTCCCCATTTTATCCTCAAAACAACCTTCTGAGAGATAAAGACTGACCCAAGGTCACCTAGTGAGCTTTCTGGCCAAGTGGTGATTTGAATTTGAGTCTGCTCAGTCCTAATTGAACATTTTTAACTGATCCCCATTTTGGCTGTCAGATGGCTTGGCTCTACAACTCATATTTAATATAACCCAAAAGCATGCCCTGCTTCTTGCACAACCTTGCTATGGATGCCCACCCCCAACATACCACTTAAATATACTTGATGTTTGCAATAATATTCAAAAAGCTACATAATGCCAGTGGAGTGTGGCGATTTCCTGCTTTTCCCAAAACCTCACTGTCTCCCAACTTGCCATTTTGTCAGCGGCGGCCGGGGGTCAAGCAGAGGCCGGACAAGGATTGAGGGGAGGCAGCGTTTATTGCTGTCCGCATGCAGAGGTTCGCAGTAAACAAACTGTCCATAACTGAAAATACGCCTTAAACAGCAGGCTCCAATGGAAAATAATGGAGGGTTACCTCACCCGGAACACAAAGAGGTTACTTCACCAAAACGCAGGAGGGGTGGTCCTGGATGGACCGAGCGGCTGGACATGAACACAGGCTGGGCTGGAACTGGGCACGGGCGACAGACGCACGGTAGGCCAACGGTTGTTGCTCTGTGCCCTTCCCAGCTCGGCGCCTGCCCTAAATAGTCCCCTTGGGCCGACAGCGGCCAATCCGGCTCGAGCATGTGGCTGAGGGCTCCCAGCTGTGTTTACAGCTGGGAGCTCTCAGCCCTCAGGTGTTTTTCATGTAACCGCCGGGATCGGCGGCTTGCATCCTTGTACTGCCGCCGCTGCCAGAACGTGGGCGGTGGAGTGGAGGCCCCAGCCTCCTTGGGGTCGGAGCTGCGGGTGGGCGGAGCCCCGGGATCGGGCCTGGGACCCGCCTCCCCCGGTGAGTCACCGTCCACCACACCCACTGGAATGGAAGCTGGGCCGGTGGCCTCTGCGGAAGCCGGGCCGGCAGCCTCCGCAGCGCCCAGACAATCCCCGGTGGCAGCGGCAGTGGCCTCCACAGCGTCCGGGCAATCCCCGTCAGCAGCAGCAGCCTCCACGGCGCCCGGGGCCCCCTCTCATCGGAGGCAGCCTCTGCGGCAGCCTCGGGGATGCCCGCGGGCGCGACCACGCCCGAGCTCCCGACACATTTCAATGGCCATCACACTCACTCCTATTCTATCCACTCTCATCTGGTCACTCCCACATAAGTTTCACTAGACAGGAAAAAATGTCCTTGTTGAACAGTACTGTGCACATCTGTAAAGTACATATTTGTGGGTGCCTATCCAGTCCTATTTCTGTGTCTGGTATGTGCTAATTTTGACATACGATTTTTTTTTAAATTTTCTTTTAAAAGGACAAGAGCTGTCTCTTTCTTTACTTATTTTTTTGAAATGATTGCATTTTTATGTATAAAAAATACTGACTAGCACATGTATCTTTAAAGGTATTAACATAAATGCGTGGGAAAGTAGTAGCTGTATTAAAAAAAATAAAGCCTACTTCTAAGGAGGGAAAGCTCTCTCATATTGAAATGTGAAAATTAGTGGCTCGTTAAAAATCCCACCATGCTGGTCTTGTGAACTAGTTTGTCACTATTAGTGGATGGTAGAGTAGTAAACAATATTAACTAGTTAGTTTGATCCGGTATAGCATCGCTTACATTAAGATCTGTGCAGTTTTTTTTCTGGTGGATTGTTCTTTTTTTTCCAGTGAGTGCATAGTTTATTAAGCAGCCCTATGATAAATCAAAATTGTAGGTTCAGTTTCTGGTGATTTTCATAGTTTATTTAACAAACTCAAATCCATCCCATAAGTAAAACTTTCCACTTGGTTGCTTTAATGTTGCGTGGTAGATTTTCAGATGTTCTTTTCTTTGTGTATTACTGTCTTTGAGATCTACTCCACTGTGCACACCATGAGAGTCATTCAACATGAAATGTGTGCTTATATTCAAGTGAAGCTTCCTAAAAAGGTGTGGGAAATAAAAGAAACATTGGGAGCTGGTTGATTGTAGGCATGGCATTTTGAGATTTTCATTATGAGCTTGTAGAAAAAGAAATGCTTTATTTCCAAGAATGTTAATAGTTGTGTAATGGGTCATGAAAAGATGTTGAAGCACCAGTGGGGTGTGCGTGTGTGTATGTGTATTAAATTTATATAAATACACATACATGAAAAAATTGTAATGAGGGGTTGCTGTTAGAGTCTACAGAAAGTGCATTATGTTCTTGGCTGAAATATGTATTTATTTTCTCTTTTTAATCACTATCTATAAAGCTTTTACTTCAGTTAATTGTGATACATAAAGCATTAATATGGGATGTACAAAATAATGATGTTGCTGCTACAAATGCAAATAACAGCAACAATAGATGCAGAAGCTGCAGTAGCAGCAGCAGCATCAACAACAAAGAGGCTCACTTGTGAGCAAAAACATTCTAGTTCACATACAAAGCCCTTTTAATTCTGTTCTTTGGTCAGTGTATATACTAGTCCTTTCTGTCTACCAACAAGACAAGTCACTTTTAAGAATGTATTCCCTCTTTGGCAATTGGGATAGAGTGGCACTAATACTTCTCTTGAATGGAACACTCTGCTCCTGTTGATGAAGCTCAGAATTGCATTGGCTTTCTTGGCTGCTGCACCACTTATTATATTATATTATATTATTTATGATGATGATGATGATGATTAATCATCATCTTTTACTTATATAGCGCCATGCATGTACATGGCACTTTACAAAATTTAAAATACAACCGTTGCCCTAAATAAATACATTGTTGAGTGATGTTTAGTTTGTGGTCTACTAAGATACCTAGATCCTCTTCAGATGTGTTGCTTTCAGCCCAGATGCCACTCATCCTATATTGGTGCACTTCATTATTCCTGGCTCAATTGACAGTTATGCCTGTTGAAATTCATTTTGTTAGTTCTGGCCTAGTTCTCCCATCAGTCAAGATCATTTTGAACTTTGTTCCTGTCCTCTGATGTATTAGCAAGAATGCCTTCTATTCCATCATCTAAGCTGTTTGTAAAGATGTCAAAGTACAGAACCTCAGGCACCCCACCCCAGGATGAAGAGGAACTATTGGTGAGTACTCTCTGGGTTCTGTCTGTCAGTCACCTAAATGTCTAGCCCACAATTCACCAGCTTGCCTGCAAGAATATCGTAGGTGATATTATCTAAAGTCTTACTTAAATCAAGACATACTCCATCCACAGTACTCCCCAATCTACTAAGCTTGTAACTCTTATCAAAAAAAGAGATAAGATTAGTTTGGTATGACTTACATTTGCCCTTCTCCAATCTTCTGGGATCTTTCTTATCCTTCAAGAATTCTCAGGAGGACTCAGCATGGCTCCTGCAAAGATGTCCTACCTATTGGTGTTCTTCAAGTGTATTAAAGAGACCATGGATAGGGTTAATCCAGAGAACATTATATTCTAGGAGTAATTAAAAGCTTCTGAGAAAGTACCTTACCAAACACTTCTGCGTAAGCATAGCTACAGTATGAGGGGATAGGCTGTCCAATTGATCAGCACATTAAAAAGAAACAGGGACATGAGAATATCAAGCATTTTGACAAGTGCTATTTAGTTTTGTAAAATCATTATGTTCAAAGATGGTCAAGGTCACCTATGTTCTCTTTCAGGTTTGTTCATGAGAGTAAAAACTAATATGGATTATGACAAACTCTAGAAAGTAATCTCTAAAGTTGATAATTGGAGATTCTTTCCCCAACCTGAAAAAAAAAAAAGTCCAAAGTGAGTTTTAAAAAACCTAAGATAGAGGGATGCATACAAGTGTAAAGGCTGTGGAAAGAGGACTACACAAATTTATGGAGAAACAATCCATTAGTGGAAATTAGCAGTTTTAGAAGTACCTAAAACCTTCCAGTTTAAAGGCACTCTGGACAACACTTACAGAAGACACACACAATGGGAACATTGCTGCTTTCACGCTCTGTTTGTGGGCTTCCTGGAAATATGTCTAGACAATGTTTTTCAGGTATTGGAGAAATTATAGAATACGGTAGACCAGCATCCTATTCATGACACATATTGGCGTAACTGGAGGTTAGGCCCATACATGTACACTTCCAGGTTTAATAGAAAGAGGTATCCAGTACCACCTTCCACAGGGCCCCCACGCCAGCAACAGATCTGTGGCAAGATACTCTCTGACTGTTGTCACATGCTTGATGAAGCAGCCAGGCAGAACTTACACTCTCCCAGCGTGGTGTAGGCTCTTGGTCTTAGTCTGAGCCAGTAGGATTCTATTGTTCTTATCAAAACAGAGCATACTTAAGCACAAAACTTCTAAGTGGTAGTGTCCTATCTCAATCCAGGCAGCAAACCAGAACTTACAGCTGCACAGGTGATACCCAAGGGATAATGCAAGCAGAGTAGCAAACAAAAGAACAGAACAGCTCAAAATCAGGCACTTACTTTTACTCAGTAAGCAAAAAGTAAACAGCATAAACAAGGTCCAACAGAATCCAAAGGCAGAACAAATAAGTCCAGCATCAACGGAATCCAAGAAATACAACCAGCAGGAAGATCTGTGACAACTCCTAGAGGGGAAGGGCTGTGCCTATATAGGTCATCAGCCTAACACAGCTGCTGCCTAACTAATTGCTGTCTCTTATAAATAACTTGAGAGCGGCACAAGTTCTCCCTTTGCTGTTTATGCTCAGCAAAGGTAGGTATAAGTAAGTTGTTTTCTGTATCTGAAGGAGCAGGACTGTCTGCTGGATCTGGCACTCTGTTCTGTTTTGGGGATTTGTGGCTCTGTAACTTCATCCTGTTCAGCAGGTCCTGGCATGTCCTCTCTTTCAGTCTCTGAGTCAGAGTCTATTTCTACTCTGAAAGCAGGGCATGATAGGTAGTATCAGAGAGAAATTCTATTTCTTGGGAAAGAAAACTTGTGGGTAATAAGTGGCAATGTGACAATACTTTAATTATCCCTCAAATGGTCTAGACAAATGGACTGTTTGTGCTGCTGCTCTTGCAAAATGTTCCAGTGTTATGGCTAGTGTAAAATGTAGTGACCAGAATGTTGCCCAGTGTGTGCTTTAGAGACCACATATTACCTGTCTTGTTCAGCTGCACCTGCTTGCAATTTGCTTCTGGGGTCAATTCAAAGTAACAGGAATTGTTTTATTTTGCTTTGGGAAAGTTTTATTTAATATGTAATGATGAAGCATTTGTGGTTCATGACATGCACTGGTCTTCTTCTGTTCTGATCCCTATCTTTCACCCTCCAGACTGAATTTGACTGAGATGGGGAACACCACATACATGTACCTTCCCTGCATTCTCCCCCTCCCGTGTTTTTGCCTAGGTACAGGGAAGGAATGCATATGCACCCAGGCAAAAGGCAAGCAAGTGGGAGAGGAACCCCACATGTAGAGAAGACACATACATGTCTTCCCTCCCATTCTCCTCCTCTCATTCCTTTACCTTTGCCCAGTGTGTGTTCCTTTCCTCTCCGAGGCCTGAACAAAAGGCAAGAGAATGGAAAGGGGGAACTCTGCCTTTTGCCCAGGCACAGAGAAGGAAGGCAGGCACACCAGAGCAAAGGGCAAGTGAGTAGGAGGGAGAGAATGGGGGAAAGACAGGCGCACACATCACAAACAATCAAATTTGTGAAGGTCAAACACATGAATGTGGAGAGAGGACTGTATTTTATTTTAGTTTTTTCTTCTCCATTCAGTGTGTAGCAATTATGCAGATGCTGAATCCCATGTCAGCAGAACACCATATACATTGATAGTTCTAGGTAATAATGTATCTGATTTAATGCAAGTTATCCCATATCTTATTTTAAGCTACCCTTTCTTCTCATGCTATATAAACCATTTACAAATGTACTGCTAATGGACTTCTAAATATGCATTATTCTTTGCATGTAGTAAAGGATTTTTCTCCTTAGAAATAAGGTAGAACTGTCAGTGTAGGATTTATTGTTGTCTCGTCACACACACACATATACATATGTAAACATATTATTTTTTTTCTGATGAGACAACTATCTATTTATCTAAATTTTAAATGGAATTCCTGCTAGATTAATATTTGGTTATTTTCTATATCAATTTATTGTTCTTTATTGAAGTACATCATTTTTTTATTTATTTATTTGTTGAATTTATATGCCACCTTTTCTCCCAAGGTGGAATCCAAGGCAGCTTCCAAAAGGTTAAAAAAGCATTAAAAGCATATAAACAGTTAAAACTTTAAAAGGCATATAAAATTATTAAACTAATAATAGATTTTTAAAAACAGTAAAAACAGTATTACAGTAAACTGTTGTTGAAATAGTAAATCTTAATAAAATTTTAACACACACACACACACACACAAGCTTCATTTCTGCATGGCTGCATATAGCATAGTAGTTCCATGTGCAGAACTATACTATGAGATGCCTTTTGCCATTGCCCCCAGACCTACCATAGAGCCTCTGAAGCCACTCCATAGTCGTTCCATGCCTGGTAGAGAGCAGAAGAGAAATGGGAGTGTCTGGCTATCTCCTTGTAGCCAGATGTGAAAGAAATACATCATCTGCTGAGGTCTACTAGAGTTCTCTGGAAGCAGCTGATGTAATCATTTCAGGTCTGGCTACAGGGACATAGGTTGAAGCTTCTATGATCCTACTTGCGACTTTTCACCAGACAGAGGATGGCCATGTCAGGAGATTCAGCAGCTTTGTGGTAGGTCAGGGAGGGGAAAGGGTTTTGTTTGCTGCAGAGGGAGAAAGGGAATACCAACTCAACAGTGACCACACATAGATATGCACAGGTGTAAGGGTAGCATGTCATAACAACAAGATGCCAGCGAAAGAAAACAAGCTTTAAGAATCTCTTCCCCCCTTTTTTTTTTAGAAGTCTGAACTTTTCAGTGGCAAACCAGTATTCTAACACAAGCTATATAAAATCCTAAGCATTTATATTATGTATTGTTGTAATTATCACTTACCTTGTGTGTGGTGTGGGTGTGGGTGTGTAAGAAATCTGTAATCCTAGAGTCTCTAGGGAACATCAAAGGGAATAATGGGGGGGCCTATGTCTTCACCAGCAGAGAAAGTTCCAGTCACAGGGAGGGAGGAACCATGTGAAGGTTCCCTGTAAGTAGCCCACAATATGGAACAGTTTTGAGGAGCTGGAAGCTAGGGAGGACAGGAGCTAGTCTAGTACTGCCCCCTTCCATTGGGGGCAGTATGATGACAGGAGCTGCCTCCTCTGATGGCAAATGAGAAGGAGCCCCAGTTGTCCCTCTTCAGACTTCTGTACTGCCTGGCAAGGCATTGGAAATAGTGGCTTCTCTGACAAACTTCTCTCCTCCACAAACATACCTGCTTAGCTCTGCTAGACACATATCATAATAATGAATGAACTGTTTTGCACAATTGATTTGAAGAGGATCTGCAAAATGTAACAGTATTATTATCTCCTGATTAGTCTACTAGGAAGCTTACTATAAATTGTGTTCCAAGGTACAGAGTAGCAGTTCTGCATTCTCTAGCTGAAAACACTTTTTTGTTGTTGTTTAGAAATGTAAGGTTTAGTTTCTCAACACTCTCTCTTTCTATTGCAGAAAGAGTTGTAATTTTTCTGCTATTTAGATCCCTTACTGAGTCCATTGATCAGATCTTCTCAACTTCAGAAATAATATGGATAGGGATCTGTGAGAGGACCTTTTCTATTGTATCACCTCAACTGTAGAACTTTTCTTCATCTGGAATTTATACGTTGTAAACCTTAGCCATATCTGCTGAGAAATAAAACCCTTTCAGTTCGAAATGAATCAGTCTCAGGTAAGTAACAGTTGCTGTGCTTATGAGAGCCAGTCTGACCACACCTTGGTATGACCTCAGTAGTGGATGGAAGCATAGTAGTGTCAGGGATGTACTTGGGTCAGCTTTACTATGTGAAAAATCAATACAAATAAGTGACTCCCAATGTAGATAACAACTACTGTTCAGTGACTTTGTAAGTGGCCCTGATAGCAGTTCTCAGTCATCAGAATCCACCCTTACTTTTCTCTTCATTCAGGACAAACAGGAGGTCAAACCTCAGTTCTAACAATTTATACTTACACACCAGCGGCATCTAAAAAGCAGTTGCCTGAGACCGTTAGTTGTGCTGTTTTGTTTCAGTTTGATTTTATTTTTATCTTGTCTCTGTGTTAAACTAGTGTATTTTGCCTTTGCTTTGTCAAAGTCTTTTTGGTGAACTAGTGTATTTTGGCTTTGCTTTACCTATTTTTAATTCATTCTTTTCTGATTGTAATTGTGTTTAATTCATGTGAGTTGCCTTGAGGATTTACACAGGACATAATGATGTCAATGTTTGTGTGTGAGTGGATGTGCACTAAACAAATAATTCCAAGGTTAATTATGAAAATATATTGTCATTATCTATTGTCTTGAATAACTCTAGCTGTATAGAGCATTCGAGATTGTGTTTTTCAGACTGACATGTTGACTTTTCTGAAGAGACAAGTCTAAGTTTCTTGATGCATGGAACACCAAAAACATGTTTTAAATGTATAGAGAATAACAGATTTTTTCCCTGATCATGCAGAGATGGTAAGAATATTTACATCAATTTAAATAAGTATGTTCAACAATGGCTGTCCTTTTTTAAAGGAGGAAATTAGAATGGATCCCCACAGCCCAATTATATCAGTTTGATCTGATTTTAACTGCCATATTTCCACCCTATGGAATCCTGAATTACTTAGAATTCTCTACTGCATACTCTTAAACTTCAGCATTAGAGCTCTCTGGCAGAGAATTCTAAATACTGCATGAAATGTCAAATTCCAAGATTCCATAGGTGTAACCATGGCAGTTACAGTGGGATCAAACTGCTGTAAATATATAGTGTGGGTACATCCTAAATTATACTGCTTGCTTGTATTGACATTGATTGGAAAGCAGTTCACTTTTTTAAAAGGACTGTGTTGATCAAGTGTTTTTTCCATGTTTGGTTTTTAAGAGTAAGATTTGGCTTATCACTATCTAAGGCATCCCAAAGTCTGTGAAATTTGCTGGTTTTAGATACTGGCTATTCTATTAATTTTGATTGTACCAAAAATTTCATTTTCCCACTTCCAGGTTGCATGTCTATAGATGGACTAAACTTCATTCCCCAGAAGTCTGCATGAAAATTTCTGTACATATTTTTATACAAGTTTCTGAATATATTCCTATTTGCACACAATGCTTCCTAGTGTGAACACTTTCTGCCGGCTTTATGCCCTAATGCAATATATTAGTGTGTGTTCTCTTCATCACTATAGTCTCTTTGTGTATACTTTAAAGAAAAGTATGCAATTTTTCATGATTGTTATTCTGTGAATGAGATTCTATAATTTTGAAACTCTGGATTTTCTTGCATAGGTGCATTTTGGTTTGCCTATGAAATCAATGACTCTGAATTTGGCAAGTTTCTCTAAGAATTCAGACCTTATTAATCCTACCCAATGCACGTCATTCTACATACACAGGAACATATGCAAGCTATGAGAGAATAATAAGACAATTTCTTATTTAGAATAAGAAAATATGTGAGGTTAATCCTAGTCTAAGGGCATATTTGGGGGAGTGAAGTCATAGCCAACCCAAATAAGAATTCTGCCCCCTAAATGAAATTCTCCTTCACAGTCCAGGTTTCTGACATTGCAGAAACAGTGGAGCTTTCCACACCCTACCTTTTCGCACAGATGTCTGGTGGGGATCCCAGCATCGGCTCTGCTGGGAGGGGAGCACAATGGGAGCACTCCCCTCTGGACCAGCTGGCTACATGGTGAAGGAAGCATGATGGCTACACTTCTTCCTTCCACAGAATAGCTGGGTACTTTCTCAGGCTGCACTGGGGCAAGAAGTACAGCCATTGCACTTCCTGGGCTTCCACAGGACAGGTAAGTCCATGATAATGGTGCAATCAAGGGTCATTGATGGGGGAAGCCCGTCAATGATTTAATATGTGATTGCGCTGCCTGGGGACAGGAGAAGGACAGGACTCTCATGATGTCATGCAGAAGCGTTGTCATGGTCCTGTCCTTCTCCCTCCCCATGGTGGGTTGGGAGGGTGGTGCAGAAAGGGCCTGAGACATTGAAAATCTTTCACATCTGGAATTCTTTTATTTGTTGTGCTGCCCTTCCCTTAGTAACTTTGCTTGCACCTTTTCTTTGGATTCCTAAACTATATTTCCAAATATTTAACTGAAGCTTTAAGTTACTGCAATGTTAAAAAATGTGGAAACTGATGAAAAAAAATCATTGGAGGACAGAATTTTTATGGCAGTGGAATGCTGTCATTTTGCCCTTCCCACATAGCCACAATACTCCCATCCAGAGTTGCTCTATGTGTGTGAAAAAATAATGATCTGAAAAGAAGATTGTCCATCATACGTGGAACTTCTTATGTAATCAGAAACCCTGATTTGCCAAGGCTGCATGTAAACAGCTGCCTCTTTACAAAATTATTCTTCGCGCAAAAAAAATTAATTTCAGAGGAGACAGTACTAGTAATTTCCCCCTACTTATATATGCCCTCCAAAATTTTGCATATGAAATCTAGGACATGTCTGACCAAGCAACATGAGTGTTTGGTCATGATGGAAACCATTATTATTAGGTAGAACAAACATGGTAGGAGAGGCTGCAGCAATTTGCTCTCACCTGAGCCTGCTCGAAAGAGCAGGTTTCCAGCCCCTCCTGTCTTCTTGTTCCTGCTGAGTAAATTGAATGCAAACTATTTTTGCACTTTGAATACAGTATGCAACAATAGAAGTAGGGGGAATGTTGGAGGAGGAGAGAGGAAGTGGTATATTCTAAAAGCAGCTGAGAAAAAGTAACTATCTCTGACAAATTGGAACAGCTAAAGGTTATGCTCTCACATTAACTCATATAGAGAGAGAAATATCTGAATTGGCCTAGGTAAAAATACAGTCTGGATTTGCAAAATATGTAAAACTATGTAAAAACTGAGTGGTTTTCCCCTCAGTCCAGGCTGAAATCACAGGAGTCAAATCAAGTGGAAAATCAAGTGGAAAATTTCTAAGATTAGATTGTTCATTCTGAAGTTCTAGCAGAGATGAATGGGTTAATTCAGCCATATATAGGATGTAAATTTTGAAGCAAGGTTGATATTTTTATTGTATTATTTTATAATAATCCTAATGAGAATCAATTACACAAGGAATAACCAGATTTCATAGAATAAATGCATGTTTATATATGTGTACTGTCACTTGGTCTTTCTAAAAACCATTTAGGCACTTGCAAAAGAAAAATATTGACATGTCTTTAAAAAAATGAAATCTTTCTTTCATCTTTCCCTCGATCTGTAGCTTAAAATAGAACTGATTTCTAACAAAATTAGTCACAAAGAAATTAAGTGTCTGCCACTGATATTTAAAAGACAGGTATCTTTTAATTATAGTTGAATATATGTCTAAGGTTTCAATCCTTATATGCCCTTAACTGGGAGTAAATCCACTGAGCTTAATGGGATTTGTTTATTTGAGTAAACAAATTGAATATTTGGGGATCTCTATCCATATATTGTTTTAATATGGATTTCCATTTACTGGATTTGTACTGTTCATTCCATATTACATGCACTTTTTCTTCATAATGAAGAGCATGTTCCATGGCAAAATTTGGTCTGATACAAAACCATTCATATAGTGAATGTGCCCTATGGAAACTTTGCAAGCCATAGTCATCCCAAAGCGGGTTGATTTTAAAAGTAATCCATTCAACCAGAAGCAACAATTTTACATTAAAATGAGCTACTGCTCCTCCTGGGCCTTGCCTCTCCCAAAAAGAAAGTGGACTTCTGATGAATCCTAGTTTTTATTTAGTTTCCTGTTTTCAGGGCTAGTGTGACCTGTTGTAGTCCTAGAGTCAGTAAATTGGCCCCTGAGCTCCTGCAACATGTTTTAGACCTTTGTGATTCATCTAAAAGGGAATCCTTAAAATGAGAAATCTGGAGTTCACTTAAGAATCCTGCTAAAAATAAACCATAAGTTCTGCTGAATCCAACCAGAGGCATGGTGGGTTCAGTTCTTGCTCAACAAAACAGAAGTACAAAGCCCCTTCAAAACGAGTTCTTCAGTGGTGTGAAAATGACCCAACATTTGTGGAAGTGTTTTGAGGAAGGGGTGCTGCCCAGGTGAAACCTCTTTGTTTTAGAAGCTAGTGTTTACATGACTGAACTAAAATGCTGTCCAGCTATTCAAATCACTTGAAGAACCTCGGCATTTCTTAAAGTAGGTCAATGATAAGTTACAGGATCTTTGGGCACAAATAATTAGAAGATAGCAGATAATTAGCATAGCAGGGGGTTGGACTGGATGGCCCCTGCAGTCTCTTCCAACTCTATGGCCCTTTTCGCATGGGCTTTCTCTCGCGAAATAGCCCCGTGTGCCTCGTGGGAGTGGGAGCGTCACTGCACACAACGCATTCCCACTTCCGTGGTGCTCACGGGGCTGAAGTGGCGCTTGCAAGTATTCTTTTTATTTTCGGCTTCAAGCCGAAAATAAACGGTGCTCGCGCAAGGCTCCTGGCAGCGTCCCGCACTTACTGGAGTGTAGAGCGCCACTGCAGGTGGGCCTGTCACGCTTCCTCCCCCAGCTCTGCCTACAGCTCCCAGGGAGCGCTGCGGAAGCTGGGGGAGTGGCTGAAGAGCGCCTGTCGCGGAAGAAGACGCCAGGTGTGGTAAGGAGGAGGGGGAAGCGGCGGCCTTTCGGGAGAGGCTTATTGCGCGAGCCGCTCTTCCCCCTTGCGCAAGCCGCTCTTCCCCCTTGCGCAAGCGCCAGCGCTGCAAAAAGGGCCTATGATTCTATGAATTCTGGCGTTTGAATTTGCTAAATACTGTACCCAACCTCTTATCTGCCATGAGATCATGACAGTTGCATTCAAAGCAGTGGGGAGACACTGCAACGTTGAAAAACCCATCTACGTGTCTCCATAACACACATCTATCTCTGTGTAAACTTACACCACAGGTGGACAAATTGGATGTTTTCTGGCTCCTCCCTTTCAGAGTATAATGACAAAAAGCTGCATCTCAGCAAGCATCATCCACGGGCCACATATGATGTTACAGCTGTGTGGGAGTTTCTGAAGCTTTGGAGCCTTAAGCATCTCCACATCTGTTCATTAAAAAAAAGGGGAGGGGACCCAGAGCAGAGTCTCAACAGATGCTTTTCCTGCTATTTTTATTCCCTTGCTCTTCCATAGTATAAGGCCAGATATTGTAAAATATCGGTCAGAAGAGCATTTGTATTAGTGTGAAAATGTTGCTGCAAAAGTAATTTGCAGACAGCAGCAGTTTCCTGACTCTTGTTGGGCTTTGTGGTTTCCCTGGACAGCAGCACTTCTTGTATTTGCAGCTCAAAGCTTCACTTAAAGCAGTGAGGAGGAAAACTAATCTTTTGTGCTTGCTTTTCTTCAGTGGCCCTGTCTCATATACTGATCCTAATGGGGCGGAAATGGGCTCAGCTGCCTAATTCTATTAAAAACTCTGGCTGTTATTTGCACATGGATGGTCATATGCTTGCTTGCAGCCTTGTTGCTATAATGCCATAGCAAAATGGAAGTGAGCCAAAGTTCCTTTCTGTCTGTCTGCCTACAGTGGCACACACAAATACAGAAACCTTTCCATCTATTTGCTGTGGGAAAATTGATTATACAGAGTTGGAGTTCAAAAGATACTAACTCAGTAATTTCTCTCTGTGGATCTATCCTAAAGGAAGGATCATTGAGTTCAGTGGAACTGTTGATGTTGTCTGCCTTCAATTTGTTTCTGACTTATTGTGACCCTAAGGCAAACCTTTCATGTTTTTTTTTCTTGGCAAGATTTGTTGAGAGGGAAATTTGCCTTTGCCTTCCTCAGAGAATGAGAAAGTGTGACTTGCCCAAGGTCAGCCAATGGGTCATTGGAAAGAGGAATGCAGCTATGAAAGTATAAGGTTATTTCCTAAAGTGAAACATGATAGGGGTCATCCATTCTTTGTTCAGGGATGCCATAAGGGGGAATAAGAAAGCTAGTGTAACATGCATAGTTCTGGGCTGAGATTTTGGAGATCTAAGCTGAAGTCATCACTGACCCATGAAGCTCATTAGGTCACCTTGGGCCATTCATTCATTCCACTTCTCTCAGGCTCATCGGTTATTGTGAGGGATAATGTAGGGAGCGGGAGGGCCGTGCATAAGCACATAAGACAGAAGGTGGAATACAAGGGTAATTAAAAAAAAGTAGATTATTCTTAAATCCTGTTGGGGATGTTAGTGGTGAGGGAAAGTATTTCATTTAGGAGGCAGAGTGGTATAGTCTTTCCCATAGATTGTATTAAATCTTGAGGGGCATACAGATTTAAAGAACTGTCATCTCCTGCTTGAACATGTGGTGATCAGCTCATACAAACTTAAGTTGTACTTAAAGTTAAAATTAACATTTTTTAACATTTTACCCCAAGGTCACCCAATATTCCCCTTTCCCACTTTTTGTGGAAAGCAAGTGGCCATGCACTACAAAATGAATATTAGGCATGTCTTTAGTGAAAATGAATTAGTTGCTTAGAAGGAGAGATCATGTTTTAGTAGGCACTCCAATTACTATTTTTCAGCTTTCTCTGCTGAGTAATAAGAGTGACAATGAATTCTGAGAGCTGAGGAGTGACCATTATTAAATCCTATACCAGGGATAGGAATCAATGATATTCTACATATTGTTGAACTGTAATTCCCATCATCTCTCACATTCACAACTCTGGCTAAGGTTAAGTACCTGGAGGGCATGTGTCTCACATTCCTGCTCTGTAATGTCCCTAAAAGTCTATGCTTTCTCCTTCTATAATCTATTATTGTTCTAACTACCTCATTCATGCCTCTTCTAATTAAAAAAACATGTTTGGGACATGTTGATTTCATTTGTTTTTACTGAGTCTTGTGACCATTTCATCAGTTTATTCACTTTTCAGTACAAATGAGGCTTGCTGTTACTGGTGTGTAATGTGCAAAGCTGAACCTCCTGCTATGTTGAATTTTGCATTATCTCAGATCATGCCCTGGAAATGGAAAGATTCAATAATGCATTTCTTACCATGTGACTGTTGAAAGATTGTAGGTATTAGAGGCATTTAGAATCACTTACAGACATTTTCTGGGCAGGCAATTAATCCATTGAATTTTTGAAGAAAGCTTCTGAGTTTTCACCAAAGTATGCTTGGGCTTAAAAAGAAAGACTGTGACTTAAAATATACTGGATTTTGTCAAGGCCATAATAATCTCACTCTTGTGACCCCACAAGGCTTCTCAAAAAATCACATTGGGAGTATTGGTTCTGTAAGTTTGTTTCCTTCAAAGGGTTCTATATTCATTTAAAGGAGAAGAGAATTCTCCACCTTTCTTATAAAATTGTGCTTTTTTATTGAAATGGAGGAGAGGTTTTTTCTTTCTGTAGTAACACCAAGACCTCATCAAGGTTTGTAGGCCTTAGGCACTCTTGTATTCGACTCCCTGCCTCATAGGCTCTACATTTTTGGTTAATCCTATTTTCGTAGGCCCTAAATTTTTTGTAGGCTCTACCAAATGGATAAAGTGGCTCTGAGTAACAGCATTCCCATTTGGTATTAATGAATGAGAACATGAATGAAAACATGCACAAATGACACAGATAGTCATAGATATGCAAACATAGGCCCTTTCCACACGTGGAGGAAGAAACGGGGTAAAACGTGCAGAAACGGAGCTTACCAGAAGCCGGGTAAGTCCATCGCCACGAGGAGCAGCGCAAGTTCGCTGCTCCACACTCCTGCGGTGTCTGGCGGCGTCCAGCGGCGTCCAAAATGGTGGCTTATGACTGGCGGAGGCTCTCCACCAACCGGAGAAGCCCGCCCCCTGGCAGATCTGCAGGCACGCACTTGCGTGTGCCTGCAAATCTACACCGGGACGCTGCGACGGGGTAGAACGGGGCTGCATGCTCGTGTTTTATAAAAACCACTTGAAAAGTGGTTTTTAAAACACACGTGGCGCCACCACTTCCAGTCGCTTCAGGGCGGTTTGAGGTGTAGAACCTCAAAATTATAAATGCCCTAGCGCACTCCATGGTGTAGACGACCTCTGTTAGAGGTCGCTCTACACCGTTTTAATTACCCCGTGTGAAAAGGGCCATACATACATAATATGCAAGTAAGTCTACTTATTTTTCCCCTACATTTTATGGCATACTGATTGCAATCTTACTCCCTTACAAGGGAGTAAGCCCCAGTAAATTCAGTATAACTTATTTCTGAATAAATGGGCTTAACATCTAACTAAAATTGGAAAATTGAGATTTTCAATGTCATGATATGCCTCTACCAATGAAAAACAAACACCTAAGACCTTGGTCACAGGAGGTTCAATACAGGTCAGGCCTCTATTTCAACATATGGGTGGTAGCCAAACCTCTTCTCTTGATAACCTGCTCGTTCTTTCAACTGCTGAAAATCTCTCTGACCCCAGAGATGTCTCTTTTGCTTCTTTGTTTGGCTTTATGTCTTCAGTGTATGGCCTTGGGTATAAGCTCTCAGTCCATATAGATGTTTTGTTTAGTCTAGATGACAGTGTGTTTTCAAGGGTTGCCCCAGCTGCTCCACATGGAAATCTCCTCTGTAGATTTTTGTATGTTAAGGACAAAGATATACTGTAGATTTGTATTCATATTCAGTTCTGTGTGGCTACAAATGAAACTACAATCAAGAATCTGATGAGGCAGGGATCCTAGTCATAGGGAAGGTTGTAAATGCATTCAGTTCCTCCATACAAGTCTTAGCACAAAGTCTGTAGTGATCTTTAAACATGTTCACACAGCCTGCCATTGGAAGCAGGTTCTGTGCTGTTTACACACATGAAAACATCCTTTTAGGTATCATACATGCAGATGAAGCACCTACATATTTTGTGTCCTCACTGGAAAGGAATCTGCTTCTGACCTCTCTTCATCAATTTACCACTTTCAGCATCAGTCCACTGAGTTAGTACCATTCCCCAAAGCATTGTCTCCTTCTCTCTTCTTTCTGTCTGTTTGAAGCCTTAGATATTACAACCTTCTTGTCATCCTTGACACCATCCCACTGTACTTTCCACCTTCTCTGATGTACCATTTCTTCCTCTTACTCTTCACTAACTGTCACCATTTGATGCCTTTGCTCATGTTTTCCCATAGCTGAATGAACCTGGAAAAGAATAAAAGTGTTGGCTCCTTTCTTTCCTTATAATAACGTTCTCTTCCATATTGGCTCCCTAGTTAAGCAGCAGTAAAACATCATTTTGATCTGCATCAGCCTTAGGAATTCTTAGAATCTCCTATCTACTTTTTGATGCTCAGCAAGGCCTGTCCTCTGTATCTAATCTCATTTCTCTTTGTCCACAACTTTTCCTCTCTCTACATTGCAAATATTTGAAACCGTCCTATCTGCCCAGTCTTCCAATTCCTCACCTTCCCCATTTATCAGTTATTCCTGCTCATACATCACCTTCCACACTTTCTTTTCCACTTCCAGAAAAGAGTGGTACCTTTATTGGACAATCAGAATGCACAAGACACAACATGCAAGCTTTTGAAGTTCCACTGGCTTTCTCATCCAGCAAAGGATGTTTAAAAAAAAATACAGGAGAAAAAGAAAAAGAAAAGGGCGATGGTGTTGGAGTCACAGGCCCACATTTTGTAGCAGATGTTGTCTCTGTTGTAGTTTAGTTTGTTTGGAGGGATCTCAGTGTAGGCAGAGGCCACTCCCTTCTTAATATGTGGGAACTGAGACAAAGGACAATAAAATACAAGATTCAGCAGCAGCTTCAATCAGAAAGCATAGAGAAGAGGACGGTGCTCTTGGAGAATGGTAGTACAGTAGACCCTCCACACTTGCAAGGGGTATGGGCACAGAACCCATGTGAAAGTCAAATAATCACAAATAACTTCCCCCTCCCAGTGAACACTTCCTCCTCCCTCATTATTTCTGCTGCTGTGGCCTGGGGGAAAGGCAGAAGAGTGCAGGGAGAAAAACCTCCTCCCTTCCAGTCTCATGCCTGTTGCCTCCATACCCTGCCTTGTTTTTGTGCTCCTGCTTGGATGACAAGCAGGAAAGTGAAGGAGAAAGAAGTTTTTTCCTACTGCGCTCTCCTGACTGCCGCCTGTGCACCCTTCCTTTCTTCTGCATCCTGGTGACAGGGAGAAGAGTACAGGAGAGCAAAGATCTTTCCCCCTGCACCATCCTGCTATCTACTGCAAGTATGACCATGCGGGTGACGGGTGGGGGAGTGTAGGGGAGTGAAGATCTTTCCCTCTGCACTCTCCTGCCGGCCACTGACAGCACATCTGCATGGGTGACAGGTGGGGGCACAGAGGGGAGTGAAGATCTTCCCCCATCCCTGTGCCTGGGCAAAAGGCCAGAGAATGAGAGGGGAAGAATAGCGGGGAGGCAGGACACTTTGCGAATAATCTAATTTGTGAAAGTCAAACCCATGAATGTGGGGAAAGGACTGTAATTCAGTGAAGTGATGCTCAAAGTGATAAGTTGATAAAGTGTGTTGGTAGCAGGGTTGCAGCAGGTTTTCCTTTGTCACAGTATTTATTCAATTCTTCAGTATAAATTATAATTATCATTCAAGTTATTCTGGGTATGGTGTATGATGGGATCTTGTAGCACCTTTTAGACTGAGTGAAAGAAATTGGTAGTATAAACCCTCATAGACTTAAGTCTACTTCATCAAATGCAGGAAGCAAAGTGCCTAGGAGTAGACTTTTGTAGGTATGAATGTGCAAATGTGAATAGCAATAGAAATGCAAAACTTGTGGATATGCTGATAACTGACAAGTTCAGTTTTAATAATGGTTGTTGGGGGACAAAAGCAGGAAGAAAGATGTTTCCCAAAGCCAAGGTGAGTTGATATGAATGGCAGAGACAGTTGCTGGAATGTAGTGTGATGCTGGCTAAGAACTAAAAGGAGAGGTGATAAACAAGCCAGCAGACCCTCAGGAGGCTGGGGAGTTAACTAGTGTTATAATATGTGTAGTATGGCAGGAAATCATTGCCCCTGTTCAACCTGCTGTCAATGGATTGGAGTTTATAGATATATTTCAGTTCTACTATTTCTTTCCAATATTCTGTTTTGTTCTATTTTGTTTGAGGACCGGCCAGAAAGATTGAAGTGTTCTAGTTTTCTGCAACTGGCTTCTGTGTATTACCATTCCTAATGCCTAATTTATTCAGGGCATAGTGTATGAAGGAGCAATAACTAAAATGGATCTGTCTGAAATGTTTTCTTCAGCTAAATAGGCTGGGTCTTTATGGAAAACCAGATTACATAGTGGTGCCACCAGAATTTGTTGTTGTTTTTTTATTCAGAGTACAAATTTGCCTGGCTTGTAATGTAGTCAAAATATACTACTTTTTCAAAGGGTTTTTCTATATTTCAGAAAGAATGAAATTCAATTAGCATCTAGGACTTTGAGAACAAGAAGCTTCAGGTTAAGACATGATAAAAGCAGTACAATCTAGAACTTTTTGAGACAAAAAAAATCTTTTTAGAGGGAACTAGAACTCCTGAATAAAATTTTTGGCTGAAAACATGGAGTTGTCCTAGCTATTAATACTGCAATTGCATGACCAGTGACACATGTTAAGTAATCAGATCTCCCTAATTTGGTCATAGGTGTGCATTCTATTTTACTTTGATAGTGATTTATGAGATGTTTTTCAGAGGTTCTGCCATAGGTTCACAACCCAAGATAAGTAAATCACAAGTTATTCCATGTAGACCACTATTTTGCAAACTAGTTAATGTGGCATCTCACAGTTGGAGAGATTTTGTAACATAGTTGAAGAGATTGAATACTGTGAATTTATGTGTCTGCAACATTAGAAGAATATGTGGCCCCATGGAAAATGGGCAGAGCTTGGAAAGTCACCTTTGAAAAGTAATTGATTTGAGGCATAGCTGTAAGTACCCCACTCCCAAGGAGGTTGCTAGCTTCTTTTTTTAAAAGGTAACTGTTCCCTTTCCTGTTCCTCTGACATTATTTAAGTGTTCCTTTTAGTCAAATTTTGTTAGATTTTAAAAATGTGAATGGTATAAGCCTGTGGTACAAAACAGAGTGTCCTCCTGTCCACCACATCACTCTTAAAAATGTATGGTACAATATGGAACAACACATGAACTGTGAGATATTTTTGCTCCACCATTTAATAAATGACTTTAAAAGTAATTTTTTCCAGTTTATTTTTATTAAATATTACATAATAATAAAATCATAACGTACATATTGTTCTAATCATGTTTTCTTACATTTAGAAATATTTACATATTTTTGTGGAAATGTGTTTCATTTTTCACCACCTACGTTCTACTTTCCATATCCTGTTATTTTATTACATTTCTTTGACTTCCATGTCCTCTATCCTAGAGTCTTTCCAGTGCTACTTTATTTTATGAAACTCCCCAATACCTTCTTTAGCAATACACAAAAGCTTGCCTATGACTTTCTCTAATTCAACTTATCTCGTTTTGACTTTACCCTTTCAAAATGTTCTTTCTTTATTGTACATAATGTTAACATTCTCCAGTGTATATAAGTTCTCCCCCTACCAAGTACTTTCTCACATATATATGTTCTTATATCTTCGTTTTTATTGATAGCCTCTATCTCGATGTCTACTTCTGTACAATATCAAAATCAGTCCCAGTATCCTTTTCCCTTCATAAATTTTGTTACTTGTTGCCACTCTTTCTCAGTTGTATCTGTATGTTTCCCTATTTGAAAGTTGCGGTTATACCATGAAAGAAGGGAAGTTTCCCATCAAGTTATCATCATAATGTGATAAACTCATTTCTTCACTTGGACCTCTCCAAACTGACTACAGTCCCATTTAAAAACCATGTTTTTCATCTCCATTGTTATATGTTTTAACTGATTTTTTTTTTCAATTTGCTATTGAATACTTATATTTTTATGATATTTAATGGCTTCCTTTTTTTTTTTTTTGGTTATTTGTTAATCTGTTAGAGACCCCATGTTCTTGTGTGGAGATAAGCCCCAAAGAGTCTTTCGGTAGATATGATTAACATGGTGATGGTGGTGGTGGGAGCAGCATTCCCATCAAAAGTAACATGCATATTTTAAGTGTTTTGTGGAGTTGTGACCACCCAGGAGGAATGCAGCATATTTCTTTTTTCTGCTCAGAGCACTTTTTTTCTGCTAACATGATGCTGTTGGAACAAAACATTATATGAAAAATGGACATCATGGATGGAAAATTCTTCTGTTCACCACAAGACTTTGGCCAAAACAGGCTCTGGTCAAAATGGTTCTTAAAACCAACAGTTAAATGGAGTTGCAGAAAGAGGTTCCACTACCACAATATGATGTTCCCTCAAAATCTTACCATGTAATTGAGGGGCAAACAACAGGTAATGTGATCACTCTCTTGTTTCACCACTCAATAGTAGCCAATGAGTGCGGCATCAGGATGTTTTCAGTTCAACTTCTACTTGAGCCATGAACTCAACTTCTACTTGAGTTTATTTATCAGGGCAGCTAAGAGTATATCTGTCAGCTTTGGCTTTCTTGTCTCACCTATCTGCAATATATGAATAGTAATACTGGCCTACCTGACAATCAGTGCAAGGGACGGGTGTAATAAAGTATCTAAAGTGCTTTGAATATTCAGGAAAAAATTCTGGATCAGTGCTGAACTGCATAATAGTTTAAAGAACATAAACAACCAAAGCACAAAAAGGTTAGCAACATTACAGTTTCACAGTCAATTTACAAGTTCCACAAAAAATAATTCCAGTATACACCATGGAGGAATAACCTTTTATAGTAACCACTTCAATAAGATCATGTTCCTATCTGTTAATTAATGAAAGTAATAATAATTGGCATAGTTTCTTCTTTGAAAGTGTTTATGTTTGTGATGAAGAAGCAGAATAAGCAAGGCATGTAAGCAGTTTCTGTTTTTTTTTCCTTATTAGCATTAGCTATTTGACATAATCATCCTTTCCCTGGGATTGTGTTGTACTTGTTCCTTGCAAGCCATCATTGAATAAACGTTTATCAGCTGAAAACTGCTGATATAATATTGGCAGAAGGCTGTTGTCAGCAACTTCTGTAAATGGACACTAGAAAGATAAAAATCATATGAACAGGCATCCCTTGTCTGGCCTTTAACAAGTAATGTCCTGAACTATGAATGTTTTAAATTGCTTGAAGGAATATTAAATCCTAGAATGGGAAACTATGTATGCAAAAATTCATTCTCATTAGTATACCTAATTTGTGTGCCTAAAAACTCAATTGCTCATTTGTTGTGTTTGAATAGGTGGTAAATTGTTAAGTGAAAAATGCTAAGCCAGTCATTGCAAGCTGTATTAGCCCCCACTTAAAAACAAAACAAAACCTATTCAAACAAGACACCAAGATGTCAAAACTGAATGCAAAATGGCTCCTTATGTCTTTCAGGAACTGGAAAAATGCTTTTACAGTCACCAGTGTTTGTGGGGGCTTAAGGCAATGAGTGTCTCCAAAAACAGCCTAGAGGCTGCATGTGGCCCACAACCCACACTTTGCCCACTCATGGGCTACTCTTTTGAGTTCCCCAGAATCACTTTGGCTGGTATTCCATTGATCAGCTGGAAGGGAAGGAGATAGCAGAGATTGTGTACATGAGAAATAGTCTCTTTTTCTACCTAGAAACAACCTTGACCATGCTGCATCTGTGGTGGTAGCCTGGCAGAAGCTGAAGAGAAGAATCCTTTACTTTTAATTTGTGTTTACTGTGAATTAGGGTGACATAAAAACAAATGTTTTGCCCATGCAGACTGAGCAATAGAGAACAAAACCACAGCTATGAAAGAGAAATGCTTATCAACAGCAGCAATTCTTTGCTTTTCCTCATTGTTTTTAGCCCCTGTATAAATCAACAGAATAGCAATTACAAAGAAGCACTTCCGCTTAAGTGACTGCTTCCACAGCCTTCATTCCAGTAGCTTATTATGCATATTTGTATGTGGGCTGTATTTTTCACAGTCTACATGTTGGATCAGATTCAAATTACACCACTACACCCTTCTGAGTTATGGAAGCTTATTGACTTCAAAATATTGATGATACTTGGAAAGGACCATCATTTGTTTTACTTTATTTTTTAAAGAAAATTGCAAACAAGGTGTATTACTCTCTGCTTTCCAAAAACACTGACCAATCTGTCTCTCAGTGTAACCCCATTTCCATTAACTTGTTAATCATTCTTCTGTAATTAATCATTGCTGTAATTAATACTGTACATTCCTTACTCAGTTTTGAAGTAAAACCCAGTTCTGTGAATATTATGATTAATACTCTTAATAAAGTCAGTAACTGTCTTTTACTTTTTGCCAGCTTGTTTTTAATTATTCTTTTCAATTCTTAAATATTTAGGGGGAAAAGAATGCTAGGGAAGAGCTAGTTGTAAATCTTTACATGATACGTCTGTATAGTTAAATTTTAAAAAAGTACATGGGACAGAAACATAAAACTCAAATGCGTGAATGCTTTTTCTGAAGAAAAGAAAAAAAATCTACGCATTTTTTTTTAATGGGGGCAAGTTGGCTTTCACCTGCATAAGATGACGCTTGTGCTCACGGAGACCGTTATGCACTAGACTGTTATAGTGCTATTATTCCACTTTCAACATCCTATGGAATCTTGGAGTTTGCAGTTTAATGACAGCCTAAAGTACTATATTGTAGTGCATGACTAGAATTTGCAGGAAGCAGGATTTGCCCTGCCACCATGCCATGTGTGACATAGGAACTGGGATTTTCCCAGGATGTCCTTCAGTGTAACACTAAAACATCTGGTCAATGGGATGGGTGGATGGCAGATCCTTCAAGCTAACGTATTGAACACTCTTGCCATAACTTTTCTATCAGGAAGAACAAATCATAGCCAATGTTCTTCTACATTAACTTCAGGATCTCCTTCTATTCTCCAAGGAAAATAATCATTAGACACCTTTAACTGAGAAGACCAAATGCAAGTTTAAAAAAAAAATCAAAAAGGCAGCATTGGTTCCCTGTATTATTTCTTCCTTGGTCCAATTGTCCACCCCTTCTGTGGCACATACACTTAAATGCTTCCAGATAAGGGAGGTAGGATGACCCCAGAATTGTGAAAAGAATGAACTGGCTCTGCCTTTTTCTAGGTTATCAGTGCTGTTTTTACTACATCTTCTGGAAAAGAAATAGAACTGCAGATTAGTAGAAAAATTGAGCAGAACTGATTATGTTTGCATAAATGGAAAAAAAATATGATAAGGCCCAGAAGCACCCTGATGATTCATTCCTTCTCTAAAGTGTCAGAACACTCTTCATACTTCTGGTTCAAATTCTAGTGTAAGTTTTATTATTTAACTGAAGTTTACCAATATGACAATGGTTGGAATGGGGTTCCAGTGGTGTGATGTTCCCTCCAATGCATAGAACTATTTAGAGTCTTGATTTCCACCATTACATTGTATCTTCCATCCCACATTCCTGAAGACACTATAAAGGGCAAGGTAGTTCTCAATATGATAGACAATATTCACAAAATGAATAGCTCTATAATAACTAGAGAAGAGTAGAGATTCATTTGACCAAGGAAACAAATGAACAGCATTATTTTTATGATATTCCCATGGAAATTGTTAACATGTGCCCTTTGCCTCTGTTGTCTTAATTCTAGCAGTCAGCCAGCAGAGATATGAAGAAGCTACTGCTTGCCAGAGGAAGTTCAGTGTTTTAATATAATAAAACAAAAAAAACTAGATCACTCACATACAGTGAATGAATAGCCAACCTTGCCAGTCAGACTGACTTAATGGGGTAATTTCCAAGAAGGATTTGTTAGTCTGTTGCAGTGAAACTCACACACAGAGAATCTTATGACACTTAAAGGCTAATATGTTTTATCAGATATAAGCTCTGGCAAGCTGCAGCCCATTTCCATCAGCTACATGGAGTAATGCCTCACTTGACAGACTATTATACACGTGCTTGGGTGAGGCCACATTCCAACCATCTGCTGAAGTGGGCTGCTATCCACAAAAGCTTATGCCAAATAAAACTTGTTGGTTTTTAAGATGCTACAAGACTTATTGTTGGTTTAGTTCTCAAGCTGTTTTTCCTTTCATTTTCCAGCCTCAGAACTGACTCAGAATTGGAAAAAAAGGCAACATTCCAGACTTCCTGGCTATGTAAAATCTCTCCTAGAGAATGGAAGGAAGACATTGAGGTTGAACATTTATATACACAGACACAGACACAGACACACACACACACACACACACACACACACACACACAGAAAGAGAGAAAAACTGGGTAAAATAGAGATCTTTGGATCACAGGGAAACATTTCCTGCCTGATTGAATTCTGTCTCTATTAACTCAAAGCTCACGTACTAGTATTTCCCAAAATATTTCTCTGAGTTTCACATATCAACTGTTTATAAAAATGGAGCTTATTTCTGTGCTGCTGATTTAGCTGACTCCTGGAGAAAATCAGATCAATTTGGATTTGTTTGTACCAGACTAGATTTAATTAGATTGGCCTAGTTCAGTTTCAGGGCAGAATAGCGCAATCCAAAATGATCCAAACTGATCTGGCAATTTTGGGAAAAGGTAGACAGTATAAGAAAAATGCCAAGTTGATATAACGCAGATGGTGGAAAGGGGAGCTGGTCTTTGATAATTGACAGCTCTAACATACAGTCTGAGTGATTGCACTCTGCAGCAACAAAGTTCATGATGAGGTACTGTGCAAGATCATTCAAGACATGTAATCAATTATTAACTATATGTCTTCGTTATTTTGCTAGATTTAGTTATGTTACCATACCCTACCATCCCTCCTACGAGGTATGCATTTTCAGAAATCGGACATATTAATGATTGAAGAACATGGTCGGGGTTATGCTGACCAGAAACATGTTTGGGGCCATGAAAGTTCAGATAGGATTATGTGGAAAATCCCAGCACTGATGGGTTTGGCTAATCCCTTCACTGCCTCAGGCAGCTGCCCTTGTTGACTACAATCAAAGACAAACTGCCCAAATTTGTGAGCAGAGACCATCCTTTGATCTTATCCTACAGAGATCTTCCCTATACACCCTACCTGACCAAACATTAAGAAATTGTCTTGAGTCTTATCAATATTTTGTCATGCCAGAGTTACAGCAATCAGCCCATTCCAGACCCCTTTGTCAATCCTGTGGGAAAGACTTTTCGGCTTTGTCAACACACCCCTTCAAGGTGTGAAATAGTGTATAAAAATCCTATCTTTGTCTCTAGCCAATCATACTATGTAGTACATAGTGTGCCCCAGACTGCTGTTCCTCCATGCTACTCTCAGACACTGTCTGAGCCCCTCTTCTGCAACCTCCTTGTTCAAGACTGGTAACTATCACCCTTTCCACCCCTAATCTTTCTCTGTCCAGGCTTTCTCACCTCACTTTCCAAAAGCCTTGTATGGTTCTCAAGAGTGTCTGATTTATCATATGTTTGTCAATTCAAACACAATATTTTGTTTAATTTTAACTGGAGTCCTCTCTAGAGTTAGTACTTGCATGCATAGCTGAAAAGATCCTGCTGTTATTCTCCTCTCACAGACCTCCTTTGAGCTCTAATTCCCAATTCTATGAAGATGCTGACATTGCAGGTGGAGCCCAACATTCTTCACCTCTAAGGTTAACATTTATGAGCAGCAGATAGGTAAAAGATCTATGGTTGGTTTTTGAGTGCTTGTTGGTTGTCATCTGATTCCCACCTCTCTAAGTCTGTCTTCATTTTCCTGTATTTTATCTTGATCTTAAACTTCTGTTCGCTTTTCTTATTAAATGCATTAATTTTAGTAGTACTATGTTTATAATTTAGTTAGTGAAGATGATTCCCCCCCCCCGAATGACGTTAATTGTTGTTAGGCATCTGATTTTTTTTCTCATTGTAATTCCTTTTTATAATTATTTCTCTAATTCTTTTGCATATCTGCAGTTTTGTTATTCCAACAAGCATAGTTATTTAATTCATAGAAAAAAACACTTTTATTAGTAGTCCATGCTTCACCACTTACCTGACAGATTAGATACCAGAGCTCTGTTGGAAAACAGAATTGGTTGAAAAGCAGAACTCATGTACTGTACTGCATGAAGCAAGAAAGATTTACTTGTTACTGACTTTGTGCACACTGCTTCCAAAATTTCTCAGCCAGCTTAGCCCCCTTTTTCCCCACTCTCAACTCACTTTGCAAAGAGCACACATGTGCAAGCAGTTCCAAGCAAGCCTCCATAGGCAAGAAGAACTGATGGAAGAGTGGAACCCTCATCAAATTAATTGAACTTGCCCTTAATTTGGAAGGATCAAAAGAACAAGTCATCAAATAATAGGGCATAAAAAGTTGGGGGCTTACTGTAGTAGTAGTTAGTAGTAATGTTGCTCATTTAATTCATATTTTGAAGTATAGCAAACATGATTATTTTGATTGAGCAAGCAAACTGCTAAATTTAACTTCCATTACATCTTTGCATTAGTTAAAGACACGTAATCACACTTTTACAGTTTTAAGCATTGTTATTACAACTGATTATTTAATTCAATTAATGGTGAAGCATTGCCATAGCAGTAATACAAATCCATATGGTACCCTAGGGCAAAAAGGAGACAAATTGATTTGACTTCACTCTCACTTAGACTTCTAAGGAGCAGTAGTTCAGATGACAGTGGGAACAATCAATCATCTTTGTCCACAGTAAAACTTGTAGTAGTTTAGGCCAGTGGTACTGGGCCATGTCTGCTTCTACTGCCAGGCAGTCTCGTGCAAAGCCCTAGTTCATGCATTCTGCACAGAAAGCTTACAACTCACTTAAGTAAATCCTTTTCACAGTCTGGGATCAAGAAGAAAGACTAAACTTAATACAAGTGATGTGAACAATAGACATTTTAAAATAACACTGATTGCTTTTTTTTTCTTCCCACAGGATTTTACTTAAGTGTGACCATATAATTTGGAAAATATTTTTTGTTTCTTTCATTTTTTTCAAGTCTTATTTCTTTTCTACACAAACAATTTTAAAACAGTTTATGGTTATGGTTTGAAAAAAGAAAAGAAAGACAGTTGTTGTCTTGGTTTCTTTTCTGTTCAATTCCTCTAGCATTCTGAGAATCTTAAAAATCAGTTCTGCTCTTCTTTCATTACTGAGTGTTCTGTAGTCTGTGAATCTGATGGAATATATTATACAGCTTGCTTATTACAACATGGTAATGAGTTATTTTCCCCAAGAACAAGCTGAGAACAAGCAAAGAGAAGAGGATATATTTTCACTCTTTTATTTTTAAATCAATCTAGAGTCAATAATCAAAAGTGTGAAAAGAATCTAGTCAGCTTCAGTTCTTGTAACCAGAAGGCTTCTTTGCACTCTCATGTGTAGGGTGTACACTGGAGATGGACAGATCAGGTTTTTTCTTTAACAATGTTACTTAAATATGTATTCAATAAGGGTAGAGGACAAATTTGTTTTATTCATATTACAGTGCATTTTTAAAAAATTCATACATCCGAAACATAATAATGGTCATGAATGCATTTTGTAAAATCCATATATGGATGTATATGTTGAGGCGGGGAGAGAGAGAAAGAGAGAGATAAAATGTGCAAACATATATGCATAGGAAACATTATCACCCTTTAAGTCAGACTTATAGTATTTTCTTGGCAAGATTTATTTAGAGTGGTTTTGCCATTGCCTTCTTCTAAGGCTGAGAGAGTATCATTTGGTCAAGGTCCTCTAGTAGATTTCCATAGTTGAGTGGGGATTTGAACCATGTCAGTATTAAAGCTAGAATATAGTACCATTCTGGTTCTCATAGGAAACATATGTGTGGACAAAAAAAAAAAAGCTTATATGAAAGTATACATATATAAATGAATGTTTCTGAGAGTGAGAAGAGTGTGTGTCTATTGCATTTGGCTGGACGCTTTGACTCTCTGAACCTCTTTAAAATATCAGAGGTGTGAAGATTCATAACTAGCAGCAGTGGTAACAGTATTTGCTGCCTATCTTTTTACTTGCAGAGACAAGCTGGGAAGCTGATTGTCAACGTGTGAATAGGGAGGCCCTATTTTTGCCTTAACTCAGTCCCCTTTGTGTTTTGTTTCAAAAAAACAAAACAATAAAATAATAATAATACTGTGTTTGCTTTGAAAGCCCTGATTTCTCCTTGCCTCCAGAGCCTCACATCCTCTCAAGGAAAAGCCATTAATTGTGTCAATCAGTTGTAGTTGAAAGTGTCTCACCTCCTGTTATTCCTTTTTCTGTCATTCCTTTTTGACTGGTGGAGATGATTTTCTTTACTCTTCAAGCAATTGCTAGCTTATAGCAAGCTGTGGGATTGGGAATTTTGATTTAGACTCTTGTTAATAACAGCTATCTGCTTTGTCTCCCACTGCCAGGCAGGCAGAGTTGGAGGGAAGGCAGAGCTCTTATCAAAGCACTGTGCTCTGAATGAGAGGCTTCAGCTGAGTAACAAAGCTAAATGGAGACAATCAGCCATTGCCCTTTAGGTTAACTACCTACTGCAGGAGCCTAATTGCAAGAAATTGCTCTTTCCACTAATGAAACAGCACTGAGTAGAAGATGTCCATATTACTCTGAGGTCCCGCAAAGCCCATCTTTTATCACCCTCCCGATGGCATACACAGCACAAATTTTAGTGGTGCAAATGAGCACTGAAAGAATTCCATTTTCCATCAGTAAGTTACATACGTTCAGAAGAGAGAAAAAGAAATTGTCATGATATATAGAATAGCTTAAAAAATGAACAAACGCTTGTTTTCACCTCGCATCTCCTAAATCAATACCTGATGCTGACAAAAGAAGGAATAAATATTCCTAACATGTTTAGCCCATCCCATGTTGAAGAGAGGAGGGAAAACCCAGAATACCTTAATGTAAATACCTAGGGGGGAAATCCTACCAGATTTTACAAAAGGAAGAGGAAAGCTAAAAATGTCTTTAGCATCATGCTTTGTATCTGTGGCTTCTGTCTTTAGCATGATGCCTACAGTGCTGGCTCAATGTGATGTCTGTAGTATTAAAACATGCCTGCATGTGCACATACACAACCACAGTATAGCTGTTTGGGGTCTACATGTGTGATATCCCATTTATATCAGAGTACTAGAAGCTGGGCACATGCAAGATTAGCATGTTGGGATTTTTATCCTGCTTGATGTCCTAGTACTAAAGAGTGAAGCAGTGGCATGCATGGTATTGTGTGGACATATAAAAAAATTAAAATCTATATCTTGTATCATACCTCAACAAGGTGTATTTTGGCTTTAGCAAACAAAGTGTACTCTGGCCTCTTAATATAGCAGAGTCAAATGACAAGCGTCTATGTGATGATCCTGTTTATATAGATGAATCACACTGAATTTGCATAGTGTAGAGGAACTAGTTGTATTTTGTTGTATGCTAAGTGGATTGTATATTGACACCGCCACCACTACAAACCATGTTTCCTATAAAAGTCTGATAGTGTAATGAGGATGGCAGGCCTTGCTGTGTGATGAGCCGCACAGGACATTTTCTGAACCAGCAGCTACAATCTCTGGCTGGTTAAATGGTTATTCTGCCCCACCAGCAAGCAGGAAGGTTTACCCCAGCCAGTAAGCAGGGGTGTCCTTTAGAAGCAGAGTGGGAAAATACTCCAGTTCCTCAAAGTGGAAAGAGACCATCAGTTGCAGACAGGCATAGAATTGAGTTTAAAGTTGAGACCCTTTCCAGCTCTGATATAGCATCATTAAGCAGCAGAATATTGTCCATACTTTATATCACAATGTTTTCAAAATTTGGGTTAAGTAGATACTCTGGCTCAGACATTAATCAGAATAGAAGCTGTGGTCAGGAAATCAGAAGAAGACTAGGACTTGGGCGAGCAGCTATGAAGGACCTAGACAAGATCCTGAAGTGTCAAGACTGATCAATGAATACTAAAGCTAGATTGTCCATGACTTCATGTTTCCAGTTTATATATATGGTTGTGAAAGTTGGACAATGAAGAAAGCTGATAAGAGTTCTACACATGCCTTGGACTGCTAAAAAGACAAGTGAATGAATTCTAGAGCAAATCAAGCTTAAACTCTCCCTAGAAGCCAAGATGGGTAAACTTAGACTATCATACTTTGGCCATATCATGGGGAGTCATGACTCTCTAGAAAAGACAACAATGCATGGTAAGACAGGAGGCAGTAGGAAAAAAGATAGACCACACTGCAGGTAAATAGTCTTAAGGAAGCCACAACTCTGAGTTTGCAAGACCAGAACAGGGTTGTTGATGATGGTGGCTTGGATGTCTCTCATTCATAGTGTTGCTATAAGTTGAAGTTTACTTGACATCAGTTAATAACAACAACAGCAGCAGCAACAAAGATCTTTGGGGGACACAATCAGGACTGGCCAGCAGGTACCTCTTTTACATATATCATGCTGCACTGGTGGCTGGTGAAGACCTTAAGATTTGGCTAAGTAGTTGGTCCCTTCACTCCCACATGAGACAGGTTAAATGAGGGCTCAAAAGCAAGTCTGTTGAAGTCAGTTACTGTGTAAAACAGGAGCACCATGAAGTATTCATGTGATGAGCAGATGCTAATCTATCCAACCCCTCATAACTGGTTGGCACAAGGGAATACAGAATGACAAGTTTCCATCAGCAAAGGTAATTGCAGCATCTAGAAGTTTGGTACAGTAATGATATCAGGCAATTGTGGTGTCCTCCTCAAAAATCTGCTTTGTGTTTTGGCTGGGATAAGGACTCCTAGACCTTGAGGCTCTTCCCTAAACTGCAAACCCCAAGGTTCTATAAGACAGGGCTCTCCAAATCATGTGTCACAACACATTAGTGTGTCTCCTGTAGTGTATTGGTTTGTCGCCTCCCTGGCCGAGAAAGACCCCACCACCACCTGCGCCTGTCCCACTGCTGTCTCTGTCAGTGGGGAATTTTGCTGGCAAGAGTGAAAGCAGCAGGCAAAGATTGGGTGGAAGGGAAATGTTTTTCCTCCTGCAGTTGCTCTCATTGGGGCCTTTACTGGTGAGGGTGATGGCAGCAGGCTAGGATCGGGGGGCTGCCTTTTCCACCCTAGATATACCTCTGGGTACCTCCGGTTTGCTAGTAAAACTGAATTACTGTGTAATTCATGAATGTGAAATGATGCATATTGAAAAAATGTGTCCCCAACATGAAAAGTTTGGAAAGCTTTACCATAGGATGTTGAAAGTGGAATAATGGCACTATAACAGTCTAGTGCGGAAATGGCCCTAGTCCACACTGATTGTTATTAGCCATTGAACTTGCTCTTCTCTGTAATTTTTTGAAAAGTTATCAGAAACTGTAACCCATTTGCTGCATCTTGTCATATGTATTTATTTAGTAGGGATGGGGGAAGTAAATGTCTGTTTGTCAAACAAGTATGCACTTCAGAAGGAAGAGTACTACCAAATGGACAGCAGTTTTGAGAATCAACAATGTAAATGGCACTTGTAGAACATGTGACGTGTTCCATGGCTGGATGATTACTATCTTGTACAACAAATATTAATAATTAATAGTAAGCAATTATTATTATTTATTATTTGTAAAGTGCTTTCAGAACAATTAACTGTAGTGTAACAAAACTGAAGACAAACCCTCCTCCCAATCATGTACTCTACTAAGCTAAAGGATAAGGCCATATAGTAGTCATTTCAGGATGGCAAGTGAGAGGAAATTAACTAAAACAGATTATCTAGTGTTTCACATAGTTCCTTTATATAACTGCAGATAGCCCATGGATCAGGACTGAACAATAAGTTGTAACCCATCCAGCCAAACAGAACTATACAACAATGTACTATGGCGAACCAGGTTCTTGATAGCCTATAGGCAATGAACAACACCATAGGTTTATCAAGTTCCTGGTGGGCCATCACACATGGGCTATGTGTGCTTCACAGAGTATGCATGACTTGAGCCCCAGGTAGATGATTGTAATTATGATGCTCTTCCCTCTCTGAATGGCAGAGGGTGCTCTTTCCACCTCTCCTCCCTGCTGCTTTTTCCAGGGAGGTCAGCCAGTGAGGGGGTAGTCATGCATGGCTGGTCTTTGCAATGACAATCCCCATTTGTGTGTGTTGTTTCAGTCCAAACTTTTTTGTGGCATACACCCTTCCACCCATTCAGATTTCAGCAAGGATACATCCAAACATCGTATCTGTGTTAAGTAGAAATTTTTATGGGGGCCATCAGAATTGAACAACGGTTACCTCTTATTTTCATCTACATATACTATGTCTGTTTTGACCAATTCAAGGTGACATTGCATTATTATGTTATTTCTGAATTTCACTGATTGGACTGGGCTAATCAGACTTTTTTAAAGTTTTTTTTAAAGTGACACAATGTGGTCCACAGTGAGTGTGCAAATATGAACTTCCTGGTGAACACCTATGAGTCATGAGTCATCACATAGTCAAAGATTTGTCCACCAATCCTAAAGACACCAGATACTTTCTGATGTTGGAAGCTAAGGAGGGTCAGCCCTGGTTAGTACTTAGATGGGAGACAGCAAATAAATACCAGGCACTGTATACTATATTTTAAGATGAGGGAACTGGAAAAATCACCTCTGAGTATTCCTGGCCTAAGAAAACACTATGAAATTTATGGGGTCTCCATAAGCCAATAGACAACTTGAAGACGCACACAGTCACAGTCCCTCTTACACTACATAATTATAGTACTGTGATTCTATTATGAATGTCTGAAACAGGCTCCCTACCCGTATCTCTTTAGAGTGAAGGTTTGGGGGTCCTTTTCCATTTGTCAGCTAATCAGAATTCTCTCTGGGACCCCATATCATTTTCTGGCCAACCAGGTGCCCAGCTCATGGTGATGGTGAAAACCAAACAGGCAGAGTTAATGTCAACACTCCAGTCAAGTATTCTTAAGTCTTAGAATTACAGGCTATTTATATGGCAGAATGAGAAGGTTATTTAGTAATCTTTTAGCTGCTCATTATATGCAGTCATGTAACACACATACAGATACACAAAAACATACATTCCCCTTGGGGAGAAATTCAGACATGTCACTGTTCAGGCACTTTGCTTGCATTACATTACAGGTAAAACATTCATTACTCATGCCAGTTGTAAGGTTTCATCTTAACTACTTTCTTTCCTCTTTCATCGTAACTACTTGTCCCTTTCACCATTATGGGAAACTTATGAGTATCATAGGCTAATATTTCCTTAGCAGCATATCTGGGTCATTTAACAAATTATCAGCTCATAGTCTTCATCCATTGCAGACCACTTCATCCAAGCAGTCTGATTTCAGCCTCTTTGTTAGCATCCAGGGCATGGGCATCAAGGATTATCAGATGCAGGCACCAGGGCTGGGACAGGGAACAGGCACTGGGGCAGAAGGCCAGCAGCCAGAGTCCAAAGCAACAGAGGTCTGATCGGGTATCACAAATCCAAGGGGCCAAAGGCAAGAGGCAGGTCCAGGGAACAGGCCAGAGCTCAGAGTTCAGCAGGAGTCCAGGGCAACAGAGGTCTGAGTTGGTATCAGGAGTCCAAGGAGCCAGGGAAAAGAAGAGGTCCAGGAAACAGGCTGAAGGTCAGCAAGGCCAGGACCACTGAAGGAGCAGCTATAGGCAGTACAAGAAGATCATGTTGCTGTGGCAAAGGCTGCAGACAAACCCCAGCCCTTATATTTCTGGCTCCTGGCCACTCCAGCTGCCCTACATCTGAGCAGCCAGCTGTGCCTGAGGTACTGGATAGGATTCTGCAGAGACTGTAGTCAGGGCCAAGATCCTCATGGCAGAATCCTACAAAGACTCAGTCAGGGCCAAGATCCTTGTTGGCAGAATCCTCCGTCAAGGACCCAGACCCTTACACTCTTCCTGGTTTTTTAAATTCTCTCTCTAGCCTCTACCCAGCTATCAGTTGTCCTATCAAAACAAAAGAATTGACAGTACATTGTTTATTTTATCCAATCAAAGCAGAAATCTTAAATATGATGTCACTGGGTTTTCTTGAAGGTAATATAAAGAAACCATGTTGAGATAATACACACAAAGCTGGATCTTGGCTTTTGGCTACCTCCATGAAATTACATCAGCCTTTGCACCTGTTAGGAGGGCTATTAGCAGTCAAATCAGCTTGTATTTAAATTTTGATAGAAATGATGACATTTTCTTCTCTTTGTAAAAATTTGGGTAGGTGTTCTGCTTAGCGTAGCCTTTCTCTTTGTTCTCAGTAACACACACATGTACACATTGCAATCCGCACAGCATCCTGCATTATAGCTTATATTGTATGCATGTTATGCTCTGTAGGTTATACTCCGCAATTTATATTCTGTATGTATGTTTCCATGACTCAAAGCTGGCAACCAAAATAAACACAACCTATAACATAACCACAGTTTCATCCTGTTGGATCCTTGGATTTGTAGTTTGGTGAGACACCAGAGCTCTCTGACAAAGAATTCCAAATTGTTCATAAAACTACAAATGCCAGTTTTCCAGGGAATGGAGCCATGACAGTCAATGCAATATCCTACAACTATGTGCTATAACTGCGTAGTGTGAAAAAGGTGTTAGTGTAGTTAACTGCTTTCCACATTGCAGATTTATTTAATTCAAGTAAAGTTAAGCTCATGTTTAAATCCATGTTTGTTGTCTTCTTTTCATTCCCCTTGGGGCAAGAGAGGGAATGATGATTGATTACTGTTCTGGAAAAGAGTAACACATTATTTTGAAGACTGAGGGAACTGTGATCTTCTTGAAGAAGCTGTTGGACTTTGCATTTGCAACATATGACATAATAGTTTGCTGTCCTTGGTTCTCTATGAAGTGCTCTGACCCTTTCTTTATTCTTCTAGAGGTTGGTATTTTGTAGAAAAATGTACTTTTAATTTAATTATTCAGTTGTCAAAATATTTATTGTTCACATTCTGTAAACCTCTGTTAGCTAAGCATCTGTGATAAATAAAATGATGTGTTAGGAAGCAATTTATAATGTCAATGAAAGGAAAAACAAGATTGATCTTTGTTCTCATCTTCCACTTTTATTTCCAGAAATTTCATGCTAAGAATCTCTGTTTGATTAATTGGTTTATATACTTATTCAGTTGTGCATCCTGCAGTATTACAGGAATCATGGGGTTGGAAAAGCTATCTGTCTCTGCATGAGAAAACTGCACAAGCTTAACTGAAGCATGCAGATTTGATATTGTTTAGTTACATGTGGGCAGATGCTCAGAGTGGTTCTTCAAGGAAACATTGGACCTTATTTCAAATAAAATAAAAACCTTAATCCTGTGGACCTATAGAGGATTGGGAGAGTGTACAAAAGTGTTTTAGCATTGGCAGATGATTCAACACATAATGTCTAAGCTGTTGGATCTAAGACCTTCCTGTATTCATAGTCTGGGACCCAAGATGATTATCCCATTGCAAATCTGCTTTAGAAGATGTAAAATGAATGAGTTATTTAGGAGTTCAAATCCTGAGTCTAGTATAGAGGTAGGCAACATGCAGCTCTAGGGCCATATGCACACTCATTCTCACCAAATACCCTGGTCTGCCCCTTTTTGACTCAAATTCCCCTCCAGAGTTGATTACCTTTCCTGAAAGCACACCAAGAGCTACAGTTCAGCTTTTAATTTGGTTGCTACCCATCTAAAGTGTTCAACATTTTTTAAAAAAACTGGTTTTTTCCCCTTATGTGGACTTCTGGCCACTTCTCATTTTGTTTGTTATTTGGCATTTCTGGCAGTCAGGGCAGGTGCAGAAAATCTGGCTCTAGATGTGCATGTTTGACCACTCCATTCTACTCAGAGTTCACTAGATGGCCAAAGAAAGAAACTACCTTTCAGCTAAAGTCCACCATCTACATTTTAACACAGTGAGGTCATGGTAGGGACTGATGTGATGAATACATACAAAATGATTTAAACCAGTGGTTCTCAACCTGTGGGTCCCCAGATGTTTTTGGACTTCAGCTCCCAGAAGCCCTGAGCATTGACCATAGTGGTTGGGGCTTCTGGGAGCTGAAGTCCAAAAACATCTGGGGACCCACAGGTTGAGAACCACTGATTTAAACTGTCCAAGGGCAGTGTAGAAATTCTTGTCCTTGTTAGTGGTTTGATGGTGCATGGTGCAGCAGAGCAATCTTCTTCCTTTAAAAAAAATCCCTCACATATTTACAGACTGAAGTATGAAATTTAGTTCCAAGACTAACTTGTTTAACAAAACTGGAACTTTGAGGTTGCTTCTCAGAAAAAAATCTCAGAATACATAATCCGAGTTCACAGTATGTATCAGCAGGGTGTAGGTGGATTACATTTGCAGGAAACCAGAACTGAACTGTCTAGCCTTAAATATCCAGCCACTATCTGTCTCCTAAGAACACAAGAGCCATGTTGGATCAGAGATAGACCTGTCTTATTTATCCTTCTGTTTACACAGTGTGATAATGGGTTCTTCACATTATCCAGGCAATATAGCTGAAGGATAGTTCCCTCTCCAGGTAAACAAGGGCTAATGAGGTGTGGGTTTAAATTGCATTTATTGTGGGTCAGCATCAGAGAAGGACATCAGAGATCAAGAGAGACAATTGTCCAATCAGCAAGACCCAATGGGGAACAAGGTGAGAAGCTTCCAGACACTTCAGACAAGGAGTTATAAAAAGGCCTCAAGAGACCATGAGATGAGGGAGACAGACGAACATCAACAAGAGAAAAAGGACCAGTAGCAGGCTGGGCAAAGCTTGTCCTGATTCCTGGGTTCTCCCCCACAACATCCCAGTATCCAGATATGTAAAAATCTCTTCTGTCCATGCTGTCTCTCAGATAGAATTCCCCTTGCCCACAGAGGGTGGGAGAAGAAAGGCTCTGTAGTTAGAGATGCGAGTCTAGAGAGTCTTTCCTCAGTGGCTTTTTACTAAGTTACTGCATGATGGGCATTTAAAATCAGTAGGTGGTTGCAGCTAGATGATCTCCTGGGGCAAAAGTCCCATCTCTTACTTGATCAGGAGATAGCATTGAGTAAGAGAGCCCCTTCGCCTCACACTACAGAAGCCTCCAAGTAGTCCAAGTGCAGCAGCACCTTTCTAATTCTACTGCACAATAACTGAAGTGCAGAAGCATGGTAGCTGTGATACTGAAGGTGAGGTACAGTCATGCTTACTAGTAGCCACTGAAAGTGTAAAAAGCTATAAACTTGTCTAATCTTTGTTTAAAGGCATCTAGTTTGTCAACTTCACATTTCCAGAGTTTACGTATTTTTTAAATTCTGTCAAATGCTCACTATCCAACCTCATTCAGTGATCTCTGATTCTAAATTTCTGAGTCCCAAGCATTTGAATAAGAGAGTTGCTCCAGTTCTGTTTTATTTGTTTTGTTTTGGTTTTGTTTTGGTAGTTTTGATCATCCAACACAAAGATGGTACTGCAGTTTTGTGCCCCACTGTCTCCCATCTGGTGGGTGAGCACTTATCCAATACACTGTGATGAGGTAGCAGTGTCAAGTTCTGGGGTATGCGCATGTGTATGTGTGTGTTAAACGGGATGGAATCAATCTTCTTTTACCCCTTTCCTTTTCTTATCCTTTTTGTACCCTCTTCAAATGTAAGCAAATATGTGCACGTTTGAAATTGTACATTTGACTTGAATATATCCCCCCCCCTGAATAAAGGATATTTAATAGTGTTTTCTGCAAATTTGAAATGTGTGTATTTTTCTTAAAACTTTCTCAGCATGCTCATTTCTTTCTAATTTCAGTGACAACATGTGTCATTGTGCAGACTTTGGAACACAAGTTATTTCTGTGTCACAGTCAGTCTGGAAAAGTGCAGACTGCAAAACAAAACAGATAAGGTCCAATGGAACAAATTCCCCCCACATCCTTAATTCATGCTCAAGCTAGCACTCAAGGGGCTCTGTAGAGTTTCTCCTTCTGTAGACAGCTTTGTATACCACAGCTGTGTATAGCTGTGTCTGCTGGCATACTGAAATAAGCTATGGGAATGGAAAGGAATGGAAAACAAATTGGTGAGACAGCCAGCAAAAAAATAATCTTGAGTATATCCTCAGGTGTCAGCCTTACTAAGACACCTACAGTTAAATTATAAATATGTAGTTCTGTACAAACATGTTAGGAAGTAATTCCTTTAGTAATCCCAGCTAGAATAAGACCCACTTAATTAAATGTTCATGCAACTGTTATGTAAATTCCATTGATTCAGTGGAACTATTCTAACTGAGAGTACCTCTAGGATATAGGCCACTGAATGTTACTTCTGACGGCCCTATAGATACAAGTGCACTACAAGATTATTATTTATTTGATTTATATTCTGATTTTCTTCTGTAACTGGGATCCAAGGCAGCTGACGATATAATTAAAAAGCAATTACATATTTTAATATCCCAATAAATTATAACACCAAAACTCACACACAAACACACACAAAATTAAGGATGCAATACTTTTTATTATTTATTTAAAGTATTTGTGTATCACCTCCCAGCCCACAAGGACTCATGAATAAATAAAAACCAATTAGAACAATACAAAGTAAAAACATTTTAAAAACACATAAACATATTTTTTAAAAAATTTCTGAAAGCAGTCTAAAAACAATCCTAAAATCTAGTTTTAAAACAGTTAAAACAGCAATTTCAAACACTGAATGCCATGAAGAACTGCTATGTTTTGGCTGCCTACCAGAAGCTTAAAAGAAATAGGGCCAGTATAACTTCTGTTCCACAGAACAGATGCAGTTACAGAGAAAGCCCTGTTACAGGTACCCACCAATCTAATATACTGAGCTGTTGGGGCACACAACAGGGCCTCCTCTGAAGATCTTATATTTCTGGTTCATGTGGAAGGAGAAGGTCTTCAAATATCCTGGTGCCAAGTTGTTTCAGACTCTGTAGGTCAACACCAACACCTTGAATTGAGCTCAGAAGCAAATTGGAAGTCATTTCCTTCCCTAATTCTTCACCAGTTTCATTCTTGAAGGAAGCAAGAAAGAACTTTAGCGGTTATCTTCCTCCTGTGAGAAAGGCTTCAGTTTTCAAAGATTATTCACACTTTGGGATTTATTCAGTGTAAGCCTCACACCTGGTTGTTTAGCACACACAAGCAGTGTTTTCTGTGCACGAAGTAGCATTTTCTGAAGACTGCAGCGCACAGTTTGTTGTCAAAGGCCTGCCCGACTAGAAAGATCTTCAATGGCTGGCAGATGAGCAACAATGTGAGTTCAGAAGCGAATTCCAAATGCTGGGAGCTGCCACTAAAGAGACTATTTTTTGCTACCCCATCGAAGCCTTTCTGGACCAAAAAGCCTTACTAAAATAGCATAATATAAGCATCATCTAAAACTAGATCACTGTGCCTGCAAAAGTTGCAAGCAATAATTTGTTTGGGGTACGTTGCTACATTTGAAATATCCTCTGACATCCTTGATTAAGTAAAAAAACAGAAACCAAAATATGAAAACTGGTCTTAAGACTATTTATATTTCTTTAAATAAATGTGACCACTAATGAAGCCTATTTTCAGATCTAAGTGAGAAATATTTACTTTGCATGATTAGAAGTTTGAACTAAATTTGTCTTTGTTTTTTGTTTTTTTAAAAAAAGGCTGAAAATAAATATGACTATACTGAGACTTTGGGAAAAATAGATATGTCGGTTTTACATACAGAAACAGCGTACAAGCTGTTGAACAGTTTTATTCTTTGTTCATGAGCAAAAAATTTTTTAAATGGTTTTGCTTGTTTTGTTCCGCAGCCATTTTTAAATTTGTTTTCCTTATACAGTATGTGGGTTTTCAAATTATAGGATTCAGTAGTGGATTTTTTTTTTTTAGATTAAATAAAAGCACTGTTGTTTTTATAATTTCGTGATAAGAAAGGATAGATTAGCAAATAATGTATTTTAATTGTACTTGGAAGTGGAGTAATTATGAGTGAACATGATATGTAATCATTCACTACATTATGCATGTCCATATGTGCATTAATAGTGAGCAGTTGGTGAATACAATATTTGGGCTTTACCATCGTCAGTACTGAAAGGCATCCAGAAATAATGGATAAACACTACAATGCTTGTACTCTTTCACAGACATTTTTGTATTTATAAAATTCATATTTGCACAAATGGGCTGCTGGGAGGAGATGGTTAATGTGCACATATTTCCTTTCTGACAGAAGACATAAACAGCAGATAATGGATTTGAAGTGTCTTAGAACAGCCTAACAGAATGTCTCTCTCTCTCATTCTTTCTCCATTTCTCACATACGCACACATTTTACTTTGTATCTCAGTCTGAAAATAAAATTTATAGCATAAGCCATCCTGGATATCTTGAAAATCTCCCAACAGGATGTTTTCTCCTGCTTTCAGATGGCCATGTGTTTCATGATAATAAAATACTGTACAGGGCAAGGGCTGTCAAACTAGTATTTTTAGCCCTGTGCAGATGATCTTTCCATAGACCAGTGGTTCTCAACCTGTGGGTCCCCAGATGTTTGTGGACTTCAGCTCCCAGAAGCCCCAGCCACTATGGTCAATGCTCAGGGCTTCTGGGAGCTGAAGTCCACAAACATCTGGGGACCCACAGGTTGAGAACCACTGCCATAGACAGTTGTGAAAATGGAAGATACTCTGGCTTCATATATGGTGTCTATCCATTGTGGACAGTCACCTTGACTCTCCATTTTGTGAGAATGGTGGGAAATTAATTAGTTAAAATGCCTGTGTGTGTGTGTGTATCTATATATACATACACACACACATACATATATAGGCTCTAAACATGTAATCATTTTTCAAGGGACTGGAGCACTCGTCAAGCAACAGAATCGATATATCTTAGGGTATATCTTCCTCTTCCTATATGTACTTGAAAATTGAGATCTGCTGGAGGGGACCTTCTCTATGCCCCACTAGTGGATGTGGTACATCATGTGAGGACCTGGGAAAACCCTTCTCTGTTGTAGTGCCCTGTTCATGAAATGCCCTCTCCTTAGAGGGCATTTCATGAACTCCTCATCATCAACATTGGTTTATTTTAAGTAAGGATGTAATTCTTGACTAATTTTCTTTTTAGAAAGTAGTAGCTAGTAATTTTAGCAATTATTTTCATCACTGAAAAAGCTATTTCCTGTACTGAAACTGTGTTTTCTGTGCAAGTAAACCACATGTGAATTTTGTGCAGAAAAGTACCTAGTTAGCAGTATTTTCTACACAGGAAACAAGTTTTTCTGTGTAGAAAATATTTATGCATAGAAAGATTGACCCATGTCCTCTTGGTTAGTCTCAGCTAGAGCAGACCCATTCAAAAAAATGTTGAATGGTAAGTCAACACATAGGTAAACAGCATTGATCTAATGGGTCTACTTTAGTCAAGATTAACAAGAGGATTTAGGTCATTATTTTCTTCAGAAAGCTACTACACACTCATTTTGTACAGAAAAATTATTAGTTTATAATTCAATTTACTTCTATCCTGCCCAAGAAACTTTAATTCCTGCAGAGCTAAAATGATATTTTTAACAAAAAATTAGAAGAAAAATTGTTTGGATGCATGGTAGACATAGAGCCAGCTAAATCTGAGCAAGTCATGGTGAGAGTAGGTTCTTTTCCACATTAATACCATGAAGCAAGAGCTCTTAAAGCAAATATTGATGGTTGGTGGTTCTTAGTGGCACCAGAGCATTCACACACAATCTATAAAAGATAGCAGGGAGGGAGGGATGAAAAAAGCTGTATAGCATAGCCAATTATAATTCGTATCTCATAACACTAAAGAGATTTGGACAATCGTGAAATATCTTCTTGGTCTTAGCTCATTATTGTTTTGGGTGTTTGAATGGGCATGCCTTCTTTTTTAAAGGTACAGTGCTCCAAAAATCTTATTGTACTAGTATAAAGGGACCATGTTCCCCCTCCCTTCCAATGAGGGAGAAGGAAGAATGCCCAAAGAACCTGGTAGGATTGCATATATAGAATAACTGAAGTCTTTTTGCATTTTGTGTGCTTTAGCTGCAATATATCTTGATTGCTTGTTGTTATTTTTAATCCTCTGGGTGGGAATAAAGTGTTGCTGTTTGGGCTGGAAATTGCCACTAGATGCTTTCGTACAAGAAGTTCATTTTTAAAAAACCCTGAAAACTACAGCAACCAAAACAGTAGCCAATGGAGAACACTATATTTTGCAATTGGTCCTGCAAGCTAGATAAAATGCTACAGGAGTAGAAATAAGTTGTTTACCTCTGTCTAATTTAGAGTACATCATGCCATCATCAAGGACCAAGAGAAATGTTCCTTAGCGTGCAGATCAGATAATAATAGTTTACTCAAGCAAGTGACCTAATATTGGCCGTCTGTCTGCTATTTCTCTATATATTTTCGTAGTGATTTTTCTAGAACACTGTTGTAGAAATCTTATCGTGTCTGGAAGCTTAAAGCCATTTCTGGTATTAATTAAATTATTCCCTTTAGAGCATCCAAGGCATGGTTTTCTCTAGGTAAGGAACTGAAATGCACTTCCTGTGGTATGTAAATATAGTAAGAAGCTAAATAATTGACTTTTATTGTCCCAGAATGTATTATCTGAAGCAGGCTGTTCTCCCTAGTGACTCCTGATTTTCTACCTAGTGATTCCTAATTTCTGATGTCTCCTACCTAGTGACTCCTAATTTTCTCTTTTGTTATACAAACATCCCTCCACATTTGCAGGTTTCACTTTTGCAGATTTGATTATTCACAGATTATTTACTATCTCATCTGCTGCCTCCTTATGCCATTTTTAATAGGGACTGCAAGCCTCATGAGACTGAGAAATTGTGAATGAAGCGTGTAAGTCCCTATTAAAAATGATGTGGGGCAGCAGTGGAGGCAGCAGTAAACCCCACCAGCCAGCCACTTATGCTTTGTGAAGGAACCCTGATGCCTTGAAAGAGTCCATAGTGGGTTGAATATGGCGATCAGCCTTTTTTTGTGTGTTAAATATGGTTTGGGAGGGCCTAGAGTTATTCACATTTTTTCCTACTTTCATGGGGGTCCTGTGCCCCTAACCCTAGTGAATGTGGAGCGATGACTGTATCTAAGTAACCTGAAGCTGTATCCAAGTAAGCTGTATCCAAATTCTAATTAAACAGAAATAATATATGTTTTGGTGATATAATAGTAGGAATCTCAATCTGCACAGTCCCTGAATAGATACAGTTATTACCTATCTGAAGAATAATTTGTTTGTTCCACAGATCCAGTGCATGGCCCTCAGAATGTAGAAGTTGTTGACATCCGATCCCGGCAGCTGACCTTGCAGTGGGAACCCTTTGGTTATGCTGTGACTCGGTGCCACAGCTATAACTTGACTGTCCATTACCAGTATGTATTCAACCAGCAGAAGTATGAGGCAGAGGAACTAATTCAGACATCATCACACTACACTTTGCGAGGACTGAGGCCCTTCATGACCATTCGCCTAAGACTGGCTCTTTCAAATCCAGAGGGCAAGATGGAGAGTGAGGAGCTAGTGGTGCAAACTGAAGAGGATGGTAAGAAAAATAGTTTTTGTGGCTTAAAATAATGAAAATGAAGGTTAAGAAAATCATTACATAGGGCACACATCCACACAGAGACATACCTAGAGTAATCAAGCATTTAGTCATGGTATAAATTCTAAAAGCATCTGTTCATGAATGTTATTTATATAATCAATACTATAGGCACTGAAGCTATCTAGAAGTGAATCTGCTCCTTTTTAGTTAGAAAAGGAGATTATGGGTGGGAAGGAATATTGTTCTGGGAAAATGAACACAGTGCATAGTTAAGACATAGAGGTGGTTGACATGCATTGAGTACTTATTTTAATGTGAGATCATCTAATTCTCTCACCCATCTAGAAGTTAATGGAGACTGAAACCTGAATCCTAGTGGAACTATTTGGAAACATACATATTCAGAAAAAGAGCACAGAAAAGATCCTTTGGTCAATTAGGAACACACATACAAAAATGTTACAGCTAAAAAAAATGGACGCACAAAAACATGCATGTTTTGAAAAACGCAAATCAAAATACATACAAATTTGTGTACAGAATCAAAAAGAAAAAAATGGAAAAGAAAGCTTCCAACTGGATATGAAAGAATGATTGAAGAAGCTTAGCAGCTGATAAGTATGGGCTTGAATAGATTTACCAGGACAGATTTACCTGTCCCCATGATGTATATATGTTGGTTGGAGCGAATAGGAAGGAATATTGCTATCCTCAACAAAATTGGTTTTCTAAAGAGAATTTTCCACCTTCAACTGTAATTTGGCATTCTAAGATGTATATAGAAATTAACTCATTCGTGACAAAAGGGCATCATCCTTCCTTTAGTAAAGGTTGGTAAATTTCTCAATTTTTGTTTACCGACTTATGAGTTCAGCTTACTGGGTCTAGCAGCACCACAAGTCAAACAAATCAGTATTCATTACCACTGTTTTCTGAAATGGTAGGTCAATTCTTCTACAGTCCCAGCAGGCTTGTAGTTCACACGTCTTGGAGTTAACAGGCTGTATGCTGATTACATCGGTAAATCCCTCAGTTGAAGTCAGTGGCCCAGTAAGTGAAAAATTATAACTGATCAAGGGTTCTATTTTCAGTGTCCAGTTTCACAGCTTTGGAAGGGGGAAAAAAAAGATTTGATCATTTCAGGCTTGAAAGCATAGATATGTCAACTCTGACAAATTTATAGTTCCTTTATGTGAGAGAATGAAGACAAGGCCTGGAGTATGCAAAACTGTCATGAAGGCTCTGTTTTAGAAGAAAACCTGGGTGTTTCTGGGTCTTCAATGTGTGAAACGTTGATTCTAATGGACAGAATTATTAGAAGAAGGAGGAAGAAAATATTCTAACTTTCAGTGATTTTCTCATATTCTTCCTAGTTCCTGGATCTGTCTCTCTTGAGTCCATTCAAGGAGGGCCCTTTGAAGAAAAGATCTATGTTCAGTGGAAACCACCAAATGAAACAAATGGGATAATTACACTCTATGAGGTAAGGAGAATGAGGTTCATTGTAGTCTTTGTGGTGAGAAGAACATACTTCTTCCACCAGTGACAAATATTAGGTATGTCTCTGTTGGCACTGCTAAACTCTCATTACTGTGATGTTATATGACAAAAAGAATTGATGGTAGTTGAAGCCTCCAGGGCCAGGATCTAATGTTGGGAAGATATGCTGATGACATGTGAAGATGCTGTGAGCTAGAGGAAGCCAGTGAGACCCTAGTTCAAATATCTTGATATTTAGACCCAAGATTGTTGCATGATTAGTTGCTCAGTAGCATGGGCTGACTGCTTTTTTTCTTCTGGTTATTTTTGATGACATAACGATGGAGACCAAGTAAGGAAAATAATACTAATTATAAAACATAGAAAGTAGTTCACAATGTTGTTTATTAGATGAGTTACAGTAGAAATAAAAAAAGATTTCTGTCTCATATGTGAAGATTATGTATTGCCACACAGTCACCTGTATGGATCATCTTCACATGCAGCTTAAGTCCATCAACTATCTTTTCTGTGCTGGTCTGGTTTTTGCTATGTTACTAATTTGCTATGCTACTTACATTATTAATAACAGCTGTGCTTCTTATGGCTTTTTGTAGTCATGTTATTTCTTGGTGGAATTCCTCTTCAAGGAAGATGAGTGTAGGAAACCAGCCACATCATTTTGCATGTAACTGGAGAATTCTTTCTGGGTTGGAGGCAAGCATATAAGTTGGTATAATGATTATATTTTACCGTGATGCTAACTCATGGTTTATGAAAATAACCTTATATAGCATAGCCACCAAGAGTTCAGAAATTTGCACATCCTTGTTACTGTAGCCACTGTTTAATGTGTGACCACACTCTAAAGTGTGTTTAATCTGAACAACTGTTGATGAAAACAAGACAGTTAGTTTTCACTACTTCCCACAAGACGAAATGAGAGAGGAGTGTGCTGGCACAGAGAGACTAATCTTATTTTCCTAATATGAAAACATGGTTTATCAATAACTCTGAACCAACCCACACATTACCTGTGGTCTCCTTTTGACATCTTTTCTGTTAATGGAGATAATAAGCAGAGTGTACTTGGATTTTCATTATGTATGCCATCTTCACTAGGCATAGAAAACAATGAGGGTAAGGGGGTGAGCCATTGCAGAGGAGATGGGACACTTCTCCATGTCTTCCCCTCGGGACAACACCGTCACTTGTTGTACAACCAGTAGTAATGTTGTGTTAGTTCCAGTCCCAGGAATCATTTTGCACTTAAGTTTGTAGGCAGTAGTGGGTAGAAAGTGACCCAAACCACCACTTTTAGGCTGCTTCTCAGCCTTTTTTTTTCCTGCCCTCCTAAAGCATTTTAAAATCATGAAGTTTGTAGGTTTGAAGGGCTATATTTTCCCAGTCCTTGGTTAGGGGAGCTATGTATGTAGCATAACTCCCCCTCCCACTTTAAATCATTCAGGATCCCCTGTGTGCCGTTTAGTTAGGATAACACCTAACTAAAAAAAAAAAAAAATTAAAATAAATGTAACAGAGGTTTTGAAAAATTGGTGAACTCAATAAGACATCGAAATATGGACTTAGTAGCTCTCACACACTGCTAGGATTCTGACTCATGTATGCTGGCATTAAGAGATTAAATGTGAATACTGAATTCATCTCTAGCTTCCTGCCTGTAATTTTCTTGAAAGAGCCATTTGGTAAACTGAAAAAGGCTTTTAAGATACAAGTTGATCTTGTCTGTTGTGTTTTGCGCTTGCCACTCCTGTGCCTCTAGCAATGATACCAGTTCCCTGTGCTGTAAAAACAGATGGCAGAGGACTATGTATTTCTAACAAGATTAATGTGCTGAGCCTTTCACATCTGGAAACATGATATTCCAAAGTGATGTTGGTGCAACTTAAAAACAAAAACAAAAACTGAGTTGAATAGTTTCAGCTTCGTGTGTCACCTAAAGGCTTCTGCAATTTACCATTAGTAGTAATCTCTGCACATATGTCTTGTATGTCATGGTATTATGCATTATAGCGGAAACATATGACAGAGAGTGAAGAGCTTGCAAGCATACCAAGGTAGTTTTGTTTTTATCATTGGCTGTCATGAGTTCCAGGCTGACAGTCTTTCAAAGGTATGTTACATAGATTTGATGACAAATAATGAATTACAAATTGAATCTTACCTCAGTACAGTCTTGCTTCCATGGAATTTGCATGAACTGATGAGCAATTACAAGCAAACATCAGTTACATTTTTTAAAAAGGTAACATTTATGTTTGAAGAGACTCTTTGCTGCTTGAAAGGGATAAGAATATCTGTCAGTTTCATACTACCCCAAATTGGAATTTCTCATGTTTCGTATTGTTTCTATCCCAGATATGGAGATGCTTGTAGATTTCAGTAAATTCTTCAGAAATAAACATGAATGAAATTTAGCCACAACTCCATTGGCAAAATTCAAAGTATTTCCAGAATGGGGGCATCTGTGGGGATATTTGATATTGTTATTAAACAGAGTGAAGTAGGTCTAGTACAATATAAGTTTATATTGCTTTGGGCCCCACTCCGGGAGAGAGGAGGCATATAAATAAAATAAAATCTAATAAAACAAAATTCACACAAGAGTAATTACTCAGAATGGTCTTGTAAGGTAAAAAGAACATATGCTTATGCCTCAGAAAATACATCTTGGGACAGCAAAGGAGATAGAGAAAAGAAGTCATCCAGCGCTTGGTTTAAAAAGTCTCTAAAGCAGAAGTAGGCAACTGCATGAATGCCAGGGTTCCTCCACCATATTGCCATAGGCTGTACCCAGCTGAAGTAAGCCTAAATATCTCCATTGTCTTCTGCAGTCCCTTGCAAAGTAGTAGTATGAAGTAAAATTACATCACCTCCTGTCACCATTTTGGGAGAGACTATTGAAGAAAATGGCAATATTGAGAGATAGTATGGAGTTTTGGAGTATTTGAATGTGTTTTAGGGACTTCAAGCTTGATTGGTGGCAAAAATTGACCCCAAAATCACACAAATATTTTTAGAAGGGGGCCTTTGGGGCCTTTTGAGGACTGGTAAGAGCATTGGGAGCCACAAAAGTGGGGTCCAGGAGCCACATGTGATCTGTAGGCCACACTATGCCCATTCTTTACCTAAAGATTGGCTCTCACATGCGGGCATAAACTAACAGCCATAACTGGGGTTGAAGCCATGGCTATCCATTCCCAGGCAAAGGTGACAAAGAAATTAATTAATTTCTTGAAGAAGGGAAAAGTGACATCAACAGAACGGAGAAGAACTTGTGTACATAGATCAAAGAAAGATACAGGCAGAAATTTGGTGTAGGTATTATCTGGCTTCCCTCTTCCACCATTCAGTTCATATAAGTGCTCATGCTTCTTTGCGTCCAAGAAGGACAATATTATTCCTGCCTGTATGCTCAGAGATGCTCATAAAAAATGATGTCAGATCTAATTCCGCACTAACATGGTTAAATGTGTTCACGCCATGACTTTTAACAGTTAGGCACACAGAAGCTCTGAATCTGAATAGTCAAATCTATCAATTTCTGGTTTTGCCGCGTTGTTTTTGTGGTGTTGTAACTGTTGCTGCTCTTAATCTCAAGTTTTTTCTATCCCAAAGAGGAAGAAATGTCTGAATTTGGTAGGTTGTAATGTTTATGAAAATGGAGTGAAACTTAGCCTTGTTATCTATTCATATAGTGTGCTGAAAATACTGCCTATCCTAAAGGTATTTGTCTGGTGAACCAGAAGTAAGGTAGGCTTTGGTGGGAATGGAAAGCTGGCTTGATGCATCATAAAGGTTGGGTTTACACTGGTCTGTGTAACTGAGAATGGATATTACTTGCTTACTTCATTCTTATAGAGCAAAGGCAAAGTGTAAGTTACACTAACCTTCACTTTGATAAACCTCAAGCAGATTTTATTCGTCCAGGGTGCAACTTTCCTTACTTGTTAGTGTTTCTTCTTTCCATGATTGCCAACTAAGAAAGATGCCTTTTTCAAATTGTCACATGGGTGTCAGCTCTGTATTGCACAGTCTTATGTATAATTACGTAAAATAACCATGTAAGGTCACAACCTATTAAATATTAGCGCACCTCTGTGGTAGTCTGTTGAACTTACTGCTGTGCATTTTTTGATAAAAAGAAAATAAAGTACACAATTAATTAAAGAAACCACCAGGAAAGGGTAATGCCTCAGTAAAAAGCAAAGTCACTAACACCATGCCTAATATGGGCATAGCACTGAAGATACCACAAAACATCACAAAATGAGAACAGATAGAAATTCCTTGCTTTTCTAATTCTCTTATTCCCAGACCTGAAATCCATTAGTAAAAGCTGTTTTTCCCTGCATGAAATTTGCAGCCTTCCTAAATTACATTCTTTTCCTGAGACTTCCTTGTGTTCTCACTGACAGCTTGCTGAAATTCTCTTGAGTAAGAACCAGACTACCACAACTTTTCACTACAATAATCTCCTCTACTCCCTTTCCCCCTCCCATTGCTTCTGTTTCTTAACACATTGAGAGGGAGGGAACTTTATACCTCTTTGTTAACTGATTGCTGGTGATAAGCACAAATGCAGAGTTCAAAGTGGCTGAACAGTGGGAGCCAGGAAACCTGAAGTTAAAACTCCCAGAAGCAATGAGGTTTTCTTCATTGTTGCATCTTGAGAAAAATGAGTCTAACTTGTAGAGTTTCACAATTTTTTCCAGCCATGAGTTAGTTCCTTTCACTCATTCCCACATAAGGCTGCAATTTTTATCCTTTTTTGCATGCAATTTTTTTGTGGGCAATTTTGCCTAATATAGGTATTTTTCAAGCAATTTCCTCTGATACAGCACATTTTGAATATGTGTGTGTGTGTGTGTGTGTGTGTGTGTATTTTAACTTATATACTAATTTTTGTGTTCAGGTTTCACTAATGTGCTCATTTTGGGACATTTTTTATTAGTATGCAGCATCACAAAGTGGGATAATTCAGAAAAGTGTGAATGCTGAAGGCTAACTACATTTCGGTTTGTGTATTGCCTAATGATGTATGAACCACATATGTTCAATTTGAAATGTGAACCAGGCGGATATCTCCAGTACTGCTACTGTTTTATTGTTTATATATCTGGTTCACCTGTATGTATATGGGAAATGATCAATATATTACCAATAAAAGAAGGGAATGTGTAGAACTGGTATAAATACTGGTTTATCAAGTTCACATTGATTCAGTGAGTGTACTGTAGCTGGGGCCAAAATATGTATTTAGGCCAAATGAGGAAAAATGAGTAAAATTATTAAAATTATGATTAATGAAAACTGTCAGGATCAATCTAAAAAAAATCTATAATACGAAGTTAGGATGCACAAGTGATTGCTAATGAAACCAATGAGAATGCATTACACAGAGAAAAGTTGAATTATTGACAGTTAATCTTCTCTATTGTAGTCTATCACCTTTGCCTTATAAAATGTGGTGTATACCCCTTCATTAGTGCAATTAAGAAAGCAGCAACTCTGCTCAAACTTTTGGGGCAGTTGTTGTTAAAAAACAAAAAGCCTCTTATCTGGCAAAACCAGTCCCTACCAAGAAGATGGGCTCATACCAACATGGTGAGTATTTAGAGACAGCTGCACAGAACTCAAGAACGCTAAACTGTTAAACAAGCTTTCCAGAGCAACACAGTGGATGTTATAATGCTTTAAGTACTCTGATGAATCATAATCACTCCCATTCTTGCTGTTGGTATAATTGTTTTTATAAGTACATTTTCATACGGTCCTTCCCGCAAACTAGAGGTAAAAGCACACATACAAAGTTTATGGTTGTTAGAATGCAGTTAAATTTTCCATAGAATTAAAACCTTTTAAAACAAATTAAGTAAAAAGGCAAAGATAAGAAACAGTGAGACAGCACGCTATTAAAAGCTCTCGCCAGCAGTTTTTAAATGTCTCTTAGAATATAAAAGTTTTCACTTGCCAGTTGAAGGACAGAAAGAAGAGAGCCATCCTAGTTCTCCATGAAGGGAGTTCCACAGCTTTGGAGCAGCTGTGAGAAGACCATCTCCATTATGTCCCCCAGATATGTCAGTGAAGGTGGGAGGACCAACAGAAATGCTTGTCCTGAAGGTAGCAAAGCCTGGTAAAGGTTGTGTGTAGGCCTTATTATTTATTTGCAAAGTAAGGATAAGCAAGTTTATAATTGCTACCTTGAAGCTGGATCAGGTATATGAAGAAAATTAAGACATCCTAATGAGCCTTTATGGTTCTATCTGACTGCTGTATTGGACGTAGCTCTGGCATTTGTAGAGACCCCACAGTTAAATCATAACCACTCCTTTTAATTAAATCAAGTCAACATGTTGAATAAATGAGGTTGTTGTTGTGTTCCTTCAGATAATTTCTGTGTTGTGATGACCCTAAGGTGAACCTATCACAAGGTTTTCTCAGCAAGATTTGTTCATAGGGGGTTTGCCATTTCCTTCCTCTTAGAGCAGAAAGAGTATGACTTGTCCCAGGTCACCTAGTGAGTTTCTATGGCCAAGGAAAGATTTAAACCGTGGTGTCCAGCACTCAAACCACTGCAGCATGCTGGCTCTCTGAATTAGTATTACAAGCTTGCTTGTAAAGAACTAGATTTAAATTTCAGTTTCAGTCATGTCAGCATGGGCATAGGAGTTAGAAAACTGGACAGACACACACACACTGACTGTCTATGTTGGTCGCAAAATCAGCATGCAGACAGAATTTGCAAAGAGGCAAATAACTACTATTTCTAGTGAGCAAGTGTCTGAAGATGTGATAGATAGGGGATATTAATATGAGAGGTTAGCAGGAAAAAAGAAATGAATCACAGTTCAGTGACAAGGTTAACTTGATTTAATTAAAAGGAGTGGTTATGATTTAACTATGTGGGGTCTCTACAAATGTTCAGATTCTAAATGAGGCTTCCTATGATCATCAGAAATGTGAATGGTATAAATCATATAATCATATGAATCGTACAAATATTCTGAGTGAACATTGTCTCCAGCTTCTGAATAGCATTCAGCAGGTAGCATAATACCTTTATCCTCAGGCATGAAGGATCATTCTCAATGTCACTCTGAAAGAGTCATCCCTGAGCTTCTTCTGATATCCATTTCTGTTTCATTTCACTTCTGAAGTGAACATAAAATGAAGCGGGGGGAGCTATGGCCAGGCATACTTTACCTCTTTCCTGCTTCAATAAATGGGAACTGACCTAATCCCTTGATAAGGATGGAAAGAACATTTGAAAATATTTGAAAAATTGTTTTTAAAAAACCCACATATTTTTCATGCGACAAAAAACTCTGATGAGAACACTGTATTGGTAAGAATCTTTGCAGTTCTTTGCAGACCTACATCACAAGATGGAACCTGCTGCAACCTTCAAGTTCCTGGCTGAACAGTGACAACAAAAATGTAAAAGATGCACAATAGCCCCTCCACATTCACAAGGGTTAGAGGCACAGAACCCTCGCAAAAGTAGAAAAATCACAAATAACTCCCACCCCTGTAATTCCCCTCCAGAGCTCTTCTCTCCCATTCCTTTGTCTCTGGCCCCAGCATAGGGCAGGGGGAAGCACAGTAAATGGCTTACCAGTACTTTCCTCTCAAAAGGAAAAGAGCATAGTTCTTCCCTTCTGATTACTTCTGGCAGCCATCTTGAAAAGGGAGGGTAGGAGCAAAGAGAGCACCTGACCAGTCAGCAGCCATTACACAGAAAGTATAGCCACATGGAAGAGAGGACATGCCTCTAGCAGTGGGAGGGGCCTTTGCTCACTGAAAAAGGGTGAGATGAGGAGTGAAAGGGAATGGGAGGAAGAAAATGAAGGGGTGGAGATAAGCACGTGCTTCATGAATAATCAAATTTATGAAGGTCAAACTCACAAATGTAATGGGAAGCCTGTACTGTGTTCTGCTTTGCTCAGACTACACCAGGAATATTGTGTCCAGTTCTGGGTACCACAGTTCAAATATATATATATATATAGAGAGAGAGAGAGAGAGAGAGAGAGAGAGAGAGAAATTGGAATGTATCCAGAGAAGGGCAACTAGGATGATGAAAGGTCTGGAAGACAAGCCATATGAGGAACAACTTAGGGAGTTGGGTATGTTTCGCTGACAGAACAGAACAGTCAGAAGTGGCATAATAGCCATCTCTAAATATCTGAAGGTATGTCATATAGAAGATTGAGTAAACTTGTTTTCTGCTGCTTTAGACACCACAACAAGAACAAATGGATTCTGACTACAAGAAGAAAAATTCTACCTAAACATTAGGGAGAACCTCTTCTAGATTTCTTCTGAGGGTCTCCTTCTTTGGAGGTCTTTAAACAAAGGTTGGATGGACGTCTTACAGGAATGTTTCAGCAGTGAATTCCTGCACAGCAGGAGGTTAACTAGAGGTCCCTTGTGGCACCATCCAACCCTTAAGATTCTATAAAAAGTGGAACAGCAGCCTCCACATGCCTTGCCCTTTTCTTCTAGACAGTGTTACAGATTTGGCCCAGAAAAAGAGAGACAGTGAATGGGCAATGTTAACAGTAGGAATGCGAGGTTCTCTCTTGGAAGTGGTTCAACTGATGACATTCTGCCAAAGGCCCCCTCAAAATCGGTAGCTGTCACAATGCGCCACATGCTCATTTGTGTGATGTAGATGTAGATGTTTTTGAAAGGCGTTAAACACATTCAGAGTATAAGTAGTTGTTTTAAAATTTGATGAATACATTGCTTTTTGATTGCCACAGCCAGTATAGAAGCAAAAGATCAGAATGCTTGATTTCTCCAATGATTTGTTAAATTTTGCACAAAATTGTTTCAATTAATATACATACGTAAAAACTCACTACATGCTGTATAGAAAAATGGTGTATGAAATGAAATATTGATAAATAAGTTTTTCAGTTTTGGAATGTGGTCATTTTCAGGTACCACACAGAGAAAGACCAAAAGAACAAGGAAATATTTTTAAAGAATCAGTTCAAAAGACTAGAAAAGAAATGCTTCAATCAGACATTTGTGCCTAGCCTTCTTGTTGAGTTTTTTTTTAACTGAGTGCCTCAAGCCTTTGTAGTCATTGTAATTATATGAATCAAATGGACTATTAAGCCTCATGTTTGCAATGGAAAAAGAATGGGGAAAGATTATTTTTTTAAAGAGTTCAGTTTACTTCCCTCTAAGCTGTAAGTAGTTTTTAGCGATGCCTGTTAGTTAGCATCTAAATGTATACTACCAGAAGCCCTGTGGGAGTTTCTGATCCATACGAGGCCTGAAAGGATCTCCAACACTGATTTGTTCTTTAGGCTAGATAGAATGTGTATTTGATTTCTTGCAGTTCCTTAGTTCTGAATGATTTTTCTTCTCATTGCAAGGGAAGGATGGATACTAAAGAGTTTCCCAGGGGGTACTATGAATTCAGATTTGGGGAATATATACAATTCTATTTTAAAACCATGTTGCTATTCCAAAATCAAAGAAAGAATGTAAAAATGTATCATTTTTTCAATCCCAGTTGTAACATTATTTAAATAAAGAGGCTACTTAGTCATTCAGTATTTGAATAATTGAATAATTGTTTTGTTCTTGGAAAAAAACAGTAATATCAAGATGCGCTGCTTCACAAATACATGAGGAAAGTGAAAGAAGTTATTTTAAAATGAATATGAGAACAGCATGGGCAAGTTCATGTGGCTTTTTTTCTCCTCTATGAGAAGTGGTTCCACAACACAGGACTGAATGCAAATGAATTGCAACCCAACAAGAGCTTTATTTGAAACTGTGCTGGACTTTAAAGTATGTTTTACAATGTTCTGGTAGATTGAATGGTTGTAGAGAAGGATCCCAAGTTTTTTGTTTGTTTTGTTTTGTCGGCTTTTTGTGGGGGGTTTTTGGGGGTTGTGATCTGTTAGGGGGCATATTTGTGAACAAATATTTGTTTAGTTTCACATACTTACACTCTTCTTGTGTACCTTAAATTTTAGTTGTTTGCATACTTTTAATTGTGTGTATCATATGGTCACACCCTACATTACATGTGAGAGAAGTTGAATCGCATCTTGCCATAATGAGGGAAGGAGTACTAGATAGTACAATTTATACTCAGAAAATTGACCAGTAAACTGATCTGAGAGATTCATTGATCAGCTTCAAGATGGAAACTATAATGCATGTTTAAAATTTGCCATGCAATTGCTAGCGGTTTGACAAGTGTTTTCTGTTCCCCCTCTTCTCTGTTGTTAAAATTTTTCACCTGATTTCTCCATTGCATCTGGAGAAAATGGCAACAGCTTTCCAGTACAAAGTGAGGAAGTAACTCACTTTTCAATGAGTTTCTTGATAGCTACATAGATACTTTATGTAGTAATGAGCTGGAATGGAGTTACTTTTTGCCTGCAGTGACAATAGTTGTAATTCATTACTTGATAGTGGAATGAGAATTGGATTAAGTCTGTAACCTTTTACTGGGTGCATGTGCTGACTTATTCTGAGAATGGAAGTGGGAGAAACAAGGGTTACACAGCTGGCTGCCATGTACTACAGGCAACAGCAAGGACAAGGAGGGAAAAAAGCATGCAAAAGTAAAAAGGAGAGAGGAGATATGTTGAGCTGTAGTGTGTCTTTTCTTCCCTTTTTCTGACTGGCCTGCAATGCTATCACCAGAAGGATGGTGTGAAGGAGGGAGAATCGATGTCAGTACAAGAGTGAGAGAACAGGACAACCTTGCCAGTTTTATTGCCCAGAGTGGAACCACAGAAGATGCACTTGTTGGATTATCAGGTGTGAGCTGTGAGAGAGTTTGGAGGATGAAAGGAGCACTTATTTGGTCAGGCACAATCACAAAATTTAGAGCAACGGCATTTGTACAAGGGTGATGGGGAACAGATTAGGAACTGAGTAAGTGAGTACATCTGTGTTGCTTGTCTAAAGCATCTCTGTGTGCTGGACATGGTCATTGTCAGGTAGCCTGTGTCAGTTCTGGTTGAGAGAATCTAATCAGGGCAATTCAGACAGAATTATGATGATAAAAGATGGAAAGATATGTGTATGTATGTATTTTGGGGAATAATTTTCTGTCTCTGCAAGAGAGTTCCAGGGCTTTTAAAAGAAAAATCTTCCTCCTTTCCCCCTTCACAACTTCCATAACCTAAACTAGCCTAAGCTGGTGTTGCTTGTCAGTTTTTAAGTCTACAGTCTGTAGCATACAAGGAGTAATATGTCACTGGCATGCCCTCTGCTTCAGAGATCATCTTCATCAGAAGATGAAACAGACTTAACATTAGAGGAGTCACAACAAATGCCTGACAACCAGCCAAGTCCTTCTTCTGTTCAGTAGGTTGTTCTGGGTGCAGAGCAAGAAGAGGAGCTGGAGGAAAGGCCAACCAGTTCCAGAGAAAGGCAGAGGCTCAGGTGACTGGCTCAGACTATTCCCTGCAAATGAAGTGAGAAGCTCAGTTGTGGAACACTGCCCTCAATACTGCCTGGTGTCATGGACTTGGCAGCGTGCCAAGTTTCCTCAGTTGCCTAATTAGCTAGGTAATAGCAGCTCCATAAAACAGCCTTGGGGCTGAAGTAAACTTTCAGTAAAACACAACAGTCTAGAAAAGGAGTAGTCAAAAAGTCAAACCAATAATCCAAGTAACATTTTGAGGTCCAAGGTCTAAAGCAGACAGGGTAGAGAATGCCAGACTCACCACATCTGTCACCAGCAATAGCATCAATAGTTTCTGACAACCTTCTGTTCTTGAGACTTCTGATTATATAGCCTCAGCATCCTGGCCAGCTGTGCCCTAATTAATGAGTCCTTCCCATGTAAGCACTGCTCAAAGCCTGGGCTCTCTACCTCTTGTACTGGCTACTGTCTGGGTCCTGGGGCAAGGACATAACATCAGGGATGTAGGCATTGGCTGAACAAGCTGCCTATGAAGGAATGGTACAACCACCAGCTACATTACTGAGTACAACTTCAGGCATCCTCTTGACAGTTTAGCTTGTGAAAGTGCATCTATCAGATATACAACCGCTGGTCTGTTTAACAAGTAGACACCATTGACTCCTTGAAATCCTGACTCTGATTTATAGCTTCCTTGACCCTGGTCTGTTTGGTAACACATACTTCTTGCTTCCACAGGTTACTGACTCAGGAACTCTGAACCTTGCCGTTAAAAGCAAGACGGTTACTCACACTAATTTGTCTGCAGAGAGACTCATCTCTTTGTCTTAGGTGTTTTGCTCCCTTTCAAAAAGCAGCCTGAAGAGCAGCTGGAAATGCAAACAGAACAGAAACTAGAAAACCTGGGAAATTACCACAATAGAGTTTCTTGTATATTTTATATCTTGCATGTGTATTTAGTTCCTCACAGAGTCAATGGACAGACAAAGACTGGAAAAGGAATAATGTGTTCTCTCTTTCAGTGGGACTGTGATATGGTTGGGAATTTGTTGTCTCTAGTATCATGTGTCTTGGGGAGTTAGCTTGAGAACAAGGTGGGATGTATTTGATGAAGGGGAAAGGAAGGGTAGTGTACTCAACTAAATAAAACCAACCCCATCTTGTTAAAATAATGTCTTATTTTAAAACATGCCACACATTGGATACAGAAAGCTCATCCGATGGAGTATTTTGTGCACTTAATATCTCATATAAGCTTGATACCATGTTTCTGTGAATGATGCAAGATACAGTGTTATTGTGCTTAGAAACTATGGCTTGTTAAGTGGATCTTGCTAATAGTGTATGTGCAAGCAAGATAAGATACTGGAGAGGCTGTGCTGTATGTTTAGTCAAAACTTTGGTTTCTCCCGTAAGTGCTAAGGTAGAGATTGCCTGAGTCAGATTTTAGCAGTCCTCTATGAGATATGTAGAGTTATCAAGTAAAAAAACCCCCACATTTTCCATTATCGTTTCAGTCATTCTAACGCCACTGCTGCCCCAAACTGTTATAGTGCTATTATTCCACTTTCAACATCCTGTGGAAGAGGCCAAAGAGCTCTCTGGCTGAGAATTCTAAATGCCTCTCCCTAAACTGCAAACCCCAGGATTCCAGAGAATGTAGAACGAGGAACAGTAGCACCATAACAGCGTAGTGTTGAAATGGCCCAAGTCTGTAGTAGGACAGGAGGAACCTATGCTATTTCTTGAGCTAATCTGATACCCAAAATGGGTGTCATATTTAATTTGTGATGCTTGTTTTGTTGGAAATACTCAGAAAAATACTGGGTATATTAAGTTCTATGGAAAGGCATTTTATACAAAATAAATTTGTTCACTGATTGAATACTTTATGGAATACGCTTGTCTGTAAGGACGCCAAACAACCTGGAAAAAAATTTATATGTTGGACTGCAAATCTCATTTCCATCTGGATTATGGAACTCTAATATAAAATATCTGAGAAGAAAGTGCTAGGAAATAATTGTTTTGTGCTGTCTTTCACATTTTTCCAGAATTTCTAAGGTACAATAGCTAAATTGGCCACTTGGGGGAACTAGAGAGTATTTCTTATCTCCCCACCCCACCCCCATGGCACCATCATAACAGCAATGGTAATACATTCCTGGACTGTTGATGTGCTGGGTGATCTAAACAAAGTTTCTTTTTCAAAAAGCAACATTCTAGGCTTTGCTGCAATACACCGTTTACTCTAGTATCAGCATAACATTATCATTTTCATACCCATTTCCATCCTTTCCAGGTCATTTTAGCCTGTGGTACTCGTAAGGTGTGCTCTTGCATAGACTCAGTCTGAACCTGTTGCCTAGCAACAGCTTCAGAGCGAAGTCCCTGGAGAAGAGTCTGTGAGATGCCTGGCTTGATTCGGTTAGTTGGTTGAGAGCGGCGTTTATGCAATTGTGAGCTGGAGAGCACCAGTACAATCCAACCTGCTTTCAGGTAGGCCTCAGTATTTTAGCCCACCAAGCATTTCCAGCAGGAGGCCAGGATGAAAGAAACTGGGAGTGGGAGGCAGGGGTAGGTTTATAAATCTAGTGTGAGAGGAAAAGGGAAAAAGAATAAAATAAGAATACTTTAAGTATTTGGGAGAGGAGGAAAACAGAATAAAACGAAATGTTCTGAAATAAATTGTGACTCCAGGGAATCTAGGGAATCTAACCAGTGAATTGACAAATTCTACCAGCTGTGGGGAGACTGAGTCATGACACCTTCAAAACAAATCTTTATACTTAACTTGCACGATGTTTCCTTTACAAGGAAATAGTTGTGACAAAGAATATGGCCAATGTGAAATTATCTCTGTAACTGCCAGGTAATGATGCCAAACTCCTCCCCCACCTCCAAGTATTTTGTGACCAGCTTTGTCTTTGCACTGCCGTTCTGTGACTGATGGAGCTCAGTAGCTTTCATCAACTTCAGAAGGGGGCCCTGAGTAGTGTCAGATTGGATTCCTGTAACATTCATGCTTAACAGATCTTTGAGCAGGATGAGGTACTGAAAGCTCTGTCAAGTGGGAGAAATGTACTTGTCTTCCGTCAACCTCCAAAACCCATCTTTCAGCCACAATCATCATCTCCCAACACTGCTATTGCCTAAATGGTGTAGAGTGGGTAGAAGATGTATAGAGGAGCATTGAGAGGAGAGTTTGTGAGAATCTTAGTTTCAGGGTATTGTATTGATAATGCATTGATCAGGAGTTTTAATTTGGCCTGTGTGGCTCTCCACAATGCTGTTGGACTGCAATTTGCATTAGCCTGAGCCAGCATAGCCAATGGTGAGGAATGCTGGCAGCTGTAATACAATTACATATGGATGGCTGAATGTCTATCACCCCAATGTACAGACAGATGAGTGTTTTAACTATTGTTTTTGTTATATTCATTTTTAAAATGCACAGAGATGCTTGAAACAACTTCACAGTGTGTGGTATCTTTGTCAGCAACTACTGAGACATCTTTGTTGTAATTTCATAAAAGTATGCCCATCCAGTTCTGTTCTGTCAACTTTCTCTTTTCAGAATGTCTATAGAAATAATCACAGAGAAACTTGAGGAAAGATGTTATATTTTTTTAAAAAAACAACAACAGAGGTGAACATTGGTCAAGGTCATGAATTGGCTTGGCAGACTCTAAAACTCTGCCAGGGATATTTGCATCTCTCTTTCCTGCTCATGTGCAATCTACCTACCTTTTGCCTATGCACCCCTCCCCATGACCATTTAGTGCAGGGAGGAGCAACTGCAGAGAGGGCAGGGAGTATTTTTTTTCTCCCTATGCCTGCTCACCAGGTAGCACCAATGTATTTCATGGGGCTCAAAGTGACATGATATCACTTCCAGCTGCCACTTAGGCCAATTTTTGGCCATTTTAAATTATTTTTTAAAACAGATTTGGGGTTTTAAGGGGGTTCCTGGAGGACTTCAGGGTCTGCAGGGCAGTCTTTGTCCATCCCTGATTTAGTGGCTGGAGGATGTTAGGGAGGGACAGTTTTTCTGCAGCACAGGAATATTGTTCCTCTGGACATTCTGAGGGATTGTTTGAAAGTTCAGGAAGATGGGTTTCTGGTACATCCAGCTGCAAGGACACTCACACCCTCCCCAAGCCACTGCCTGGCTGCCCCTCCACCTGCTTAATGATCATGTAGGGCATACTGACAATTGAAAGGTAGTTTCAACAGCATGGGGTTCTGGTTACCTCTTTGTGCAACAGTCCTAAGGGGAAATGCTCTGTGCTAATTGTATCATTTTAAGATATGCTTGGGCTTTCTTTCATTTATAATTGAGAGAAATGCCTCTTAGTAAGGCTGAGAGAAATACCAATGCATACTGTGCTCAGGTATGCAGTGCAGAGATCATTCTGCCCCCCAAAATCATAATGGAGATTTCATGTATTGGTTAAACACACTGAAATGTGGTAACAGGTTCATTTCTTGCTAAATAGTAGTGACTGTGTGCTCTGTATCCTGGCTTGTACAAAGCCCCAGAGACTTACTCTATTTCAAATGAAAGCTGAGAATGCTTTCAGTGTCTCAATTTGACCTGTGTCCTTTGCCCTCTTTGTGAACAAATAAAGATCAAGCCCGGGCTTGATCTCATATCCTCAAGGATGCATTGTGTATGAGAGTGACAGCAGAGTTAGGCTCAAAGTACCAGTTCGGTCTGTTATAGTCCAAGTATTTAACTTTACGTCAACTGGCAATAAACATAATGATTATTTTCCCCTTCTGACATCAGCGCAAATGAATTTGAGTTTTTAGCTTATTAATGATTAACCAAACACATTAACTACTTTATTCTAACTTTTTCATCTCCAACTCTACCCCTATTGCTTTAATAATGTGCTTAGTGAAGATGAGGCCTGCATTTCCAGGGATTTTGTGCTCTTACGTAACATGGAAAGTCCTTGATACATAGAATTATAGAATCAAAGAGTTGGAGGAGACCACAGGGGCCATCCAGTCCAACCCCCTGCTATGCAGGAATGCACAATCAAGGCATCCCCAGCAGATGGGCATGCAGCCTCTATTTAAAAACTTCCAAAGAAGGAGACTCCACTACATTCTGAGGCAGCATATTCCATTGCCAAACAGCTCTGGCCATTAGGAAGTTTTTCCTGAGGTTCAGGTGAATCCATTGCTCCTTGTCCTAGTTTCTGGAGCAGTGGAAAATAAGTCTGTTCCCTTCTCGATATGACATCCTTTCAAATATTTAAACATGGCTATCATGTCCTCTCTTACCCTTCTCTTCTGCAGACCAAACATACCCAGCTCCCTCAAATATTCCTCACAGCGTGGCCTCCAGACCCTCCACCATTTTGGTCACCCTCTTCTGGACATGTTCCAGCTTGTCAATGTCTTGAAATGAGGTGCCCAGAACTGGACATAGTATTCCAGATGAAGTCTGACCAAAGCAGAATAGAGTGGTACTATTACTTGCCTTGATCTAGATATCATACTCCTATTGATGCAGCCAAGAATCGTGTTGGCTTTCAGTTTATTAAACCGAAATGTACGTTCGTTTGTTAATTGAATAAAAAAAAAATATTTAAGAGAAATGTTTATATTTTCTTGTTAGGAAAGAGAAGGTTCTGATGAGCTGATGAGACATAAAAGGCAATTAGTGATAAGGCCACTACTGTTCCAGTCAACATTAAGTGTTATTATATGTATTTAACAGTGCCCTTTAGTTCCATTTCTTTCAGTAGGATTTAGCACATCTCAGTCACACACTACAACATTACATTAAATACCTAGCGTGCATCTTCATTTTTTTGCTTACTTACAAGTACAAATATGTGTAGAGAGTCAGCGGCCATTTCCACACTAGGCTGTTATAGCGGTATGATTCCACTTGCAACATCCTATGGAATCCTGGGGTTTGCAGTTTCGGGAGGCGCCAGTCCTGCGGAAGCATCTAGTGTGGTGTAATGGTTTGAATGTTGGACTATGACTCTGGAGACCAGGGTTCAAATCCCTGTTCAGCCATGGAAACCCACTGGGTGACCTCAGCCTCAGAGGAGGGCAAAGGCAAGTCTTGAACAAATCTTGTCAAGAAAACCGTGTGGTAGAGTCACCATAAGTCTGAAACAACTTGAAGACACACAACAACAAGAACAACAACAACAACGACAGAAGAAGATAAACCATTTTAAAAAAATCTTTGGGCCTTCTGGCACTATGCTGTTATAGTGCTATTATTCCACTTTCAACATTCTGTGGAATTCTGGGATTTGTAGTATACTGAGGCCAAAGAGTTCTTTGACGGAAAATTAAATGCTCCTCCCTAAACTACAAACCCCAGGATTCCATAGGATGTTGAAAGTGGAATAAGTGCTCTATAACAGTGTAGTGTGAAAAGGCTCTTGGTCTTGATGGGACCCTTTATTATTTTCCGAGAGTCTAGGATTTATCCTCTTTTTCCCATACACTGTAACTCAGAACTAAATTGGAAGTGCTCAGTCTTACTGAGTACATAACAACGTCCATACAGACCATATAATGTACAGACCATACAGACCATGTATTTAATATAATCTGAAATTTGGCCGTAAAAGTTGCTAAATTTAGCTAGATGTTGGCATTTCTAATGTCCTAGAAATGCATGCCCTCTGTCTGCCCCTATTTCGCAGGGATAGTCCCAATTATTCCTCTGCTGCCCCCCTTTTGTCAGCGACACTTTAAATGTCACAGTTTCTCTCTCTTTCTCCCACTTTCCTTCTTTGGCTTCAGCTTATTTCTATTGCTGTAAATCAAGTTCAACATGCAGAAGGAGTTTACATTCAGGTAACACAACAGCGGGGAAAGAAGGAGGCCAAGTCTGCTCCTTCCCAGTAGTTTCAAGCAAGAGCACACTGATGCAACCTCTCCTAAAATGTATGTTCTTCCTTATTAATAACTTGTCATCTTGACCACAAGTTGCTGAGTCACACATGGCCCAGATTTCATCTATGAAATGTTGCGGCCCGTTCTGTTCATGTAATATTCCAAAACAGTTCCCAGATGTGGCATTCTCTGTGCTGTTCTGAGGAAGTAAAATACACAGAAAACCTTTCATAACTCCCGTGAAGAGCTTGCAAAGCGCGCTCTCTCTCTCTCTCTCTCTTTTGTGCATGTGCATGCATGCACACACACAACAAAATAGTCTTCACTCTGGAGACTAAGCCAGGTACAGTAAAAGAGATGGAATAACCCCTAGATGCTTTAATCTTATCAAAGCAATTTCTATAGTTGTCATTTTATGTGCTATTAAACTGAACAATGCTGTTCGCCAATAAAGCCATTTGAAATAACAGCTCATTAAAATTGTTCCTCTAATATATAGCTTTCTAATTAATGTCAATGGGTTACAGAGCTCAAGAAGCAGAACTGACTATAATGTCTGGGAAGTAGGTAAAGTTAAAAAAAAAGATGTTTCATCACTAATGACCTTTTAGTAAACCTAATGAAATTCTTAATGGTCTGTATGCATCACCAAAGAGCTCACAGTGGCTTTTTTAGCCACTTCATTTTCCCACTTTTACATTTACATGTTGCTCCATTTACTTTTATTTATACCCACTGAAAATAATACAGTTTCTAGGGAATATGTAGATGATGCTAATAGCAAGAACCTACAAAATACATTGAGTTTTGGGTAATAGCACTCTGTAGTTCCAGCCTTGAGCAAAAGGAAATGTTAGCTATGTCTGAGAAGCGTACATCACCTGCAGTTTTCATTAGCATTTTGTGAGTGACAGTTAATCTATTTTACTTTTTCCAGCTACTGAATACAAACCTGCCTCTATGCATTTGTCTGTCTGTGTGTCTAATACTGCAAAGTGATTTCAAATTTGGGGTTACATTTGCAGAGCTGAGTTTGCATATTCTTCCACACCAAAGTATCAAGTGCTGAAATGTCTGATAAAAAATCCCCTGCCCTTCTCATCACCTCTCATTTGGAAAGACATTACAAAACAATTGGCTCACCAACGTGGTAACAAGCTAGCATCCTTAGGTGCTGGAAAGGAGCATGACTAAATTATTGTGGTGTCTATATATACAAAAAGATAATACTCTAATGTACTGTTGTATAGCACCAGGAGAAATTAACCAGGAGAAGCCCACATCCGATCATATAAATAATGTTATCATTATGAACTCTAGAATACAATGTGGTGCACAGAAAAATTTGGAAATAGTGTCAATAAGTCTCACAATGAATCAGTGAGTCTCACAAATCTTGTTGGAGTTTTCTTTCCTTACCAAAAATATTTTCATGTTTTGTCTGTTTCAAGCAAGTTTTGAATTAGATGATCGTATAAAGTAAACCAGAGGCTTTCTGTAATATAAAAATCTGACCCCTAGTCTGGTTTGTTTTCGATGTTTAGAAGAGACAGAAGCAGATAGTGTCATGCAGAGCTTTGTCCTTCAGGCATTTTGCTGTAGTTCACTTTGTACCTGGTCTGACGAGGGAACACCATTGCTTGTATTGTGCAGTTAAAAACCTCTAGAAAGATAGTGGTGTGGTATAATCTGATTTAGAGTAGGATTAGAATGTGTTGACTTCCATATGATTGTATAATGGTGTCAATTGGTGTCAGTTCTCTACAGCTTGTTATTAATGGAGACATTATGGGGTATCTTGCTATTCAAACAAAATATACCATAGCACAATTATCCTGACAGCTGCTTAGATAAGAAGCCACAACTTATTTATTTGCACATCACAAAATGTTCAGGCTTTCTCTGAGTTTAGCTGTGCAAAACATCAATATCAGTTGTGTGGACTTCTAATTTGACCAAACAGAACAATACTGATGCTAGTCTTTTTGCTTAATATTCAAAGGAATCACTAACTACGTACTTAATGTGAAGAAATACAGTCACCAAGAAACTCTAGCCCACTTGTTCCCCTTGATGGTAAGAGTCCTTGGCTATTGCACCACAGCAGGGTTGGCAAGAGAATTGCCAGGCCCATTGCATCACTAACGTATGACCTTGGCAAGGCAAAAAATAATGAGGCATAGCCTTGGGCGATAAATCACACTGATTTGGGAACTGTAGGAACTCATTCTGTTTTGCCTGAGGCAAAGGTCTGCTGTGCTGTCAGCAGAAGTTCTTAGACTCCCAGCTTCCTCTGTCATGGTAATCAAATGCCAAGAAGGCTGCCTATAAAAGAATTTCTAGGAAGTCCCAAGTTACTTGCTGCTAGTTTAACATGTAATCCAAGCAGCAACATGGCAGTGGCAGCAAAGGTGGAGCTGTTCTTAGCTGTTTTTATTGGTAAATTGGTAAATATATATATTTCTTTACAAAATAGTGGCTGGACCAGAGAATTCTCAACATCAACTGCTGGTTATTAAATGAAGAAGACTCACTGTTGAACTGTGTATTTTCTTGTAAGCAGAAAGATTTAGGTTTGTTTGTTTGCTGCGTTTTACTTTAAAACATACCTTATGATTTCATCTAGGAACAATAAGGATAATAGGATAATGATAACAATTTGAATTTTATAACAAGAGCTGTGTGTGCAATTTACAGTGCTTTAAATCTGTAAAACCATGGAGAGAAAACAGCATATTTAGAGACTTTGGATGCATTAGAAAACATGTGTAAATACTGCAAGTGTTTCTTGTGCCTGCAGAGGAAACCAGGAGCAGTAAGGAGACCCAGAAGGATGCAGCCTTATTATGTAACAGTTTCCAGCAAGTTGAACCATTCCCATGCATTAGTAAGGGCCCCAGGAGTGTTTGCCACAGCAACCCCTAGCATGAATTACAGGAGTGTACAATGGAAGGTGAATAGATTCAGGCAGAAGCAGACACAGGTCTATGTCTTCTGCTATTATCAGCCCCCTGGACATGTGGCTCCTAGCCTTTCGGGTCATGATGCTGTTCTGCAGAAAACAAGATAGCCAAGGATGTTATCAAAATGTCTCCAGTGAAATAATCCACAAGGCAATGCAACTAGGTATTATACAATAAGACACTTTTGAAAAATAAAAAGTAGTGATTGAAAGATATAATCAAGTGTAAAGAAATTACAGAAGCAAGGTCTGTGCTCCAGTGGATTTTCAATTATTGGGGAAGTCCCTCCACAGTTTTCCCTAGTGGAAAACAGTTCTTGTCCCATCCACCACCACTTCATTTTAAATCAGTGTGTTTGTAACTTTTGCACAGTTCTGCCATGCAGGTTGGGATGCTTTTGATGTGTTTGAGATTTATATTTTTTTCAAGGAAACTGTAAATGTAATCATTTTTAAAACTCCCTGATAAAAGTAAAAACTCCCATATAAAAGATGACATACAAATATATAAAAAAAATAGAATTCACAATGATATTTATGAGTATGCATTCATAACTGATCTGTAGGGAATTCAGTAGTGTGGGGAATATGTAGGGGTTGTAAAGTCCCCAGTCCCAATTTACCAGGCAGCACTGGCTCTGATCAATGGGAGTCTGAGATCTCCAGTGCAAGGAGGAATTGCAACAGGAATTGTGCTTCTGACTGTCACATTGGAGATCACAGATGGGTGGGATGGGAACATCAGTCTGCTTCATCCCAATCAAAAGGAGAACAGATTCCCATAACTTGCAGCAGCTTCTTCCAGAAGCTAGAAGGCACTATTTAGCTACATAACTAATAACTAATATAGTTATGTAACTAAGTAGCTCAGTAAGATATTTAAGTAGCTAACCAGGTGATCCAGAAAACTAGCCAATATTTTTAATTTTTTTTTTTAGTAAGAAATGACCTGCCTTGTTGTAGAAACTGACAACAATTTTATAGCAAAAGTATTGTAAAAACGTTTTGCTTTTTTTCTACCACAAAACAGAAAAAAAAGAGATAGGAAAACATTAAAAACTCCTACTAGGGTTGTAAAACCTCAGCTATTTTGTCTTTGGATCTGTGAGTGAATAATTAAGGTAATTCTCCCCAGTATAGGATAAAATGAATATTCATCTGCAGTATTCTACTTGTATTTGAATGTCCCTAAGTACTGCAAAGGAATTACTCTACAGAGAAAAAGCTATAGGGTTTGTGTGCGTGTGTAGAAACCTATCTTGTGTGCAAGAAACTCATTCTCTACACACAAAAAGGAGTAATCTACTCTTATTAGGAGCTGTAGAAAAGAATGATAGAGTCTGATAAAAAAAAATCAACAAGAACATTATCATTCATCCTCAGTTGATTTAGTAATCCTAATGGCTTTCCAGAACAGTGGCTTACACACACATGGGACATGAAAACACAGAACTGTGGCAACAGAAAATATATTCTTCCTTTGAAAACTGTTCAGAAACTTCAGCAGGCTCACAATGTGAGACACGCACACACTTCAAACAACTTCACTGGCTGCTGGTCTGTTTCTGAGTACAACTCAAAATTCTGCTTTTGACCTTTAAAGCCTTGCACAACTTGAGTCTGACCTATCTGAAAGACTGTATCACCCCATACAATCCAGCTTGAGCTTTAAAATCTTCAGAGGAGGGTTTTGTCTCACTTTCACCAGTTTCACAGGTACATTTTTTGAGGACATGGGGGAGAGCTTCCAAGCTGTGGAACTCCCTTCCACAGGAAGTCTGGTTGGCCACCTCCCTGCTTTTTTAACTCCAGCATGTGAACACTATTTTATTGAAGCAGAACTTTTTGATATAAAGTATGTACCAGTAGTTTCTGTGATATTGTATGCTGTTTTTTTAAAAACATATTTTATAAGTAACTGTGTTTTTAATCTGTTTGAACCACATTTTTAAAATGGTATTGTTAATTCTTTTTTTTTAAGTTTTATAAAATAAGGTTTTAATAATCCTATCTTAAATTACTGTAGTGTAAACCAACCTGGATCACTTCCTGGGAGAAAGATGAGGTATAAATTTAATAAACAAATAAATCCACATTTTTATTGCTTCTTGCAGTTGGCCTCAGATTTTAGCCAGTAGAATCATATTCAGTCATATTCAGTATTGTATTTTCCAACTTGCCACTCTCTGAATTCACTATTTATAAATATTTTGCTTATAAAATTAGTTATTTTATAAATTTTCCTAACAACTAAATGTACTGCAGTCTGGCATAAGTCTGCTATACCTTGGCAGCCCCTTGGCAGCCTAATTGTCTGCAGAAAGTGAGCATCTGATGTGTTAGAGTTACTCTCAAAGGTTGTAATAGACATCCACTAGGTGGCCCTGGTTCACCCACCCTAGCAGAAATACATGCATGAAATCCTAGATCAGTGGTTCTCAACCTGTTGGTCCCCAGATGTTCGTGGACTTCAGCTCCCAGAGGCCCTGAGCATTGACCATAGTGGCTGGGGCTTCTGGGAGCTGAAGTCCATGAACATCTGGGGACCCACAGGTTAAGAACCACTGTCCTAGATGAAGAAATTTACCTCTTGTTCCACAGTATTTACAATTCTCTTAAAGAATGCTGAAGTAAATTGTGCTTTTTTTTACAATATAATAGATCTAAAGAGCTGTGAAATGAAGATTCAATTTTGACTTCCATTTTAGCTGTAGCCCAGAATGAATCAAATCAGAAATAATGAATTGACCATAGTGTATCAAACACTGAAGAAGCAAAGATACTGGTAAAAGAGTTATAAGAGGTCACCTAGAAGGCTGGCAAAATAAGCTAGTACATGACCAGATTATTAAGATTATCAAAGGAGAAGATGAGAATGTGATTATCCAGAAACTTATACAACATCAGTAGAAAGAAACTGAGGAATAGTATTTGTCATTCAACAACAGGTACTTAAGGCAAATAGCATCAAGGCAAATGGTGAAAAAATACCTGAAGATAGTGTCATATATGCAAAGAAGATGAAACTGTTATTTACTTTAAATTGGCTCATCCAGCAAGATCATAGAGACTGATTACAAAAAATTCCATTACAAAGTCATTGCAGTGGTACATTTGAATCTATATATGGAAGAGTGTTATTTACCAAAAAGCTAGTGAGACCATAAGCCTGGCTAGTTGTTGAAATGGTGAAGAAACATCTTGTGGGACTTAGACGTTGCTGATAAATTTTTAAAAAGAAAATCACTGAATGTAGTATCCACCCAAGTGTTCTTAAAGAAGTCAGATGTGAAATTAGTCTTTTAACCAAAACATGTAGCACATGATAAAGACGATCAGCAGTGTAATGCTGTTTTTAGAACGGGTTCTAGGCAATTAGATTAGCTTCACATTTTTTTCTAGGTCTATTGATGTAGAACATTATGAAAGATTTTGGCCTAAATCCATTTGTTAATCCCAATCAGTGTTGACTACGTGAATTCCTCAAACTGGGTCATGGAAATTATAATATAAATGTGGTTCAAGATAAGCAAGTATGGTGTCAGGTATTGAGATGAAAAATATCAACATCCCATAAATGCCAATGGATCTGAGATGGCAGCAAGTGTTATGGAAATAAATCTTGAGGTTGTGGTAGACAGCTTGATGAAAATGTTGACCCCGTATATGACTGCTTTGAAAAGGCAAATTCTATGTTGATCATTCCAATGGCAATAAATTCAATAATGTCTGAATGCTCTGAACTTGATATGCCTAGCCTCCTTTGTAAGTGGAATTCATTAGCTTGGAACAAAATTTCTGATGATGGCCAGCAATGCAAAATCATCTCTGTCACAATTACAGACGCTGCTTCTAAGAAAGAGGTTGACAATATCTGGGACCTTCTCATGCCTGTCATAAGTAAAGCAGTATTTTAATCACATCTAATTATATGGATATTAATGTTCAAAGTGGGTATGGCTTTAGTACTGAAAGTATGGCTTTGATACTGCCCACAATTAACTGGAAATTTCTGAAATACCAGTATACGTAGCATTTTGCAAATGCTATTATGTGTAACAGCTTCTCTAGAAAAAAAAAGACATTTGAATACCCTAGTTGTTCCCCCCCCCAATAAAAGGTTGGTTCAACAATGAAAACACTCCAACAGGTCTTTGAAGCTCTATCATTCCTACTCCTACCCAGAAATGTCCTTTCATTGACATTTCCTTCTAGTTGCTTGCATTGTTTCCTCAAGCTTTTAGCGTAAAATGAAGCTGCAATAAAACAAAATGTCAGAGGAAAAAGCCACTATAAGTGATCTTTTATTCACGTTCTGATTTATTTCTGTACAATAAATTGTATGCTTTGGGTCATCTTTTATCTCCATGGATGTAGGCATAGGATTTTTATCAATCACCAATACTTTCGTATTTTCTTCCTATTACTGGGCTATAGAGATTGAAAATTGCATGTTTATCCGGTACAAAAATTAAGGGATGGAAACAGTTCTTCCATATTTAAGACCTGCAACCTAGCAGTGGTATATAAGGAATGCAGAAGTAGTATTGCAAACAAACATGTCTGAGATTTTTCGCTATGTTTTGCATAGTGCTGTTTCATTTCTTCAATTCTTCTGCACTTATTTTAAACATGACCCACCTAAGTGAAAGCATTTTCAAATACCACTGATTTTATCCTACAGTCAGTTCCCTTGACATAAATGGAATTTGTATGTAGTAAAGCTTGGTTAATAGTATTATTCTCAAGGAAAGGATCATGCATGTTTCAGAAGCTGCCCAGTAATTTTAGAACACTAAGATCTGCTTGTCTATCAGTGACAACTTAAATATTTTCATATCTGGATTATTATAATAACCAAACACTTCCAAGTTAATTTTTAGAGACAACAGAGGTGGAAGTTGGAGTCAGAGAAACAGCATTTTGGTGGTATCAGCCATTTTGTATTGCTTCCTGGGATTGCTGGAGGAGATTTCTTTATGGTTATTACATCCATCACACAATTTATCAGTTAAGTTTCTTCCCATAATTGTAATAGCCAGAAACTTGTACTTTTTCTTACAAGTGAAAGTTCAGAAGGAGATATATTCCATACTGTGCTTGGAGGCAAGCTCTATCAAGTAGTAATGATTCTTATCTGTGGCTGCTTTTGTAGAGGTTGCTGCAGTAAATGAATAAAATGAGTAAAAATGATGAGCAATAAATTCTGAAAAATAACTTCAGATAACACATAGTTAATTTGTGGAATTCACTGCCACAAGGTATAATGATTATCACTGGTTTTTTAGGGATTAGGGATTTTATGGTCTGCGGATTAGCTGTGATAGCTAAATGGCACCTCCATGTTCAGAGACAGCATGCCACTGAATAGCGTAGTTGGCACTGCAGACTGGAGGAGAATAGCCCAGGAATATTGCAGTCATGTCTTTGTGTGGATGTCACAAAAACGTGCAAGTTACAACTTGGAGATGAACTGTATAGACCTATTCTTTGATTTAGCATAGCTTCTTTTAAACACTCTATACTAATACTTTGGGTTTTCTGGAATCACAATTAAGCAAGAGGCATGCAATGTCATATAATTTGCCTAGATGGATGCTATAGGTGTTTCTAATTCCCTACTGTCAGGATTCTCTTCCTGCTGAGCCTCAGCCAGCAAGGGGAGGAGGGACGTCAGGAATACTTTCAGAGAGAGTCAGAATTCACCAAACACAAAGAAAAACGCAAGCCGAGCCAGGTCAAGGTCCAGTCCTAAGGTTCAGGAGCCAGAGATCCATCTGGAGAGTTTCAGGGAGCAGCAGACATGAAGGTCGAGAAGGCTTGCTAGTAATTTGCTGCAAGCAAAGAGCAACCACGCTAGCAGATTTAAATAGCCATTGTGAACAGGTGCTGCTTGTTATTGTTTCCTCAGCCTAGTCCGTGCAGCCTCCCTCTGAGCAGAACATTTTTAGCCTTCTATGTGATTGAGGGCTGATAGGCACAGGCGGCTGTAACTCCTCTGAATCAGTGCCGGTTCCCTCTCTATCATGAGCTGGCCAAGGCAACTCTGTCTCTGTTTGACCCTCCAGTGTGGGCGATGTTTGCAAATTGATTTGCTCACTTACTGGCTCCGTTCTTAGCACACTCAGTTGTTCCTCGATCTCAGAGGCATCATCTATCACACCTACTGGATTTCCAGAATCATGTCTCACAAAAAGATATGTGCAGTTACAATGTGCTGTAAATAATTAACCAGAATCCAAATTGTTGTGCAACTAGTGCCATGTGTTAGCTCATGATAGGAGTAGGCTGGACTTATGCTTCAAAACCATGAGATCACACCAGAAGCCACAGTCTTAATTAATTGAAGAGGCAGGCGCAATGGACAAATGACCTTCTGTAAAGTCAACCTCAGTTGCATTTTTAGAAGGGCATGGAAGGGCTTGGTTTGGCCCAAGTTGGAATGAGATTATCTGTTCCCTTCCCCAGGAAGGCATGTATATAAAGCAATTTGTGGCTTTATTGGAGTAAAACATCAGAAATATTACCAGCCATGCTGAAGCCTTTTTAAAATGCCTAAAAAGTTACTGGATCTCAGCTAATGGCTGGTTTCACTAACTAACTTAACACATTGCTATTAAACAGGGCAGTATAAGACCATGTAGAGCTAATTTTAAAACACTGAGTATGTGAATCAGTGTTCTTTTATGTTCACAAGAATGACAATTCAGTTGCAAATACAGAAAAAAAATTCTTATTTAGCTTGTGGTTTATAATAGTAACTTCTGTATATTTAGGTCAGTCAAATGGACATCATTTTACAATCAAAGTCATGGTGATATGTATAAGTAAAAGCAAACTTCGGTTCAAAGCAAACTTCAATTGCTGCATCTTTAGTGAACAGTTTCAAAAAAAGTTGTTTATTTAGTAAATTAGGCTTAATTTGAATTAATAAAAAAACTTGCTTTCTGTTACTTTCTAGTGATTCTGTCCAATTCCATGGTGTATTGCATTTATTTTTATATCTCTTACAAGAATAAGCATATGCTATTTAAAACCATGTTCTTTGAATAAGTATATAGGTGCAAGACAATATATAAATAAATTGCAGTATTGTCAAGGTGAGCCTAGATTGCCTATATAGACCAGTGCCACTCAAGAAAATAAAACAAAGAATCCTACTGTATTATGATGGAATTCTCATGATTAAACTAGAAGTGGAATTGAGCTATGCTTTGTAGACTTGGTGGGGAAAAAGTCAAAATAGATTAATAGTTATATCTGCCACTTTGTTTTGGCCCAAACTGTGACCCCCAAGATCCTAAGGTGGAATCAGACCTATTGTAAGCTTATTTTTTGGTCATTGCATAAGTTTTAACATGAACCACTAAGGGAAAACAGCCAGATCCCATTACTCTCTGACAACCCAGAAATGGCCATGCTAGGTGGGCTGCACAGATTTTACAAAGTGAGTTTTGTCAGGCAGCATCAAGAGTGTGCCACAGTCTTAACTGACACCTGTCTCCTTCTGTCTCCCTCTCTCTTACACACATGCATACTGTGTCTATTTCTTTTTAAAACAAAACAAAACAATTAAAAACCCAGCCTGCAATCATGTGTTTGATCACGTGTCAGATTTTTCACATATCCCAAGCCCAGGTAACAATGTTAAGTTGCAAAACCAGAATCAGACAGATGGTCATTGATGCCCGGCCTTCTCATTGCCAAGAGCAACACAGATAGAAGAATGGGAAAGGGAGCTAGGGTCATAAACTAAGAACATACTGAGACTATCAGAGGTTCAGAGACCTATCTAATGACCTACCTTATGTGAACATCTTGGGAAGAATTATAAAACACTTTAAATCCTTAAAAAGCTATGTAAATAAGTGATATATTTCTTTCTTAGAAGGTGTCATTTCCCTCTCAATAGGATCTATACTTTACCATTCTTATAGGATGTACAACTGGATGTGTCATTTTGCAGAAACTTCTTCCAGGGATAAGCATTGTATAAGTTGGAAGTGGGACTCTTCATTTGCATCTGTTCTTTACCCTGAAATGTGTGTGTGTGTGTGTGTGTGTGTGTGTGTGTGTGTGTGTGTGTGTGTGTTTTGGCTGGTTGCCACTGCAATGAGCAAGAATGTCAACTATGTTTACAATCTTGTTTCTCTTTTGTACCTCACTCTTACAGCATCCCAGGTCTAACATTGTTCCATTGTTGGAGAGAGGGAATCATAGCCATTATGAAATATAGTTAAAAATACATGGAGAATATTCTGCAATTTTTTTTCTTCTTTTTTCCTTCATACTGAATCAAAAAGGGCACCTTTGTCAGGATGGAGGCAAGTGAAATTCTCACTGATTTTCCACAGAAAAAAATATTCTAAGAAGGATCAGTTCTATATTTTAACCTTATTTTTGGATGTATATGCTATTAGTGTTTCCACATGCATCAGTAAATGTTTTCCCTATGGAAATAAGTTCAGTTTTCCTGGTGTAGGGCACATTGCCCGTTGTTTCATGAGGGGAACTTTGAAGGCTGTATTTGACTTGCAGTTGTACATTTGCTTTTTTTGTCATGTTTAAGCCATTTGTAGATAAGAGTTGGAAAACTGCAAAAAAGGGTGTGTGTGGATACTAATCCACAGAGAGAGTGTGTACATTGCAACAAGTACATCCAAGCCAAGAAAAATAATTTCTTCTTTAGCTGGGAAACTGTCCAAATGTCTTCCTCCCTGGCTTTCCAATTTGCTTTGCTACTGAAGCTTAATGAGGTGTAACTTTTAAAGAACTGCCAGATCCTATCAAGATCAGTTTAGTTTTGAGACTCCCAGCATGGAGAAGCTTAAGTCTACAGCCTTAGCAATTAACCCCATTCACCTCCACACCACCCATAATTTTAAAACAGTTGGCTTCTGCTGTGGGCTACTCACCAAGTTCTAACTGTTCCAGCTGCCTTTTTTTGAAGCGGAAGTATTTATGCAGTCCTTAAAACGGGTGCTATGGACACCATCTAAGATGCAATGAATGTCTGTCCAGTTGAGTATAGTGACCAGGAAGCTAACAAGCAGAACTTTCCAGAAAGGCAAGGGCAAGAAAAGATAACTTTGCAGTACTAGAAATATGAATTTGAAGAATTTGTGCTGTGGGCTTTTCCACCCTTTTTAGACAAAGTTTACTTTTCTATCTGTAAATTAACTGCTCTGAGTGCTAGGTGAAAACTCACCGGTCTCATCTTTTAGTCTCTTGGGTGGGGAGTAGATTTTCCAGTTCATTAGTGAGAAGGACGGTAAGCTATATTTTCCAAAGGAGACTTAAACGAAAATTCTGTGTGTGTGTGTATATATATATATTTATATATTTGTATGCAACTTGGTTTTTATTCCTTTAATGTTGAGTTTTTGTAATGGTAATTATAATGGTAATTTCTTCACTAATAATTGAAAGTGTAATTTGTGTTGCAGTTAAACTGTTTTTAAGAGTGCCCATGAAATTCTTCTAGTGCACTGAAGGGTGGGAGAGGGGAAGCTGGTTAAGTAGCAAGTGTTAACAATGGTGCCCACCATTTTTAATCCCCCCACAGTAGTTCCAGGTCCCTGGCTCTGTGTTACATACAGTAACATTACCTCAGAGCCTGGAGACATTTGGGGAGAATTAAAATGAGCAGAAGCAGCTGCAAATACTTGACAATTCAAGCAAACTTTCTGATGCTGCTACACCTGCCTGCTTCAAAGTAAGGGGAAACAAACTCTTTGAGGGTGTAGTCCATCAGAAACAGCCTAACAATGCTAACACCCAATACCAGAATTGTTGCCTTCCTATAACAAAGGGTACTGCAACTGTCTTACAGTAGAACAAGATACATAAAGTACAAAGTATTACAGGCACATCACACTATCTGACACTATTTAAGATGTTAAAAATCTTTTAAAGACTAATGTCTTGAAAGAAAGCTCTCCCATACTTTTTAATGAACAGGGCTGGAGCTATGTGAGGAAGAAATTGTGCACTATCAGTTTCTACTTAATTTTGAATACATTGCCTTTCTGTGGTTCTCAAACCTCACATCATCCACAAGATTATTCTTGAGGAAATTATTGCTAGGTGGAAAGTGTACAGGTATTAATTTTTAAGAAAAGAAAAATGAGCTTATGAAATTGTACTGACAACTTCTTTCTTCTCCTTGCATTGAAATGTATTCCTTTCAGGTCTCTTTTGGTAAGACGAACTTCAGTCTATTACAACTTGATAGCATAACCTGTACAGAGACTCGTACAAACAGCCATCAGTAGTTGTATTGTTTTGGACAGACAATAGCAGGAAATGATCATGCCTTCCACTTTTGTGCTTCTCCTTTTTGGCATTCTAGCTTCTTAAGGGAAACTCAGTAGTAAACTATAGTACTAGATGAATGTGTTCTTTTCAGCCCCCAAGACTCCTTGATTGGCTAAACCTCTTTTTCACTTGCAAATTTCAGTCAAGGATGCTTCCTATCAGAGACACTAGCATTTTCATTTTCTCTCTGGAAGAGCAGAGCTTCATGAATCTCAATGAAATCAGACTTGGGCTATCACAGTGTCTTTGTAAGTGACAGCATGCAGCAAAGGGGGGGAGAATAATTTGATATCAATGTCTCTCTTAAGTGCTAGCAATTTGTTGACCAGACTGGACATAATCAGTCATCAGCTCTTTCTGTCCCTTCACCCGTCTTTTAAAATAACTGTAGTCCACCTCATTAAAAATTTGACTTCTTATGTCACTTCTGTATATAGGCTGAGGGGGAAACTAGTACAACTGGCAAATTTTTTCCATCCTGATAGACTAGGAAGCCACTCTGGGTTATCTCTTTCCACTCTGTCTTCTCTTCTAGACCTTTGGACTATTGTATCATGTATCATGTGCTTGCAAACTTTTCAGTGTGGAATCTTGTCAGAGTTTTTCCTTGTTTTGAACTAATTTTATTTGCCCTCAGTAATATTATTACATATCCCACTGGCTCTTAGTGTTAACAGCTGAGCTCTGTGGACGCACATACAAAACTGTACACAATCTGAGATATAGAATCTTTGAACGCTGGTAGCTGCATAACTGAACTGAACAGTAACACTCATTAGTCATTTCTTGGGGGAATTTTATTTAGGACAGAAGAATCATAAATATACACAATAATCAGTGTTCAAAGAATTAAAATGACAACATACAAACTTTTATAGGAAATGAATTAATTAGCTCATAGGCAAAATACAGTCCAATGTAATGTACCAGACACATAACACAAAATTAAACAGTATAAACCCATAAATTTGGCTTCACTATAGGTGAATTGCCTTAGGAGTAGTGCATTCATGTTTTCAAGTAAGAGCTGTGAGGGCTTGAAAACTAGGCCTTGATTTCACCAAGTTTGGCTGGATCTTAATTTCTGGGAGGTTATAAGGATTCAAACTAAGCAAATTGGGCTTGTACAGCTTCTAGGAACGACAAAGAAGGTGTTACCCTGATTTCTGGGGTCCCGTGGGGGACACCTCAATGTGCTCCAAATACTGAGGAATGGGAATTAGCCAGAGCACAAGCTGTAGCACTACAAGAGGCAGGGTAACCTAGCGAGATCTTTAAACCCAATTTTTATAGGGTCAAGCCAAGCCAAAAACCAAGCAAAATTGTTTAATAAAATGATATTATTGAGGGAAATTCACTCATGCATGCACACAAGATACACACAATCACACATTCATACAAGAGCTAGCTGAAAGGGAAAGGGAGGAAAAATTATAGAGAGCCTGAGGGATTTGGGGGGATTTATAATTATCAGTCTAGAAGAGTAGTGAAGAGCAGAAATTTATTTTGGCTTAGGTAGGACCTAAGGGCAGTTCTCATTCAGGAACCAGATGGACAGAGTGACAGGTAGATCTTCAAGAGACTGCACTGGGCCTCCTCAAACCAGGCATATTTGTACCCTGAAAATGGCTTGTGGCTGTAAAGGTTCCAGATTCAAGACAAAAGAAACCTGTTGTGGACAATGAGTCTTTTGCCTGTTGATGGGCTTAGTGCTTTGATTGACAAAGACATCATGAATGTTGTAATAGCTGTCTATTGTGGGTGCTGTGAGGACAGAGGAAAGAATCCAGGTGTACAAGGGATGGATATCTGTCAATCAGTGTCCTGGTGGGCTCCTCACAGTTGGATTCCTTGGAAAAGTCCAGCTTCTATTTAAGCCTATTATCCACAGGAATGATGTGTATTTGCCTGACAAATGACTCAATCTTACCTGGAGGAATTTTGGAGTTGACCTATGCTTCTCACATTTACAGTCAAATTATTTCCCTCGCTCAGTTTGACCTCTCTGTCACCTTTCAGGCTTGAATTTGAGATCAGAAACAATAAAATGTGTTGCCAATTACATATGATGCCAATTAGGTATGGTACTCATCCAAACTATACTGGTATTGGGGACCCCCAAAGCGGGGCCTTACAAAGGATAATGGGAGAGGACTAGGAGAAAAGGGGGAAAAGTTGTATCATATTTATTTATTTATCTCATTTATATCCCACTTTTTTCACAAATGGGATCCATATGAGTCATAAGCCATAGCATAAGTCATAAGTCTTCCAAGTTGTTACCATGTTTCTGTATGTGAGAGAGTATATGCACAACACTGTGTTAGTCTTGAGAGCTCAGCAATAGAAAGATGACTGTACAATTGGGGGGGAATGGTGCAGAGTCAGATGCCAATTTTGGACTCTAAACATTCAGAAAAAAAGGTGGTGAGGGTTCTAGGAAATGCCAATTTACTCCATATTTGTATAAGTTTTTGTATGTGCATACACAGAAAAATTCACCAGAGACCAGTTAACTCAGCCCTATTCATAATGATAGCAATACCTTTCTCTGTCTTACATAGAGATGCTGCTTAAAGGGTTGAGGGAGCTTGTTAATACAAGGAAAATTCCAACATGCCAAAATCCAAGCCATTTTCTTCTTGTGTGATTGTAGTTTGAAATTGGACACTCTGTGCCAACTCTCATCATCCTGGCAAGACCTGAGGTCAAATATGAAATCAGCTCCTATTGTTGCTATTTTCTGTCTGTCTTCTCTAGTGTGCAGTTTGATCCGTGTGTAAGATCACTGATAAACTTAGCTGTTCCAGCTGATTGTCTCTTAATGAACTTTTATTTCATACTTAGATTCAGGAACAATTCAAAACAATGTCAGGAAGAAATCTGAGAGCACACAAAAAAATAAAATTAACATTGCAAATTCAGGATTTAGCTGCCAAGTTTTCTCCAGCTCTGTCTGTCTTCTGTTGCTTCACATCAGGTGTTGTGTGACTGTGATGGTTACAAAAATATGTTTTATATGCAGATCAGCTCAAATGCTTTTCATTGAATGTCACATCACATGGGGAACTAGGAAAAATTGACAGGTATGCAGAAGAAATGAACACCAGGAGGGCTAGAAACGTTGTATTCTCCTAATACCAGCCTCCCTTGTCATGGGCAAGAGCTGAAATCAAAGCAAGTAGCTTACCTCCCAAAGCTCCATGAACTCTAAATCTAGTTAGGTTTTCACTTTGAGACAAAAATGAGTTAGCATCACTGTGCAAGCAACTTGGCAAGAATGTGCCAGATTTCAGGCAAAAACAGTTTTGTTTTCGGACTAAACCTACTTCTTTGGCAGACCAGCATAAATCTATTTATCTGTGTTCTGAGAATGAAAAATAAATTTGATTTAGGGAGCTTTTATTAAGATGCAAGTTTATTTGGGGGCAGGGTTCATGTTTGCTGTGCAGAAAAAGAAAATAAAAACTTTAAGGGAATGCATATGTGAGAGATGGTTTTGTTTTATTTCAGATCTAGTCCCTGTGGCCTTGATGTCCAGCAATGCTTAATGTTTTCCATCAGTAGGATCTGATTATGGATTATTTAATGTTTCCTGCATCTGTCTTCTTCCAGACAGTGGGAGAGAAAGAATGGGAATGACAAGTTCCAGTAGGGACAAAAATTATACTTTTGAGGTACACTAGGAGGTTCAATGGCTGGGAAAGATGGAAACTGCTCAGCATAAATAACATTGGCAGAAGTGGTAGAATCCTTAGGTGAGATTGACTATGTTCTCCTGGAGTTTGTTATAAAGTAGAAAGGGGAAGCCAAGAACACTCAGAAAAGCATTCTAGATTTTAAGAAAGCAGATTTCAGTAAACTTAGGGAAATAATGGGTGTGATCATACGGTCACGAGTACTAAAAGGAGAAGGAGTTCATGATGGATGGAAATTTCTTAACAGTGAAATATTACAAAACATTCCAATGAGAGGTTAAAATGGGAACTGTCTAAAGAATCAGGATGGATGTCTAAAGAACTTTCAACTGAGCTAAGGCACTTTCCACACCGCAATATTAAAACGGCGCAGAGTGACCTCCGACGGAGGTCTTCTGCACCGTGGAGTGGATTTTCGTAGTTCCACACCTCAATCTGCTCCAAAGCGACCAGAACTGGTGGTGTGGTGTGTTTTTTAAAAAGCTCTTTTCAGAGGTCTATAAAAAGCACGGAGCACGCAGCCCCATGCAGCTCCATCGCCGTGCTCCGGTGCAGATTTGCAGGTGCGCACTAGTGCATGCCTGAAGATCTGCCGGGGGCAGGCTTTAGGCTGGCGAGCTTCTCTGGTTGGTGGAGAAGCTCCGCCAGCCAGACGCTGCCATTTTGGACACCGAGGCCACCATTTTGGACGCCGGAGGACTGCGGAACAGTGAGATTGCACTGCTCCTCATGGCGACGGATTTACCTGGCTGCCGGTAAGCTCCATTTTAGAGCGTTTTCCCCCGTTTCCCCCTCCACATGCGGAAAGGGTCTAAGATTTAAAAGCAACATGTATAAGAAATGGAAAAAAGGGGAAATCCCCAAAGACGAATTCAAACAAATAGCAAGCAGGTGCAGGGAGATGGTCAGAGAAGCTAAACAGCAGAATGAGCAGAGATTTGCTAAAAACGTGAAAAACAATAAAAGGTGTTTTTTGGTTTTTTGTTATGTCCATAGCAAAAGGTAGAACAAGGAAATACTAGGGCCACTGCATGGAGAAGATGGCAAAATGCTAACATGGGACAGAGTAAAGGCAGAACTACTCAACACCTTCTTTGGTTCCCAAAGGGAAAACTGTGCTTGACCAAGGGAAAAAGAGGAGATGATGCGGTAGGGGAAATTCAGCACAGTATAGGTAAAGAGGTACAGGAATACCTGGATACTCTAAATGAATCCAGGTCTCCAGGGCCAGATGAACTGCATTCAAGGGTATTGAAAGAACTGGCAGAAGTAATCTCAGAGCCATTGGTAATAATTTTTTAGACTTCTTGGACAACAAGAGAAGTCCCAGTGGACTGGAGTAGAACAATTGTCCTCATCTCCAAAAAGGGAGGGGGAAAGAGGACCCAAACAATGACCTCACAGTCAGCCTGTCATCAGTACCAGGAAATGTTCTAGAGCAAATAATTAAACAGTCAGTCTGTAAGCACCAAGAAAAGAATGCTGTGAGTTTCTCACAGTCAATGTGAGTTTCTCAAAAACAAGTCATGTTAGACTAATCCTACCTCTGCTTTTATAGAGATTCAAGTTTGGTAAAAGAAGGGAATGCTTTAGATTTGGCATATCTAGATTTCAGTGAGGCTACTGACAAGGTCCCACATAATATTTATGCATATAAAGTTAGCAAAATGTGGACTAGACAATGCTAATGTTAGAAGGATTTGTAATAAGTTGACCGGCTGAACCCAAAAAGGGTGCTCCTCATCTTCATTCTGTAGAGAAGAGACTAATGAGGTGTCACAGGGTTCTGTCCTGGGCTCAGTGCTGGTCAACATCTTTATCAATGATTTAGATGAGGGAATAGAGGGTATTCTTATCAAATTTGCAGATGACACCAAATTAGGAGCGGTAGCTAACATCCCAGGGGATAGTATTAGCATTAAAAATAACCTTAGCAGATTAGAATGCCGGGGCAAAACAAACAAAATGAATTTCAACAGAGAGAAATGTAAGGTACTAGGCTTAGACAAGAAAAAAAATGAAATGCACACATATAGGATGGGTGACACCTGGCTTGGCCACAGTACCTATGAAAGCAATTCAGGACAGCTTCCGCACTAGACTGTTGTAGAGTTATTATTCCACTTTCAACATCTTATGGAATCCTGGGGTTTGCACTTTAGGGAGAGGCCTTTGAGGCTCCGTTGTAAACTGCAAACCTCAGGATTCCATAGAATGTTGAAAGTGGAATAATAGCCCTATAGCAGTCTAGTGCAGAAATGTCACAGGAGTCTTAGTAGACCACATGCTGAACATGAACCAACAGTGTGATGTGGTAGCTTAAAAAGCCAATGCAATTTTAGTCTGCCTCAGTGGAATTTCCAGGCCAAGGGAAGTAATAGTACCCCTCTATTCTGCTTTAGTCAGCCCTCACCTGGAATATTGGTTCCAGTTCTAGACACCACAATTCAAGAAGGATATTGACAACTGGAACATGTCCAGAGAAGGGAGACAAAAATGGTAAAAGGCCTGGAAACCGTGCCTTGTGAGAAGTGACACAAGGAGCTGGCTAACGTTTGCCTGGAGAAGAGAAGGTTAAAAGGTAACATGATAACATGTTTAAATATTTGAACAGATGTCTGATGGAGGATGCAGCGAGCTAGTTTCTGCTGCTACAAAGACTAGGATATGGAGCAGTGTCTACAGGACACTACAGGAAAAGCTACAGGAAAAGAGATTCCACCTAAACATTAGAAAGAACTTCCTGATGGTAAGAGCAGTTCAATAGTGGAATTTACCACCTCAGAATGTACTGGACTCTCTGTCTTTGGAGGTTTTTAAACAGACGGATGGCCATCTGTTGGGAATGCTTTTGTTATGTATTTCTGCATGGTAGCAGATTGGATTCAATGTCCCTTGTGATCTCTTCCAGCTCTATGAGTCTATGAATTACACTTCAGTGTTAATCTACATGAGACTGCCCTTGAAAAGTGTTTGGAAGCTGCAGCTAGTGCAAAATGTAGCAGCCAGACTGGTGTCCAGTGTGCATTTTAGAGACAATGTAATGCCAGTCCTGTAAGAAATAAAATGGCATCCAGTTTGCTTCAAAATTCAATTCAAGGAATTGGTGTTGGCCTACAAAGCCCTAAATAGCATGGGCCAAGATATCTGAAAGACTGCCTACTTCTATTTTAGCTAGCCAGAAACTTGAGATCTTCAAAGGAGGCCCTGTTGCACATCCCAACACTCCGAGAAATTAGATTGGTGGGTACATATAATGGCTTTCTCTGTAGCAGTGCTTCAACTATGGAACTCCCTACCTAAGAAAATTAGGCTGGCCCCCTCTCTTTTAAGCTTTCAGCAGACAGCCAAAACAGTGCTGTTCTACATAGCATTCAGTGTTTGAAATTGCTGTTTTAACTTTTTCAAAACTGGGTTCTAGGATTGTTTTTATACTGCTTTTAAGAGTTTTTAAAGAGTATTTTAATGTGTTTTAAAAAGGTTTTTTATCTTCTTGCTGTTTTCATTGGTTTTTATTTGTTCATTGACTCAGGAGCCCTTGTGAGCTGGAAGATAATACAGAAATACTTTAAATAAATTAATGAATAATTTTAGCTATGTTGCATTTGTTTCATTTGTAAAGCCTCCTTGTATCCCTGTTTTTTTGGGCGGGGGGAGAGATGAGGACAATACCAAGATGAGGACAACAATGATGATGATATATATTGAGCATGTCTAATAAATATAGACACACTAGAAGCTAGGTTTCTGTCTTGGTTATTATTTTGTTTCAGTCCTTGCCCCAATTTTTGTCTTATTCAAGGGAGAATGCTTGCTCTAAAATCATTCTTGCTCAGAATATAAATTGAGATTTCAGGGTTATGTGCTGATTTGATGTCCATATAGACAGTATTACTTCCCTAAACTTGGGAGCCATACTTGGTTGCTTGCTGAGATGTTGATTGTTTTAACCCCTTGCTTTCAAAGACACTGTGGCTGAACGCAGAAATTGCCTTGAGTTTTCTAACAAATGGGAATGTAATTTACAGAAGAATGCCTCCACTTCCAACAATCAAATCTGGCAGGGAGTTTTGATGTTCAAAAAAGTAGGTGTGCCCTGAGGGAATGCAGTACGTAAATGGGAACTTTAAAGCAATTCACAAGTGCCTTTAAAGCCGGAAAACAACAGCAGCAGCAGCAGCATGGCCTCATGAATGCGGCATCTTTTCCTTCTGGAATGTTGTAGTTCTCAAGCAGTACCATGAAAATGTGTATGTGTGCAAGAAGGAAAGTACATATACTTGAAGAATTACAAGCCATGGATGAACTCTGGGAACTAGCCAATTTACAGTTATTTGATGATACCAGAATTGCCAACCCAATTCTAAATTAATTTAAAAAGTTCACTTTTTACCAAGGAGGAAAAAAATATTCTCTCTGTTATAATAAATTAGCTGATATTGGCATTGGTGTGAAAGAGCAGAACATCTCTGCACTCTCCCTAGGAAGATGAGAAGGCCAGCATGATTGTGCCACCGCAACCATATTCTAGCTGTGCCAGCCATATCCTTATTGTGTTTCACTGATCCTTCACAGGAAAAAAAATGTATTTATATCTGTGGAACCTGACAAGCGAATAGTCTTTTCCTTTCTACTTTCCATTGCCTATCAGAGTAGTGAGTTTTTCCAGTTGCCATCATGTGGTGGTACCCATATTGGGCCAACCAAAAGGTGTGAAATGTATCAAACTAGCTTTCAAAGCTTCACAGGCTTCTTCATGAAGCAGATGTTCTTTGCTGAAATGAAATGAGATTAAATGAAATGTGTGAATTTTATGCAGTCCTAAATTGCAAAAAAGGGCTTTCAAAAAGTATGGAGTTTTCAAAGTCTTTCTTGCAGTGGAAGGGAAATTGCTCACATTATTCATTGCTTCCTTCAAGAACACAGTTAGTGAAGAATTGCATCCATACTGTGTGTTGAAGTTCACTGAATATTGAAATGCATATAGATCCATTTGATTTGAATTGATTTGATCTCAGTATGGGGTTTTGCTTAAGGTTTGCATTTTCTTGAATGGGTTACAATGTTTAAATAAGTAAGTTCATTTAGACGGTTCTGAAAGAAGTCTATAATAGAATAAAATCAATGTCCTTTATTTCACTTAGGATTCTACTGAGTGGAACTGTAAACAATAGAGGCCTGCTTAAAATTTTTATCTAGTCACCTTCATTGCTCTAGTTAGGACTAATATAAATAGTTGTAATATTGGGAAAGAATTGTTCACTAACTGAGAAAAAAAATAACTTTAAGAGTCTAGGCTGTAAAGTATGGAAAGCTTTAAAATCAAATTAATAACAGGAAAATGAGCTGCCATTTAATTATCAGTGGGGTAGCAATTCATATTCCTTGCATAATTTCTTATTTTTCCAGGTTCTTCAACTGTGCAAATACAGCAGGTTTGGGTATGGTTCTGCAGGTGTGAACAAGGTCATTATTCTGTTTTCAGATATGTTTCATGTATAGTGATGAAAAATATATATGGTTGTATGTGGTAACTGGTAGTGCAGTTGGATAATTTCAATTTAATATTCTTGTGTGGGTATTATCACAAAAAAAGCTAATGTTTTTCACTCCACTTCTGCTACATTGATGCTAAACTTGTTGTTTCTAAGGCATAGTTTTGTCGTAGAACATAATATATTGATAAAGGAAAATAATAAATTTGGCTTCTGCAATCATGTTCATATCTCTGCCCATTGCCCCAGAGTACAAATGTTTGAAACAATACAAAGAAAGAAACAATTCGGTGTTGACCCATAGTATACCCACACTGGTTGCTAGTGCTTTTTTTCCACTACTCCATCACCTTCCAATTTCTGGGCGGTCATCTGAATATCTTCTAGCTACAGGTCCTGGACTTCAGCTCCTAGTTCAAACATTGGAACAACAAGCTCTTCTATCTGGCAGGATATATGGTCTATTTGTGTCTTATGCTGTTTTATCCAGGGAGGAGATTCTTCTAACAGCTGCCTGAGGATCCATAGTTTTCTTTTCTCATCTTCCCTGATGGGACAAGACTCAGCATTTTTATTTCCAGGATTTTTACATCTTGAAGAAGTTTTTTTTTTGTTTTTGTTTTTTTTTTAAAACCAACAAGGTATATGCTCCCGAGAAATGCCCAAATTTGAGATCCTGGTGTATCAGCTCTCCATACCCGGTAGCTTCCATGAGGCAAGGACATTTGGGCTATACAGCATTAATAAACATCTCCTCCCTCCCCCCGAAGATAACACCCAGTACTGAGACACAGGGGTTATTATGATGGAATGTACCCAGACTTGCAATGAAGATGAGAGAAAATAATATGATGGAGCTCATATTGGAATTATCATAATAATTTGCATATGCTTCAGAAAGAATTATGTAAACTTCACCAGAAATATCCAATTTCAGTGGGAAGAAGTAATACAAATGTCTGCCAGATAGGAACATAGTTTAAGTAAATATATGTATATGTGTGTGTGTGTGTGTGTGTGTATGTAGATTTTCTTAAACTATGTGGATGCACACACACACACACACACACACACACACACACACACACACGGCAAAATTTATTTTACATCCTTTTTTTCTTCTTCTTCATTCTTTGCTTTTATTCTCCTTTTTCATTTATTTTGGGAAGAACTGGAGTTATGCAGAAAGTTGCACATAATGATGGCCTGGCTGTCAGGATTCAGTCATTGGTCTGGAAGGCATTTCGAACAGTTGTTGTGGAATCACACTGTCCCTCTACAAGAATGGCATACAAGGGACCAAAGAAGAAGTTGCACAGTTATCAGAGCAACACATCCTCCCTGCAATAATGCCCAAGGTTAATACAAGAATGCAAATTCATCAACAACATGAATCAATTTAGGACTGTCCGAACTCTTGAACCTATATATTTTGTGTAAAAATGAATATTTTGAAATGTATGCACCTTCCAAAATATGAATTTTAAATGTATTTGGATATTCTTTTGAGACATATGTGGGACATATAGGAAATATGGACGCCAGGGCTAACTAAATTATTATCCCTACATTATTCTGTGAGGTATGGCCTCGATCTGTTCACATGAGAATTTTTAAATAAGAAATAATCCATTATTATCTCTTTTGCATATGGGTTAGGATTGGTGGCAGAAGCTACAGTAACCTAAACATCTGATTTCTAATACCCTGCATTTCTTGCAAAATTCTTGTAGGAAGGCACTGATTAAGTTTCTCATGGAAAGTAGCAGTCCATATGAATTTATGTTGTTGTTTGCTTTCACATCATTTCCCACTTATGGTGACCCTAAGGTGAACCTATCATGGGGTTTTCTAGGGCTGTGTCTGTAACACACCCGAGGTCACCCAGTGGGTTTCCATGACTGAGGGGGAAATCATACCCCAGTTTCCAGTGTTATAATCCAGCGCGCAAACCACTACAACATTCGGGCTCTCTTATTTTGTGGCAGATCTAATTAATATTCATGACATTTAATCAGGACTATCTCCAAGGCTTTTCATAAAGTACTGAATACTTTTACATACTAGTTGACTACTAATGTCAGGAGCAGAATCCACACACAAGTAGTACAATGCATAAAGCACTATTTATTTAGAGTGAAGTACATGTAATGCCTTTGGTGCGAAGACTGAAAGAAAGCAAAAGTGATTGAGCTTAAGATCCCCACCCCACCCCTCCCTCATCTGGAGTCTCTGGGAATCTGGCTGCTGTTATCAGTGCATTCTATCCCAGTGCCAGGCACTGTTTACCTGATGGTTCTCAGCTACATCTGTTAGATACTATATAGTCCAGTAACGTGTCATGGAGGGTAACTCAGCAACTAAGCTGAGTACTTTTTTACATCTCAGTGCTTTCAGAGTGGAGATAGTTCACATCATGCAGTAGGATGTAAAAGTATTTTAGCCTCTGCATACCACCTTGTTTTTCCTTAATGCTAGTAGCAGAAACCTCTAAATAACAATTATGGCATTGTTATACGTTAATTATGAGACATCTTCTGACTGAATGTCTTTGCTTTAAATAATAGAATCCATCATATATCTGATGACTTTTTTGCATTATTCACATTTATACTATTTAAAATTTAATACTTTCCATTTTAAAAATGAAACAAAACAAAACAAAAACTGGTTTGTGGCCATTCTGTGCTTTGTGTTTTTATTTTATTTTGATGTCTGTTTGCCAAGCAGTATTTTCTTCCCAGTATAAATCTGTGTTTTCATTTTTTTCTCCCTAAAGACACTTATATATACCTGTGAATTTGATATTTGTGAAACCCTTCATAAAATATTGAAGATGTGCATGTAAATTAGCATACATTGATTTATTCACAGTGTTCCATTACACATAAGTAAGAATCCTGTAATATCAGGAAAGGTTAAGGGAGCAGTAGATTATATTATATTTTATTGACAGCTCTGCTGAAATCAAGCCACCTTTAGACTGAATTTAGAACACAGAGAAGAAATTGGCTAGTAAATAAGTCATGAGTTTTACTTCTGAATATGTGTGTACACCTGCACAGCCACCATTAATAAGCATAATAATAGAACTCAGAACAAGATTTCAAAGGTGTGCTTTGGGCTTGTAGATCTTTAAAGTGTGTTACTAGCTGCAGAAATATTAGTATTCATGAATATCTGCCTGGGTTTGTTCTAAACTGCCAGCTTTCTGAGGTGGAAATTATATAGAAACTCTGAAAACCAAGGTCAATGATCAAGGAGGGCGGAGAAACAAGAGGAGTAGCAAGTAGGTGGTTTCTGGCCTGCAGCTGTTGTTGTTAGAATCTAAAGGAATTAAATTAAAAGCAAAGTTTTATAAAAAATATGACCTTTTATACCACAAGCCTGAGAACTACTTGGGCCATAGAACAGCCATAATTACGTTAACGTTATTTTGTATGTCCACATCAAGATCACAGCAATATGTGTGATCAATCTGGACAGAGCATACATATATAATTACAGGGCTAGTCTCCAGCCTTGGATCATTTTGACCTATGCTAGAGTGGATTCAGTTTGGATGCCAATGAACATTCCTTTGATTTGACTTTGGAAGATTTCTGGAACAGTAGTGCAACCACAACCTGATCTAGATCACAAGACTTTAAAACCAACTTTTCTAAATAGATTGACAATTCTTAAATTTTATTACTCCACCAATCTTTTCTTCTAACTACAGGATTAACAGAATTACATAAGGAAATTCTGCAAATGTTTCCTATTATGTTTATGTTCTTCTCCAGCATTTTTAAACTAACATTGATTTCTCTCATGTGTTCAGTGTTCTGCATTAGAAACTTCAGTCCAAATATAGCATAGCTAAATTTCCTATATATGAAACAAAATATCTAATATCTAATTTCCCAAATTTAATGGAAATTTTTGAAATGCAACATGTGTTAGCAAAAATGTGGTATAGTTTGTTAAATTCCTAGTCAGATGAGCTTTTACTTAAATGACCAGAATTAAGAACTAGATAGATTCTGCTGGTCTCCAGCCCAATAATATGTAGGATATCTATTAGCTTCACCTAGAGGGTACCATCATTTTATAAGTAAAATTTTTTGTTCTTGATGATGACGTTGAGATTTGGTAAGCCTGACATTTTTCTCTTGTCCTTTTAATTGTTATAAATTATCAGTAAATATCAATAGTAAACAAGCATCTCATGTTTCCAAAATCAAGTTCTTACTTATGCTTAGTTCTATTGAAGAAAAGCTAGCGATGTACAAAGATTGCATATGCAGCTGGAATTTGAAGTGTGCTATATGTCCTGAATGGATGCTCCATCAGTCATGAACACTGATGAAACACATTTCTTAAATGTTAAATGTTACATCCATCTGTGATGTAACTTAGAATAGTTTGTATAAATTACACAGGAGCTTTCATTCTCACTTTCCTTCATTCCAGATTACATACAAGGCTGTTGGATCCCTTGATCCCACTGCTGACCTGTCGAACCAGAGAGGAAAGGTCTTCAAACTAAGAAATGAAACTCACCATCTGTTTGTAGGGTTATATCCAGGAACTACCTACTCATTCACCATCAAAGCCAGCACAGTGAAGGGGTTTGGACCTCCCATCACCACACGGATTGCAACTAAAATTTCAGGTACTACAATGTACTAACTATACTCAGAGAGAAAGAGTGAGAGCTCAGTTTCCATTGACATACAGATCAAGTTTAAAACTGTCTATCCACCCATCCATTCATCCTGCCTGCCTTTCTCCCAACACAGGACCCAAGGTGGCTTTTTTTTTTTTTTTTTTTTGTATAAAAACATCGAATTAGTAATTCAGCCATAACAAGTAATGGGTCTCAAAGTTAGGGTTATGAAACATGAGACCTTTTACCAGTCAGAAACTGCTTCACCGTGAGCCACAGACTGATACAGAGGAATGCTGAGGGTATAGTCTACCACTTTATCCAATCCTATTTTTTACCCACAGAAGAACCTAAGAGTAAATATCTTTTGAGATTTATAACTGAATTATGCTAAAAAATGAGAACAATCCCTATTGAAAAGTTGGTATAATAGCGAAAATAGAATTCCTATGATGTAATAATAGTGTTCATCCTCAACTTCTGTAATTGCATTGCACCCTACATTTCACTCCAGAAGGTTGGGGTGGAGTTTTGTGTCACAGGTGGGAGAGGACACAACAGTGGGAAAAGATAAGCAGAAGCTTCCACTTGCACACTGGGGCTGCAGCAGGCTTGGTCATCTCTGTCAGTTTGCCATGAATTCCCACAAAGCAAAGCCTGCTGTCTTTATGATCTGCCCTACCACAATCTTGTCATATCACTTATTATCACTCTGCACATGCATGGATCTTTGTGAGGAGCAGCAACAATGTCCCAACATCATGCTTGCCCTGGGCCTCAATAACTTTTCTGTGTACCACCATAGTTTTACTCTAACATGCTAGAGTATCCAGTATAATTCAAAACTGTGCTCACACATCAGTGACATCCCCCCCTTTTTAAAAAAATACAGCATTTTTGCATTATTTATGTACTGTATTACATATGAAAATGGTCAATAATCATGGGAATATAATATCTTACATCCAATTTAAAAGCAGCAGAGAGAAACAGTACCAGTTCAGTGGAGTTCCATTGACCCCTACACTCAGCCAAGTGGTAATTTTAGTAGTCTTTCAGCAAACTACTAGTACAACTAGCAAACTACTGGTGCAACTGGTTATGCCACAATGTGTGCAACTAGTTGTGCTCATTCTTACACATTTGCAAAGTGAATTGTGTTGCCCCTCAGGCATAGTCTGAAGCTAATTGCAGATAGGCCATTATTTGTGCAAGCAGAACAACACTGTTGCCAAAGGCCATTTCTGCCCTACACAATGGCCCTTTCCACACAGGCATATTGCCCACGCTAGGGTGACCTCTCCAGGAGGTCTTCTTCACCGTGGGGTGTGCTAGTGCAGTTAGAAAAGGTGAGGCTCTATACCTCAAACCACTCTAGCACAGCCACGGGGGTGGCGCTGCAAGTTTTATAAAAACCACCTTCCCAAGTGGTTTTTATGAATCTCGCCCGTGCTGCTCCGTGGCAGCCCCCAGTGAAGAACTGCAGAGACGCAATAGCGCGTCCCTGCAGATCTGCCCAGGGGCGGGCTTCCGGCTGGTGCGCTGCCCTGATTGGCGGAGTGCCACCAGAAGCCGCTGGCCACCATTTTGGGCACTGCCGAACGCCGCCGAAATTCGAACCCGTGCTCCCAGCAGGGATGGAGGAACCCGCTACCAGGTAAGCTCTGCTCCTGCGTGCGCTGCCCCATTTCACACCCCCCCCCCGTGAGGAAAGGGCCAATGTTACAGTACTATTATTCCACTTTTAACATCCTGTGGAATTCTGGGGTTTCTAATTTACTGAGGCCAAAGAACTCTCTGGCTGAGAATACTAAAGGCACCTCCCTAAACTGCAAACCCCAGGATTCCATAGGATGTTGAAAGTAGAGTAATAGCACTATAACAGTGTAGTGCAGAAATGCTCTAAATCTCCTGGGTCCTGAAACATTCAGATTGTCTGTGCTTAAAGAACAAGCCTGTGATTAAGAGCTTCAAAAAATACTTGAATGACCAGCTATAGTTAGTGATTTTAAAACACCAGGTGAAAGTCCAATTTATTGGCATTCAGGAATAAAAGTTGGAGTGTTTCATCTCAAATGTTGTCAGAGTATTCCTTCCTGACTGGTCTCTGAAATGATATCAGACACACACTGTTTTTCCTCAGCACCATCAATGCCTGAATATGATACAGATTCCCCCTTGAATGAAACAGAAACCACTATCACAGTCATGCTGAAGCCTGCTCAGTCTCGTGGAGCACCTGTCAGGTAAAAAAAAAAGTCCCCCCCCCCTTTTAGTCTGTCTTTTTCCTCTCTTCCTCCTCCTCCTCCTCCTCCTCCTCCTCACAAAAGCATTGCAAAGAATAACATTTTTGATGATGGTGATGATGATGATGATGATGATGATGATGATAATGGCTACAACAACAACAATGATAATATAGATGATGATGCAGAACTTGTTTCTGTGTTCCATTTGAAAGGAAAGTTTTTGAGGTAACCAACAGCAAGAATTGTAACAATAACTAAGCAATCTGAAAACCACAATCAAATCATTCAGAAACCAACAAGAAGTCACAAGGGGAAAAAAGTGGGGGGCAAACCCAGTAAAACAGTAGAGGCAAAAGAAAATTAAGCTAGCAGATTAGGAAACAAGCGTATTTACCAGAGAAGAAAATTCAGAAATTTGATCTGATCAGCTTGAACATTCCCCAGTATCTGGTCAGGCAAGCATGGGGATTATACAGCAATGTTTCCCCTGAGGCTTTGAGGCTTTAAAAATCTTGCTTTTGGTTATATACTTAACTCTCCTGAGCAGCAGTCGGTGTCCAGAACTGGGACAGAACTTGTCACCAGCTTGTCTTTTGTGTTTGTTACAAGTGTGTGCTTGGCTACAGAAAGGGAAAAGAGGCTAGTTCTGTGTAGAAAATATGACACAAAATAATGTTTGCTGCTTCACTGTCATGCTGGAGGTGAGAGCTCTTGCAGGAGCTGTTTGTTTAACTTTACCAGAATTCTACAGTACAGGCATCCCATCCAAAATATCTTGACAAATATATATATGTATGTATATGTATATATGTGTGTGTGTGTGTGTATTCAACATGCTGTTGATATTTTTGATCTTTAAAAAGTAACTTACCTCCTATCATAGATTTATAGAAGTATTTTGTTTGTTTCCAATCGTTGGTTCTTAGTAAGAAATAAACTATTAATATAGGTTGAAATGTTGGTATTTGAATAAATGCTCTTCTTTCTTTGTTTGTTTGTCTTTGCTTAAGATTACAATAGGAGGAAGCTTAGCTTGTTGGTGGCTTGTGTAAGCTCTGAAAAGCAAAATTCTCTGGCAGGCTAGGTACAAAGATTATGTTAGCTGATTATAGTGAATAAATAGTGTTTGTGGGATGCAGTTGGAAAAGCCCTTAAAGTACATTATTCAGGTGTTTTTTTTTTCTTATTTCTTCTTATCACCTGCTGTCATGCTATTTTCTTTCCCTTTTTTATTGAACAGTCTTCCTTTTTATTTTTAAAGACTGGTTTTCCATGCTTTTTTCCATATTCAATAAACGTCTAGAAATTTGAGATGATTATGAAAATCTTTCTCAAAGCATTTTTAGAAAATTGTAGTATCACTTCTTTTTCCATTGCAGTGTCTTCTACTGAGATAATTGAAATGTACACATATATATGTGTATGCATGAATGTATGCATATATTCATTCACATACACATATACACACACACACTCACACAGTCATTCATTCATATATAATTCATTCATTCCAAAGTGTGATAGGCTTATCGTAATGAACATAACATTTGTTAAAGATAAAGCTCAGGGTCATCCCCCTCCCGCACTTGAAATAGTAAAGGGTATTGAATACTGCATATCAATACATGCAAGACATGGATAAGTCCTTATATTTTGGAGCTGAGCTCCTTATCTTCATCAGATGATTTCAGTGTTAGATGTTGATTTTTTTAGCTACAGCTGTAGTTCAATCCAACAAGAGAAGGTAAGAAAGAAAGGTTGGGATTTCTATGCACACCAACATTGCCATTCACTACTGAGGAGGCATGGGTGTTTTTAGTGTTCAAAGCACACCTGTTTACAACTCTCCCGTTATATTGAGTACTTACTTTTTGTTGCCTTTGTCTTCACAAGAAAAAGGCATATTTGCTTTGTAAGCCCTAAATAAATGCAAAGAAGTTATATGTAAACAATAAAAGAAAAGAACCAGCAGCAGAAATGAGCAATCATGGTTATAAATTATTCTTCTGCATTGTTCTACTCCCATCAATGGCACCACCTTTCTGTGGTACCGGGATTGTGTGCTCCTGTGAGGCAAGAGGCAATGCTGACAGCAGCAATGCTGCTGGTAGGATCTCCCATGTTGAGCAGGCTTTTGCTGGACAGCCATACTAAATCTGCCAAACAGCTATTGAGTAGCAGCAGTAGTGGGGGGGTGGTGGCACTGGAAGTAAACATTGCAGTATTTGGAATGAGCAGGTTAAAGTGGACAGGAATGGGACATTTTGAGTCAGATAATTACACAGGAAATGAAAATATAAGGGGTGGCATTAATAGTGAGGAAAGACTTAGCAAAAGCAGTCAAAGGATATAATGCAAAGTCTGATCAAATCATATCAGTAAGATTTCAGAAAAAAACTATCAGTTTAACCATAATCCAAGTTTATGCTCCAAATACAGAAGCAGAAGAAGACATTGAAAGCCTTTATGCAGGAGTCCAGGAGGAAGTTAATCATACACCAAAACAGGACTTCTTTTTTAATCATAGGTGATTGGAAAGCAAAAGCAGGAAACAGAGCAAAATCAAAGATTGTGGGAAAATTTGGCCTAGGATTAAAAAATGAAACAGACTGACTGACTGAATTTTGTGAGGCAAATGTTTTGTTCACTGCAAACACATTCTTCAACTATCCCAAGAACCAACTGTACACATCGATGTCACCTGATGGCTAATATAGAAGATGGAGAAGCTCCATGGAAAGTAGTGTTAAGAATAAGACCTGAACTCCAAATGACCTTTGACAACTATACTGTATATAGTTGTCTATTCAAAAAACTTGGAATGATCTTTTTGCAGATCTTCACAACCACTTTATAGTTTTTGCCATCCTGAATACTATGGTACCATCTGTAAACTATCCTACTACTCATCTCTAGCTCCAGGTAATTTACAAAATATAACTGCATTTTAATACAAACTACCATAAATATCACTTGGGGATCCCACTGCAGATAGTATGAATCAAGCTGGTGATAACCGAGTCTGATTGGGCAAAGATTTGGCTTTGTGCATCTATTCGTTGTTTACATCTAGACCGTCTCATACAACAATGCACTGTACACACTTGCACCTAAATGCCAGAGGGGGAAAAAATAAACAATGAAGCTCTGCTTCTGCTATGGTTGACTGAGGCATTTCAGGACTTAATTATACCACAGGTATATAAATTACAGAAACATGTTAATGCTCCCATGATTAAAATTATAGAGAGTCTAATTGAAAAAGCATAAACTGAATTGAAGAATTCTTAATTATAGTTTGCTTTGAGGTGTTAATTTTCCTTCATAATGAATGCATAATTCTTGGAACTAGAAAAGGGAGCTGCTATATTAATGTGTGGGTTGCAGATGGAATGAAGGGATTGTCATAAATGCACAGCAAAAATATAAGAAAGCCAAAGCAGCAATTATTCCATTTTTCCAAGGGTTCTACTGTCTATACAGGTTGCCTTAAAAAAAGCTAGACTGCAAAAAGAAATTTTCACAGACATATGCAAAGTGCAGAATTCTTATTTTTGAAAAATAAATGGAAGGAAGGAATGCATTTTTGGTGGAACAATTGAAACAAAGTAGAATGTTTCAAAATTGTCCAGAAGTGCTTTTAGGGCTTTTTTTTTTTTTTTTTTTTTGAGAGATAGTTACTTCCCACCACTTCTGCAAAATATTTACCAGAAACATGATCCTGTGATCTATCATACAGATCATGTGCTTGTGTATCTGAGTAAGTTGGAAGCTTGTTCACCCCCTGAGCTACTGTATTTGCTGGCATATAAGATGCACCAGCATATAAGACGCACTGGTATGTAAGACATACCCCATTTTCAAACAGTATTTTTCAGGAAAAAAAGTGTGTCTTATATGCTAGCAAATAGGGTACTTGATTTAGGATCAGATGAGGGAAATTCATTTCTAGAATCTGTGTGCTACATGTGGGAGGAGAAAGATGGTAAGGCCATGTGTTCCCTTATAAGGCTCCTGCAGTTCTCCGCAGCTCCTGTTGGCGGTATTGACTTGCGCAAAGAAGTATATTTATCTTATGTTTTAGAAGAAAATTGAAAGCTGTTGAAGTCTGGACTCTGTAGTCATTTCAACTTTGAACTACGACCCTGGAGAATAGGGCTTGATTCCTGCTTGGCCAAGAAAGCCCGCTGGGTAACCTTGAGTGCATCACATACTCTCAAGTCCTGGAAAACCCTGTGATAGGTTTACCTTAGGGTTTCTGTAACTTGGAAACAACTTGAGGACACACAGCACCACCAACAACAACAATGTTCTGACAATTTCAGTTCATGAAATGGATTATTAACAGTTAAAAAAGAGGGTGAATTAATAAAATGTGTATGTCCCCTGGGCTAATGATTATGGTATAGTTACAATAGCAATACAGACCAGAATTCTCTTGGGTATTTGAGTCTTTTTAAGTGGATTTACATCTACAGGAATTAGAATTGGGCAGTTCTATTGACCATGCCTGGGCTGGGCTGGCAGCCAGCAGAAACTGATAATACAGGTCAAGAAGCTCAGGTAGTTAAGCAATTAGTCAGTTTACTTCAGGAAGAGAACAACCTTACTAATGAGAAGCAAATAACAATCCCAGCAATGTCCATAAATCAATGGCAGGCAATATAAACACAGGTCAAGCAGCAGAATAACAGGCAAGGGAAGCAAACAGAGGCATGCACAGGAGAAATGGTCAGTTGATTACTGACAAAGGCTAGAGGAGAAAGGCTCAGTTCTTATAGGTTGCAGGATCAGCACAGCTGGTGCCTGATTAATTGATGCTTGACATAAATTTGCTGGGAGCAGTGCAGAAGATCCTTTTGACATCTACGCTGGATGAAGGTAGGTATGGATGGATCATTCTCTGTGTTAGAGTGAACAGGGCTCCCTGCTGGGGCTGACACTTCTGTCTCTGGGGCAGGTGGTAGTACTGTCTGCTCTGCAGCTTCTGCTGCCTCAGACTCTGTGTCTGAGTCCAGGGCCCTTTCCACAACGCACCTTTTTGTGGAGCTGGAGTGCAGGGTTCACGCAAGCAGCCTCTAGCAAGAGGCTCTCGCATCCCGATTCCATCAGCTCTGCAGCTGCCACCTGCTTGTGTGAGAGCCCCGTCTCTTCCTTCCACAGTGCACCCTGGGAGTTTCCCAGGCTGCACTGGGGCAGGAAGCGCAAATGCCGCGGCTCCGAAGCTCCGCACACATGGCAAGTGCATGTGGGGCCCCAGAGTGATGCGAAACCACGCACCATTTTCAAATCACAGCTGAAAATGAAAAAGTGTGTGGTTGGCACCTGCCAGCTCCTGGAGCATCGCACGATTGTGAGTGTGTCGTGTGGACCACTCCCCACATTTGCACGACACTCGAGGGGCCTTTTTGCATGGCAAATGCTGTGCAAAAAGGGCCTAGGTCTTGGAAGCCCATGACATCTATAATGTCTGTATTGAGTAAAGCTGCTGTTACCTATGTTACTACACGGGAGCTAGCAAAGTGACCAGTGCAAAGGACTGATGCACATTAGGACCAACACACTTCAGGACTATTGTGGATCAGGACACCATCTAGGGAGTGCTGATGAGCAAAGATAAAGCCCAATGCAGATTGTGACACTCTTGTCAGTGTCCTGTTACACATCTTTGCAATTCACTAATAGGGTTCCTTAGCATTTCTGCTGTGTAGCTAAGTATACATAAACTTACATAACATGAACTGTGATAGAGGGTTCTGGCCAGAATTATCAAGCAGTTGTACATTATATCTGGTTCTGGGCATTTAACCAATTGACTCTCAGTGTTAACAATATAATATGAACAAGATATTAGAAATAACCCAAGAAAACTTTAATAGAAAAACAAAACGGATACCTGGCCAGGTATAATTTAGGAATCATGTGTCATGGCAGATAATCAGAATGGGGGACCTCTTAAAAGATTTTCTCATTTGCCAGTCAGAATCAATAAAATAGTGAGGGTAAATTAAAGAAAGAGGAAAGGCACTAGTCAAGTTCTTTGCTGAATTAAAAAGCATCAGTAAAACTTACTTTGATTAAATGAGTACTGACCTTGCACAAAAGACCAATGAAATTTACTCCTAACAGGCTGATGAGCCCATAATGAGGGGGTTAGGTAAAATGTAAAATCTCATGACTGCTTACAATGGTTTCATACTATCGTTCCAACTGTTGCTGTTTTCAGTGTTCCTGGCTGAATACCATTATCAGCTAATGTTGCTTATAGCTAGTCTCTTTTGCAAGGAAATATTCTTTTCTGTGCAGAAAAAAAAAGTTGTTTCATGCACAGAAAATTATATTTTCTTTGCAAAACAACCACATGTGAAATTTGCACAGAATAGTTCAGAACTGCAAAGATTCTCATAGTCCAAGGTTCTTCTTGTCTAGATTTCTTAATACTCCAAAAATCAATAATTTTTCAAGTATTTTCAAATAGACTTTCCCTTTCTGGTATAGAGCCATTAATTTATTCTCCCATTTTAAATATCCTTGAATACCAATTCTAAAAAAACATTTAAGGGGACACTTTATGCTGGACTGACTATCTGGACAATGCCATTGTTCACAAATTAGAACCTTACCGTAAAGTAGACTATGGTCTGATACAGGTCAAGTGACAAACTACAACAGGACTTCAAATCCTGATAAAAATAAATGGGAAAAGTAACCTTGCTGGTTGAGCTCTTTGCACGGAATATCACTGGATGTTTTCTAGCTCTGTTATTCTTGGCTTTCACATCTTACGTCAATCAATCAGTCTGTCAAAGAACCTAGTATCCCTATGATACAAACAAACAAACAAACAAACAAAAACATTTCTATTATTTATTATGATAAGTAATGAGGAATTTTTGAGGAGTCACTCACAGATCTGGAAAATTTTGTTGGTAGCAGACCATATGTAATGATACTGGATCAGGTGTATAAGGAAGATCAAAGGTCATGTTAGCAGTTCACGTGACAAGGATTAGGCCTGAGGAAGAGGAAAGCCAGAAATGCCCCTTGATAATCCTTGCCAGATCAGTTATGCAGGGAAGATCAAAGGTAACCACTGTTAACAGATCACATGCTACAATGATTAAGCCCAGGGAATGATTAGAGCTGGAAACATCTCCTGATAATCCCTGCTGGAAAGTGACACTAGTGGGCAAGGGGAATGGGAAATTAGAAGAAAAAACAAGTTTCCAAAGGTATTACTAGCATGCCAAATGGTCACAGATGGGTAATTTGCGATGACACATTATAATTAAAGGAGAAATGGAGTAGGAGGGAAGGTGAATTCTTTGTAGTCATTATGGAAGCCATGCATTCTGTCTAGACTACTGTTTTGTGTCATCACTAGTATATAGCCAGTTGACAACTACTGCTCTATTTTGCTTTTGTGGATCTGGTGGGAGCTAAGACTTGTGTGAAATGATCTTCCCATTTGACAGCTTTAAGGACAAACAACAGCAGGAGTCAGGATTTCTTTAAGGACTTTAAGAACTCTCTTAATTTAAAAACAACAGATTGCAACAACACAACACAACTCAATTTTCTGTACTCATGAGGGGAGGACCCTAACCAGTTCTTTTTATGTGATGTTTTACCAACTGGTGGAAGAGCATGTAGACTAAGAATGCTTTTTCTTGTAATAAATGAACATTTTGCCCTCTTGTTGATCTCTATAAAATGTTGTTTCTTTGGGTGTTTTCTTTTTTTTTTTTTTTTGACCATTGCTGAAGTTTCCCCCTTCATACTGGACTGAACCACCTGATCTCTATACGCATCTTAAATGTTGAATCTCTAAACTTTCAAGCTTGTGCTAGAAAATGACTAGCACAAAGAAGGCAAGCCTTTTCTTAACAGTACGTTAAAATTAAATAAGGGACATTTTTGTTTTTTCACAGGGGACAAATGACATGACCTAAAGAATGGGGTTAGTTTCAATTATGAGCAAAGTAGAAATTTTAAAAAAGTTCCAGAAAAGTGTAAGAAAACTTTTAAAAATGTTTATTTATGCAGAATTTCTGTTAAATATCAGGACTACAGTGTACAGCATTCTATGGCATATCATGACTACAATGTATAGTAGAATTTAGTGCATTGAAAGCAATCAGTTTACACAATTTCTTCCTGGATTACAGTCATAGCATTTTTCTTCTCCTCCAAATACAGGGAATATGACCCCTCTCTACCTACACAGTGTAAAGGCTTTACAAATGTGGAATATTTTATGAAACTCCTGTAGATGGCTATAAGACAAAATGTGTTGTGAAGAATGTGCCACCTAGATAGTTCCTTGCATGATCACACCTAAACATTATGCATGTGTCACCTATATTTTAAATGTATATTTTAGATTTGTAAGGATCCTTAGGGTTTCCAGAGTCTGTGCATTCAGATGAATTTATGAATTCTGAATATGTGAAGGCTGCTGCATGTGGTAGAGAGACTGAAAACAGGATCAGCATGTGTGCCTTTTACACAGTTTATCCTGCCATGCATTTAGCTGATCATATGGATAGGTCTTGAGATATACCAGGTTCCTGTTAGATACAAGTTATGTAATATAAATGTAATATATAAATAGATGGGCTGGTGAAATGTAACATTTCCACAGATATTGATCCATGTGGATCACAACATAATACAACCTCAGGAGTCTTGTAGTGTAGCTTGCACTTTCTTCTTTGTAGAAACTTGTATATGTAACAGCCCTTATCCTTGGATCTTTCCTTGTCACTCTGAAAGAACTCACTGAGCACCTGAAATGATCCCAGCCAACAAAAATATGCTTAATGGTAAATAATATAACCACTTTTTTGTTGCTTTCTTTTGAAAATCAAATTAATAGCAACTGGTTCAGGAGAGGAAAGGTACCTCCAAACACTATGCTTCTTACACAGCAGAAGTCATAGCTGTATGTAATCATTATCTTTAATATGTCAGCAAGGAGTACTGAATTGGAAAGATAGGGATCACGGGAGCAGTAGCTATTACCCCTAATCTGTCTTGCAGGTTTGTGGAGATGGTTGTGACATGAGACCACACAGACTTGACAAGCCTGCTAACATTTGTCTGCAGCCAATTTTGATGCAGAAAAGAGAGGCAGAGGATTTCATGTTGCACTATGTCATAGAAGTGAAGTGGCTATAATGTGAATGGATGGTGAATCTGTTCAGGGTTTCGGTCTGTACTTCAGAGAAAGGCTTCAAGGTGTTGTACTTTGTCCCCAAAACAGGCACAGAATCTTGGACAACTTCTTGAAAGTTTGGACTAAAACATGGGGAGAGTTGACATCTCACCAATATTGGCAAGAAATTAGCTTTCCACTGAATGTGACCACGCAGTTTATTAAGAATATGTATACGTTTAGATATGTGTTTACCAATCTCCTCAACCATCGTCCAGTTTCCTTACTGGAGTCTCCTTACTGGACTCCCACTACATTCTGCATACACAGAATGCTGTATTCAGTGCCTTCCACCCCTGCTAGTGGAACAGGAATCCCTGGTACAGTGGATTCCCCCTGCAGCCCCGTATGCCCTAGATTTCCTCTGGAGGATGGGGAGAACTTGTAGAGCAATCTGAGAGAGGAGATGGGCAAGGTAAGTCCCACTGCACGAGGGGAGATGTGTTTGAGTTGACTTTTCAAGGACCCAGATCCTTTGTGTCTATACCTGAAATCGTTTAAGCTCATGCATATGTGAATCAGATCTTTCATTTGTCATGCTTAAAAGAGGAATTTCAGAGTTTTCAGATATAAAAACTTGACCTTAGATCTCACAGGATAAGAGAAAACAGCAGGTTAAGCAATATCAGTGATCTCACTCATATACAAATCTCTAATTGTAAGCATACATATACTGTAGTTTCATCATCAATTAATACGTACCTTATGTGCTGTTAATTAAATTAGGAATATAGATAATTAATCAAAGTAATTAATACTTTCCTTCTTGGAAAAAAAAAACACTTTAAAATCTACACAATTGTCAAGCCTATTTGCTATTTGGGACTTACTTTGCACAAAACTCACATTTGGTTGTTTTTCACAGAAAAGAACATTTTCTATGCAGAAATATTATTTTCCTGCGCACCAAAACATCTGAACTACATCTGAACTTTGTGCAAAATAAATCCTAAACTGCAAAAATTCTCTTCAGTCCATAATTCTTCTCATCAGGATTTCTCAACATGTTTGTTTGTCAATAGTTTTGAATATTCTTTCCCTAAATTGAATGCATTTGTTTAAATGCATGTGAGATTAACCTGATTGTTCAATTGTCAAGATACTTTGAAAGGATACCACACCTCACTTAAAAATAACTTGCTTCAAAAAAAAAAAATCCTTTGCTAACTCAAAATCTCAGCTAGTTTGATTAAACATGGCAGGAGTCAAACATTTGTATGCATGCAATTTCTATGAGTGGCATGCTGTAGTCTTGCAAACAAGATGAATAACGTTGCTAAGCATCTTAGAAAAATAATTGTTGCTTTTATAACTAGATTTCTGATATAATCCAGATTTTGAAAGTGGGAAGCTCCTTATAATCACCTTTGTAACAGCCTCCTTTAGCCTGAAAGCTTCTTGTCTGATTCTTGATAAAAGCTCATTTTATTCTTGAGAGGAATCAAGGTTTTCTGGATTAGAAGAGTATTTGGAGTGGGGAGGCAGAGATAAATGTGTGTTTATGCATTCTCCGCTAAAAAATATAAGTTTTCAAAAATACATCTGGAGCACAATTCATGCCAAACAGTTGTCTTTTAATTCCAAATAGAGGGCTTTCAAGTTTTCTTAGTGAGTTCATCATGACTTTCCTTACAGTATTTTTTTAAAGAAAAGTGCATGGGCAATTAAACAGTTATATCTTAAAAATCTAAGCCATTCTTTTAAGACTAAGAGTCTGGAAAATCTATAGTCGGTTTGAAAGGGGCTTCAGTTCCAGAAAGTTAGCCCTGCAGGCAGCTTAACATTCACAACCCAAAAAAATGAGTCCAATTTGAAGGATTATAATGTTGGAGTATTTCTAATGATCAGGAAACTAGCAAAACATTGTTTAATTAGAATTATTATTTGTACTTTATGCAAGAGATTTTTTTAACACTAGTGAGCAAGGATATCCTCATTATTACTAGGAAGTGCTTTTGGAGCAATTGTACTTGGCAACTGGGGCTAGTACTGAAACCAGGAGAAATTATAATAAACATGCCAGTCAAGATACTGCCTCAGGACAAGAGCTGTCTTGTTTTTATAGACATGTAAGCCCTTTGGAATACTGGCTAGTGAAGAGTGGGGTATTAATGATCTAGCTAACTAATGTGTGTTTTTTAATGACTAATATACAGAATAGCAGATATTCCCATATTAGGTATCTGAACTGAACTAACTTTGGCAAATGATAAAGGAGAAAACCTGATTTTCTGTGTTCAGTTTTGTTATTTCCTTTATTTTGTGATATCTCCTTTTGAGATCTCCATGTCCAGGAAAAGCATCTTGTTCAACATCTTTGGAAGCAGAGCAAATTAAAGCAGAGCTGAAATATATGCTGAAAGAATCAGTGTTGTCATTTTTGTTATTATTTGGAAAACAAAATACTTTGAGTCTGAAAACACACACAGACATGTTCTTTGGTGATGGTCTCAGTGGTTTGCAAAGCCAGTGGGTCATCAGCTGAGCCATAAATAAGAAGGGGGTGTTCAAATGTATGTTGCACATCAAATAGTTTGTTGTTGTGTGAGCTTTGCAGCCTGTATGGTTCTGTAGCCTCCAGTTCATACTGGAATAGTGATATGAGATCCCATGGATTCCATGGGATCCATTGCAAGTCACACACACCTTTCAAATGTGTCTGTGGGAGGGAGTTGTATTTATTTTTCAAAACAAGAAGTGACTTAAAGTATATTTCTGTTTATTGAAAGAAACAGAAACAGAAAGCAATCGTTCACTATATTAATCCCCTTATCTTGTTTTTAAAGGATAGTATTATTTTCTGGTCTTATCTTTAAAAAGATATATGGTAGTCGTAGTTGGTGGGGGAGGGGCATCTGCATAAAAGAAGTAAGGAGCACCTTTGGTTTTTTAGGTATGTTAGTATCTAATCATTTAGTGTCATATTTTATTCATTTGATAAACTTGTTTTTTTCCGTTTCATTACCTAAAATTTGTTGTAGCTACCTGAGAAGTAAGGCAAAGATAAACAAACAAATAAACCGCTGTGGTTGTGTGTGGCTGTGTGTTCCTCCATCAGCCCTCCTCTAATGTCTAGCTGGGAGTCTCCCATCCTATATTTGTGCATTTCATTTTTTCTGCCTAAACCTTACATTTCTCTCTGTTGAAATTCATTTTGTTAGCCTTGGCTCCGCTCTCCAATCTGTCAAGGTCATTTTTAATTTTGACCCTGTCCTCTGGGATATGAGCAACCCCTCCCAATTCGGTGTCATCTGCAGATTTGATAAGTGTGCTCTCTATTCCTTCATCCAAGTCACTGATAAAGATGTTGAATAGCACTGGGCCCAGGACAGAACCCTGTGGCACCCCAGTAGTCACTTCTCTCCAGGATGAAAAGCAGCCATTGATGAGCACTCTTTGGATTCAGTCAGCCAGCCAATTACAAATCCACCTAACAGGAGCATACTTTTATATTTGCATAAATCCCTTGACTGCATGGAGTTGGGTGATTGGGAGTAGAAAAAACAGTTATGATACACACAGAAGTATACGTTAAGGAAATTTAGGATGTGTGTCTTCTGTCCTGCAACAGATAAACTATATGCTTCTCTGTAAACATTGGATTTCTAATTTTTTAGCTCATACCCTCCAAAATTTCACTGGTGCAAACTGCATGACCAACCAAGATCAGACTGTGGTCAAGATGACAAAAGTCTTAAAGGAGAAAAACACACAAGCTAAGAGGCTGCAACAGTTTTCTTTCCTCTAAGCAAACTGGAAAGGGCAATATTCTGCCTCTCCCCCCACCCCAACAGATGAGTTAACAGAGTACAGACTACTTTTGCACTTCGAATTCAGTTTGCAGCAATTAAAATAATTTAAGGACAAAGAAGGAAAATTGAAGGACAGCAACAAATTGGAATATTTTAAAAGGAACTGGAAAAAGTAGGGCAACGAGGAATTGGTCGGGACTGTCTCTGCCAAATTGGGAAAGTTGAAAGGTAGGTTAGAAGGGTCACTATGTTATATGTGGCAGCAAAACCAACAAGACATCCTTGTGGTACTTTAAAGACTAATACATTTCATTTGTCGTTAGGTTTGGTGGACTGTTATATCAGGTGCACAGAATGTTACCTCAATAGGCAGATATTTGTATATGTCCTCAACTGGGAAGGGTATGTGGTGGAACAGAAATGTAAAAGCAAAACAAAAGAAAACCCTAAAGGTTAATTATTATTTTAATCAGGGTTCTTTGATAAGCAGCCGTTGGAAGGGGACACGGACATCTTGGTATAGATAATCAATTCAGACATGCAGAATGTTCAGTACTAGTATAAGAAGAAGAGAGTGAGAAGGGGAGGCCCGTAGATGAACTCTGTGAGTGGGTGGTTATAATCAAAAGAAGAAGTAGAAATGGAAGAATTACAGGCAGCGAAAACTGCTTAAACAGTGCTAATTAAACAAACAAGAGTTGGGTGCTAATGGAGGCATTTCAGAACAGATGAACTAATTTATATATACAGTGAGATAAAAAGCCTTTGTTCCTATTCAACAGAAAGAGCCAGATCTCCTCATGAATCATTGTTTGGCTGTTTTCTGTTACATTCTGTCCTTTGAGGTCAGAGACAGAGTCCCATGGGAGACTGAAATGTTCCCACAGTAGTTTTTGAATTTGCCATCTCTGAGATAAGATATGTGTCCATTTTTTTTTCTTTTCAAAAGAAACTGACCTATCTAAAATGTGGTAGAGCATAGCTAACAAATGATGGCATATATCATGCAGGAAAATGAGCAAGTGTATGAAGTGTATGATGCTGCTGATAACATTAATTTGTTCCATAATTCTCTCAATATTTAAATATACCACAGGGTCCCATTATTTCCATCATTAAAAGACACCCTGTTCCTATATTTGTTTGTTTGTTCTGTACTTTAGAGAAAAATATGGCAGGCAGTCATAAAAAGAGACAGTGATTGATTCCAACATGTGAATTAGATGTCCAAATTTCCTTTCTTGCTTTAGCTGTCACTGTATTGTTCCCCATACTAATTTTGGCAGGGCATTGCTAGAAATGTTTTAGGCCTGTCTTTCTGCCACAACAATCTCCTGAAAGCAACCAGAATGATGGGTTACTGGCTGTTTCCAGGCTTTCCATCGATCTCTCCTGTCTAACATGACAAAGAAACAACTTATATAGACAGCTGAGGGCAGCATATATGAATACCTTGATGAGAAGTGAAGGGACTTGCACTGATGCCTTTCTCTTTGTCAAATGGGTGACTAGTGTCAAGACTCAAGGATGCGCGTATGCTTCTGTATCAGTTCCAAAATTGGTGGAGAGAATGAAGAACTCTACATCTGGATGCTGTATAGTCCTCTCTTAAAAATGAAAAGCTTAAATACCAAATGTTGGCACATGATGATGCTGAGACATTAAGTAGTGACAGAAGGGATATCAAGATTTATCATAATTATTACCCCCAAAGAGAGTTTTCTTTTCATCTTTATGGGTCCAAGATATGAACCATTTTTTCCAATTCCCTCCTCTAGTTTCTCTCCCTTCCACTATGCAGTATGGTTATGCTTTAGCGCTCTCTTTTTCCAAGTATAGTATGCACAGTCAAGTGGATGGTGCTTTCTTGAGCATCTGCAGAAGGTAGCATTTTTAGGTTACTCAAGATTTTTTTTTTTTAACTTCTCTGCAGTAGAAAACAAAGAGGAGTCAGGCACTGTCTTGCTTTGTGGAACTGACACTATTACAGTGGCAGTTGTCTGAAAGACACTTTTTCTGTGACTAAAGGTGTGGATATACATCTTCATCTGTGTGAGTAAGAATGAATAAATCTTCCAGTATTCACCCCACAGAATGGAAACATTAAGATTTCTGTGCAGTTCCTGATCGTTGTTTGTATCCGTCTGTAGAAAAGTAACCTTTTTTATGCTGTGCAGAAACACATTTTCTGTGCTGAAAACACATTTTCTGGGCAGACTATACATGGTTTTTCAGTGCAGAAATACATGTAGGTTTTCTGAGGAGAAATAGTCTTCTTCAAATCCCACACCATTGAACAGGCCAATGTTAGAGGTTTCCATCTCATCTTGCACACTAAAGTTGAACGAGTGTTGAAAACCCAGTGATTTTCCAGTTTTTCACTAGGATGGCAGAAATATGTAGTAATATGCAGTAATATGGCAGAAAATGTGTCTAGCTGCTTTGGATCCAATTGTGTTGCTAAAGGCTTATCTCAACTACATCCAGCATTCCTTTTGCACAATGGCTGTAGTGTTTACCTAGCAACTAGAAGATATTGATACTTTATCACTAGATTTGGTGAAAACTGGTTCAGTCCATGTCATACCTCTGGAACAGTTCTAGTGTATCTTGAGTCAGTGTTTTGGTAAGACTGTCTCCTGTTATCTCTTGCATATCATATGGAGTTCATGGTTATAATCAAGGGAATGGGTGCTCCAGCTCCTTGGTTATACATGGAGTTTCTGTCCTCAGCTATTCTAAAGGAAGACCATCTCTTGTATCCTTCCTTCCTTCCTTTCTGTCAGTTTCTTAACATGTTTGTTTTTCTTCTCCCCACCACCTAGGTTTTTTTTCCCTTGAAGTAAGTACCCGTCTGTGAGAAGGGTATCTTGGTGGTACTGAGGGCTGATTGGAAGATCTTTTTTCCTCTGGTCTAGAACTACAAAGTATATTATATCATGTGACTGCACACAGCATAGTCATGCTGTAGCCTCACAGCCTGGAACCTGAGGAATAAGGCACTTCTGGTTATGGTAAACATGGGTGTGACCATCGGAACCACTCTTCTTCAGAAGAGTTGTAATTTCCTCTTCTTTTGGAAGTCAGAGATATAGCATGACAACATCGTCATACAAAAGCAACATGTGGTGCTGGGTGGACCAGAGAGAAATGTCTCCTTGGTATGGTTCCCTCTAGAAAGAAAAATCTTAAAATAACCCCAAGCGTGGAGAAGCCGCTTTCTTTGCTGGGGGGAACCAAAGAAATACTCTCTAGCTAGAGGTCTTTTAATGCTTCTACTGTTCAAAGCAGAGACTTAGGACCATAGGATCATAGAATCTGAGAGCTGGAACAGATCACAAGGGTCATCTACTCCAACTGCCTGCTAGGCAGGAATACACATTTAAAACACCCCTGAAATATGTGTATCCAACCTCTGTATAAAGACCTCCAAAGACATCCACCTCTCTCCAAAGTGGTCTGTTACACTGTTGAATAACTATTACAGTTAAAAAAAACTGTTTCCAGCATGTAGATGGAAGCTCTTTTCTTGTCATCTGAATCCACTGGTACATGTTCTAGTCTCTGGAGCAGCAGAAAACAAGCTTACTCCATCATCTACATGTCATACATTTTAAGATGTCTATCATGTGCTAGGCTGATTATTTCTCAGAAGGAAAATATGTAATCAAAGTTTCCTGATAGAATTTATTAGTGTTTTTTTTGTTAGTACCCTATTGAGACACTGTGTCAGTGTCTATGCTAGCAATGCAAATTTTTGCTTATTTTGTTCACCCCTTCAAGTATGGAAAATATCAAAAGTTATCTTCTCATTGGACAAGATTATGAGGGTGGGGTACATTTTAAGTGATTTTTACATTAAGTTATTTTTTTTACACACACACACACAAAACTTGGCAATTTGTATTTTATTTTATTTTATGTATTTGAAGTGAGGAGGATGCCCTTAAATAATAGCAATCCTGTGAGTGTGACCAACATATTGAGAATCCCTTTCTCACTTGGACAAGGAAAATTGTGAATTTTTTTTTGTATCCCTCTTGTATACTTATTCAGCTATTTGGCCTACAGGACATAACCCATGTAAGCTTATTGTGAATGATGAATCCCAAACTGATAGTTCCTGTGTGCGGGTTTTCAAGCTGTAATTAATCTCTTAGGGTTAAGTATTTCATCACCATTTGCCTTCCTTTGCTGTTTTATTTTATATTTTATTTTATTCTCATCCCTACAATTTTAGCTAGATTTTTGCTTCTTTAACAAGATTAGGGGGTTGTTGTTTCCATCATCATCACATGCAAGTCCAAGTTTTCTGGCTATTTAAAATGGCAAGAACATATGAACTGATAAAAATCTTAAGATAATCATCAGAACTAATGCTTGTGATCAAGGATATTGCAATTTAGCAAGGAACCTGGAGTGAAAAATCAAAACTGTATAAAACAAAATGCACATCTGAATCTTAATCTCAACACAGTTTCTTTAGTTGGTATTACTGAATGAGTGTGCTTAAATTAGATCAGCTACATACATTGCAGGGCACCTTTGCTTGATGTGACTGATATTGTCAACTGTGGTTAAGAATAGTAAAGCGAAAGGTGTGCACTGATTACCACATCAAATCTTGAGATTGCTTCCTGTCCCATCTTCTACAAAATTTCCCGAAATATTGTCAGGTTTTTAGTAAGAACAATCAAAGAACTGACTCACTGTAGCATTGGCTGTGTCACAACTTTATCCTGTAATCCAAGTTTCCTAAATGTTGTTTTGCCTTACTTTTCTTCTGCACTCTCTGTTCCCTCTTGTGCTGTCTGTGTTAGTTCTTTAGATAATAAATCTTAAGTCCATATGATCTGTGAACCCTCTAGAAAAGTTGCAGACACCTGTCCTCTGCCTTATTCACTGGCATTGTACCTTTCTTTTGCTATCTTGGAATATAACTTTTGCTTTGCTGTCTTTGTCGCTATCCTGGTGAACCTTGCTTTTCTTTCCCTTTCAGTGTTTATCAGCTTGTTGTGAAAGAAGAAAGACCACAGAAGTCACGAAGAGCTGCAGACATCATTGAATGTTTCTCTGTCCCTGTGAGCTTCAGAAATGCTTCAAGTCTTGACTCTCCCCATTACTTTGCTGCTGAGCTGAAGCCAGTCAACCTTCCTGTCACCCAGCCCTTCACAGTGGGAGACAACAAAACCTACAATGGCTATTGGAATGCTCCACTTTCACCACTGAAAAGCTACAGCATTTACTTCCAGGCTCTCAGTAAAGCAAATGGGGTAAGTGTGTTAGGTTTGGTAGCCTCCTAGCCTATTGTTGTAATTGAGATCTGGGCCTAGGGAGAACATCAGTTCAACCCAAGATTTGGATTTTAAAGTGTCCAGGATTCTAAAATCTTATGTACCATTTTTAGGAACATCTCAGATGTTTGATGTAGCAACTTCATTTTAAGGCAGTTTTAGTAGAAGTACACTGGACCAAGCAGTTGCTGTGGGTGATGTGTTTCATGATAGAATTAAGTGCATACATAGGCCCTTTCCGCACCTTACCTTTGTCTGGCACTGGAGTGTGGGGATCACACGAGCAGCCTCTTGCTCATGTCCTGCCTGCTTTGGCTGTGCAGGAGTTGCCGGCCGGCTGGCCGGCAGCATAAAGGCTCCACCTCTTCCTTCCGCAGCACAGCTGGGTATTTTCCCAGGCTGCACTGAGGGAGGAAGCACAAGGGCCACAACTCCAGAGCTCCGCAGCTCTGGAGCTCCGCATGCAAGGTAAGTGCGCGTGGGGCCCCAGAGCGATGCGCAATCACGCACCATTTTCGGCTACAAGCCGAAAATGAAATAGTGTGTGATTGGCACCTGCCGGCCCCGGCAGCATCATGCAGTTGTGAGGACATTGTCCGAAGCACTCCTCGCAATCATACGACACTCTGGAGGGCCTTTTGCATGGCAAATGCCATGCGAAAAGGGCCATAGTTATGCAAGCTGATGTATATGACTTAAGTGAATCATATCCTTATGGATGTTAAGGAGTGTTTAAAGACTGGGGAAAAGGACTGTTTTCTGTGGGAATGTGAACTTAGCAATCTGAACTTGGCAGCTCCCAAACTAATGTGCAGAAGAGAACATAGTTAAGTGGTGGGAACATAGTTATCTTTCAGGTTTTCACACTACTCTGCATTTTACAATGTACTTCTTGGCTCTTGGATTCTTTCGTTCCTTCTTTCTTTCTTCCTTCCAGCATGGGACCCAAAGAAGCTTATTATAATTTAAAAGAAAGTTCAGCTAAAATCTTATTTTACAAAAGTTAAAAAAGAAACAAATAATTCTATTTGAAAAATCACATGGTTAAAATGGTTTAAAACACATTAGTTTAAATGCACAGTATGCCAGTTTCAAAATATTTGCACTAAACATTTCAATAGACATGTATAAGATTGCACTGTTAGTCTGTGGTACTTTATTAATAGATAAACTCTCCTTTCTAGCCAAGTTTCATGTTAGCCTTTATTTTGGGATGTATAAAAGATATATCCTCACCATTTGTGTGGCAGAGTTTTGCTCATGATCTGTGTGCTTAATAGTATGGATTCCACATGCATTCAAGAGTCAGTGGGAAATAAAGATGTTGATATTTACCACAGTCTTGCCAAGATATGTTGACTATGTTGGGTATGTATGTTAGAAATTTTTTTAGATGTTTCAGTAATTTAATCCAAATAGGTGCAGGGTTAACCTTATTTTTGCCAAACCAAAATGGCTAGTGAAAACTATTGCTTCTATAAGGGATATACATCCATGGGAATTACTAGATAGGGAATATATTCAACCTTTTTGTGTATTACACATCTCAGGGGAAGGGGTTAGAAGAATAGATTTGTTAAAAAAAACAAAAGACCTTTAAAACTATACATGCGTTGAATTCTGTTATTTCATATTACCTGTCACCACTCCCATACTGCCTGCAGATTGCTGTGTGTGATATCATTTTATTTCATGGTCTCCATGGAATCAACAAGTATTAATTGTATTTCGCCCTCTCACACAAGTCTGACACTTGGCTTAGGCTTCTGTTTTGTTTTGTTGTTTTTTCTTTACACCAAATTCTGACATATTTCATCTAAGCATCTGGCTTTTGACAAGCTCATGAAACAAAATTCACACTATTCAAAAACAGGTGCTTTGCACAACAAAGCCAAAAAATATTCTGTTTCACACATGTTCTATTTAGACTATCTTTTGGGAGAAGCGGCACATAGCCCAACTCCCCTATGGCAGTCCACAGACTGAAACTCAAATGAACGTCTTATCCTGACACACACAAAAACAAATATAGCATTGTGAAGCAGAAGGCACGGAGGCACATGATCTAATTCAGCTGCAATTTACCATGGTTGTTACATAACTGACTATTAATTGAGCTTTCGTTCAGTGCAACAGTAACCACTAATGGTAGCACAGAAGAGGGAACTGAGTTTTCTGTGTGAGAAAGCACAGCTGTAACAATAAAAAAAGTCCTGTTTTCCTGTTACAACTTCCAGAGAAAAAGGCTGAAGCATTTTGATTGTTGAGTGCCTTTATTTGAAAGAAATATTTAAGGTGAAACATGTAAACAACAGCAAAAAAAATCCTTCAGGTCTTTATCCAACCTGTGCTCCATATGACATGGAGATACATATTTGCCACAGAATAGAACTTGATTGGCCTTAGATGATGTTCAACATTGTATACAACCTAGTTCAGTAGTCCAGACGGTTCCGTTACCTACATCTCTTGGGAAGTATTACAGTTGTCTGATTGCTTGATTTCCCTGGGTGCATGTGAACGATAACCTTAGCTAAATTGCAGTGATTGTTAAAGCCAAATTTGAAATTGGAGGAATTTGGAAATTGGCTGGCTTGTTTTCATTTTACTTATTTGCCAGTGCTTCCTCTCATGCAAAAGGGGGAGCAGCTGTGGCAGATTTTTGAATGGAAGACTTATCCTTCCAACATGGAATACTTGGGTCTGCACTTTCTAATAATTCATTATTCAGTTAATTTTGTCCAGGAGTCACTTAAAGTTAATAGTTCTCATTACCGGGAACAGCCAGGTTTAATGGGTGAGTCCTACATTTTCTGTAATGTCAAGGGGAGCTCACCTAAGTTTGGTTGCTCCAGGTTCTCTCAAGAATTTCTCAAAAGACTTTTGTGTTTTTTGCTAATTGTTCTCTGAAAGATTATTTCTGGGGTCCCAGAATATTAAGTCTTATTCTCCAAATTAATGCTCCTCCAAAAAAAGTCCCCCAGTAAAAATTGTCTGTTTATTGTTTGAGGTAGGCTGAGGGTACTGAGGGGAACAGTTGATGAGTATTGAAAGGCTGAACTTTTATTTTTTTCAACTGCTTTTCATATATTTGGGGTGGGTTTTTTTATCTTCAGGGCTTTTCAAAACTTCTAATAAAATATTCAAAATAGAAAGAGTTACTACGTATTTACTTTTAAATTTTATTGAGTATTAACAAATACAGATGAGAAACCAATAGCCTGCAGGTTTAATCAATTTATTTTTATTTTTAAAAGACAGTTTATTTTCAGATCCCAACATTTATTTTTAATCTCATTTCATAGTATTTTTAAATTCATTAAACTGATTCTAATATAAATCTATACTTATAGTGTCAAACTGAGTTGAGATTTTTAGTTTAATTTAATTATGCTTTATATTCAGCAGCAGAAGTAAATGAAGTCAGCCACAAGTTGGCTTGACACAGCTAGAATTCTATAGTTGCTGATGGGCTGATATTCCTAGGATCATAGGCAATTTCTGCACTAGACTGTTATAGTGCTATTATTCCACTTTCAACATCCTATGGAATCCTGGGGTCTGCAGTTATTTGAATCCCATGCAGAATGCAGAACCCCGTTACTACAAACCCCAGGATTCCATAGGGTATTGAAAGTGGAATAATAGCACTATAACAGTCTAGTGTGGAAATGGCCATAGAGACATGAAGGCAGCTATCCTGGAAGTAGCTGTCGACAATGAAGTGACACCAGAAAAATGTTTTCTCACTTCTTTCTTTAATTAAAGGTTGTTAGTTAAAGTCCAGCTTTAGCTTTGGCTGTAATTAGTCAATAAAATTTATTGTTTCCTGGAGTAATTGCTTTCAGTTTAGTGCCATTTCTAGCATTGAATCCTTTGCTTATTAAAAAAAAAAAAGTAGTTGCTTCAGCTTTTAGATTTATCACCTACATTTGGGGAGAAAGCCCCTATTGGTTAAAAATACACCACATCTGATAAATTGCCACATCCTCTTACTTTTTTTCTTCAAGCATTTACAGAAAAGGAGGGTGTGGTTTTGAATTTCTCTGTGGCTCTCTGCAGCGGGTTTCATTTTCTCCACCTTTTCCTTAAGATGGATATAGCAGTGCAAAGAAAAAGAAAACAAAATACACCATAGCTCCCATGTTGGATCAAACAAGTTCTGTCTTGGTCTGAAAGCTGGCAATAATAGAATACATATGTCTTTAAAATTTTAAGATTTAAAAGTTATGTTAAGGATAAAATACTTGTAACTTTTTTTAAAAAAATGAGAAAAATTGACTGAATTTTATGGATAAAGGGGAATTAATTGAATTCACATTAGTTGAAATTCACAATAATGTGAGCCTATTCAATTAACACATCCCAAAAGCAAATGTGTTCTTCTCAACAAAATTGGTCACATGAATCCCCAATATTGAAAAGTTTGTGATCCAATTTATGTAACATAAAAATCATCAAATTACAGAATCATAGAATTAATAGGCACCTTAAGGTCCATCTCATCCAATCCTCTGCCAGTGCAGGAATCCACAACTAACATATACCTGAGAGATGACCATCTATCTTCTATTTAAATATCTCCAATGAAGGAATGTCCACCAACTATGAGCAGACTATCTCACTGCCAGTCCTGTTGCGAAATGGCCTCGGGAGTGTCACATGATTGTGAGGACCATTCCACATGACGTCTTGCAATTGTGTGAAGCTCTCGAGGCCATTAGGGGGCAATTGTGCATTATATCATTTTCGGCTCATTGCTGAAAATGATGTGTGATCGTACGTCGCTCCTGTGCCCCCCACGCACTGACCTTGTGTACGGAGGCTCCGGATGCGTGGCCACTGTGCTTTCTCCCCCACGCAGCTTGGGAAAGTACCCAGCTGTGTTGCAGAAGGAAAGGGCGGAGTGCTCACATTTCCTTCCGGCCAGCATGGAGCTGGTGCAGAGGAGAAGTGGAGGGGACACCAGTGCCCCCTGGATGAGGCTTTTCATGCGATCCCGACGTGATGCCAGTGCCACCAGGTAAGATGTGAAAAGGGCCTCAGTCTCTAGAAGTTCCTCTATTTTGAATCCATTGGTTCAGGTCCTATTCTCAGGAGCAGTGGAATAAAGTCCTGGACTTGTATGGTGAATGGCATTACAAGGGAGAGGCCATCTTTAATGACATCAGTGATCAGGGACCAGAACTTTTTGTATTGGGCATGAAGTGCCAGGATGCAGTGTACAGGGGTGTGCAGAGTCAGAGGCAATAAAAGGACTATCCATCCCTTCATATACCTCTTTCTGATTGCTTCTTCATGTTGGCACCACCTTGGCACCCTTTTGGTGAAAGGTAGAGCCCTGGAACTGCTCCTTTAGGTCCTGGGACCAGGGAGTGGGAATGGAGTCTACCCTTGAGAAAGACCTGAGGGATTTGCTGTCATAAAGTCTTGGGACTTGGTGGGGGAGTGTGCTGGATTTGCATACCAGCAGATGCCTGGATTTGCCTTGCAGTTACTGGATTGCCCTCAGGGCTCAGATGTTTTGCCTAAGGGAAGCTAAGGAGGTAATCAAGGGGTGATAGCTCGTCCTCAGTTGAACCCACATCAGGTTTGTCTCCATTCTTGCTCCTTTCCAAGTTCATCACAGATTAAATAGGTTCTAGGTCAATAAAGTGGCCCTTATATAACCCAACTCTGTGTCTGGTCTCATTATTCCATGGTTGGTCATCAAAATAAGCTTACTGCATTTTATTCCATTCAGGCTGTTGCTCTCAAGCTCCTCAATTGTTCCTCATAGGGCATATGTTCTTCACAGGACATAGTACGATTTTGGTTGATCTGCTTTGGACACATTCAGATTATTAATGCCCTTTTGATACTATAGTTCCCATAACTGGACACAGTACTATTGAACTGGACACAACACTTAAAAAAAAAGATTTACAATCACAGGAACATGCTCCAAAATCATATTTTCACTTAATGGAGAACTATAGGGTAAAAATTAGTTTGGAGATGTCTAATTCCTGAACCCTAGTGTACAGTTCTAAATATTCCTAAAGCTTGCACAAGACATGTTTGGGGGGAAAGAAATCATCTGTATCAGTGCCATGAGATAAGAGAATTGTTTTTGAAGTTACTCTAGCCCGTAGAGAAAACATTTGCCACAGTGAGGTGCTATTGAAACTGAGCAATTTTTTAATCTTTTAAACCTACTATTAAGATACAGCAAGCTACACTGCAGGGCTATGCTGATGCTTGCAAAATGTATCCATATTAATGAAGCCCTGCTACATACTGTAATCTATGCAATATTTATTACACTAGAGACATGTACATGGCAGTGTAAGAACATAAGTGGGAAGGAAAGCCTGCAGCTTATTACCACCTGACAAAGTAACTTCTTATAAAGATGTATTATGATGTGCAAGATGATCTTGTGACATAAGGGGATGGGCTGTGTCAAATAATACGTTAGGGTAGGGGGGATTCTGAATATGTTGTAAGACAGATTCACTAGGAAAAGGATGAGGAAAATAACTTTTCTGTAGATCCAGAATCAGGGTGGGCATTAACCATCATCTCAAAATTGGTTGTGGCGAGGAGCATGTATCTGAAACTAGTGCCTGCTTATTGGTTAGCCCTGTCTTTTCTTATTTAGGTCAGACTAACTTATTAAGTTAGGTTCAGACACAGTTAACATACTTCCTAGATACCCTTTGATCTCTTCTCGTACTCTTTTCACGATTGAAACAAATGCGCTAGTCTATCAAGTTTAACTTTGCTCAGGTCCTTATTTTTCACGCTAAGTTTTTTCCGCCTTATTTCCCCTTCAAACTGCAAATCATTTTGTGTTCACTCTTTCTGTATATAGAGCATATTATCATGCAGATTTTTTTAATTATCCACATTTTTCTAGGCATTTTGATACTTCATGTGCACCTTTTCACTTTTAAAATCACACATTCCTGCTGATTTTGTAATGAGTAAAGTGATTTCTGCATATTTTGTGCCTACTTTTATACATAAGTGCAATTTGCATATTAAACGTTTCACCATTTGGGTGGACTGCATTGCAAACTTCAGAAACATGCAGATTTCAATGTCTAAATGTATTCTCATATATGTTTAAGTTCAGAACATGCAGATTTGGTAAGTTTGCATTGAAATGTGAACCAAACAAACCTTTCACACATACTTACCAAGGACAGTCCCTTTCCAGATGTAAATATTATTTTTCCAAAACGGCTTCTGCATGGAGAACAAGTTTACAAAATAAGTTTGTTAACTCTGCTTGCGCCTCTCCTTTTTCTGCCTTTTCTTGTGTTTATTCATATTCTGCAAATAATTCCCCCCCACCACATTCTTCCAGACTAAGCACTGCTTTTCTCCCATTAAATCTGTCTTAATGAACTCGTGGCAAATGGAGATGTATGGCATCTCCTTTTTGACTAAGGTATCTAAGTTGTGGACAATCCTCCCACGGTATCTGTGCATCCACTTCATTTTTAGATTTTTGGCAGTTGCTTAAATCAGTGTTTTGTTTTGTTTGGAAAAGCTTTGAGGTGATTTGAATTAGAGAGATAAATTATTTGTAGGTTTTGTAACTTTAGTCCTTTTTGTACCTTACCTTTTCTCGGTGCTGGGGTACAGGGATTGTGCAAGCAGACTCCAGCGAGAGGCTCTCGCATCCCCGCTGCTTCAACTCTGCACGAGAGCACCGCCTCTTCCTTCCGCAGCGCAGCCTGGGACTTTCCCAGGCTGTGCTGGGGCAGGAAGTGTGACCACCGTGGCTCCGGAGGCTCCACACACACAGCAAGTGCACGCAGGGCCCTGGAGGAATGCACGATCACCCACCATTTTCAACTGAAAGCTGAAAATGAAAAATTGCGCAAGCGGCGCCTGCCCTACCCTGGAGCATTGTGTGATTGTGAGTGCGTTGTGCAGATCGCTCTTCACAATAGCGCGATGCTCCAGATGCCCTTTCGCATGGCAAATGCCGTGTGAAAAGGGCCTGTCCTTGGTCATGTATTTTCTCAGTATTGTAGATATTTTAGTTATGAGTACATCATATTGACATATTGACATATTGATTTATGAGCCTTGTTCTTACTGACTGTGACTTTTACAAGAGTATAGAATAGGAAGAGCAGTTAAGAGAGAGAGCAGTAAAATCAAATTACAACTCTCTAGATATTTTGTGATTCTATCAACCATTAGCCATGCTGGCTGAGGTTTCTGGGTTGGGGGGAGCACTTTGTTTATTTCGTTCTCTCACTCCATCACGAACAACACCAAAAGACTTGACAATCTGTACACATACATTCAGGTATACATACACTGGAAGAGGAGAAACAGGAAATTATTTGATCAGTTTTATATTATACTAGTATGTTTACCTGGCATTCCTGGGATTTTTATTTTCTTATTGATAACACTTGTTAGAAATACCTTAGGAATTACCTTACCTTACCTCACCTTAGGAATTAGATGCGGTTGAAATACACAGGTTTGAGATCCTATGTCTCTTAATTCCCCAAACTGCCTTGTCCAGCACCTGTTGCTTTTCCCCATAGTCCTCAATCCAATCTGTATTCAGAGTTATTAACATACAGAGGCCAGGTTCCTGAGGGAATACACTAGCTTCCTTCTTGCTGCTTGGCCTCATTTCCATAGCAACCGGCCTGAGGTCTTTGGCTCAGAATGCTAAAGGCCGCTCCCTGAAATGCTAACCCCAGGATTCTATAGAATCTTCATAGCCAATCATATGAGGTCTTTTCCTCACACAGCCAATCATATGAAGTCTCTGCCTGCCTGACACAGACAGATAAGATCACTCACAAACTTTGACTTTTATATAGCAGATTAACTTTTGTAATAAGCCTCACTGAATATTTTCTGGGCCAAGGTCTTTAGGTATATAGCCACACTGACAAGGCATTTTTGGATGAGATTAGATTTCCGAATACAATTGAGTCATAGTTTTAGTCTAGTTTTGCAAACATGGGCCATTTTCACATCATGCTGCAGTCCCAAGATGGAGACGCGATGGCAGCAGTCTGCAAGTTGTGCTTTTGCATGATGTCATTATGGTCCCACAGTCAGCAGATCCCCACATGTCACAATTGTGGAATATTTGCTTAACGGAAAAAATACATTAAATGCCTGCAATCAGCCCTGGCCATGTGGAAGAGGCAGAAGTGCAATCACATGCTTCCTTTCCCAGCACAGCACAGGAAAGAAGCCAGCCATACTGCAAAAGGAAGGAGTGTGTCACTCATGCTCCCTTCCGCAGGGAGCCGGCCAGGTGTGGAGGGGAGCACTTCCTTCCTGACTCCAGCATTTACTGCAGCATGGAAAGAAGGTTGGCTGCAGTCCAGAAGGACGGGACATATCCCTCACACTCCCTTCCACAGGCAGCCAGTCATCTGTGGAGAGGAACATTGGAAACACACTCCCATCCCGGAAGAGCCTCCAGAGACATAGTTGGGATTGTGACGGGATGACGTGGGAGAGCATCATTGAATGGAAAAGGCCGAAGCCTCTGACAAAGACCATTTCCACACAGGGTGAGGGAATTGCCCCATGACACTACTCACTGGACTTTTGGGTCCCCGGTCCGGTCCACGCTCCTCCAGAGCAGTGTGTGGCCGCCACTCTGCACTGCTCCGCGGACGAAAGGGCGGCTTCCAGTTGATTGAGGGTCTCAACCAACCGCTGAAGCTTGCCAGCCTAAAGCCCGCCCCTGGCAGATCACAGGCTTGCACCAATGCGAGCCTGTGAATCTGCATAAGGGAGCAGGCTCGCAGTGGCATGCTCCATGCTTTTGAAAGACCTGTTTTTAGTAGTCTTTCAAAAGCACGCTGGACGACCACTTGGGGTCATTCTGGAGCGGGCTGGGGTGCAGATCTACATTAAGTAGGTCCGACCCAGTCCGCTCCCAGGTGCAGACGTCTTCCCTGGAGGATGCTCTGCCCCGTGTTAAAAACCCCGTGTGCAAATGGCCAAAGAAGCTCCTTTTTACAAACTTCCTTCCTGTCCTTGTTCTAGCTGGATTATTTTTTTCCCAGCAGTGACATGAGGGTGGTGAAAGAGGGCTAGAAGAGCACAGTCTTTTGATGTTGGGTTGCAGAAGCAGCTTATCTTCAGTAAACAATACAATAAAGCTTGAGCTGGGGAAGTGCATGATTTTACTTTAGCCAATTGTACTGTAGTTGTGTGTGTCTGCCTATAACAATCAAGGTAAATAGCAGCTCCCACCAGGAACAATTATTGAGCATGTGTGAACAGCAAGACAATGAGAAAAGAGGAAAGCAAACAAGCCAGCTTCAGTATGTTTTTTTTTTTTTAACAAAAGGGCATAGTATGGAAAATTTGGCCACCATGTCATAAGACATCATAAGAAAACTGAAGGCTGTTTCTTTGGATGTATTTTGGAAGAAGCTTTCAAATGATGTCAAGAAGGTTCAAGATGTTTTTGTTTACTCATGAAAAGCTCACTTGACTTGATTGTTTCGTTTCACATATGCATAGTGTTACTTTCGAACGGAACATGTTAAACTGTTCTTTTTTTGTCACTCAGGATACTAGTTCTATGCTTTTCTGGTTATTTCTGCTTCTGGTATTAAATTTTCTTTTAAAGAAGCAATGCACAGGAACACACTTACTTTGTTAACTGCGGGTATATGTGCATATATTTTAGACAAAACTTGCAATGTGAATTCAAATGTGTAGGTCATTAAGGTTTTAGTCTGAGGCTCCAAAATCTAATTCAATTTATGTAAGTATTACATAAATACATGTAAGTGCATGTAATACATATTACATAAATACATGTAAATATTACATAAACTCATGTACATAAACTCAGGTACTAATGGGGAAGATTTTCTTAAGGTGATGCTTTAGATTACTCATTAAATTAAACATCCAATTATTTGTTAGTTTGAAAATAAATTCTAGAAAATGGCATACATTAGAGTGACTAACACTGGCCCTTTCCGCATGGCATTTGCCATGCGAAAGGGCGCCTGGAGTGTCGCACGATTGTGAGGAGCAATCTGCATGATGCACTCACAATCACATGATGCTCCGGGGGCCGGCAGGCACCGATCGTGCATCTTTTCATTTTCGGCTAGAAGCTGAAAATGGTGCGTGATTGCGCATTTCTCCCGGGCCCCACGCACACTCACCTGGTTTGCGGAGCCTCCGGAGCCTTGCTGGTCACGCTTCCTGCCCCAGCACAGCCTGGGAAGGTCCCAGGCTGCACTGCAGAACGAAGAGGTGGGGCTCTCGCGCGAGCAGGCAGCTCATGTGGAGCCAAAGGACCCCGGATACGAGAGCCTCTTGCCGGAGGCTGCTCACGCAATCCCCGCACCCCAGCACTGGAAGAAGGTAAGGTGAGGAAAGGGCCACTGTTGCCACCAAATGTGTTTCTTTTTTCCCCCTTTAAATGGATCCTTGTGTACTCTAATTGGCCTTGCCTAATCAGGCAGTTTCCAAATGTCTTAGACTACTATCCTACAGTTCAGTTGGTGACTGAGGTTGGTAGGTTTTGTGTCTAACACATCTGGAAATAGCCATTTGGGGGACACTATCATAAAGCCAAGGTATCTAACCATCTGTCAGTTATATTTTTCCTCGACGGACATGTTTCTCTTCTTTTTTGTTCTGCCTCCATCCATCCATCTCTGGTAACATGCACACAGTTTTCTCACCCATAGAACAACATAGTTTGCTTATTTGGATTAATAGTAAGCAATCAAGGTAATCATGCTAAATCCAAATACTAATCTCAGCTAGACAAGATGCATTTAGTGGAATGGGATTCCATGTACAGCAGTCTTTTAAAATCATTAGTGCAAGTTTAAATGATTTAATATGTCTATTGTTTCTGCACTACACTGTTATAGTGCTGTTATTCTACTTTCAACATCCTATGGAATCCTGGGGTTTGCAGTTTAAGGAGGGGCATTTAGAATTCTCAGCCAGAGAGCTCTTTGGCCTCAGTAAACTACAAGCCCCAGAATTCCAGAGGATGTTGGCAGTGGAATAATAGCACTATAACGATGTAGTGCAGAAAGGCCCTAAGTCTGATATTTTTATTTCGGTTAGAAGGTACCAATCCAGTGTAATAATGAAGTAACCCTATCTTTCCTGGATTTCTATAGACAATGTGATTTTGTTTTTGTGGTGAAACATTACATTGCACGAATTTTGACTAGCAATCCAAAGTGGCGCCATCATTTGACATTACTTGCTTGAATGAACTGGACATGAGTCTTCTGAAAGCTATACAGTGTGAGATTTTTCTTGAAAGAAGTTGAGGAGGCCTCCTTGTAGGAAAGCACGTTCTCCCCTTTGACTCAATAAAGTTTTTAAAAGTAATTAAAAGTAAACTAGTTACTATTGAGATCTGTGAAAGCAAGAAGGGAACAACAGTAGCTAACTTCATACTGCCCTTGGGACTCTAACAGTCACTAATTACATGACAATGTGTCCTACACCAGTCAATTTCCATGACATTTATAATGCCATATTTCACATGCCAATTTTGATATGTATGGGTTTACTGTTAGCATACAATACCAAACATTATCAGGTATGAAATATTGCTGTGTGATTCATAATTGGGAGAACATTTGATATCCCTGCAGCAGGTGTGCATCTTAGAAGGAAAAAACCTGGATCCTGATGTGTGATACACTAGTAATGTCTGTATATTTATCATGCTTAATACTGATAGTACAAAAAGGCACTGTGTTTGATTGTACATCAAGCAGAGTGCTACTTCTTAAATTGTCTGTATATAGAGAAACAACCAACCTGATGCTTTTCTGTGTTCTATCAATTGCAGGAGACCAAAATCAACTGTGTCCGGCTGGCCACAAAAGGTATGTTGAAGATCTTTTTCCCTAGTGCTGAGCATGATGTTGATATGGGGACCAGTTCTTTGTAATTCATAGTACTCTTGTGGTTCATAGTATAGCCACAATATAAGCACCACAGAGTATTTTGTAATTCTGTTGCTATATAATTAGGTGGCTACAAATCTCAAAATAGTTTATGTCTTTTAAATTATATGTGGTTATTTCAGAGAAAAAGTAAAAAAACAAAAGAAAAGAAAACAGAGTGGAGTGTGGATGAGGATCTCTCTGTGTTGCTTGAAGCCAGATGGATCATTCTAGTTATGGTTTAAATTCCCCAACATTTATGTCTTAACTTTCTTGAAATAATCCATGTTGGCCTCGTAAGAGGTCAATGAAGGTAGGTCTATATTATTCAAGTCAGGTTCCTGATGATCAAATCAGGAATCAGAGTTCAAAGATAGTATGTACCATTGAGTTTCAATTTCAATTGAATTGATTTCGCATTTGCTTAACATTGTCTTTTCTTGATATTGGTCTTCTACCCGTTTAAATAGTATCTCTCCAGTGACCTTGACAAGAAAGATTTGAGATTTACACTCATAAAAGATACAAAATCAAACCACTGGCCACATACCAGTATCTAGCTTGATCCAAATGGAATGGCAATGCATTGTTCAAAATAATACATTTGTCACCCCTCAGTTTAAATGACAAGGTTGTGACTCTTGTGGAAAAGCATTATAGGTGTCCTAGTATGTTTTTTGATTATAGCTGTTCTTATGAGCTTCCTGAGAATGGAAGAGAATTACCCTGGAGGCAGCTTTACCAGCAAAGGTGTCAATAAAGCAATTTATTTATAACAAAAAGAAAAGGGTAGAATTTCTGTCAGCCAGTTCTACATCCTCAGTAAACATGTCCTTGAACACAGTTGAGGAAATGAAAAAATGGGTAGTTAAAATACCACCTAAGAAGCGATTTTCCGTTGTCACAATTTTACCTGGACTTTGCCCTGATATCATGCTGAATAAATTGCCTTTGTAGGTCACTTAGCATAAAATTCCAGAACCATGGAACATCTGATGCTGATGTGCTAGCGAAACCTTAGTTTTATAGGAATACCCAGAAAAGAGATTTTTCATCAGAGCTGTTAAACTGTATTTCTAGAAGTTCACTTTTTCCACAAAATCTGTCCTTCATATTGACAGGAAGAACTTCCTCACTAATTTTTCTCACTCATGGTATTTTGTGTGTGTGGGCTACTTCCTGGGGGAGAGTGAATTGGTAGAAAACCATAATTAACATGGGATGCATTCATCTGAAATATGCAGCCAAATGGCAGTAGGAAATCAAACCTCAGGGTGTGTAAAAGTACCTTGAAAAGAAAAGAGGAGTTCTAGATGGCCTGAAATTCTTGTCTGACTGATTAAACTGGAGCCAGATAAACCCATCTTTCTTTCTGTCTTCAACTGTTTTACCCTGCATGCCTCCAAACACATCCCTCCTATTGGAATGTGGAAGAACTTTGGAACTAGTGAAAGAACACACCTTTCTACCAAAATAGTAGTCAGAGAAGCAACTGGAGGATGTAGTGGAGAGTGAGATTCTCCCCCACTGCAATTAAAACCAAGTAGCTGAAAATCGGTCCTGTCCAAGGATCTAGGCTTTGCTCTTTTCTTATCAGCATTTCAGGAAAGGAGACAGTGGGAGGAAAAGCAACAAGCCCCCTCCCCAATTTTTCTTCTACCATTTCCCACTGTTTTGTTTTCTCACAATTACCTATTGTGGAAGTTATCAAGGCAGAACTGGGGTTGGAGAAAAAGCATTTTCAAGGAATCACAGGAATGGGGCTATATATTTCCCTGGGCACTTTGTTTGGCTTGGCAAAATAATCCAGGACTTCAGTTTTCTCTGAAAACTGAGATCACATGTGTCTCCAAAAGAGAATAGGTTTGTAGAGCTTCCCTGTCTGGAATAGGTAGGGTAGTAGCAAGGAGCAGCTCAGCTGCACCTGCATAATACCAGAGAACCTTGCAGAAGTGCTTTTGCTGAAATTTTAAAATGGTGATACCTGATGCTGTAAATGGTTTACACTGCTGCTATGAGAATGTGTCATCCTTTCCTTTTTTGCTATTCTTGTACCCCAGAGCTGTTGAGTAAACCACTCACTTTCCTGCCATTTTCCTTTGTACAAGTTCCTTGTCAGTCTGCCAACTTAATTCCTATGTGTGGATTAAAAATATTTCACAGAGATTATTCCTATTGTGAATTTACATTATACATTTAAGAGCCATCTGACATATGTCAGAGTAAGTTAAATAATCCTGAACAGCATTGAAGTTGTGTACCTTAACTATGAATTTTATTCCTAGTTCTGTGAAGAATGTTGGTGCTATTTTTCACAACTTTAGCACAATGATGTCCATGTATCAAGGTGGGGGACCTAGACTGTGTTGACTCTCAGTCTCACTCTGTGCACAATGACTTGGTTTTGTATACCAGTTGACCTGAACCTGCCCCTATCCCTCTCCTGATCACTACCACCACCATCACTATTTCACTACTAAAGCCCTGCTGTATATGTTCATGGTAACTTGTGATCAAATTCTGAATGTGTTTGAGAGTATACTTTACAGTGAGTGGCTAAGAGTGAACACAATACTCTTTCTTTCTCCCCAGCAAAAAATACTTGGTGAGCCTTATCCCACAATGTCATTGGCGTTTACTCTGTCATAACATTTTTTAAAAATAAAAGCCCAGACATTATCTTTCATTTTAATTCTTTGAAAAACAAGTTATGCTGCTAAACACTTGTTCAAATGTGTGAAAAGATGGAAGGCAGATGCAGGAGGAGGTGAAAGAAATGAACTGTGTTGTTATACAGCCACCTAAAGATCATGAATCATAGATCTGTGACGGTAGCAGGAATAAGGTTTTAGATTTTCAAGTTCAAATAGTTTTGCTGTAGATACATGCAAACGCTTAAAGCATGGGATGAAATGTTAAGGAAATTAGGATATTTATGTGCAAACTGGTTTTCTCCATCATGAACAGTGACAGAGAGGTAGTCCCTGGCAACCATAAATATTATTAGAGTGTCCATAGGGAAAAAATGTGGTCAAATTGCCTTTAAAATAGTAGAAGAAAGTCCATAAATATAGGAGGATTTAGACTTAGAATAGCACTGAACAGATCTACACTTGTAAAGCAGTATTCTGATGATGGATCCATAGCTCCTTCCCTCATTTGTAGGGATATTCTTCTTATTCTGTAAGCTGTAAGACGCATGCAAATTGATTAAAAGATTAAAAAGACCAGAAAGTCCAGCATTTTATTTCTGTTCTTTTGATTTTATTTTGGAGATCCATACACATTTTGTTTATCCCACAATATTTTCTGTCAGCTTCCAGTATAATCAACGACAAAAATCTGAGGGAGATCAGATCGGATCTTGGGATTTGTTCTTCTTTGAAGTACAGCCCCCCAAATCCCCCAACCAGAGATTTGGAAAGTAGGTTTATGGAGTTGTAGGCCAGTAAATTAATTGTTCAAAGCTGCAATTGTGGTGGAGTTCAATTCACCATCAAGTACCCCATTGGTGGCAAAACTAAATTTTCTGTTGTGTCATGTTTCATTAAATCCTTAGTATTGTCTTAACTCTTGAAATAAGTTGGAAAATATTGAACCTGCTAGAGTAGGTATAAGGCCACACCTATATTCAGTATTGTAGTGACTATTGTCATAATTCATCTGCATGATATGTGTATGTGTTTGTGCATAATGTGCATTCTTCCTCCCTCTCTTTTCCTCCTTGCATGGATTTGTTCCTGTACTTTCTACATTTGAGCATAAACAAAGGAGCTAAACAGCACATGTGAATTCTGTTTGCTATGATAATAATTTTCTCATTTTTCTGAAATGACACACATCAGAGAGCAGACAAAATGGTAATCCATTGCCAGCAATTTGATAAGCTCGTGACCTTCTACTGTGTTATAATGTTGTACAGGTCTCTTGTTACTTTTCCTGCTGTTCCCAAATGAAAGCATCATTTAAAATTCTTTCCTTACCCTAGAGTCTCTAGGAAGCTTACATTTTTTAAGTGAAAAAGAAAATTGAAATGTAAGCCATCAGAATAGGAAGGATACTACACTCACCTTCCAGGCATTACTTTAGATTGAGGTATTGCATTGCTAGATTACGTATTCCATTATTTGTACTACTACAAGATATAGCCACACTATAGAAATATACCATGATTGTACCAGTATTTTGACTGCCATGTTTCCATTGAACAGAATCCTGTGATTTGTAGTTTGGTGGTATACTTAGAATTCTCCACCAGAGAACTCTAAAATCCCAGGATTCCATAGGATGAAGCCATGGCACTTAAAGTATCTACAGATTACTGTAATTGTGCATTGTGGATATCCTTCCCAACTGTCTGGATATTTTTCTGCCAAGGTCAGTCCTGTAAACCATTATTCCCATCTCTTTTAAGACAGGGACATGTTTCGGTTCAGCATACATAGATAACGAACTATATCATAGTTGGAAGGAAAACATACCATAGTCTTCAAAGGTGGTACAGACTTACTCATCACTTGTTCTTTCCCTTCATGTCCATTAATTGTCTGTTTCAGAATTTTACATTCTTACCTGTAGTATTATATGGACTACCTCCTTAAACTGGAGACAGTCTGGGAACAAAATAGCATCTTGTCTCTTGAGTTCCTGCCTCTTCTTTGAAAACCACAGATTGCCTTGGCTCAAAGTACCTCATCCAGTCCATCCTTCCACAGTGTAACTGATCACTGTCCATTCTTTTCACTTGCTTAGGGTATTAGGCTGTTCTAAGATGTGACCAGATGATTTCATAAGCTTTAGACTTATAGTGACAGCAGTAGAGCTCTAGCACAGCAGCTGTTATTTATTCTTCCTGTGTGTGTTTGTGTGTGTGTTTGTGTGTGTGTGATTGGTATCTTGAGTAACAAATGCGTGAAAAGAATATCAGCAGTGCCCACTATATAGATGCTGGTATATGTGCTTCCCATGTTCCATGAGTATGGGTATATGTATGTAAAGTTCTCTTCATGGGGACATGAAACCTACTCAGTTAAGGAATAATGATGGCTGCAAGGTCTCTGTTGATGCCACCACCAAACCACCAGCAAAGTTAGTGGATGCTCGTGCTGGTAGTGATCATAAATTTAGAAGAAAAGAAACAATCAGGATAAAATCCCACTGTGCTGATTTTGAAAACTCCCACCAAAGTATATCAGGGGTCATGCTGGGATACCCACAGTAGCCACCTGTGATTTGCCATCTACAAATTGTGTGTCAGGTTGAAGTCCAAACAAATATCTAGTACAAAGTTCTCTTTTTGACTGTAGGGAGCTAATGAGTGCTGAAATTTCTGAATAGCACATTATTAATAAATAAACTGAAAGGTAAAAGCTGAAAAGATGCCTTTGAAGTTTGTGTACCTCTTACTTTCTTTCATTTCTTTCCTTGCATTTCTAGAATTTAATAATAACATTGTATGCTTACAGTTGTATACTTACATGCGAGATCTGTGTGTTGTCCATTCTTCTGTGCCTGCTTAATATATCACTTACATATGCTATCCATGGTTTTTAAAAAAACCAAAACACTACTCCTGTTTCTTTTATTTAGCGATGGGACTAATTCAGAATTTTCCGAATCCGAATCCAGATCCGAATCCATGGAAGGTTCTGGGAATCCATGAATCTCGAATCTTTTGAATCCTTTTCTTTGAAAGGGTGTAAAAAGCAAGGGAAAGAAGGATAATCTTGGGCAAGAGAAACTCTCTCAGCCTTAGCAAAAGCCTAGGCAAAGGCAAACCTTCCTCTGAAGAAATCTGGCCAGGACAATTGTCATAGTTTTGCCTCAGAATCTCCCCAGCTTGAAAATGACATGAAGGCTCTTTCTACACAGGCAGAAAAATGTGGATTAATCCCGCGTTTTCCTGCCTGTGTAAACACGGCCGTATACTATAGTACAGAGCTAATCCAGAACAAAACTGACTTTTCTTTGCATAGCTCCTTATGGCATCCTGGGGTTTGTAGTTTGATGATGCACCAACACACTTTGGTAGAGAAGACTGTGACATCTTGTAAAACTAGAAACCCCAGAATTGTGTCTGAAAGAGCTTTGCAAGCAAGCTATGCCAAGGAATGTTTCAGCTGTCGTTGAAATCTCAAGCCTGTAGCTTCCAGTCAGGTGCTGAAATTAAATATTAAATGTTCAATTTGAATATCTTAAAATACAAGCCCAGATGTAATTTGTGAAATTGTTAGCAAAGGCCATTATTACTCCAAGGGAAAAATTCACCTATTTGCCATCTCCCCTTGTGTGTCTAGTCTCTCGAGTTTTCAGGCATCCTGGTCTTCCAGGTTTTCAGGTGTCCCAGTCTCCAACAAACTGTTTGGGTGGTGGATTTGAAAGATTCGGCTTGCCTATTTTGGCACAGGGATTCAGATTCCTGAATCTTGAATCTCTGCCAAGGATTTGAGGATTTGAGGATTCGGTTGGCCCATCCCTACTTTTATTTACTTTTGGTGTTATCTGCCTTCCATCTTTTGCCTTTCATCTGTAAATTTATACCCACCAGCATACCAATCCTATCTAAGTTATGAAAAGGTGGGAGTCTACTGAAACTAAAAATGGCCACTATGCTTGTCAGCCGAAATGTGTATCATTAGTGTAACAGGCACCCCTTTAAAATAAGCTGATAATTAAACCCCAGTTTACCAGTTCTCTGCCACAGAGTTTTAATTCAAGAAAGGATTTTAATGAGTTTTTGCCCATTTAGTTTCTTTAATGATATGTGCTTTATGTTCTCCTTTTAATTTGAGTTGTTCTTTTGGCATGAACTGAATTCTCCCCCTTCCTCCCAAACAATGTATGTTAGTATTGACACTTTATTAGTGAAAATTGCATCTTCTTGCTAAGGGGAAAACAATTATTTCCTGTGTTCTCAGTCTATGTTTAATTAATTCAGCACCTAATTGAAGCTAAGGCAAAGGCTCATAAATGGTTCCATATCTCTCAACCTTCATTTTTTCTGAGTGCAAGTTCTTGGAATTAAAATGCAGTTTTACTAAGTGGCACATTTTTATTTTTATTTTCCTTTTTTCTTTTCTCTCTTGTGCATGCTGCCTGGGAACCGTTTTCCTTGTTCTTAGCAGTAATAAGTAGGCAACAGGTGACCACCCGAAATCCACCCAGCCTGATGAGCACAGGTGATTATCAGTTCAGGAAAGGGAATGTCATAAAAATGCAAACATTTTGGCAGTCACTAGATTGTCATGTCATATTTTGCTTGCATGTCAAAAACAAGTATGATGTTCGTTTGATTTGTTTACAGGGGATTTCTTAACCATTTTGCACTAGGCCAGTACAGATCCAGTTTGAATGTCTATAAGCTGTATTTAAATGATATCTTCATGTTGAGTTCCTGCACTCAAAATGATAACTCAAACAGTCTGGGAATAAGCATACACTGCAAAACTATCCTTGAAGCTTCAGTTATAATTCAGCTCCTAACTCCAATAAATATACCTCTTCTTTTCCTTTTGTTCCAAACCTAGAAATTTTTCTACTAGGCCAGAGGTTGAAGTACGACAACATCTGGAGAACTCCTATAATAATAAAAAAAGTTGCTAATGCAATTACTGTTTCTGTACATTTATTAAAAAATGGTGTTGAAAAAAACAAGACAGAAGATGAATAAACTCAGGGATGGATAAACAATTTGTGAAAATAAGTGTGATACCATGAGATATCTCCAGCAACTCTCTGCTGAAATGTTACAACAGTTTATATTAGACCAATTTTCAACTTACACGTATATACAGTTTTCAACTTACACATATATACATATAATTTCCAACTTACATAAGAAGCTTTTCGACAGCATTACTAATTCTGCTTCCTCACAGATTTAATCTTGTCTACCTGAAATACATGAAAATGTGTTTGTAGAGCTGCCCTACCACATGGAAGCCAATGAATTAGTCCTTGGAAGTACAAGACTACTTTGTCGAAGATCTACAATTCAAACAGTGTAAAAACTGATAAAACCTAACCTTGTTTTAGAATTTCAGATAAAGACATGAAGTCAACATTCTTTTCATGATTCTAAACCAAGACCAGTTTTATCTGTTTATATTAATGAACTTTCTTTGACTTCTGGTTATTACCTATCAGCTGGCTCTAATCATCTATGCCTTTAAAATTTCCAGTCCTTTTATTATTCCAATATAAGAATAAGCAGACTTCAACTTCTTCTCTGAGACGTGAGGTCTTCAAGAACCACTCCAGGCTTCATTAACTATGAAATTCTTAATTGATTCTTATTCTGGTAAAGGTTATTAGCTATTTCCACACAATTTCCATTCTGTATTGGCCAATGATATCATATGTCATGGATGGGTGAAAGAACTGAAGGGTTCAGAGATGTTTCAAGGTATCTTGATAGTTTGTAAATGTTGAGTTGATTGTAGCAGGAGACAGGATCAAGGATGGAAAAATCTGTCCCTTCCACTCACCCCCACCCACATTGAATTTCTTTGAGCTTAACATTCTTTCTGTTGTAAATATAAAGTTTGAAAATGTTAGCATATTTTTCAGAAATTGAAATGAAATTTCCTTCCATTTTGATTGGCTAAATTCAGACTAGCCCTGATGGATAGATCCATGGATATACTGTGTCTGTTTCCCTTTCGTTCTAGTTAAAAAATCTCAGCTTCTTTACATTATTGTTGTTGTTATTTTCATTTCAGAAGTATGACTGTTATGATTTTTTTTTCTTGCTTGGACATTGGGAGAATCTTCTATTCTCCCTGCCTTGGAAAACATCCAGCTATAAAAAGCCCGAGAATTGTGGATAAAAGACAAGCATAGCTTAGGTTTGGAATACAGGATGAGACAGTGCTGTTTGACTGTATACTAGACATAATCAGTAGGGGACATGGGAAGATTTTTGCATTCATTTTGACTACAATGCCATCCTCATAGAAATGGCTATAAGGAACAGTAGATCAGATGCCCAAAAGCAGACCCCAGTTCTGAAGATTTGTGAGCAAGAAGACATGCCATAGAAAAGCAAGTGAAGATACTTCAGTCCATATCAATCATGAGGACCCAGTCCATGCACTCTTGATTTTCAAAAAGCTTTTGTGTTTTGATTTTGGGACAAGCTCTGTACACTTACCCTTACTGCATGAATAAAACTGTTTGTGACAAAGTCAATGGAGAAGTCACATGGCACTGAAAATACGTGTAGTACCTTGAGTACACACTGAATTACAGCCAAGAAGTGAAAAGTTAGAATAAATCTTAAAATGAATGGCAATACAGACACAATGATTGCTAGGAAGAAAAGAAAGAAAGAAAGAAAGAAAGAAAGAAAGAAAGAAAGAAAGAAAGAAGGAAGGAAGGAAGGAAGGAAGGAAGGAAGGAAGGAAGGAAGAAAGAAAGAAAGAAAGAAAGAAAGAAAGAAAGAAAGAAAGAAAGAAAGAGAAAGATGAATCAATGACTGATTGAATGCTGCCTTCTAATATATGAATAGCTTTGTAACATTAGACATTTGTCCTTTAGAATGGTTGCTCATTTAATTGGACCAGTTTCAAACAATAGAGCTACTCAATTGTTTTTTTAAAATGTATTCTAGTTACATAGACAGATAATGCATCCTTAAAACAGACCTAATCTCATGTCAAATCTATTATTGAAATCTGTCTTTCATTACATTTGAATGCTGTTCCTTTGACAGGTCGATTCTGTTACGTACTCTCATTTGATGGCTTTAATGCATCTCTTCCTTGGTTGAATTTACAGTCTTCCTGTGTCATTTCTGCTTGCCCAAAAGATATTCCACATGTTGGTTTATGCATCACTGTGATGAAGGTTTAGTAACAACAATAGACAGAGCACTCTCACTGCATGATCCAGCAGTTTAGAAACACAAATCTCTCAAATTCAGCACGCTTGTTTAATTTTCGAGCGCACCTTTGTTGTTGAGACTGTGCTCTTTTAAATGATTTGAATGCAAACCCCTTTTCTTATTAAAATTTTTTGATCCCTTTACAAGCAAAATAAATTCCACAATATTGGCCTAATTCTATGTGAACAATTGTCTACTCCAACAAGCAACCTTGACATAAATATAAAAACTGGAAAAAAAAGAGATCAAGGCTTATGCATAATCATGGAAATGAAATTTTCCTAAGGTAGAATTTTGATAAGTGATAAGAAAGGAAACTGGAAACAATCTGACATCACCACTAGATCTAGAAATGGTAAACAAATATGTATGAATATGTGTTAAATATTCATTTATTATAAGAAATGGGCCAAATGAAAAAAGATAGTGTTGCAAGTCAGATGGGTTATCTAGAATCACTGTGCATTATACATAACTTAATCAAGGTAACTGGTGCAGACATTAAGAGAAAAGGGAGCATTAGACTAGAATGAATATCATAGCTTTGGAAGAATGTGTATCTGTGAATGTCTACTGGATTGACATTCTGTTAATAATTTACATATCTTAGCACCTTTGCATGAGGTGTGCCTGCCTAGTCCCAAAGGAGTAGAATTGTTTCATTGGAATGATATGAATCACAAATGTTCATTCTCTCTAGGCTGCTTCAAAAGGTTTCTATGAATATATTATTGGCATTAAATGTCCTTAAAGTCAAGCTTGCAAAGGCAAGACAAACCGAAACCTATTATTAATGCATCATGCCTTAGTTTCCATATGTCATAATCTTAGAGTGCATATTGCCTTTTACAGCCATTACTATTATCAATGCATTAACTTTCTGATTTCAGGTGTAATATCTCAAGACTTTGTAGTATCAACTGACTTTTAATAATGGCACAAGAAAAAGGCAGGTGTTGGAAGAGAGTAGACCTGTTCACTCTAGCCCACACTGTGAGCACTGTTGAGGCTTTCAGTGTGAATGCTAAAAAGGTTTTTCTAAGTGGACGGAAGGAATGAGGTGATGTGACCTCAAGTGCAGCTGCAAAGAATGTTTTGGCTAACCAGCCTCGGAAGGTCTTGCCTCATTACTAAGCACCAACATGAGAAGGTTGCGTGCTGTAAATGTAATTGGGTCACCCTATAGGCTATGGGGTGCACTTAAGCCCTTAAAAAGGCTCATGTATGCCACTATACTTTACCATTTAGGTCAATTCCTGGTGGTCATGCTGCTATAAGGGCTAACTTATGGCATGTGTCCAGACATGCTGCTGGTCTGTTTTTTCCATGCTGATTTATATTCCTGTCTTGCTTATTGCTTCTTGGTATGCTGCCAGAAGCCTTATCTTTTATCTGTGTGCTTTGCTAAATAAATCGCCCTGAGTCTTATCTTTTGAGTCCATGGAATGTTTTTAGCCTGCCTGGAACTGCTTGGTTGCAGCTGGATGTCACTGCCCTGTCAACACTCTGCACATGCTCTGAGGAGCTACCTCGTGCTACCCTGACAAGCACCTAGGGAGTGCATGCAATTGTCAGATTCAAATTTATCAAAAATATGGAAAGCAAAAGCCTACACTACTTATTATGTTTCCCTACTGGTATATAGTGCACCTCAATTTGGATATACAGTCATACCTCCACATTTGCTAGGGTTAGGGGCACAGGACCCCCATGAAAGTGGAAAACCCGTGAATAACTCTAGGCCCTCCCAAACCATATTTAACACACAAAAAAGTATGATCACCTTATTCAACCCACCATGGATTCCTTTCAGGCATCAGGGTTCCTTCACAAGGCAAAAGTGGGTGGCTGGTGGGGCTTACTGCCACCTCCACTGGTGCCCCACATCATTTTTAATAGGATATTTTTTTAAATTATTAAATTCTGTCTCTTTATAAATGATTCAGTTGATATTGTGGCACCCTTCTTTGTTATTACTATAACCTAATTTTAACTCTGGATATAAATCACTACCATCATCATAATTTGTCCTTATCAGAATGTTTAATGGCAGCTTTTTCCCAACTGATGTGCTTGATAAATTTTGGACTACACTTCTCATCATAGTAATTGGCTGTCCTGGTTCAGGAAGACGGAGATTGCAGTCCAAAAATGAGACACCATACTGGGAAAGACTTCACAGGATTCAGAATAGAAAACCTGTTGATCTTTTTTGTTTATAAAGACCACTCCTCCTCTTCCTTCCCCCTCCTCTTTTCCCCCTCCTTTCTTCTTCCAGAAACCTCCTGTCCATTAAAGCTACATCTCTCAAGATTATAGGTAGATGAGATAACATTTCAATTTACCATATCATGTTAAACTCCAATGTTTATTGAAGATACTATTCATGACATGACAAAAGAGTAGTTTCTGGTTGGGGTAAATGGTAAAACTCATAGGGTATGAATCCACACCAACAGTGTGGATCAGCAATTATTTCCATATCCCTTTACTGAAGAAGGAAATTTGCAGCACACACACACACACCATAAATTACTTTAATGACAATAATCTTTAATGTCGCTGCTGCTGTGATTTTCTCTTTGAAGAAGGTTCATATCACAACAAGTACAAAAAAGATTAAATTCAAAGAAAGAAAAATTCACTTCACATTTTGAAATTTGAATTTCAGGGAGCACACTGTTAACTTATCAGTGATTCAAGTGCTAGTTGTGTTCATGGTCTACATGGAAAGAGGGAGTTAGAAAAGTTGAAAGCCCTAGAGAGCTTTGGAACCCAGCTTTCTCACACAACAGAGATCTGTTTTATGAAAGCCACATGTTTATTGTGGGTGTAAGGTTGACAGGTTTAGAGAGTTTATGGATGTCAGTTTCAAGCTGCATATTTTACCTTTAGATATATGACTCTTCACCCTGACATACAATTTGCATGGGCTAATAAGATCAGTGGCTTTTGGATTGGGGCGTTTACCCCTTCTTTGCTTCTCACTTTTCCATTATAACAAAAAAGAATGAAATGTGAGGCATTCAACAAGAAGGAAATAAACAGGCACCATATGAATTGAAGTTAGTTGTCTGCATAAGGGCTTTTTATAGTAGAGTTCATTGTTGATTCTCTTGGCACTAAGATGGTTGGGACTGAGCATTTTATTTAAACAACGCTGCAAATTCATGTGTGCTATTCATGAAGCAGTTTCTCAAATTCTGCAAAACCCTGCTTATCCATAATGAACTCTGCTATGGTACATACTTTCTTTGGATTATAGAGGAACTTGAATGTATGGAACATCCATCTCTTACTTAATAGAAAGTGTTTTTGTTGCACTAGTTTAAGTAGCAGTTGGTCATTTTAGCAGACAGAAAATAACAGTTTCCTATAAAATACTGTAGACTGTCATCACTGACCTTCAGGTCTGTGAGACCATCATGGCCACTATCTATCATCTGCCACTGAAGTAGTCACAAGGTAAGCTGACTTAAGGGCATCTAAGAACCTCAGCAATTTAACCTACCTTAAAAAAATTTAGTCTGCTAATGATGACTATCATTTTCTGAAATAACTGGGCAGTGTACCATTAATATGGCGTGTGGTGGATCCTACAGGGGCATAGAGTACTGCTTTGCTTGCTCCTTATTTGTGTCCATACAACTTTCTAGGAAATAAAATTGCCTCTGCAATAGATTGGTTGAGCAGCCCAAGTCAGTGTTAACGTCATGGAATAAGAGGCACTGGTTCAGAGTATATCCTGATGAGAATATATCAAATTATTTTAATCAAATTAGAATATTCACCTATCAGAACATTTTACTACAGTCAAATAGACAGACTAACTCCTCAGATTTATTAATTTGCACAGTTGCCCTTGTTGGCATAATAGGCAAGTATTTTCCTGTGTGCTGCGGAAGAGCCATTCTAAGACAAAACAGATGTGTCAGATGAAAACTCTTCCTCTGTCCTTCTGGTAGATGAAGAGCATGGCTTTCAGAGAGCATGAACTCCAGCTGAAGATGAGGAAATTGAAAGATAAGACACAAGACTAGAATCTAAAGACTATAAAGCTTCCTAATCCAAAGACTAGGATCTCTGGTTATAGGAATTTATCTCTGAAATTGACACTACAGCATCTCCTACTTCAAGATATTGGAGAAGGATGAAATAAAGGCCTGTCCTGCAGTATGTTCCCCCCGCCACTGGAGGAGAGGAGCAGTGGATGTAATAAAGATCAAAACAGACTTGGAAACAGAGTTTTAAAAGAAATATTATATTACTAGCATTTTAACATTTTCTATCCCAGTTCTCCATGACCTGTGTACACTGAGAAGACTTGGTGCTGCTTCAAGATCTAGAACAGCTGCCTGAAAGAATGTGTTTTGTCCCAAATCCCAAATTCTCTTCCCCCTCCCCTAATTTCACCACTTTTATCTTTGTTTTGCTTTGTTTTGTCTTTTTGCATGTCTCTTGACTATCACAATTTGGTTTTCCTCTTCTTTTAATACCTGCTGATGCCTTTGTTCTTCATTTTACAACTGTATTTTTCTGATTTTGCACTCTAGCTTTCTTTTTCTTGTCCACTCATTGCTATTTCCTGTAATAGAAGACACTATATATTTTGATTCCCATACTCTCTATTTTATTCCCAACAGTGCCTTCCACGTGGGTTTATGAATGCATGCCTTGCACTCTCTCGGCTGTTCAAGTTTTTCTTATTTTTCCTTTTAAAAAAAATGTTTTATACTTTTCCTTTGTCAGATTATTATCATGTTATTTTTTTTCTTTATCTTGCTTATTTTTCCTTTCTCTAATGTAATGGTTTTCTTTGATATTCAGTACCAGTGGAATCTGGAATTTCTTTCCCTGCTTCCCTTCTGCAACATGCTGTAGCACCCAAAAACCCATTCCACATGGTTTTTCAGCACTTCAGAGCAGATTTGCAGGTTCAGAGTGGGGGAACAGCTTAAGCAGAAGTATACCATTGGATTCTTGACCTTCTTAGGCCATTTCCACACAGGGGTAAAACCCCGCGCTGTAACGACCGGACACAGCACTAGAGCGGTGAAAAAGGGGGAGGTTCTAGACCTCAAACCGCTCTTGCGCGGCCATGGGGGTGGCAGTCCGTATTTTATAAAGACCACTTTTCAAGTGGTCTTTTTAAAACTTGTGCGCGCTACTCTGTCGCAGCACCCCATTTAGAACTGCAGGGACACGCTTGTGTCCCTGCAGAGCTGCCCGGGGATGGGCTTCCGGCTGGCGCGCTGTCCCGATTGGCGGAGCACCGCCGGAAGCCACCGGCCGCCATTTTGGGCGCCGCCAGATGCCGCCGAGCGCCACTGAGCACCGCCGACGTTTAGAGCAACGAATTCGCACTGCTCCCCATGGGGACGGAGTGCCCTGCTTCAAGTTAAGCTCTGTCCCCATGTGTGCCGCCCCGTTTCCCCCGTTTTGCTGCCCCCCGAGTGGAAAGGGCCTTAGTTTGACCATTTTATTCCCCTGTTTACATTTGCCATTAATCTCTGCACAACTTGATTCTGATTTTCACACCTTTATCCATATTCTTGTTAAGTCTGGCTTGATTTCCATTCTGTTAATCATTTTATTCCATATTGGTTTATGTCACAGTTGTATTTAAATGCTTTGTCCTTTATTAAACAAATCTTTCTGTTCTTCATTTATCTATTTCCTTATCTTGTCACCTTTTTTCCCTGCTGTGATTTATTTTCTTTATGTTTGTCCTCTTCATGCCCTCCCTTCTCCCTTTGACTTCTGGATTTTTCTTCTTTTTTTCTTCTTTCTTGACAAAATGACAAAAAGTAATGCTTCTTTTTTCCCTCTAATCTCCCCCCCCTTCAGTACCCAGTTCTGTTTGGCAGTTGCCCTAGTGTTGTTTCCAGTTTTCCCAGTTTTCTTCTAGAGCTAGCACATATTCTACTATTCCTTTTCCTTCTTCTATTTTCTCACTTCATCTATTCTACCTGTTTTTAAACAACTTTCAAGTAATTGCTTCTGTTTTATTTCCTCCTGGTTCTAAATTGTCTATTATGAAAAAGAATGCTTCAAGAAGAGCAGAAAACATTTTTAAATACCACTACATGTTATTTGAACATATCTTGAAATAAGGTGAAGGATGATTCTTGAGAGCACCTGATAAGCTAACTGCATCAAACAGCTTTCATGATTTAGATCCAAATGAACAACATTCAAATATAACTGTCTTCCATAGCACAAATGTAGATATGTGAAGTCTTCTCTGCTTTTGCAAAAAATGAGAGATATTAACAAAAATGAACTAATGAAATTAATTGCAATACATATTCTGCAATTTTTTCCTTGAACTTGTATCAAAAGATTATGTGATGCTACAGTTTGCAATGAAGCAAATTAGGAAAGTTACATGAAACACAAAGGCTGTTCAGGCACTGCATACTTAAAGGCTCAAGAATCTGTCCAAAAAATAAGTAGTGACATTGTCTCGCTTCTAAAGAATGGAAGTATATACATAGAGCATGGGGAAACGCCGGTCTAGTCCAGGATTGTTACACCTTGAGATGCCTCTTGGAATCACACAACAAAACATGAATGTGTTAGGACTCTCCACTTTTTTATTCTCCAGCAACTTGCATTGAGAGGCATCCTGTGTCTTATTTTACAAGTACTGCAATTATTGTAACTCGTATAAGGCAATTGATATCCATCCACACTGATCACTGCATCTTGTTGTTGCAAGCCATGTGAAATGTTATTTTTATTGGTCCTGAATCTTCCACTATTTTTTAGGAATGACCATGTCATGCAAAAGGAAGAAAATCATCTCTGTATTGATCTTACACAATGCATAATGTGTACACTTCTGTCATGCCTTCCTTTTACTTTACATTTTTTAATAGCTGAAAAGCACTAAATCTTGTAGCCCTTACAGGAACCTTGTTCCAGTGCTGTCATCATTTTGGTTGCTGCTATCTCCAGATTTCCCATCTCCACAATATCGTTTAGGTGGCAAGGTGATCAGAATTGTACCCAATATTCCTGTCCATAGTGCCATGATGGATTTTGTAGAAAACAAGAATATTGTTTTGATACTACCCTTCCATGGTGGTATTGTGTGGGCCTTTGAGGCAAGAGGCTGTGGTGATGGCAGCACTGCTACTGGAAGGTTCTGCCATGTCAAACTCAGTTTTGTTGAGGAACTATAGTAAATGTGCCAAACAGCTCCTGGGCAGCAACAGTAGTGATGGCAATGATGACACTAGGAGTATCTCTTAGAGGGCACATCTGGGCTGATTGAAAAGTCCCATGATTTGTTTCTGTTCTTTCTTATTTTATACTGAGTTAAAATAAATTGGCCTCATGAACTGGTTTAAAAAGTATCAGATTGTACCAGGAGCTGATAGGAAATATTCTGGGATAAACAAAATGTGTATGGATCTCCAAATAAAACCAGAATGAACAGAAATTTTCTGGTCTTTTTAATCAGTCTGGATGCACCTAAAGATAATGGCAATTTAGCTAACTTATCCTATCTCAGTCCTGGCACAGCTGATAAATGAAACAAAACAAACTGAATATCTCCTAGCTTGTTACTTAATTCCAGGCAGCAAGCAAGGAGTCATAAATAAAGTCCAACATAAACAAAGTCCAGCAGGGTCTCATGGCAAAGGTGTGTCCAAAGTCAATCTAAGCGTTTGTCAAGGCATCCAGCAAAGTAGCAGGTCAGATAAGCTCTGCCAACATCTGGAAAGGAAGGATGCCAGCTAAATAGACCCAAAGCCTAGCGCAGCTGTGCCTTGATTGATTCTTGCCGTTTATAAATTCTGAGAGAGTGATGCTGGGTCTCTTTTTGCTGTTTGTGCTGTGCGAAGCTGGGTCTAGGTAAGTGTTCTTTCTGTATCTGATGAGGCAGGACTCCCTGTTGGAGCTAGCACCGCCCTTTGTTCTGTTTCTGGCACTGTAACCTCTCTCTGTACAGCAGGTTTTGGCATGCCCCTTGTTTCAGTCTCTGGCATGTCCTCTGCTTCACACTCTGAATCAGAGTCCATGCTCTGGAAGCAGGGCATGACATAACTCAAATTGGTACTGCACACAAGGAGGCTCTGGTAAACCACTTCTAAATGTGGTTTACCCCAAAATCTCTGTGATGAGAAAAGACAAAATGAAACAAACAAAAAATAATACTGGAAGAACCATTCAGCCAGCTCCTGCCACAGAGCAAGTATAAGTAGCATTCTGTCTAATGATGGCACCTGGAGTCATGCCAAAAGGACTTTCAGCTGCTGATATACTTGGATATGGAAGAAAAGTCTGAAGCTTCGCAGTACATGTAATAGGAACATGGGATGTGAGACGCATGAGTCAAATCAAACTAGACATTGTCAAACAAAGCATGGAATCCATAAACACCGCAATACTTGAGGCAAGCAAGCTAAAATGGACAAGAATGGGGCATTTTCTACCAGATAATTACACAGTGTTTTACTTAACCTTATAGTGTTAACAGTGATCCCAGTTGTTTGTAACATTAATTAAACTAGCCCTTCTCTTGACAATATGTTTGCTAGTTGCACCCTCTTGCTAACAGGCACATACTGACCTCATGATCTCAGAGCCTGGTCTAATTTTTGTTGACCTTTTGCTCACAGTAGTGTGAAATTAGGCAGATAACAGAAATTAATTAATCAAGTAAGTATAGTTATAGCTTTTCCAATTTAATTCTGGACAAATTAATAGGTTGTTAAAATCAATCTTCTAGACAGAGGACATTCTTTTTCTTGGCAATGCCAATATCTCTTTACCTCTTCTGACTTCAACTCAATGTCCTGCTTCTGTTTTCTGTCTTTCTTTTGAAGGAGCTACTTATAGGGAAGGATGAGCTGTGAAAAGCCATCAAACTTAAATTTTTTTACCATGGTTTTGAAACTACATGCACAGTTCACCCTTTTTAAGCATTATGTTGCTAAAATGATCACACAGATACAATCTCTCATATTATTTGTTTATGCAGTTTCTTTTCACAGAGTCTCAAAGTTGCCTACAATAAAGAGTATACTTAATGCAAATAAGACTCTTCTGTGATAGACTGATAGTTGAAAACTCTTCATATTCTTTTCTGCTAGTGCTTTGTATATCCTATTTTCTCTGTCTCAGCTTGCTACCTTCACTTGATTTTCTTCAAATGCCTCCAAAGTCTGAAATTCCAATTTTGTTGATTACATCTGAGTGTTGCATGCTTTAGTGGAAATTATTCCAAAGAACATGTAAACTTCACTGCTGTTACCAAATTCTGGACAGTTGCAGAAGATCATTGAAATACATCTTGCTCAGCAGCTCCCCCGTGACCAGTTGGAGGTAGCAATCATGTTGGAACTCCACTGAGCATTGAAAAGCTGAGTAGAATTACAACAGTTGTTTAAATTTCCAGCAAGCAGGCAGAAGAGGGCTGATCTTTCCCCAACCTGTGGTTGTCACTGAGATTTAGCAGGCAAGTTGAAAGATCTGGTGACTGGAAACAGAGGAGTAAAAGTTTCAGGAAGCTATTAGTGTTTTAGTAGATATGCAGAGCGAGGTTGAGGAATTTTCACTTACCATCAATCAAGACTTGGCAGCCAAGCTGGTATTCTGCTATGGTTGGAAGTGCTGATGGGCACACAGGTCATTTGGTAAAATCTTTAAGCTATGGTATGAGGATATCTTTTCAGGTAATCAATAGTTCTACAAGAACAGACTGAGACAAATCTCCTAACAACACTATTTTAACTATCATGGGGTTGAGAAAAATGTCTACTCCTTTCAGTTTAGGTGTCAGATTCCACAGGCCCAGTATCCACATTTTTAATTGTCAGAGAAATCTCAAAATTTAAGTGTGATATGTAGTCTAGTGATTAACTAAAACCAGTGAGGTTGAGAACCCAGAAAGGTAAAATTAGGCCTAAAATCATCAAGCAAAAATAAACAAACATTTAAAATTGTTTGGAATCTGATGGCTTTAGGGCTCTTCTTCTTACTTTTCAGGCTTTTCCACTCACTGGTTGCAGTTTACCACTTGACCAGTGTTGTAGCCGTTGCTAAGATGTAGTGGCTTCCCTGTCAATGGAGTGGTGAACCTATTCTGGGTTTTAGTAGGAACATTAAAGCTATCAAATGTATTTCTAAACTAAAACCACTTTCACCACTCCACCAACATGGTAGCCACCCACCACCAAGGTTCAGTGTACTTGCTGTTTGTCTGTAGCTGCATACACCATAAGAAAAAAAAATACTTCATGTCACATCATACTTGAGGGTTGGTTTATACCTTTGTTTTTGTCATGGTCAAATGTAACTTGTTCTTTTGAAATGTTACTGTTGATCTTTTGTCAGAATCTGATTGTCAGAATGTGATTTTCTTGGGATATTTCAACAATATCTTTTTATTATTATTTCCCTCTTTCTGTAACTTCTTAAGGAGCGTCTACACAGAACTCCAATGCAGTAGAGCCAGAAAAACAAGTCGACAATACAGTGAAAATGGCAGGAGTTATAGCTGGTCTCCTGATGTTTGTAATTATCCTTTTGGGGGCAATGCTTACAATCAAGAGGAGGTAAGTCTTTAAGATTGCTAATTTTCTTTGATTTTTAATTTCCTTTGATTTGGGAATGCCAATTACATTTTTAAAACAAAAGACAAATGCAATTTTGTTTTAAAACAAAAGTCAATTCTTTGTTTAAAATTTAGTACTTAAGTATTTTAGGCTCATTTGGGAGAGTGGAGGCTGAGTTGGTTTAGGATTGTTAATGTTTTGTTTTGTTTTTAATGGAGTTTTAAATAAGTGCCTGGAATCCAAGTCTCCCGTCATAAACTAAGATAGGAACCACTTCTCTATATTTAGATCCTATGTGGCTATGCAGATGTATGTGTGTATATTGCAGGCATGGGTACGATTACATCTGGTTTGATGAGTGTATGAAGGATATGGAACATTTTGGATTTTCATGTACCACTGTAATAGAAAACGGAATGTCACAAAACAACTGGAAGTCCCAAGTTCTAGACCCAATTCTTTCACTGGGCATATGTATATTGCAGGTTTATTTTGTTTACCCAGTTCTTCTGTCCTCCCCCAAATTTTTAGGAGTTGTAGTTCTTTAACATTTTATCAGGTGAGCAAGAACCTCTTATCAAATTTTTCAACATTTCACCAAATTACAGTTCATAAGTTTCCTTCGTATCAGTCATGATTGTTAAAAAATGATATTCTAATAATAAACCAAATTAATTCTATAATGTAGATAGGATGACTTTGTATATCTGTGCAAGACATTTCACTTAGACCTAAATTGGAACACACTGCCTCATGAAGATGTTGAGGAGGCTAATTGTCAAATACTTCCACTCCCTTAGATGATCAGCAGTATATAACGTATGTGCACAAAGAGAATTATTAAAATTGAACGTCTGCTGTTTTCAGACTGGACTAGTAAAATATGAAAATGTTTTATACAAACTTTATTTTCAGATTGTGTTATATGTATTTGTATAACTACGAACACATGTAGAAAAGAACAAAATGTCTTGTTTGTAAGTGTGTGGTGTTTCCCATCTGATTTCAATATTACAAGCTGTGACATGTGTGGGATGCTACCAAAAACTGCCTTTCTATTCTTTTTTGAAGGAGCGGTGCAGTAGATCCAAGGTGATTATGAACCTTCTAAGTGTGGCTTGACTGTGCATGCTCAATGACAGCCATTTCCTCTGGACCATCTATTCAGATGGAGAAAGTTATTAAAAACTTGCTGGGGGAAGAAGGGTTGTCTGAGGATTTGTTTCAGTTTATATATGACCACCACTTTATGAAGCTCTTGTTGGCATGTATTGGAAACAAAATTCTAAGCAGTTCCTTTTTTCTTTTTTTTCTTTTTTGCATCTGTATATGCTTTCTATGTATACCACTGAATTTCACACATTGAACCAGCATGGCATGTTAGTTGAGTTTCCTTGCACTCATTTTATGACCACCATGCCTACCACATACTGTGAAACAGTGATTCAATTAAGCTGGCAGTGTCTAGCACTAAGGAGGGATTTAGGCATTTGTTTTATACCGAGTCATTTTTTCTTATTGTAATATTCATGTTTCAAAATATAGTTTTAAAGGAAACGAATAGTCTGGCAGATCCCAGCATTACAATAATTGTGTACATTTGCAGATACAAATAGGTGAGTTTTCCATCTCTAGTTCAACTAATTGGGGTTATTTAATCATAGATCTACTACTGCTTGGCAACAATGGCAGCTAAATTTATGGTGTAATTGCAGATAATCTAACATAAAAGTGGTTCTGGGATAGTAGTTAAGATCTCAAAAAAAAACCTTCATTGGCAATGCACTAAACTTCAGATTCAATTTTTTTTTTTTTAGACATATAGAGGATGATCAGGAACTTTTAAGAGAATATCTACAGATATCACTTTGTACATAAGAACTTCTAGGCACTGGGGGGGCATAACCTTTCCCCATGAGAACCTTGATTAGAAAACAAAAGGAGTCAGTGAAATGGCCAATAGGACAGTGAAAAATAATGAAAAGAAAAATCACCTCTTGATCTAAATTGACCTGAACGGGGAAAATGGCTATGATTGCTTGCTGGAGGCTTTGGCTATCACTATTGGCAATTTTGTGGCCATTTTTTCGGGAAAACAAATGCTTGGGAGATTCCTTGCATTCATTTGAGAAACTAAAAAATGACTTTGATGGCTACAACCCTGGATTGGGACCTTCCTTTTTTTATCCTGCACTTATTTTCTTAATAGTTGTGTATAAATTTTAGGCTAGTCCTTCCAGTTGAAAAGGCATGAAATGATTTAAACTTTTGTTTTGCTGCTTTTGCCATTTTTGTAATGGGGGGATACAAGTCTGATTTATATAGCTGAATTTATTTTCTGGCATTTGACTTTATGTCTTATTCTGATCCCTACTAATTTCAGTGAAAACTATTAGAACTATAGCTACAGGAAATATATCTGTCTCATATCAGGAAATCATTACATTCAGATTTGTGTTCGGCCTTAATGAACTTAAAAAGTTGCCACATTTTTAAACATTTGAGAACATCTGCCTGTGGTCATTGTTGTAAATCATCCTCATTAATACAACAGTAACATTTTTGTGGGGTGTGGACATCAAAATTGTTGAGATATTTGTACATTCACGTATCCAAACCTACATAAAATAGGTTGACATTCCAAAGTACATGAAAAATACCTTTCCCTAATACTTCTCTTATTTTAAATTATTTTGCATTGTAGTCAATATGTCCCCCAGTGATATTGATTCACTGCTAGTTTATATTAACACTAATATAAAAATGTTAAAATTTCAATTATTTCCATATCATTAGAGAAATATTTTCTAATATTTTAATGACACATCAAAAGATCATAAATTATATTAATGCAGTGGTTCTCAACCTGTGGGTCCCCAGATGTTTTTGGACTTCAGCTCCCAGAAGCCCTGAGCATTGACCATAGTGGCTGGGGCTTCTGGGAGCTGAAGTCCACAAACATCTGGGGACCCACAGGTTGAGAACCACTGTATTAATGCATGCTTAAAGTTTCATATTAATGGAGTAGACACAATGACTTCCTAGAAGCATCAGTATATACTTCTTATGCATTTAGGTGCCTTCCACCATAATTCTTAATCATACCCTTGTTACCATTTACCACTACAATGAATAATGTGAAACCTCTGATTTCACACAGTGTACCACAGCAGAACCAATCAATTAGATTTTACTATGATGATCAATAACTAACATTCAATAAATCTAGCTTTGCTTTATTTCAGTGGAATTATTTCAGTGTTAGAGAATTTAGGACCACTTTCTTAGAGTCATTCACCATTTCCTCATGACAATGCTCTCCCACGTTGTCCTGTCGCAATCCCAGCAGCACCTCTGCCAAGAAGGGAACATGTCCCCAATGCTCCCCTCAGCACCTGGCTGCCTACTGAAGGGAGTGCAAGAGACATGCTCCTTCCTTCTGCACTGCAGCCAGCCTTCTTCCTATGCTGCTGCAGTGGGGAGGAAAGTGTGTGATCATGTTTCCGGCCCTTCTGCATGGATGGCGGTGATGGGAGCATCGCACAATTGGGGGCCATTGATGGAGTTTTTCCATCAACGATATACTCTGCGATCACACTGACATGCAAGAAGGGTGGGACCACAATGACATTATGCAAAAATGTCATTCTGCAGGAGGGTAGTGTCCTGCAGAATGGTCATTGTCATCACTGGTGGGATTCCACTGTTTTATTAATGAATATGGTCCTATTGGTGTTATGTAAAATATTTCATTGTATTTCGACTTATTTTTCAGCCAATGGCTTCCAATAGCCATGTAAAATCTTGGGCCAAACTAATTCCAAATGTTATCTGCACAGTTAAACCCAATGTGCCTGGGGTTTTTTGTAACCTATATTGTACTCATGTGTTTGTGTTCATGTGCGGGTTAATGAGAGAGAAATACAGTCCATTCTGTTGTGTGAGTAGAGTAGAGGAAAGATATGAAAAGCTTACCAAGAGAAGGGCTTGTATTTTCTAGTCAGCAGAGTCAGAAAGCTTAAGTCCCACATGATACCAAACATCCATAAAGTTGTGGCAACACCACTGGAGCTGAATCTTTAGTACAACAATCTATATATTATTTCCTTCTGTCCCTTCACCTAATGAATAAGAAAGACAAATGGAGATCTATCTCATAATGTTCCATATGTGCTAGAACAGTGCTTCTCAACCCGTGGGTCCCCAGATGTTTGTGGACTTCAGCTCCCAGAAGCCCCAGCCACTATGGTCAATGCTCAGGGCTTCTGGAAGCTGAAGTCCACAAACATCTGGGGACCCACAGGTTGAGAAGCACTGTGCTAGAAGATCTGCTAGTGAATTAGGTAGAAAAGATACAAAGGAACTTGTCCATCTGCCAAATAGAGTCTGTTCAAGAGCAAGGAAAACTTATTTTCTAGATATAAGGGAATCCTGTAACATCTTTGATACTGGGGGGAAAAAAATCAATTTTCAGGGTAAGCTTTTGTGGACTCTGGTCCATTCCATCAGATGCATGGAGTTAAGCTTCTATGGACCAACATACATACCTATGAGCAGTGGAGAAGAGCGTGTCCACAAAAGCTTATGCTAGAAATCTTTTTCTGTCTTACAGCTACTATTGGATTTCCTTACACCTATTTAAACTGAATCAGACTTTGAATGCTTCCTTTTTAAAGTGCATTCCTTCCCATGACTTCCTGGGAGATTCTGTTCAAAAGACTGATTTCTCCAAGCTCTGGTCAATTCTTACAGACAGTGTCTCTGCAGGTTCTTAGGCAGTGCACAATAGACTGGACAATAGTGATTAATGGTGTCCTATTGAAAGAAAAATGCTTAGCAAGCCTATCTTGCTTTGAAATTCAAAACTTTGGGATGAGAAGCTATCCAAAGATATTGATGACAGAGACAATTTGTGTAATCAATGAAATTATTTTTTAAAAAAAAAACCTTAAAGAAAGATTTAAAAGAAGCATATGTAGCTTAAACACTTTGAATTTAAATCTCTGTAGAGAGAATAATCTCTTAGCCCCCAGAACAGCTAGTAAAAGATTCTCTTGTCTTTCAAGGCAATGAGGCAGACATGTAGTAATTTAATTAGACAAACTTGACGCACTACCTTCCCACATCAGAGTGACATCTGCTCATGGCCCAGGGCATTATAGCTGATCAGTAATAGACACAATTCATTTAATTTTCTTGAATGTAGCATTTTGCTAACCAAATGGGGAAATGATGGCAGTGTGGGACTCTATAAGGAGAAAATGTTTCAGGGGTGAAAAGGCACACACTGCCAGAAGTAAATATGACTGAAATTAGGGATGGCTGAATAGTCAAAGATTTCATACGATTGATATAAACACACAGTCAAATTGAAATGTTTCTTGGAAGCTTAATTATTTGAGGAAATTAAGTGATTCTTTGTTAAATATTAGCACCCTCAGATCTGTTCGATGATATTCAAGCCCTGCAGAGTTGGGAAGTTTGTTGATCTATGTGTTAATTGAATACACTTATTCAGACTAGATGCTCAATAGTTTTTTAAAAAATCAATTTACAATAAGACCTCTGTTACACACACCCATCCCACTTCTGAAACTATCAGGGGGATGAGGAAAACTGACCAATTCATTCTGCAGAATCTCTACTCAAGCTTTTCTACTTGAAAAAAGTAACTTGAGACTGCTGTTCCTTCTGATACTCTTAGCTTAATTAAGGAACAGTTCTCACCTTAACATAAATACTGGACTGCACAGACTCATTAAGTACTATCCTTTCCTTGTTTCACCTATAGATGGGGTGATGAAGACATTGATATAGTTTTTTCTCATTGTACCAATATAATGTTGAGAGCTATGTTTTTAATAAAAATTAAATTAAAAAAATAGTTAAAGATTTTTGGCTTAGACATAAATCAAAATGGAGATTATATCAAGAAATCAGAAGAACACTAGAACTTGAAAGGACACCTATGAAGGAATTAGATAAAAACGTCAACTGTAAAAATATATCATTAAATACCAAAGTCAGGGGACACTGTTATAGTGCTATTATTCCACTTTCAACATCTATGGAATCCTGGGGTTTGCAGTTTAGGGAGGGGCATTTAGAATTCTTAGTAAACTACAAACCCCAGAATTCTACAGGATGTTGAAAGTAGAATAATAGTACTATAACAGTGTAGTGTGGAAATGGCCAGGGTATTTCATGCCATAGTATTTCCATTCTGTATGTATGATTGTGAAAATTAGACAGTGACAAAAGATGGCAGGAAGAGAATAGATCATTTAAAATATGCTCCTGTTCTGGAAGAGGGGGGAGGATCCAACAGCAAATGAACCCTGAATTCTTAGAAGCCAAAATGACTAAATCAGTGGTTCTCAACCTGTGGGTCCCCAGATGTTTGTGAACTTCAGCTCCCAGAAGCCCCAGCCACTATGGTCAATGCTCAGGGCTTCTGGGAGCTGAAGTCCACAAACATCTGGGGACCCACAGGTTGAGAACCACTGGACTAAATTGAGGCTATCATACTTCACACATATCATGACAAGATGTAGCTCATTTAAAAAGTTGATCTTTCTAGTTGGAACAGATGACAGTAGGAAAGGAAGAAAACCACAACACAAATGGATTGGCTTAGTCTAGGGCAGTGGTTCTCAACCTGTGGGTCCTCAGATGTTCATGGACTTCAGCTCCCAGAAGCCCTGAGCATTGACCATAGTGGCTGGGGCTTCTGGGAGCTGAAGTCCACGAACATCTGGGGACCCACAGGTTGAGAACCACTGGTCTAGGGAGCCACAGGGCCTGCGTTTACAAGACTTCAGCAGGACTATTAATAACAGGATGTCTTGGAGAACTTGCATTCACTGTCAACTGCTGACTAGATAGTAATCGGTAGCAAAAGCAAACAGTAATATAGCCTTCTTAATTTCTTACGAGATCCTGTTGTTAACGTAGTAGATTGTTACATAGGTTTTCTGGATCATGTGTGAACCCTATGGAGACGGTGACCCATTCATTCTTCAATACCTATGGATGAATTAGTGAATGTACTATTTAATGAGACTTTTGATCTTTTTAAATATTGAAAGGAACAGCTTTTATGGATGAGAATGCCGTGTGTGGTAAAGCGGGATTTTTTCGAACAAAAGAACTGCTTATGCGGTAGCAGGAAGACAGAGAGTGTCAAGCTGATTAAAAATGTTGCTTTGGGTCTTTCTATCAGTGTCAGGAACCTCTTTCCTGTACATGTTCTCTATCTGCTGCTTCACTGATCAAACCAAATGGTGTTCATGCCACTTGTATTGCAAAGGCTATCACTGAAAAAGCAAGTGTTTACAAAAGTTTAGAAAAGGGAGCTAATATGTGTATAATAGGGATGGTAAATATTTGTTTCTCCAAGTCCTGACTGATGTCAAGAACAGTGAAACAGTTTTTCTTTCCATATTTTCAAGGCACTCAAGATTTTTTCCCCCTTCAGTGACAGGAAACTGCACAACTCTTCCATGAAAACTGTGCACCTTCCCCAGAAAACTGCACAGCTTTCAATAAATAAAGGCAACAATGTGTGTTTTGTAGATTGCTTTTTTAATGTAGTAAACAGTAATGTTCCACAATAAAAATGTTGCGCAAGGTCAGCAATATTGCACAGCAAAACCAATTGGCTATTATGCAACACTGGTGAATTTGCACAACTTTTTTGTTCTGCAGTGCTCCTGCTTTCTATTTAAAATCAGCAATGTTGCACGACAAAAATGTTGCATGATAAAACCACTTGGCTATTTTTGTACAACATAGTTGTTCATGTGCAACATTTTTGTTGAACAGCATTGTTGTGGAACAGTTTTGTTTTTTACATAGAAAACAGGGTGGCTACAGCTTCAGGAAGCTTGACTTTCTTTTCCTACTGTGTAACATTTTGGTTGCACAGCTTTCAAAGAGGCAAAGGTTGCTTTCATAATGTCAGCTGCTTCACTACCTTCTGAAAAACAAACAGATGAGGAGGTTTCTCACCAGCTGCCCCTCCTGGGATGTTGTGCAGTTTTTTGTGTATAGAAAAAAACCTTGTAAGTGTAGGTTTTGAGCGCAAAGCTCTGCAGTTTTTCAAAAACTTAGGCAGTTCTCAAAAACTGTGCATTTTATGTTGTGTTGAAAACAAACAAAAAATTGCTGCAATTTGCAGGAACTTTTGACATGTCATTTCTCTTTCTGCCTAAGTTTCTGGAAGGATTGGGAACTCCAAATTTGACCCCAGTCAGGAAATTGGTGAATTTCCATTCCGCTCCTAAGGTAGAAACATTCCTATCTCAAGGAGGCTGAATAACTACTAGGTATATCCTTCTGTTATTGGCACCTTTTGCCCTGATTCAGCAGCCTTCTTAATGCCTTTAGATCAGTGGTTCTCAACCTGTGGGTCCCCAGATGTTTGTGGACTTCAGCTCCCAGAAGCCCTGAGCACTGACCATAGTGGCTGGGGCTTCTGGGAGCTGAAGTCCACAAACATCTGGGGACCCACAGGTTGAGAACCACTGCTTTAGATAAATGAATTTGCAGTAGGACTTTTAATTTCCTTTTGCAAAAGTAAGTTCCATATGCCACATGGAAGCTGCTTGATAATCCTATCCTACTTTATGAATTTAAGAAATAAATTCCAATATAGCTTCCATAATGGAAAGACTTCATCAGCACTAAAGAGAGAATGAAATGCAACTAAATATTACTTCATAAAAACCCCTAAAACAAAATGTGACTTCCAACAATTTTCATCTTCTTCAAGCACTATTGTTCAGCTTTAGCTGAATTGTGCCATTGTTTAGTTTGAACAGGCCAACCTAGACTCTCATTTGCAAGGCGGAATTCTTAGTAGTTAATTTTCAGTCCAGAATCTCCTTTGTTAAAGTGTAATCTAATCAATAAAAGCTCACAACTGATTTATGTGGTGTGACTTAGATGATCCAGTCAGTGCTTCGAAAAGAGGTTGAGATCTCCCCACCCAACCCAGTTCCCAACTGTATTTATTCAACAGAACTTTTAAATAGATCCAAGTGATTTACAAAATCTGTATCTGCTAGTTGTAAATATAATGACAAGCTGAGCCCATCCATAACTGAATAGTGTGCTAAGGTAGTGATCTGGGCTCCAGAGCATCATTCAGACATTGTTCAGTAATAGATGGTTTCGCCATCTTATCATATTGATTTTTCTTAGACATAATTTGGCAAGTTGCAGGAAGAAGTAGGCATTAGGAAAATACTTTATGCTAGGCTGCTGGTCTATACATGCACACTCAGTCAGATTCTCATCATCAAAAATGAGTTGGTTATCCTTACCTTGCTTGTGCCCACAGCCCTTGCAATGCTTGCCCACCTTGCTTGTGCCCACAGCCCTGTCACCACACTCTCTTCCTCTTCTTCCAAGTTGGCAAGGGAAGCTGCAGTGTGAAGCAGCAATGTGCATTTTTGAGTATCTTTATTTTTTTTTTCTCCAGAGGTCCTGGGATTTGTCATTCAAGCCCAGGTCTTCTACATCTTTGCCTTGACTTTCTCCTTGACTTTTTGCAGGGTGAGTTTGGGAAAGAGGGACTTCGGGAAGGTGGGAGAACAGTTACTGAGTGTTCACAGAAAGCTCTCAGGGCCAAACAAGAAGTGATGTTAAACCTGCCTTCTAGTTTAATGCATTTAACAGGCAGCAATTCACTGCCTCTCCCCCACTTTGACCTGTGCCCACACACAAGTAACATTGAGCAGGAGTGGGGAGTTTGAGCTGATAATTACTAATATCACAACAGATGTGAAGGGGGAATTTAATTTTTTCCTCTTTTGCTGTTTCTGAGGGAAGTCCCTTCTTTGAAGTTACTCATTGCATTTCAAGGAAATCTACCACTGGTACTCTGAAGATTAGGGAAAAGTCTGCTCCATTTCCAGACTATACTGCTCAGAAGAAAGCAAGTGAACCTAAAAATAGCCAAACCAAACCAAACCAAACCGAAAACTAAGACAATAGTAGAACTTATTTTCAAGTACTTTCAGCTGAGCCATGATGTTTTGTATCTACATCATGCTGTTTCATTTAGCATTTAATAAGGTTCAACTTCTGGCAAGTGATATGATACCAATTCTCCACCCTGTCACACTCCCACCTAATCACTACATGCACTGTATTGTGTGATAGGTCTGTTTATTTCCATTGTCTTGTTTATCCACATTGTTCTGTTGTAGTTTGTGTTGTATCTGTGCAGCTCCAAAGCCAAATGGACTTTATTTTTGAGCAAAAGAAAGCCAGCTGTACAAAAGCTCCACTCGTATAAATCACCATGTCCCAAGAGCCGATCTTTATAGAGTTAGTTTGAGGAATCCTGAAATGTGTTGTTTGGCATTATGGAAAATTATTCTGGTTCTATTCTTATTCAGATGTAAGAAAAGAGCAAGCAGATAATACCAAGGAGATTTTCTGGTCATGATGAAAAGAAAAAAGGGCACACTTTGTTTATCTTACTTTCCATCTTTTGTTTACTTCTGAAATAAATGTATAGGTCCATATCTATCTTAAAGAATGACTGGGAGTGGAAATTAGACAAATCATATGATTCCCTGATATTTGTTCAATGATAGATAGGTTGATGGATAGAGTAATCTCATTTTATGGATAGATTCCTTTTCCTCCCTCTTGTTCCCCTTTGACTTCATGTTTGGGAGCCAAGTAAAAACATCTCTGTATTGCCTTATTTTTTGTCAAAACAGTGATTGGCTTGATATGAAACCACTCAGGATCTCCTAGGTCCCAGAATAATTTAAGTTCCACTGGATGCAGTCTGCTCTGTTTGTAAGCAGATCTAAACTTGATAAACTGTAAACAGCTTGAGCTTATTCCTTTGCTTGCCTGTTGTGAAACATACATTCTCTGAGGAATGCAGAATTAATCTTTCAGAGAAAATGTGGCAGGTCACAAGAAAATTAAATAAGAAGAAATATCGGAAAAACACTATTTGTGAAAATAGCCACTATGTGCACAAATTTAATTGCATGGGAAATCCAAATAAATGGGAATCAAGGGAAGTAGGTGGAATGATAGAATATATAACTTAACCTTCTATAATTTAAGTTAATAACATTTTCAAAAAGGTCGAGAGAACTGACAGATTGCAGAACTGTTAAATCCTTAAACTTACCCTAAGCCCTAACACTTAACAGTACAATCCTATTCCCATCTACTTGGAAGTAAGCTGTATTGAGTTTAGTAGATTGCAGCCTCACTTTATGTTAGTGCAACAACCTATGTGATGAGGTGATGCTTATCAAACTCAACAGTTGCTCATTCAGTACTATTCAAGTTTCTGGGCAATGTCCAGTAGGACATTTTATATTAACGTGGAAGAACAACCCTCAGAGAATGTTTTTTTGTCTGTATTAGCCAGGTAGGTCAACAAAAGCCAAGGTTCGCTACACCTGTATTGCAGAAATGTCAGAACAGAAAACTGTTTGTCCCTAAAATGATATGAATGCAGCTTAGGGTAATCATCTTGACAGAATAGCAGAAACTGTTGAATCTTTGAAAATGTTATGTAAGAAAAGTAATTTTGTTTTTCTGAGTTTTAGGCTTTTGTTTCTGTTTTTTGCTGTTTTGTGGTATCTGCGTATTGTGCACCAGTACAGAGAAAATAGTTGTTATACAGGCTATTTAACCAAGCAAGAGGGTCTCCTCCTCCCCGCTACCAAAAAAACCCACCAAATACATTCTTTATTTCTCTATTATTACCTAGGAAATGAGTGAGATTAACATATCCAACATATTCAAGGATGCTGTCTCCTCCTGTAATAGCTGAATGTAAACATAAAACATTTGAATATATCAAAATTCAGGTTGCATCAGGAATAGGACGCAATAAGATGGGCAATAATGTAACACATTTATGTTGAACTAGATGTTGTTTATTAATACTGGCGACATCACTGATTGAAATGTTAATTCTATATGTTCATATTCTAGTTTATCTAGAACAGAAGCAAGGACATCCCAGGAACCGAGCCATATGTTTCAATACTGAAGTTTTTATGAGTGAAACTGTAGCACAGTTGGAAGACAACTTAACCTGCCTAGCCCTAAGGTGTGGAGGGGAAGGCTTTCTCTCAGTCCCGCTACCATCCCAGGCTCACCTGGTGAGGCCATGAGAGAGAACCTTCTCAGTGGCTGCTCCCGCCCTGTGGAACATTCTGCCACAGGAGGCTAGGCTGGCCTCTTCCCCGCTCTCTTTTTGTAGGCAGACAAAAACATTTCTTTTTAAGCGGGCTTTTAATGAGTGAGCAGGGGAGATTTTACTTATTACTTATTGTTTTTTAATGTAAGTTTTTATAATTTTACAATTTGTGACTATAATTATAATTTTATATGTTTTTAATGCTTTTAATTGTTTTAAATATTACTTACTTACTTACTTACTTCTTGGAGGTTGCCTTGAGTCTCACTTTGGTAGAAAAGGTAGCATATAAATACAGTAAATAAGGCAATTTTCAAACCTGACCACTAGGCATAGCAAATTTATGAATGCTGAGGAAAAATTACTAACATGTATGTGTGTGTGCATGCACTCACACACACCAGAAGGTTTAGTGTGATGATCCATCAGAGTGATTGGTACATGGACTTCATTCAGAGGTATGCCTCATTTCTGTCTTTCATTTTGTTCAGTCCTCTTAATAGCAATCCATATTGTTCATGTACATTAGGGTAATTGCCACTGCTTGCCAGTTATTATTCTGTCTTATTTTGCTATCTGCAGAATAGCGCACTCTCCTTCAAGGGGACACATCCATTCTTACAACAATAACTGGTGAAGTAGTAAAAGCGTAACATTAAGCAGAGTCATCTATGGTTAGTACTTGGATGGGATACTGTATTTCAGAGGATACCAAGTGCTGTAGGCTATATCTCAGAGGAAAGAACTGACAAAACCACCTCTAAGAAAACCCTATGAAATTCATGAGGTTTCTGTAAGTCAACAAGTGATGTGATGTCTCACATACACACACAGAAAAGGACCCTGAGACACTGCTAGTTGAGTGGCAGGTAAATGAAGAAAACAGACCCTTAACTTTGGTAGACTGCTAAACTCAGATATCCATTTCTACCAATCCCAATTGTGCATGCCTCATGGTGAATACAAATCACTGTTATCATCATCCTTATCATCATCACCATCATCATTTATATCTTGTCGTTTCCCCAAAACCAGCATTCAAGGCAGCTTACAAATTAGAGTCAAAAACAACATCAAAACAATTTAAAATGTACTGTTAAAATGATAAAAGGCCATTTTAAATGTACAGTTAAGACAATACAGCACCCCTGAAAGGCTTTTGTTTAAAAACACCCTTAAAAGCCATTAAAAAAAAAAATCAGTTGAAAAATCCTTGTCAGAATACGAAAGTCTAGTCTACTGATGGAAGACAAGGAGGGTGTAATTCCAACCTTCCTGAGAAAAAATGTTCTAGAGCTTAGGGTCATCCATTAGGATCACTGTCTCTCATCTTCCCAATCCATATCTGTGAAGGAGGTGAAACTGAGGCCGTTTCTGGACTTTACTTTATAGTGCTATTATTCCACTTTCAATATCCTGTGGAATACTAGGGTTTGTAGTTTGCTGAGGCCAAAGAGCTCTCTGGCCGAAAATTCTAAATGCCCCTCTCTAAACTGCAAACCCCAGGATTCCATGTTGAAAGTGGAATAACAGCCAGTGTAGTGCAGAAATGGCTTGAGAGAAAGGCCTGTTGAGGATCTCAGGGTCTATGTAGATTTATATGAGGAGAAACAACCTAGACCCAAGCTATGTAGGGCTTACTAGGCCATAACCAGCACTTGGGATTGTGCACAAGAACGAACTAGCAGCCAATGGAGCTGTTGTAGCAAAGGCCCTTGGGTGGCCCCTGTGATCAGGTCCATTTAGCAATCTGGCTGCAGATTTTTGTACCAATTGAAGTTTCTCAAAAAATCTTCAATGGTACCGCATGTTGAATAGGTTACAGTCCAAATGGGGTGAAACTAAGCATGTGTCACTAGGGCAAGGTGTCCCCAGGAATGGGCACAACTGCCACATTAGCCTTAAGTGCAAAAGCATTCCTGGACACCACAGCAACCTGGACTTCCAAGTTCAAAGCTAATTCCCGGATTACACACAAACTGCAAATATGTCTTCAGGATCCGTGAAACCCAATCCAGCAGAGGCTGGATCTCCATCCTCAATCTACTTTTTGACTAACCTGGAGCACCAGGAGGGTGAATATTCCAGTAGAGGGTTTTGTGTGTCCTGGTACTCCTGACTACATACTTACTTTGCATATCCGCTGTAAGGGACATTGCTCTAATCTGTTAAGTAAAATAGGGTTGTTTAGAGTAGAGACCTACCTCTAATGCTGGGGGATGGAAGACATTTTCTTTCTCTTCATTATTTTATTGTATATTTGGAGAAAAAATAGAGATGATGTAGATGTCCTTGCCTGGAGAGTTACCCCTGTCTTCCTGGTGGAATTACCTCTATCATCTGTGTTTTTTATCTGCATTGTTCTTGCAGCTTCCCTTGCTGGACTGGAAGTTTGCAGGAGTTTCTAAGAGCATTGTGCTAACAGCTGATGCCAAAATGCAGGGTACCTGTAAGGTTCTGCAAAGACCAGTGTTATTTGTTTTACATCTCTTTTTGGTCTCTGTTTCAGTAGGCTGTCTGTGATTTGATACAAAGTGTTCTGTTTTTATAAAATTTCCACTTTGTGCCCCTGCTCTTTAGAAATGGGAGAGACTTGTACACTTAATGAGGTGAGAATTGTGTTCTCATGGTGTGTCTGATGTTCTCCTGTTGCTGTACCATTTTTCTGCAAAATACTGTCATTCACCAAGGCTGTGGGTACAAGGCCCTAGGCAGTCATACAACCCCCTCAAACAAATAGGAATGTCTAGGGTAAAATAAATGATACTTGATATTGGAAAAGGAAGAGAAAGTCTTCATAAATTATTTTGCTTCCTTTTTGCAAGTCTCCACTAGTATTCATTCAAAAGCAGGCTATAAAGTTCTCAAGTTCTCTTAATGCAGCTTCTTTCAACTATCATCAGACAACTGCTGCATACATAGTTTTAATTTAGTTGTAATAAAAAAAAACAGTTTTGGGCTCAAAGGATGAATTAGCTAACATTGATGTTAGGCAGAGCTACTTGACTGACAGCCACAACACTGCACCGTTTCAAATGAAGACTTTTAGGGTGTGGTTCAGAAACCATTGAATTCTGTCCAAAACCTAATACGTGCAGAATGTTTCATCATATCTTGCTGCAGTTAAAAAAAATCATTTTCAATATCTTGCCCAACTTCCGAAATTCTCACCTTAATTCCTCCCTAGATTTTGTAATCCCAAATTGCTTGAGATTTTCCCTGAAAGAAAAACCAGTGCATTAGGAATCTTCTTTTGTACCTTGACACATTTTTTCCCCTAAAACAAAGGACTGTGATCATTCACATGTTTTATCTATCTCTATACTCTTCATGTAAATATGTACATTAATAAAACCATGTAAAAACAATCTTTATCTAATCATGTGTGAGATTGCATAGATGGCATTTTAACAATGCATGCCTGTATCAGAATTTTTCTCTGTATAGGAGTGTGTTTGTAGATCTGTAAATCATCGCACAGAAGGAGAGATTGGTACAATCTTAGATATGGTAACCATATCAAGATCCCTTTTTACAGTTTTTGGTTGATGCTCACGTGCATGATGCTAATGTATACAGGTAAAATACACAACAGAAGAAAATTGTACTAACTTCAGAAGTTAGTACTAATTGTAGAAGTTGTACTAACTTCCTCTCCTTCTAGGATTAGTGGTCAAAATTCTCCTAGAACCAGAATATTGGAGAGGTATGACATAAGGCAGAATGAACTCATGAAACAATAAAGGGATGGAAATGAAGAAATCTCACTCCTTTGCCTAATTAAAGATGATGCAAAGCTAATCCTGATGATGTACACCTAATCTACAGCATGTAATGTGTTGATTGCAGAGAAAATGTTTCATGTGTTAATTGCCATTAAAATCAACTTTTGTTGCTGACTCTTTTTAAGAACAGCACATTTCCTCTGCCTTTGGGGATGAGAAAAACTATAACAGTATTTTCAAGACCTGAATGTTATACTAAAATCTGTTGTTTTGTTGTACTCTTTTCTATGACAGTATGTAATGTCACATTCGTCAAGAGAGGACAATTTGTACCAACAGGAATTGTTTCTTAGGCATAGCTTCGGTGCCTTCTCTAAGTTGTCCATTGTGTAATGGGAATTTCAAATTTTATATCACCTCTTTAAAGAGAGTCATGTGTGAATAGGCAAGCGAATGTGGTGGAAGTCATATTGATAGTCCTTATTATAGTACATCCATTCATTTGAAGGGATTTAAATATATTAACTCACCATTCAACAGTTGATTCAGTGGATTTAATCTGGTTTAGATTGCCAGACCTGTGTATTGTGAACGGTAGACTCTTAATATTTTGTTTTTAATTTAATTTTTTGTTTTTAATTTTAATTTTAATTGTTCTTATTCTTGATAAATAAATGACACAATAAATAATAAAGTAATATTTAGTAATGCAGTGTTGAAGACTACTTTAGAGACATACATTCTCATTTGTTGTCTGCAGTCCCACAGTATACCCCTACAGATACTAGGGCTGTGATATATAGCTGTGTTACACAATTGTCAATCACACCAATTACCTGTTTGGCAGAGAAGGAAGGACTAATAAATCATGTTCTACAATTTACTAACTGGGTTATGCCTGTGCAGCCCCAGCGTCTTTCACAGTTTGAGACAGTTATATACTAATGTTTGATTATAACTTAGTGCTCAAACTAGTCAATGTATATGCATGTGTGATCATGATGCATGAATATCTACTTGCAGGTTTAATTCTGTTTCCTGCAAACAGGTGATTTTATGCAAATGGTACACAGGTTAAAAATACCTGTGTCTGTAGCTAGTTACTCTCTGTGGTTCTGAAATTATTAGAATTTGACACTCTTACAACCAATTTATGCTAAACCGAAATATTCATTGGGATAATACAAAATTATGAGCTATGGCATGTGCAGGCTTTATTTATTAAAAATTTTATATTAGGAAGTACTTCTGTCACCAGAAAATATAAGAAAAGAAATTAACTATCTATGTTTATTAAGCAGGATTGAGTCAAAATGCCCCCAGCCAGCCAGCCAAAACATCGACCACACTATGGGCAAAGTACTTACACCATTTGCTTTGATAGCAATTGCTTTCCTTACTGGTTTGAGGTACCATTATTCCACGGATTATTCAGCTAATTTTATATATATATATATATATATATATATAATTTTGGTCGCAAGATCTGAAAGCAAGAGCAAACATTACGTTCACGTGGATTTGGCTTCAGATATAATTAAAAAATTGGATAGATTACCGTAAGATTACAGTAAGACTGAAGTGAGGGCAGTTTTGCAAAATTTTTGCAAAATTTTATGAGAGAGCTTGGAAAGTCGCTTTTTTAAAAGAAATTTGTTAAGTATCTCACTGTGTTGCCAAAAAGTAACTTGTTGCTGGTAATGAATTTTTGGAAGAGTTACTTGATTCTATTACTAGTTCCATTACTTGTTACTTTACTTTTTTTTTCTTTTGAAATTCCCAAATGATCCTGAGGTCAGTTGTGAGGGTGACTGGGCACTGAGGGTACTAACTTAGCCAAGTATATGTTTCTTAGATTTCCATTATTGCAATTTTATTTAGTTGTGTGGATAAAGTTTAAAATCTTTTGTATGGTATGTATGTATATATATTGTCTTTAAAGTATTTTAGAATGTAATTTTCTTTTTCTTAATATTCTTTAGAATGTAATTTAAGGCATTTTTTCTTTTTATTTAAATGTATTTCTAAACATAATGTTATATTTATATCTACATGTATTTTTAAATGCCTTTGATATACCATGTGATATAAGTTACTTTTGAAAGTCCATCTTAAAAGGTCAAGAAATTTCCCCAAAGTATAGGGAATAGTGTTATTCATAATTCATTACTTTCAAGCTCTGTTTAATTGGCCCCTTCAGAAGCCCTCATTTCAAGCCTTAAAAAGTTTGCTAATGAACTTTAACTTAACCCTAGGACAGTATTCTGTTACCTCTACTATTGTTTTCATAGTTTTTATGTCCTACATCTGAATGTAAATCTTCCCATACAAGGCCAAATAATTGTCCTCATATGCAAGGCCATGCAACTTCCATAGCTTTCTTCCTATTGTGGGGCAAAATGATTGTTTGCCTCTCCCTGTATACACATATCTCAAAGTATTCTGGGGAATTACTGTGTGCTGAAACACACATGGAATTTTTGCACAAAAATCAGATTGCACCATTTTTTGTGCAAAATATTTTGTTTAAAAAAAGTACAGAAAAACCATGTGTATTTCGGTGCAGAATAACTTCCTATAACACTTTGAGATGATGCAAATACCAGAAGAAAATTGCCAAAAAAAAAATCACTGTTGAACTGTTCTAAACGTCAAGAAACTCTTTTATCCACCTGGAAATGAAAAGCAATGACTATTCTTTCCATCCCAGCTCCTACACTGATAGATTAAATTGCTCTTCAAAAATAGGTAGGTATCATTTGCTAAGCAATTCAAAACACAATGAAGTAACTTCTCCAGGACTATGATATACATAAGTGACAGATGTTATTGTGGAAACCAGGAATTCTTGTTCTAAGAGCAGTGCTCAGAAATGTGTAGGAAATAAAAGCAAATCAATTAGCAAAAGAAGCAGTGCAGTACTGTGTACATTTCAACATAAAGTAATTGATATAAAGTCTAATCATGCTTTTTTCCTTCTTCCCCACTTTTGGACATTTTCTTCATCTGACTGCATATTTAGAAGAAATGCATATTCCTACTCCTATTACTTGTAAGTACCTAGCTGGATATGATTTTTTTTTCCTTGGGCATGCTAATTAGAGTTGTAGGGGTTCTTTTTATTTATTTCTTTTTTGTTTTGTTTTGTTTTTACACAGTTTTTTTTTTTTTTTTGCCACCTGTCGGTTTCAGTTTTTGCTATAGTTGGCATTTTAAAAACAAATATAGCTGACATTCCCACGATTAAGACCCCCATCAACGTCTACTCTCCACTCTAGGAATAAATACAGGCATTCAACCTGATTGCCTTCTTTTGCAGCTAAGCAGGCCAAACACTATCACATCAGTCCTCCATTTCCTTCAGGAAATAATATCTTGGAGATGAAACAGTAACCATTTCAGGCTCTCATATTTATTGAAACTACTCAAGAGTTACTGCAACTCTTGCTTTTTTATGCTAGTCTCTTCTTCGTCTGCTGTTACTGAACACTTTTAAAATGGAAGAAGATTGGAATGATCTCAAGACTTACATATTCAGAATCTGCACGATTAAACCAGATTAAATATGGTGGAAGAACCATATGTAGGATTCGATGCATTAAATATAAATGCTTGTAGGATCCATGAGAGAGAAGTGCGATCGATTGTGAACCATCGTGTGGTAGAGGTTTTAAAAGCAAATTCTCAGTTTTCCTGATTAAATGTCCCACCATTTATACCAAAAAGAAATGCCTCCCCGGCATATAAGTCATGATCTTACAGCTACATGCAAACCTGCCCCCCTGTTCTCACACACAGTATGCACACATGCACACTTCATAAGAGTTTGGACACCAAGAGTGTCCCTCACATCTAGTGGTGTCTTAAAATATATATATTTTTAATGCCCTACTGAGTTATTTAGCAAAGGATAAAGGGATATAGGAGAGGTGAGTTCATGCTTTTCTGAGTACTGTATTCTCTACTTCTGTCATCATAGCCCTCTATTCTCAGACTGTGGTTGTTCAGTGAAAAAAAAACCTACATTTGGTGTATGCTCAGGGACTGTGCTGTCACAGATAGGAAAAGTCAAGGTGGCTATCTGCTACCCTCTAGATCAGTGGTTCTCAACCTGTGGGTCCCCAGATGTTCGTGGACTTCAGCTCCCAGAAGCCCCAGCCACTATGGTCAATGCTCAGGGCTTCTGGGAGCTGAAGTTCACAAACATCTGGGGACCCACAGGTTGAGAACCACTGCTCTAGATACTGTTGGACTACACCCTCCATAATTGCTCACCATTAGCTATACTGGCTAAGACAGGTGAGGGTTGTGATCAAAATATACGTGGAATGCTGCTGTTGCTCACACCAAGTTTAGATTGTGTGGTATGTGAAGTAGTAAGAAAGAGGCAGTAGAGAATTCTTTAAAAAAATCTTTAAAAAATCTCCTCTGTTCTATCTTTTTTTCACATGTGTCTGGGGTATGATTAGTGAGTGTTATGAATGTATTCTATATTTCCTCTCTGTTGCCCATCTCCTTCCTTGGGTGTGAGGGGGCATCAGGAGAGCATTGTTGAGAAATTGGGGGTGAGCCATTCTTAACTGGCTAGGCAGTGGTTGGTGGAGAAGGAGGAAGAAGAGGACCAGAGGCATGTTTTTAAATTATTGTGTGGCGTGATTAGAGCCTTCAAGAGGAAAGGTTCCCCCAGAAAAGAAGGACTTGAAGTATAGGGGCAGGGGCAGGGGAGAAACTCAAATCATCAAACCCATGAAAGTTAAACCTGCAAATGTTGAGGACTGATTGTATTTATTTCCAAGCTGCTGTAGGAATGTCATAAGCTTCCACCACTAAGTTTAACTGTATTTGTATGTTATAAGTATACCTGTCTTCTGGGGAAATATGATTTTTTAGTTATTAGGCAGAAATGCAAGACAAGAATAACTGAATTAGGTGGACAGAAGATTTATGTGAAGCAGCCATGGAGGGAGCAGCAACCTCAGCATGTCAGGTCAACATTATGCCAGTTGACCCAAAACTGAGATGCCATCACAGCTTTGTACTAAAGTTTAGATATGACCTTCAGCAGCTCATCAAGACTGCATGAAAAGAGGGGTCAGGCTTCATACCCTGTGACATGTTTTGCTGCTCAGATTAATATCCAATTGAACAAAAAATGCCCAATTTTTCTCTTGCCTCTCTCCAAAATATGGCTCCCTTTCCATTCTTTCCGTGGTTTGTGATAGGGTCAACAAGAGCAGAAGCACATCTTTATTTCATAACATTTATATTATTTTAGACTTATAATCCTGCTTTAAACTTGGTGTGTGTTTTTTTTCATTTAGCAAGCAATTGTAATACTATTTTGTGTGTTTGCTTTTCCCCTTGAAATTGTGTTCATAAAATGCTCATGATTTTCCCCAAAACACAGGAATTTTTAGCCCATCCTCCCCTTTTTGCTGATTGGATTAATTCTGTTGTTGCATGAAAGTTGATTGTCATTGCAGATCTACTGTAATATGTATGTATAATGATGTAATATTACTATTACCTGGACCATTGATGGGGTGGGCAGAGGGAAGAAGGACCATTATATGTAAATACAATTCTTTACTTTTAAAGAAATCCAGATATCCCATCTCCTAATCATTATTTCCTTCAGAAATTAACATTGTCTTCAAAGATTGGTTATGCAACTAACCCATTCACTGAAAAGGCTAGCTACAGAAGTATTCAGATCCCTTCAGATCTAGACTATATCAAAGGAAGGCAAAGGTGAAGGGTGGCTGCTCCTAAAGTGAAACTGGAAACATGTACTTTTTGATTAAGAGTACATCAAATCAGTGACTCAAACTGGAAGAGATGTGACTGCACTGGCCTTTCTTATTTGGCAACGGTAGAAGGCAGGCTCCTAGTGAAACACTCCTGTCTCTTTAGACGAAGCCATTTGTCAACTATCCTATATCTCTTTGGAAGTCCCTTTTATCACTGTCTGCTCACCTGGGCTCCCATCTCATAAACAACGGTAAAATCCAAACAGGCAGAATTAGCATGAAGACTTCACTTAAGCACCCTTAAGACTTGGAATCTCAGGATATTAATATAGGAGAATGAGGAGGCTCTTATGTCTCCACGTTCATGAGGGTTTGGGATATAGAACCCTTGTGAAAGTGGAAAGTGGAAAACTTGTGAATAACTCCCACATCTGTTCCCCCACCCATTCCTTGCCAGGGTTCCCCACTTCTTGTTCCCATGCAAAATGGAAGGGAATAAGGTGGGGAGCAAGGCTTCCAAGAGCTTTCCTTTCCTCCTCCTGAGTTCCTCCCTTCCTGTTCCCATGCATTTTGCCCCAGTACAGAAAAAATGGATGGTAAGGGGAGGGAGGAAACCTGAGAGGAAGAAAGGAAGGCTCTTGGAAACCTTCCCCCACCCATTTCCTTCCATTTTTCCTCAGTGGGAATTCTCTGCACTGGGGCAAAATGGATGAGAAGGGGAGGGGAAAACTCCAGAGGAAGAAAGGAAGGCTCACAGGAGCCTTCCCTACACCTGTTTCCTTCTGTTTTGCCTTGGAGAACTTACCCTGGGGCATATATAAACAATATTCTCAACCAGTCAGATCAAAAATCTTTACTCTTTACACTTGGCAACTAGTAATTCTTGGCTGCTTTACATCAAATTGCATCAACCATCTGACACTGGTAACCCTTTCATATTAATGCAGTTATGTTCATTGTAAGTCAATCATTCATTTATTCTGTCTTGCAGGTTTATCATTTTGTTTACAGCTAGGTTGCTTCCTGCCTGACCTAGTTGGTAGCTATGCTCTTAGTATTTACAAACATTTCTCCTTTATAATTTCTATGCTATTCAGGCTACAGAAGCTTACATTTTGCAAAAGGTAATACCAAATTAGCATTCAGCCCATAACACTCAGACTAGATCCAGATTAAGTTGCAGTGCAGTCTTGATTAAATGTATGGAATGCAAGTTAAATTATGACTAATTTAGATAAGTTCAACAGAGTCAAAATGAAACGAATGTAGTCTAGGTTCAGTGCATAGTTTTTACGTCAGTACCAAACTATTGCTGACATTAATATTCTGCTTTTCTAGCATGTTGGAACTCAAGGCAGGATTAAATAGAATTTTCAGGTATTTTCTCCATACAGGCAATGGCAAGATCCAGATCTGCTTAAGCTAAGATAATCTGTTTTTAGTTTAGATCGTGCCCCAGGATAATGCAGAGGCTTCATTGTTACCCCAAAACATGTATGACCCGGGGTCCATCCATGATGTCAGTGCCTCTGTAAAACAGTGGGGAATATTAGCTCAAAGGGGAAGCTGCGTGTGTGTGTGTGTGTGTGTAACTTAGCAGGATCTTTCACACATGTGTATACCGGTACTAATGCAAGGACGCTAAGTGGAGAGTCAAAGAATATTGGTTTTATTGGAGGAATTAACAATCACATGCACACAAGATCCATGCATTCTCACAACCACACAAGGATAGCTGAAGGAAAAGGGAGGAAATTTTGGATAGCAAGAATTTATGATGACATGGGTGATATTTACCTATCTGGAAAGAAGAGATGAAGCAATGTGACCCAGACTAATAGTCCAAGGGTAGTGCAAGAATGGGAATCGGAGCAGCCTGTGTCCAGAGTACTATAAGCTATCTGGCTCAGGGCCAGGGTTTAAATACTCTTTTTCTGCTCTGAGGGAAAAGGTGTTAATGGCTCTCTGGCAGAGAGGTCTGGCATGAGCTAATTGCCTTAGCATTAGATGAGGAAGAACTGATGGGAATCATGATAGTTCCTTAATAGGGGACAGGTGAGGGGAGAAAAGCAGAGTTTCAGTGGGCAAAGGAAGAGGGTCAAAGACAATCAGTGTTTCTGTGGAGGCAGTTTTGGGCACTATTGTTTTTAAATGTCAGGTTGTGAGGGGACATTTGCGAGTCCATTATTATAGAGCTTCCCTGACTATGACGTAACCATGCCCTGAAGACCCTCTCTCACCTAGTTCTGCCATGCACATGTGCAGCCCGTTCCTCTTTGCCAGCAGGCTTCTCAGCCATAGCAGGATATAATTTATATTTCATTCCAATTAATATTTGCTAATTAAACTATATCATGGAATAGGGATATACAACCTGGAAACATCATATTATCTGCTATTTTGAGTGTTAATGCTGCATATCTGTATTCCTTTTATGTTGTTTCTGGGTTACTGTGCATACTGTGCTGGGTCCTTAGTTCAAGCTTTAGAATATCTGATCATATATCTCTGAATATACCTATCTGGAAATATATACCTATCTGGAAAATCTCTGAATAAATATTCAGTCTTGTCTTAAGGTACGTGGAGACTTCTTCAACCTCATGATGAGTCCCCAGCTACCTTTTCGGTCTCACACTACACACTTGACATCTAGTGCAGAGAATTAGTTTTGTATAGGGAAAACATTTGATTTCCACTGCAATCTCATACATTAAGGTAATCGATGGTGTTGTTCTTAAAAGAAGTAATTCAAGTAGAATCATCTGGGTAAATTTATACTATCAATTTTGGCAAATGACACCATTTACATACTGAATATCTTCCAGTCTTCTGTGGGATATAGGTAAATAAATACATTACATTTCTTTGTATTCTTAAGGATATAATCCAAAAAAGGATGGTGCCATGTTATTTGTAATACTTTTTTTTTAAAGAACTTGTATAATGATTTCACATGAAAATCCTTTGACATCAGTGAAAAGGGGTGGGAACAGCAGCATTACTTGTTTTAAACACTGTTTTTGGGCATTCCTTTTTTTATAAAGTTGTTTCAATAGTTGCTGGGCAAACAAAGGAAGCACTATTGACAATGAAGCACCCTCACCCCCTTTGCCATGCAAGTAGAACAGAACAGAAACCTTTAGAGAAGGAGACAGATTGGTTATTTTACAACAATTCTATTTAACAATCCTATTTTTTCTAACCATTTGAAATGGCCTAGCATTTTGGACAAGATTTATGGCTACCCATCTAAGCCAAGGAATGCCAAAAAAGAAGGAAGGAAGGACGGACGGACGGAAGGAAAGAAGGAGGGAGGGAGGGAAAGAAGGAGAGACAAAACATTAAGATGAAAAAATATAATAAGAAGGAATATAAGCAGGAGCAAGCTTGAGGCAGATCTGCGTGAAAAGGTGTTGTGTTTGTCCTTTTTACCTTGATTAGATCATTTCATTACTTGCACCATCTGCTATAATTTACATCAATTTGAGAATGAAGCATGCAGATAGACATGTTGATTATTCCACTTAGCCCCTGAGCTATATAGGAAAAGTATACCTGGGAGGCCTGCTTTTTAGGTAGGTCTTCATTAGATCACTTACACAAATTCAAGTATATTCTTCAAAACAATTTAGTAATGTTATGCTTCCCACATCCACCTGGGTGCTTGTTATTCCTTCTTTTAGCATGTTATTTGGTGTGTCCATTATCCATGTCATCAAGTTTCTATTATTAGTAAAGGTGCCAAGGTCTCATATTGACTGTCAATTGATTCAGCAAAGTTCCAAGCAGTTTACATAGAACTGGGCCTTTTATACATGTAGCACAATCCTGTGCATCTTTACTTTGACATAAGTCCAATGAAATTCACTCTCAGAAGACTGTGGATGTCAGCAACACTATGAATAACAGTCTAGGTCAGGAAGAAGGTTATTGTATGGTGAACAGACAAAATACAGCCTAGCAAATCTGAGAAGGTCTCTCTCTATCTCTTCTTACCTATACACACAGATATATCTTGCATATATTTTGAGTTTCATCTCTTTGTCTTCCAACATCCAGTGCTTCTAGCTATCCAAGATCTTTAAACTAAGGACATGTAGCTGGCAATGTGACACAAGGTGCTTTCAATGTTTGAATTAGCTCTGAGCTATGTATCTGTAGATACATGTAATTTTTCAAAAGGAGGAGAAGGAAGAAGAGTATTCTATTTTGCCTTTTCTCCAAATAATTCAACGTTTTTTTTCTCCATAAAGAAAAAAACACGCTATTAAATAGGCTAAGCGAAGACAGAGTGAATGGTTTAAGCTTACTCTCAACAAGCTTTGGGCAGATACTTTTGAACCCATGTCTCCTTAGTCAAAGATCTTGATGTTCTAACTACGATATCATACTGGCTCAATATGTTAGCACCAACCAGCAGTCCTGCTGTTTACATCAGAAGCTCCAGTTTCTGCCACAAGTGCTTCACTGTCTTTCCATTTTCTACATTTAATTAGAATGTATAAAAAAATCATAGACTGAAGAGAGTTCAAAGGTTGTTTGCTCCAGGATAAATATATATTTTTAAATAGGTCTGTAGTAGCCATCACATGTTGTCATTGAAATTCAGTTCTTGCTGGATGGTAAGTAGAGTGCAGAGAGATTTTCTTCCCTATTGCTTAGAGAGACAAAATGCATCATATTTTTGTACTCTTGGGACAGCTAAAGCAATGCATACAGTTTAATTCTTTGATACTGACATTTTGATATTTCATTTATGGCCTCAAATGTTGATTATGCCTGTTTTATTCTTTTCTGTAGTAGCCATTCAGAAACTCTTCCTTCAAACCCCTTTTCATTTGTGTCATGGACAGACATACAAGTCAGGGATGGCAAATATCCTTTTTGATAAGACCACTAAATGGTTACAAAAAAATCTTACATTTTCATCATGTATGAGGGTATTAAAGGCTAAGGAAATTTTTAAAAAGTCCAAAATCTGGTCTAGTATGTCTCTGTATCTAGCAGATGGTTACTGTCCAATGGAAAAAAAGTGTTACATTATCCACTTTCAACTTATTTGAATGCAATAGTTAATGGGTTTTCTCCATTCTCACTGACTAGTGGCCTGGGTGATGCCCTGAGAACTGCTCATTGCATTAAGTACATAGATGTATACACTTCTCAGTTTCTGATAACTGACAGATGACCTTTCTGCCAGTTTCACATTTCATGTAGTCTGTGATCTGTAAGAAGTTGGCACTAATGTGATGAAAGCTACTTCCCCTGGATGTTCCAGTTGTTGTGTTTATGGGAAGCTGGTCAGAGAAGAGAAGAGAAGTTGTCACTGATATAGATTGTCAGGACTTCAGAGATAGTGTTTCAATTGCCTTATTTGTAGAAGGGAAGCATTTTCAGATAAATGCTTCTGTCATTCAGAAGACAGCTCAACATACAGGCGGGCTAGAACTCAAGGTCTAGCAGTGTTTGATGTTTTAACCTTTTTGATTATTTTATCTTACCTATCCTCGCTGTGATATTTAAAATCATGAAAAGCAACAAATTAATTGTTTGAGTTTTCCTGGAGAATAGAAAACAAGTGAAGTCTAACCCAGTATTTTACCTTCCTTTCAATCAATGGAGAATGGGAAGAAAGGAGCCTCTACTTGTTATGCTTATTTGGAAGAGTATTTTTAAAAAGGTCCTTGCAACATCCACAATATGGGTGAGGGGTGGTATGAGAAAACATCAATTTAGTGTCCATTCCCTCTTTTTCCAGTATTATTAGCACCCTTCCCCCTAAAAAATGCACTGGAAGCATTTTGTGGCTTTCTGCAAGTATCTTAAACTTAATGTTATAGTACTTAGGGAAATTCAATATGGTGAGGATGCTAACTTGAGTGTACAGTATGAACAGCTGACCATTTTACCTGTTGCTAGTGCAATACGGATGAACCCAACATACTACCCTCAAAGTGCTATCTGAAATGGCCTTCAGTTAAGCAAAAGAAGAGGTTATACTAAAGTTGTTTTTACAGATGAAGATATATATGAGCTTAATATTTATTTTGGTTTAGCAATTCTTCACCCACTGTTCCATTCAGGTTGCCAGGTGAGCAATATTCCTTTCCCTGAGATTCAGGGCTTCAGTCTGGTCCTTGTGATTTCCCAGAGATGTGCTCTTGTGAAGTTGTAGAGGGAGGGGCAGGCACAGGGAGCACAGAAGCTGATTGTGGAAATGGTCACAGTGTGAATTGAAGTCAATGTGCTTGGGAAGAGGAAGAATCTGAATAAATAACAAAAATAATAATAGGGGATGAGAATGTGGCTGCAGTCTGACTAAGCAGGCAAAATGGCAACCCACAGTTAGGGTGGGAAATATTTTTCAGTGATAAGGAAGGCTGCAGAATGGACCTAGGCATTGCAGTAGTTGCTACCATCTTCCTTTCATTGACATCTTGCATGGACTTACCTGAAGGTTTCCAAGGCCTCTAGCCCTGATATTAGAACTTGGGCAACAAAAAGTGGTAATGCTGGCATTCCACTTTCTGCCTTGCTTCAAATGCTATGATGGCCCCAAATGCGCATATTGACGAGCTCTCTTAACTACGCTACCCTCCCTTAGTTTTGACACAGCTGCTTTGCAGAAGCAGAACCATGTCTGGACATCTTTGCCCTGAGCCCAGTGAGCCCTGGCATCAGCTAGGAATGAGTGAAGAAAATCTCCAGGCTTCAGAGCTACTTCACACTTAAACTTTCTCCTCCAGAGCTGCTCATTCTGATATTTGCCTTGCTGCCTGGAAACCTGGAAAACATAGAAGTATTGTAGACTTCATCTGTCACTCTATTCAGCATGGAATACCTTTAATCTCCCCTATGTTGAAATGTTTGCCCGCCCTTCTTACTGTGTTTAGGTCAGGAATGCATTTTCAGAAAGGAACACAGAAGTGAGTCGCACAACTTGCTTCAGGCAGGTTTTCCCAGTACTTATCTTTTTCAAATGTGCAATCTATTGGTTGCCATCCATGTTGGCAAATTGATTTAACATTTTGCTTGAAATATGAGCTAGGTGAACTCTGGCTAATCTTCAAATACCTCGAGCCACTGTTTCAGGATACCTTGTGTCAGCTACAAGTCAACAGGATCACTTGGAACTGCTTTGCTCCAGATGTGTTTTTCAACCCAAGTATTCTATTCGTGAAGTATTGAATCAAAATAATATTGTTCACATCCTGAAAAGCAACTTATACTAGCCACATCCATCCCTTTGTTACATCATAATTCAAAAGAAAATGAGGCATAGGGTATACAGCCATTCATTACCAGAAATAATTTAAGCTGAATTTAATGATCAGTTCTCACCTTATTTACAAACATTATTACAGTATTAATAGTGGTTTGACCCAGCAGGCTACAGGGCTGAAGGATAGGAAAAACTATGTCATAGTGTGTCATAGCCTTACCTTAGTGGTGTATGTGGACAACTGTGTTTGCTTCTTCATTTGTAGTCCACAGGGAACCGCACTGAAGTAAAGTTGTGTCAGTAATGTCAACTGAAGTTGTCAAAGTAAAGATGTACAAGACTGTGGTGCCTGTATAAAATCTAGTGTTGTCCTATTTTATCTTTTTAAGGGTTATATTTGTTAAAATAGATTATGGTTGGAAATGATTATTGAGGACTTTTGATCTTAACTAGATGGCTTTTCAGTTAAATGGAGAAGGCTCTTGCACAGAGATATCACACTGCCGATAAGTAATGATAATTCCAGATGGGTGGGAAACTATGGCCCTTTCCGCACCTTATCTTTTTTGGGTGCTGGGATGTGGGGATCACCCAAGCAGCCTCCAACAAGAGGCTCTTGCATCCAGGGTCCTTCAGCTCCGCACGAGCTGCCTGCTCGCACGAGAGCCCCACCTCTTCCTTCCACAGTGCAGCCTTGGACCTTCCCAGGCTGTACTGGGGCAGGAAGTGTGACTGGCACGGCTCTGGAGGCTCTGCATGCTGGGTAAGTATGTGCGGGGCCTGCGAGTATGATCGTGCACCATTTTCAGCTTCTAGCCGAAAATGAAAAGGTGCGTGATTGGCGCCTGCTGACCCCTGGAGCGTTGTGCGATTGTGAGTGCATTGTGCAGATCGCTCCTCAAAATCACGTGATGCTCCAGGCACCCTTTCTCATGGAAAATGCTGTGCGGAAAGGGCCTGTATCAGTGGTGTACCTCCAAATCATCATAGATGTATAGTAATTGAAGCTGTAACAAAACTTACAGGTTTGACATGTACAAACTACATCCCATATTATGATGACATTTTCTATGTAAGTGTAGCAAAGTAGGAAGGAGTTATCTTCCTTTGAAACTGAGATATGCTTAGAATAGCTATGCCTGATTTATGTGAGCTCATACACAGATTCTTTAATCACATGCCAACCTGCTACCTCTTTTTAGAGGTTCTCCGAAATGTTTCTTCATCCAATTTTTTCAGTGGCTTTGGCAATTCTGAATTAGCTAGTCCTGTTTCTGAAGTGGAACGGATGCATTAGGAACTCTCCATAGATCTCTCTTTCCATTTCCAGATTCTTCAATAGAGAATGTTTTGCCATTGCATATTGATGCTTGGATAACATAAAACAGCAGGGAGGGGAGACGGAAAGGAACAAAAAGCTTTGGCAAACTGCATCCACAGTGCTGTACAAAATATTCATGCTGTAACTTCAGAATCTTAAACTAGAATTCGGTACTGTTTTAAATCAAACCAATTTGAATTATAAAAGAAGAGTGTAAGGAAAACCCAGTAACCTTCTAACCTCAAAGGTATAGTAATGATTAATAGTTTGTCCTATCAAATAGAGATGACCCATGTCTCTGGGGAATGCATACCCACGACACATAGTTACCATACAATGCACACAACTACTTCTTGAGTTCTATTAATTCCAGTATCAGCTGAGATTTAAATGAGGATTCAATAGCTGGTTGATATCTTTTTTTAATTGAGGTATTTTTGTTCCTCTCCAGATTTGCCCCAGATCAAACACTGTGGGTCTATATACTCCCCCAGCAATCACAAGTATTCCCATTTGCAGCAATGCCAGGAACAATTTGATATATGTAAAACATGACCAATCCTGCCATTAGGCAAGATGAGGCAACTGTCTCAGGTAGCAGATGCTAAGAGGCAGATGTTAAGTGGAAGTGTTCCACCCTTGGATTTCTCTGGGCAGTCAGAGCTGAGTGTATCATACAGCCAAGATTGTACTCCTTAACTGGTCTGTTGCCTTCAGGTATCGTAGAGGATTATTTCACATTGCCAGTGATGCATTGAGGTTCAAGTGCCAGTACAGGTTGCCTTCTGTATATGGTAGGGGGCACCATCTATCCATTGCAAAATGTCATGTGCAAGTCCTGATGCAAAGTTGGAGCAATATTCAGAGATGTCCCTTCCATCACAATGAATTGGGGGGGGGGACTTCATTTTTACTGTGATGTGCACTGGAGCCTCTTTGCATGCAACAGCCCCCGCCCCCTGCAGTTGTGGTTGTATACCTTATTCCACTGTGAATGTTTGTATAACTTCCAAACATATGTCTTTTTGTGAAACATTTATGCATTTATGTTGCTTATATTATTTATATTTTGTCTTTTTTCTGAGGTTTACTTGCAGAACTGATTTATAGAGATAGCCTTGGGTCTGACTGCCCATGTTCAGCAAACAAGTAATTCAGTATATGCTTTAAAATTTTAGTGTCAATACTCAACATCCTGTCAGTCGTGATTAACCCCACAGAATTCTGTATTCAAACTGGGCATAAACCCCACTGAGCCCAACTGGAATTAAGTAATCATCATTTTGAAGTAGTTTGAATTATATTGTCCTACCTCTGCTCAAGCTGATTTTCCAAAATATTGACTGTACTGTACAATAAGTTAGCATTCAGCTGAAAGCAACAAATCTAAATATAGATTCTGGCAGGCCTTCCCAGTCTATTTTTAACTATTGTGTTTTTTAATACTGATGTGTTTAACTGTGATATATTTGTATTTTAAATTGCCTTATCTATTTTTACTGTATTTTAATTTATGATGTATTTTTAATTGTATTTTAATTCATGTTGTACTCTGCCTCAGACCTTGAGGAGAGGTGAATAACAAATTAAAATATTATTGTTATTGTTATTGTTATATACTTTGATGAATACGCTTTGTTTTGAGGTGGAAAAACTTAGAGTCAAAATGTCCAGGAGCAATTTATATTAGGCTAAACTCCCAGTTTGCTTATACCAGTTCCCTTCAAATTAGAAAGAGAGTTTTTCACTTTATTGAGCTTATTAGTTCTTGCAATCTTTTCCTGTCTTTTTCTTAAGAAAACTCCTACCACCACCAACCATCATAGCAATGTTGTTTCCTTATCATTAGAACACCTGGGTCTGTGACTGGATCATTCATACCAATCTATAAAAAGTAAGCAGAAATATGTCTGGAAATAAATAGAAATACTTATTTTCCTTGGGCAGCTTTATTGCTATTACTGTTACTATTACTATGGCCCTTTCCGCATGTGGGAAAGGAACCGCGAAAAAACGCTACTCACCGGACTTCTTCAGCATCCGGGCAAGTCTGTCAGGACAAGGAGCAGTGCGAGCTTGTCGCTCCGCACTGCTCCAGTGTCCAAAATGGCGGCTTCCAGTTGGTGGAGGCTCTCCACCAACCGGAGAAGCTCGCCAGCCTAATGCCCGCCCCCAGCAGATCTGCAGGCATGCACTTGTGCGCACCTGCAAATCTGCACCGGAGCGCGGGGACGGAGCAACACCGAGTTGCGTGCTCCGTGCTTTTAAAAACCTCTAAAAAGAGGTTTTTAAAAAGCACGCTGTGTGACCAGTTCCGGTCGCTCTGAACTGGATTGAGGTGCGGAACTACAAAAAGTAGTCCACCCCAGTCCACTCTATGGTGCAGAAGACCTCCTTTGGAGGTTGCTATGCACCGTTTTAATAGCCCAGTGCAGAAAGGGCCTATTACTGTTTATTTCCCACCTTATTCCCAGTGTAGGCCTGAAAGAGGCTTACAACAAATTAAAAACATATCATTAAAAATCCACAAGAAACTAAAGTTCAAACAAGATCAAACAATTAAAAAATTAAAACCCAATTAAAAATAATATATCCCTCAGTAAGCACGCACACACACACACACACACACACCAGCACAACAATTAGCAAGATCCAGCATGGTTCGGGCCTTACATAGTCAATCATTAAACACTTTTCCAAACAGAAAAAAGAAAAAAAAGTAGGGAGCATGCCAGTCTAATTTCTCTGAGAAGCAAGTTCCAGAACATGGGGATAGTCACTGAGGAGGCCCTCTCCCCATCCAATGTACCTGTGAGTGTGGTTGGACAGAAAGAAGGGCCTCCCCAACAGATTTCAAGGCATGGGCTAGTTTATGAAGGAAAGCACAGTCTTGCAAATAACCTGTACCAGAGCCATATAGGGCTTAATAAAATATTATTATTATTATTATTATTATTATTATTATTATTATTATTATTTATAATGAACTTTACACTAAAGGGCAGAACATCAACATATACAATCAGGGGCAAAGACAATAAAACAGAACACCACAACAATACATGGAATGAAATCCCCAACACCACACCAGTTGTTATTCATCTCAGCACCTTATGCACAACTCAGTGGATTAAAATGATGAGTCAAAGAAAGTCTTCAACCGTTTACAAAAATGGGTGAGATCTTCCTCCAGCTGGAGGTTCAAAGGAAGACTATTCCAAAAATGTGGAGCCAGATCTTGAAAGGCCTTGACAGAGCTGTACACATTGGTGGAACAGACAATGATCTTTTGCCTGTAGATCTCAAATTCCTGGATGGAACGTACCACACAAGCTGAGCTGTGAGATACTGAGGGAAGTTAGAATGCAAAGCTTTAAATATCAGGACCAAAAGTTTGAAACAGGCCCTGGCCCGACCTGATAACCACTGAAGGGATCTATGGGAAGAAGAAACAGGTTAATGTTTCAGCAGATTTAAAACAATCCAGCATTGTTCTGAATTAATACCAGAGGATGAAGGGAGCAGGAACGCAAACCTGCCAGTAAACTGTTACAGTTATCTAGGCATGAGATAACCAAGGCCTGAACAAGCAGATGGGCAGCATTATAGGTCAAAACTAGCACTTTGAATTGTGTAGGGAAGTACAGTCCTTCGGATCGTCTGACCCTGAGCCACATAGGCCATAACTAGTACTTGAACTGAACCTGGAAACAGGCCAGGAACCAGTGGAACTGTTGCAACAAAGGAACTGTGTACTCCCTATAGTCAGCCCTGGTTAACAATCTGGCTGCAGCTCTTTGGACCAGCTGAAGTTTCCATTAAAGTAATCCAAATGTAGATGATTCCCTTCTGTTTGCTAACAACCAGTTGCTACAAAGAGAAACAGTCTGAGAGACTGTTGAAAAGGAGCTGCAGACAGGAGCGGTTTGCCCCTTTTCATACTGTTTTCATTTGTTCTAATATGAATTTGTTCACTTTAAGATTTCAGCTTTACTCTGACTTTTCTGTATAAGAAGCCATCGATGGTTCTAAAGCATCTAAAGCAAATATATCAGCAGCCAAAGTTCTCGACATGGCATTCTTAGCAATAAATGTTCTTAGTGTTAAATAATCATGTTTGGTAGATCATTGTAAAGATGGATTTCCTATTTCCTGGCAGTTAGATTAATTTTTATGCAAAAATGGAGCCATGAGCCATTTTCCCCTATAATTAAATCAATTTAGTCTTGTGATTAAGAAAACATCAGCATGATTTCATTTCATTATTCAAACTTCAGTAACAAAGAAAAAATATAAAATCCTCATCTATAGTAAGTTATCTGCATTTTTTAATTTGTTTTGTTTCCTTATCAGTGAAGGCCATATGGACAAAAAAAAATTTGGGGGGGATAGTGCTGAGGAGTCCTGTAGTAATAGTCTAACCTGCTAATTTACAGAATGAGCACAGATTCATTCATTCTGATATGAATGAAGACTGCGGCAATCAAATACCACCACAGCCTTAGCTGATATTTCTCTTCAGTTTGGGGGTGCAAATGTTGAACGGACTCTTCTATTGGTACTTGTTTATGCCAAAGATTTTCTAGGTAGTCTGCATTACCTCAGATTTTGACATTCACACAAGTCACTCATTTACAAGTAGCTGTGTGAATTAGAAATGTGCACTCTCTCTTTTAGTGGCCGAGCATCATATTATTGTATCCTAAAGTGAGTGGGTACAGAAGGAAGTCTACTAAAAGTAGTATTCTTTACAACTGTATGTATGTATGGAAAAAAAGCATCAACAAAATATTCTTGAACTTTGTATGTCAAAGTGGGCAACTATGGAGGGGGTGGGGGTACATTTTTGGGTGCATTTTGGATATGCCATATGTGATGTAACAGGTGACATTTTAGCCAATTTTCAACTGTTTTTAGTTCTTCTGTTTTTTGTTTTGTTTTGTTTTTTGGAGGGTGTTAAAGGCTCTGAGGGAGTGAAGGAATCAAACCACCACATTTGGGAGAATAATGGCCTGAAATTCTTTTTTTTTTTTTTTAATGAGGTTCTCTGGGGAGCTTCAGGAGCCACATTTAAGGGTCTCAAGGGCTTCATGTTGTCCACCTGCTGCTCTTTGTTCCCCCAATGTACATGAAACTACCAGCTTTATTTGAAGATTGGAAATCCTGTCTAATAATGGCTTATGATTCACATTAGTGGTCCTTAGATTTGATGCCCTAGACACTTTTGGGCTACTGCTTCTTCCCAGTTTGGGACAAAAGGTAGCTTATGAAAGTTAAACCAAATTTAGCTAAAAATGTGTAACATACAAAAGTTAAAAATGTAATGAAACTATCAACAAAATTAAAACCAGTTAAACACCATTAAATGGTAGGAGATTGGCAATGAACTAAATTATGAAGTCTCTTATCCCCTGAGTAAGTTTTAAAGACCTGTCAAAACAAATTCCCGGAAGCAAACTTCAACTCCCAGAAGTTCCAGCTGGCACGGCCAGTGGCCAGGAATCCTGGGAACCACAATATCTGGGCTTTAGAGACTATTACTGTAAGGTGGACTGTAATGTAATACAGTGAATGAAATATTGCAATACCACAACCAGATATGCTCACACAGCAATTTAAGATCAGTTGGCAAGAGATAAAGAGCCTTTCTACACTACACTGTTACAGCGCTATTATTCCACTTTCAACATCCTATGGAATCCTGGGGTTTGCAGTTATGGGAGCGGTAACTGCAAACCCCAGGATTCCATAGGATGCTGAAGGTGGAATAATAGTGCTATAACAGTGTTGTGTGGAAAGGCTCAGAATCAGCATGATGTAGTGGTTTGAATGTTGTGTTAGGACTCTGGAGACCAAGGTTCAAATCCCTGCTCAGCCACGGAAATCTACTGAATGATCTCGGACAAGTCGGAGTCTCTCGGTCTCAGAGGAAGGCAATGGCAAACCCCCTCTGAATGAATTTTGCCAAGAAAGACAATAAGTCAGAAGTGACTTGAAGGCACACAGTAGCAACAATGCAGGAAATATTAACGATGTGAGCATTTATTTTATTAGGCTATAATTCTTGGCATAGGGAAAAGAAAATTCCAGGCATCCTTTTATGAGTAATGTTAGCAATCCAGCATGATGTAGTGGTTGGAGTATTGGACTGCGACAATGGGGAACAGAGTTCAAATCTCTGCTTGGCCATGGAAATCCACAGGGTGACCTTGGGCAAGTCACAGTCTCTCAGTCTCAGAGGAGGGCAAAGGCAAGTCCACTCTGAACAAATCCTGCCAAGAAAACTCCATTATATGTTCACCTTAGGGTCACCATAAATCTGAAATGACTTGAAGGCATGCAACAAGAACAACAATAACACTAGTGATCTTTCTTTAGTGATCACTTCTTCTGAAAGAACTTTTACAACTGAACTGATGCATACTTTTTATTATTAAATTATTAAAAATAGCAATTTCTCCTTCACCCAAGATTTTTCATGTCAGCCAGTGGCCAGGGAAGGGGATAGGTAGACATTAGGATGTAAGGAGTAATTGTATATTTTCTCATTCTTGGTGAAACATCAAGACCATCCCATTAAAATATGGTCAACCATAACAGAATTTTTTTTTATTTTCATACATTTGTAAAAAAAAAAAAAGTTTTTAATGTGAAAACCCAATAGTTTCCTTTTGTACAAATTTTGTGTACAAAACTCAAGATTTTGTGCAAACAAACTTTTCACGAAAAGTCCCAAAGTGGGAAAAAAAGAAAAAGAAAAAAGGGAAAAAAGAAAACAAAAGGAAAGGAAAGGAAAGGAAAGGAAAGGCACAAAAACTCTTGAAACTTCACTCAGGAAAACTCTTGAAACTTTTTCTTGTCTTCAAAGATTTACATCCTCATACAGATGGGGCTTGCTGAGGTCCAGGGGAGGGTGAAAGTGGCTGCTAGACCCTGTGAAGTTGCTCATGTTTAGTTTAAAGCAGGTTGTATAATGTGGTGTCTTCTGAATGTTCTGTGCAGGCTTTTGCAAGTGCTTGGAATGAACACTCACACAGCCATTAAATTTGAGTAGTCCCCCTCTTACTGAGAAAGCAGCACTGTATTCACCTTGTATTCAACTAAACTGGATCTTTCTGTATGGGGACATGTTCAGAAAGAATGGTAAAAATGGCACACTGTGGTAACTTCAACAAAATCTGAATGATTATAAAAAACTGGGTCCTTTAAATGTCTGATTTGAAATGACAAATGGTGCAAACATTGAAAAGTACTATATTACACTTCAGATGGCAGTTTAACAGTATGAACACTTGTCATTCCGTTTTCAGTCATAAGCAGTATTCAGAGGTATGCTGCCTCTGTACCAGGGATGGAAATAATATTTGAGAATTTGGGAGAAAGGAAAGAAAGAAGATTTTCTCAAGTGTTAAGAAACCCCAATGAGGAGAAGCCTTCTGAAGCCCCTTTTCCATTCCCCCCATATAGATTTGGAGTATCAGTCCTACCCTCCCCAGCCCAGACTCATCTTTCTCCTGTCCTCCCTAAAATGACCATATAGTGGCAAGGAACAAAATGGGGGGCAGCTGAGGATCATTGCTGACTTTGTTCTGATAGCTGGTACACAACAATGCAGGCATATTCTGAGATCTTCTGGAAGTCCTCCAGAAGCTCTGGAGCATGACATCATTATGCACTAGATATTGGAATACACCTGGTGGTGATCTTTGGCTGCCCTTTCTCAGCCACCACATAGCCATGTTGTGGTGAGGGGAAAGAAAAGGTGAGTCATGAGAATGCCTTCAAAACTTGCACAGTTTTCAGAAATGATCCTGTAGTAAGGAGAAAATTGATTAAATTATTTATCCACAAATAACTTAGACAAGTGTATCCCTATTCTGAACCTAGAGGATTTTACAAATGAATCATGATGCAAACTCTATATTTCATTTATTTGCAAAACATAACATCATCTGGGAAAGTAAACAGAAGAACTTTTAACAAGTATTAAATAATGTTTTATTCAAGGTAAACATTACATCCCCATTCAGATCTCAAAAAATGAAAAACCTAGTTTATTTATTTATTTTAGTTATATCATACCTTTCTTCCACTATTTGACTTAAAGTAGCTCACAATAAGCTTCATATCAACACCACCTAATTGAGTGTTATCTCTTGTATAACAGCTGTTTCATTTTCTGGAACTTAGCATTAAAGAAAGAAGGGAAACCACTTGAAAATTCCATTCACAATCCTACCTGATATGTCCCTTTAGTTTTGTACCTTGGGCACAGACAGATAACATTCTTGGGAGAAGTAGATTTGTCCTGCGTTGCCAGATTTTGATCTAGCATGAACTATTAATGAAAACTTCCAGACTGGATTTAAATAGTTGCTTGGTACTATCCCATTATTGCCCCATTCTGCTGTGTTTTTTTTTCTTGGCTCAGCTTTTGTTTGCTCTTAACTTTCATGTTACTCCATTGATGATTTCCATATGCACTCTCCATTGCTAACTTTTACAATAGAGATGTAATGTGATGCTTCCTCACATTTGTAACAAATCCTGCATGTTGCTACAAACTAGGAAGGTTTTGTACCTTTCTTAAAAGAGAAGTGTTATATTTGTTTGTTTCCTTTTGATTTCTTTTAGTTTGATCAATGAAAAAAAACAACAACTAATAAGTATTCTTCCCTTTCCAAAACATCCTTAAGGAAACTAGCAAAGAAGCAAAAGGAAACCCAGAGCAGCACTCAAAGAGAAATGGGGCCTGTGGCTGCTTCCGACAAGACTTCTACAAAACTCAGTGCTGCTCATAACGAAGAAGCTTTTACTTCAAGCTGCCAAGATGTTAATGGCTTCAGTAAGTTTTCTTTGTTTGCAGTGGGTGCCTCCATATTCAGGTAACTTTTGAAACAGAAAAGATATGGATCCCATGGAAACCACCATTAATGAAATAATGAATAAATTATTTGATTAAATTAGATCTTGCTTTTCTCCCAAATATAGGACTCATTTTTGGTCTTTCAAGTTGAACTTAGATGTAAGGGCAAAGAAACTGGTAATAACACTGTCCCCAAAGATTTGAACATTTCCCTAAGGAGACAGTTGAAAAGCACAGTAAAGAGAACATTGCTTTGGTTGTAATCTGTGCTGACATTAATTTTATTTCTATAATTTCATTCTCTAAAATCACACATATCTGTCATATAAATCAATAGTAAAACAGAAACTCTTTCATGTTGCACAATTCGTAGTGCCATGTTTTCATCCCATGGAATAATGGGATTTGAAGTATATTGGGGGGATGTTTAGAATCCTTTGCACCCCAGGGATTTGCAGTTTATTGGCATCTATTTACCATGCTCCATTAGAGAACCTGAGTGCCTCGTGAATCTACAAAGCCAAGGATTGTAGCTATGGCAGTGGAATTATAGTGTAGTGCGAAAGTTGTGAGTCACTTCAGTAGGATTGGTGATAATATTCCCCCTCCCCCCCATACACACTTTCTCACTTAAGTTAGCAGTTCAAGAGGTTATCTATTAATTTACTTGTAAGCAAGGTCTATGTTGCTTAAAGTTAAACAGTTACAATAAATAGCTTTCTTAATGTGAAAATTTCACTTCTTCTCACTGTGGCACTGGCAACACTATTGGTGATTGCAAGATACCTTTGTGGGCAGCCTGAGAAATAAATTAGATGGCTGCATTCTTCCCACAGACCATGTCTTGCCTACCCCTGATCTAACATCCTCCTGCTAAAGTATGCAATACAGAATGAAAAGTTATAAAATGAGGAGTGCTACCAATATGAAGGGAACCCTGTAGTCTCATAATCTAATCTGCTCTGCCCATGGCAAGTACAGAGATTCTGCTTCCACTTCCTGACCCATTCACCCGAGCTGGCTCTAAATTATGATGACAAGAAGAAAGATAAGAAGTATAGAGTATTTTGTCTTCACAATGATGGTTGTAGCCAATCAGGCCATGTAACAAAATCTTTACTTATGTCCTATGCTTTCTTTGACTGCAGTGATCAGAAATATCCTGAGGGATGGGGACAGGCCTTTTTGGGGCAAATCTGTATCACAATAAATGGAGTACATACTAGTCTTAAACAGGAAAATTATAATCCTATACCCACCTCACCCAAATTCTTCTCTCATGAAAAATGCAAGGTGATAACATGCTGTTAATATAGTTGAGACACGGTTATGATATTCTTCTCATTCCATCATTCCTATAAGAGGATACAAAGAACAAGTGCAAATTTAAGTGTTTTGGATTTAGGAGGATTATCAGATAAAAGTCAGCAATCAATATATATACATAGATTCTTGCAGATACCCAGATCAGTATTCTTGGTGTGTGAATGCATGTCCAGTGTAATGTAAATGAGCCTATTGTTAACTGGTGGAGCTGTGTGGTAGAAGCTTCTAAGCGAGGTATAAATGAACATACAAGGCCTCTCATGTTCATGCCTGTAATATGGGAAAAGTAGGTTAGTCAGGGAAAGGAAATTAGATTTCTGTCCAGAAAGACTTTTAAAAGCAGTGTGAAATTTAAGTCTCTTTTTTAGTAAATTTTCAGTCTCCTTTTAAGTTTATCTCAGAAAAAAGATCTTTCTCTAAGGGCAAACTTAGCAAGTGAGTGTTGACAGAACTGGAGCCAATACAAGACCTCTGAGAAACAAAACCAGATGCAACCGCATGCTTGGGGGTTTTCACTTCTGTAAAGAAAGCTGATGAGGGTGTAATGTTCCTCTAACCTTAAGAAGGAAGGAAGGAAGGAAGGAAGGAAGGAAGGAAGGAAGGAAGGAAAGAAAGAAAGAAAGAAAGAAAGAAAGAAAGAAAGAAAGAAAGAAAGAAAGAAAGAAAGAAAGAAAGTTAGTTACATACTTAGTAGTTATGGAATATAGTGACAGGTGAAAAAGAAAACCAGAAGACAGTTGTGTATGTGTGTTGGGGATAGGGAACAGAATCTTTCATGCAACTGGCTAGAACCTTAAGCAGAAACAACCTTCAGGTAAGGCAGGCATATTTTACAATTACTTTGGCAGGTCCCACTTGTTTTAATTGGGGATATATATTGACCACTGCATTCAGTGATTTGTTAAACAGTGTGATTTATCCCAATTCACTTTTGAGTCCATCTAGTTCAACCTGAGTCTGAATCTGAGTCTCAGTTCAGAAACAAAAACTGAATGTCACTGGAAATAAACAAATGGCTTTAAATGTGTGAGACATAGGTGACATCTACAGGCATGCTAGTCCATGATGAAGATACTATGCTTGCTAAATTTTAGACAAATGGGTACAGAGAGTTTTGTGCTACCAATTGAAAAAAATTAAAAAAGCAAACCGCAAGTCACTTTTTTCTTTTTATTTATGGCAGTATTGGATGAAAACTTCATACATAGTTGCCTATTCTGATGGGTTCAAACCAGTCAAGTTTCAGTAGGAGGCAGTTCTGTTCATAAGCAGCCTGTACAGGCAGAAATGTGCAGCATTTTCTCCATTGAAGGCTGCCTTCCTTGAGGAAGGTGGGGTTGGAATCAAAAAGTAGAGAGCACCCCTTTCAATCTGTGTCACCTGTTTGTCCTTCTTTCTTTCCGGCTGTGGTGAAAGGGACCATAATTGTCATAGAAATCCTAACTGATTACAATTGGCCATCCACATTTGCTAGCATTAGGGGCATAGGACCCCTGCAAAAATGAATAAAATGCAAATGTCAAAATGTGTGTATGTGTGTCTTTGGGAAGGGGGCCAAGGTATGATGGGGAGAGCAGGCACCTAGGGTCCAGGCTTCCTCTCTCTTGCCCATCTCCTTCCTTGGGTGTGTGTGGGTCATTGGGAGAAGGTTTGCAGTGCTGAGAAATTTGGTTGTGATCAGTCCTTAGCTGACCAGGTAGTATCTGATGGGGGACAAGTAGAACTAGAGGCAGTTTTAAAGGGTTTCACAGCTTGATAAGAACCACCAAGAGGAAAGGTTCCATGAAAAAGATGCACTTGAAGTGGGAAGCAGGAATTGGAGAAACTTGCAAATAAATCCATGAAAGTAAAACCCACAAATGCGGAAGGCCAGCTGTACTTCCAAAGGATTTCTGAAATTATTTTTAGGGCCACATAATATCAGAGCAATGGTCACAGGTAGTCTGAGGGCCATAGATTGCTTTTTTAGTTTCAGTTTTATAGTTTTAGTTTCAGCTTTATAGTTTCATGGTTTGTCAGAAATAATGCACTTATCCATTTAGATCTTTTGTTAACATTTTTTAATGAACATTATAGAGGTGCCTTATTAAGAAACCTGAAAAATCCAGAAGGATAGGTGCAATGTTTTGAGTAAAAGATGAGTGTTCTCATTAGGGATGGGATTATTTGCCTCCTCTTACTTCCCTCTATTGGTTTTGGGGGAAGAGTTTATGCAGAAATGTTATATATCATAGATGGAAAACCTGCAATATTTCAGAAGGATAGGTGCAAGGAGTTGGGAATTATCTGAAAAGCAGTTTCACATTGCTTATTGATTTGGTTTTACCTCTCAGTTGGCATGAGAATCATAAGAAAGTACAATAGTACAGGGAGTAAATGATGGATATGGAGCATACACAGATAGAGAAAGAAGGATTTGAACATCCAGAATTTGCCAGTGCTATACCTGTCCAATCAAGGGCAGGCAGAAAATATGCAATTGATTATATAGCTGAGTCCCCTGCAGCTAATGCAAACTAAATGAGACCTCTGTGAACACTGATCCTTTCCCATCAGAGCAGTGGTGGAGCTTGGAGTGTGAGGAGGAACATCATCCCATTGTAGTATCTCATGCAGTGATAATACAGCAGAGGAAGTAGGATAATACAGCAGAGGAAGCAGGATTGATCCAGGTGAGAAGTCTTCATTAAGGGTACAATTTGATGTCTGATAGAATAATAAAAGGAGATAGATGTTAAGATTTTATCATAGGTCACTAATTCAGGAATCTTAATTTGGAAGGAAGCCAAGCAGGTCCAGATTTTGTTTAGATATTGCCTAGGGAAGTCTGTGGGAAGACAGTATGTAAGAAATAGGGAAATGGACATAGGAAGTCATATTCAAAGCCATGCTGCCATGTACAGTTACAAAGTCAGCCTTGCTTACTATGACTTTAGAAAGAAATAATCAAGGAAATGATCATCTTTTAAAGGCATGAATGTATTAGCATGCTACTTATGGGAATTAGTAGAGCTACCAGTAAAATTCCAGTTGTGAAGTTTAGGTTGAATACTCAACTAGTTTTACTCTAGACCACAAAAGACTCTGGTGAATCCTCTCAGCTTTCATCGTTTCACATTACTGAAACATATTCCTTGCATAAATATTTATAAATCAGAAGACATGCTGTATTCAAGGCTTGATTTTGGAACTGTAGTTATACAGGGTTTGGCTATTGCTTAAAAAAGGCAAATAAGGGCAGTACCCTGTGCAAATAATTAGAAATAGCTTATGAAAAGAGAAGAAATTTTAATCATGAAAATCCCAGGCAGGGGGTGGAGACCTGTGTGTCCACCATGGTTTTCTTTCTTGGAGTAATTCAATAATGCTAAGTGATCCTCTTTAGCATTGGCCATTAAATTAAACTCAACTCCTGTTCTGAAGTGGCAAACAAGAAGCCTCTCTTTCTGGGTGTCATCTTGTTTCTGATTTCCATATTCTCCGCAAAATTGTCAGGAGCTGCCCTAGAGCCCACACTAGTTACATCCAAAAGCTACTCCTCAGAGTCTGAAGGACCAAAGTGGTTCAAAGTAAACCATCAAGGGAAAAAATGTACAAGGAAGACATGAGATGACATCAAATACAGGGAGAGTGTCATATTCTGGAAAACATTGCTCTGAGGCAAACCAAGACACAAGAGTCTTCGTGTTTGCACAAGCAAAATGTTAAACAGGCTTGAGGAATTAAACCAAGAAATGTGTTTGTTTAGAGTTTTAATACCCCACCCTTTAGCCAAAAAGGCTCCCAGGGCAGCTTAAAAATAATTTGACAGTTTCTTGCCATCAGGCTTACAGTGTAAATAAGGCATGATACATAAGTAAAAGGGAATGACAGTTGGGGAGGGAATTGAGTCCAGCAGATGTTGGCTGCTCTGGTTTCCCTCAGAGGCTAGAAAAATGGCAGCTGGAATATGGAAGAGAACCTCTCACCAGCTGTTGAACCAAACCGTGATGGAGCTGTGCCTGGCTGTTCTTTGTTTCCTCAGAGGTCAGAGCAATGGAACAGAGAGGTAGTTTTTATATAAGGCCTTGGAGCCTGGCAACTCCCTTGGTCACCAGAGTCCTCTCAAGAAACAATGAAGAAATCTGCCATGCATAGTTAATTGTTAATCCCAACTAGACTAGACAAAGTGAATCAATGTCCTTAACATGCCCTTAACATAGTTACTGATTTATTAGTAACTATTTTGTTCAGTGTGTCTATTGTACTTGTGACAAATTAGAACTTGAGCCATAGACCCTTTCCGCACGGGGTAAGTAGTACGGCATGGTGTGACCTCTGACGGAGGTCGTTCGCACCTTGGGAGTGGACCGGGTCGGACTACTTGTCGCAGTTCTGCACCTCACTCCGCTCCAGAGTGACCCGAAGTGGTCGCGCAGCATGCTTTTTAAAAACCTGTTTTTAAACCGTCCCACTCCGTTCCCGCATTCTGGTGCAGATTTGCAGGCGCGCACCAGTGCGTGCCTGCAGATCTGCTGGGGGTGGGCTTCCAGCTGGCGAGCTTCTCCAGTTGGTGGAGAGCCTCCGCCAGCCGGAAGCCACCATTTTGGATTCCGAAGCCACCATTTTGGACGCCGGAGGACTGTGGAACAGCAAGCTCACGCTGTTCCGCATGGGGACGGACTTACCCAGCTGCTGGTAAGCTCCGTTTCAGTGCATTTTCCCCTGTTTCCCCCTCCACATGTGGAAAGGGCCATAGTCTCTTTCTCTGTCATGGCGCTGTGGAACAGCATGGTTCAAGTCAGCAATCTCCCCCCATGCTCAAGCTTTCCTAGTGGCATAACGGTAAGATGCTTGGGACCCCCTAACAGATTTACTGATTCAGTCCCAGCAATGCCGTTTTGGCTGGGTTGTAGGGTAAAATCTGCAGTAAAAAGCTGGGAGGAAAGTAGTGTAAATGCCATGAGAAGGTAGCAGTGGTGACCAGCCAGCTGCAATTAAGCCAGGATGACGGCAGTTGAGTGGGAGTAGTTCTTACCTGTAGTGTGTTTTTTGGCTAGAAATCAAAACAAAGTTTTCACCTCATATTTGACCATCCCAAAGTGTAGTGCGGAAACACATACATACACACACACAATTCCCTGTACAGAAAACAGGTTTCCTGCACAGGAAATAGTTTTACCTGGGCAGAAAACCCAGGTAAGTGGAAGAAGTGCAAAACCACCACATTTTCCTCACAGAATAATTCCTCTGAAATACTTTGAGACGTCTGAACACCAAGAGAAAAATGTACTGGTCTGTTCTTCCTGACCTTCAGGAAAGACATTTCAACCTGGGAATGAATAATTAACAAATATCCTTTCCATCCCTAATTTAAAGCACGTGCTAGTAGTCAGCAGCCCAGACAGCCAGTAGAAAGGAAAGGAGAAGGAGAGCTCAGTTCTCATTGCTACCCATTATTTTTAAAAACTGAGAACAGAGGAATGCCTGACAAGGTGTAGTTGGGACAGAGGACCTTTAGAAGGCATCTTGTTTGGGGCTTCCCCAAGACTGGCTGCATCGTTATTCAGGCCTGCTTTTCAAAAACCTGCTTTAGGCAAGGGTGCTTAAAATAATAAACTAGAGATCAAAATAATTTAGACTTGAAAGTAACAAAGTAGAACTGTCTTTTTCTTTTCATCTGTTAGATGATGCGATGTTGTGTTCATGGTTTTATAGTCAATGATGGGTTTAGGTTTTCTGTAAAACTCAGGTGGGAAGAACAATGGCCACTTATAGTACAAAGGGTGCCAGCTAGGGGTTGAGGATCCACAGAGACCAGGACAAGGAGCAATGGATTCAAGCTGCAGGAAAGGAGATTCCACCTGAACCTCAGGAAGAACTTCCTGATAGTCAGGGCTGTCCGGCAGTGGAATATGCTGCCTCGGAGTGTAGTGGAGTCTCCTTCCTTGGAGGTTTTTAAGCAGAGGCTAGATGGCCATCTGTCAGGAGTGCTTTGAGGGTGTTCCTGCATAGCAGGGGCTTGGACTGGATGGCCCATGTGGTCTCTTCCAACTCTACATTTCTATGATTCTATGATTGGCCCCCTTTGAGACTAGAGAGGGTCACATCGATGCCTTGCACCACTCTGAATTCTTAAAATTTCTTTTCATATTTCTTTTTACTAAATACGCCCTTACCAACCCCCACAAGGGGTATGAGGGATAATTTTGCCACATTTTTGGGCTTCCCTGGTAGTATGAGAGCAAGATGAGGAAGAAAATGGAGGGGGTCAAAATGTGCATGTGGGGGAGCTGGTAGGTCTTTGGGAGTTTGCAAACATAGCTCTGAAAGATTTATGTGGCCACAGTTGCTCCACCCTTGCATTAGGCCAAGTCCAAAGATCTTTGTTGCAGGATTTTTCTAAGCAGTTTGCACTCTTGATGCAGATTTACATCCACATATGCTGTTGTCTAAAAGGTCACTCCAAAATAGGCGGCTTACCTATTTTCTAAATACAGTTGGCCCTCCATATTCACTAGGGTAAGGGGTGCAAGAACCCCACAAAAGTGGGAAAACTGCAAATATCAAAATGTGTGTTTGTACCTGCGGGAAGAAGGCTGAGGCATGGTGGGGAGAATGGGCACCTAGAGTCTAAATCAGTTCAGGGAAAGGAGAGGAAAAGCGGGGAGAGGTTCAGCTTAGTGGTCTTACATGTCTTCTCTCTCCTCCATCTCCTTTCTTGGGTGTGACAGGGCATCAGAAGAGGGTTTGTGGAGTTGAGAAATTGGGCTGCAAGCTATCCTTAGCTGGCTAGATAGCAGCTGATGGAGGAGGAGGAGGACCAGAGGAGGATTTTTAAAGGATTGTATTGCCTGATTGGAGGCACCAAGTGGGATGGTTCTTCCCACCCCATAAATGATTAAATTTTGGGGGCAAGGATTAGAAAAACTTGCAAATAACCAGATCAGTGAAAGTTAAACACACAAATGTAGACAGCCAACTTATAATATGTTTGTTAATGGAAGTATCTGGTTCCACATGAACCTCGTGCAATGTGTGTATTGGACGGATAAAATACTGACATCTGATTCTTACACAGTACATCTCTCTCATTAGAAAACCGTCTTCTTAGCAATACTTCCTGCTGGCAGAGAAATATTTTGTTTGTTTTCTCAAGGGAAAAATCTCTGGTAAATTGTTTGGTGGGCGAAGGGGCAAGCAAAATGTCCAATAATTTCTGTCTGCTGATACAACTTCATATATATCAGAGTAGCATTGTTCACCTCATTGAATAACTCTGAGAAGCCTTTATACATCTCTCACTGTGTACTCATAAAATGAAGAAAATACTTCTCCAATTATCTTTAGGTATATTGAATTTTATCTGCTCTATCTACTTTTATAATGTATTATGAAAGAGCTAGTGCTGCCTCAGATATCTTTTTTTACTGTTTTTTTAACGTTAATTAAAACGTTAATTATCACAAGGAGATAAAATATTTGTCAACAAATGTGAAAGAATTATAAACCACATACTCTGAGTTTGGCAGTGAATGTTTGAATATTGGTTGGTCCATATATAAGCCTGCTTCTAAGATTAATATATAACTGTTTTGCATTAATTACAATTTCGGCTATATTTTAGAAGCATTTTGAAGTTATAAACATTCAGTCTGATGATGGGGTTTTTTTTGTTTTTTGTTTCACGTTTTGATGCTTTCTGCAGAACAAAATAATTCTCTCTGCATGTATAAAATTAGTGTGAAACACAGAAGGGGGCACCATCCTTTTCCTTGAATTGATTGTTTATAGTTGTATTTTTTTTCTTTGTGGGGAAGCATTCAAGCACACATTTTCCAAAGTACATGTTAAATTGATATCGATTGCTGCCCCCCCACACACAAAAGTTTTACCACTGCAAAGCACATTGAGTGCCCTTTACATTTGAGTGGAAAGTTAATTCATTTTTCAACTGTCATCTGGCACACCAGACAGCATAAAATGAGAAGTAAACTAAGTAAAAAACCAAAAGAGCAAACAATATCAGAAAAACAATGCCAATAAAAATAAAGAAAATTAGCCAGTCGAGCATAAGGCCAAATTTATTAAACTGCATTTTGCACCCTGGTAGAAGAATATTTTTTAGGCCTGGCTGGGGGCAGGAGTCTATTCATCAGACTTCAGTAATTGAATAACAGTTTGCTCTGTATCACAAGAGTTCTCATTTCAGTCCAAAAACTTCGAGGAGGGCTGAAGAAAAGATCAAAGCTGGTATACCTCTTTCTGGGTTCTGTGGGACCCACTATAATTGAAAATTGCAAATGCAATCACAATTGAAGTCCCAATATTTATATATTTAATGACAATTAAACAAATTGACATTGCAATAAATTGATTAGATGTGACACATACCCACTATCCCTGAAGTTCCATGCAGCCAATGAGGTTTCAGTTCAGGACTTGATTGCAGCACTCTTTTGCCTGTGCTGCTCAGTAGTATTGCAATGTTTGGATGCAGTCTTAAAGCCCTAAATAAAAAAAATACAAAAGAGGTGCAAATGCAAAATAAAAATCACATCCCAGAAAAGAATTTACTCCTTTTGTTTCCTCCTACATAATACAGCTGAAAATATCACTACCTTATTCAAGGTGAGAAGGGCTTATTTGTTAGCCTTGGTAATTGCAGCCCTTCTCCAGTTCTGGCAATTCCTGTATTTCTAAACTCAGCTAGCAAGAACAGTCTCTTTCCTGGGATTTCCCCACCCATTGTGCCAAACCAATATTGCATTACATTGGCATGGAAGAGAGCATGAAGAGAGGTGGTCTCTTAGATCTGTGCAATCCAGGCCATTAACTGTAATGAAGGTGAGCTAAACAACTACACCATCACTGGAAACAGAAATATATTGGAAGTGAATACCTCTGGAACAACATTGGCTCCATATTACTAAATGGTTATAAATTCACATGAAAATTCACATTAGTATTTATGCCTGAATCTTCTGGTTATCTTCAAAGGCAGCCCCATGTAGAATAGAAACCTAGATGTTGCTCTCTGCATCCAAGAATCATAGATTGTTGTCTCTACAAATATCACATTCTTTAGATGAGACATCAGTTCTATAAAATCATCTTGAAAATGAATAGGAGATTCTTATAAAGCAAGATGAGAAATCTGTGGGCCACCAGATATTCTTGGGCTACAGCATGCGTAATTGCTTATCATTGGCTATGTTGGGTGATGTTGATAGGGGCTGTCATCTAAGAATAAGAGGTTCCTCCCTCCCACTCCCTATAGTATTGTCTGGATGTATTCAGAAGAGCTCCTTATTTACTATATTTATGGAGTTACCTGTTGATGCAGTTATGTTACAAAATATGCTTTTTTGTAAACCCAAGAGCACACAATTAAACCTCTTTAGGAAACAGTATTGCTCTTGATCTCCAAACATCTACCATTTGTCCTGTCATTCTTCCCATGGAATTCAGTAGTTGTTGAATGGTATTTGCAGATGCATTATCATACTTCCCCCTCCAATTATAAAATATTTTCCGGAGGTGTACTACAGAGCACCAGAGTTTCTAGCAGTTTCATGATAGAAAGGGAAAAGCAGTCAGAAGTGGAGTATCAGTCATTTAGAACGGAATTAGAAGTCAGGTGGCAAGTGAGATACATGTAGGATGGGACAAAGTGGATTGCAAGAATAGCTTGGATATTGATGCTAAGATGGGTTATAAGGAGAGACCCAAAGCAGGGAAAAGAATTGGCTTTGGAAACAGTGATGGAAAGATTATTCTAATATTGGACTGTTTTACAATTTTACCATCCAAAGAATTTGCTTTTCGATTTTACATAGTTTCAAGTTAATTCATGTTACTGAGATGAATATTTTTGAGAAGCAGTCTTCTGTTGTATATGTTTGCAACTTGTATTTTACAACATGCAACTTGTATGTTTTAACATGCTAAATTCCTTTAACCCCAAACTCAAAAAATGTTCATTTGAGAACCCTTTAATTCTTCTCCAAAAAACCAAAACAAAACCATAGGCTACATCTGTAAAATGCAATTTAAACCCAGAAGGCATTTTATTCTTTTACCTTCTCTTGATAAAGTCTCCAAAATGTGTGTATTGAGTTTGGGGAAGGGGGAGGGTTGACATATGCAAAATAGCATTGTCTTACTTGGGGAAGTTTGGCAGAAGCAGCCACTTTGTGCTGTGTTGATCGTTTTTTGCTGTATTTTGGCAATGTACAGCAAAACTATGCTGAATTGTTTTGAAAGCATTGCATTTATAAAAAAGGAAAACTTTTGGGGTTACTAAAATATGTTTTATAGTCATTTCAATTGTGCTAAATCCAATGCATTCAGTACTACCCTTTTCTCTGTGGAATTTCTCTCCCTGTTCTTTTACCTCTCCAAATATAAGTTTCTAAAGTTTCTTCCTTGTCTTTCCTACCTAGCACCATCCTCTCCTTGTTCATTTTCTGTCCAAAGCAAAACCCTTCAGAGCAAATCTTTGTTGAATTCCTACTACTCAGGTACTTGTGTGAGACTTTATTCTTGACTGTGTTTGCTTTTTGTCCCTTTCCCTGTGTAGATGCATAAATATGGCAGCAAAAAAGTCTTTAGGACATTGTAAACAGCTAACCTTGTGTTTTTATTTTTATTTTCCACTTTTATTTTCTCCTGTTGACCTTCTGTTGGGTTCCATTGATCCGTGTTCTGTGCGCAAATGGAATTTCATCTCAAAGTATCATCAGACACTGTTCCATCGACCACACTGTTAGGTAAGAGAACTGTTATGATGCACAATCGCCTGTCGATGAGAAAACACATTCATTCTATCCAAACATGGCTCAATAGAATATTGGCAGACCTACTCCAAAATGTTATTTATTAAAGTACCTGCTGGATGGTAAATACCTTACTTCGTCATTGAAAAATTTATGAGTGGAAAGCATAATTGTCTCACCATATGCAGAGAGTCACAATTGTGCTACCTTATCAGTTTTCTTCCCTAAACATTTATGATAATAGCCTTACCCAGAAACATGTCATATCATGGATATCATTTTTATTTGAAAATTTAAAGGATGAAACTCTAGCAAAGAAATAATTAATTTGAGGGGTTCCAGCATACCAAAAATTCTGATTCCATTATACCAACAATCCATAATATAGCATCATGAGCCATTTCCTGACCAGGTCCTGCTGATGACCTGTTGTGATCCTAGCAGTGCCTTTGCTGGGAAGGGAGTGCTATGGGAACATTCCCCTCCACACCCAGCCAGATCCCTGTAGAAGGGAGTGCAAGCGACATGTGCCTGCCTTCTGAAGCACAGTTAGCCTCTTTCCCATGCTGCGCTGGGGAAGGAAGCATGGGATCATGCTTCCACCCCTTCCACATGGCCAGAAGTGATGGATTGTCACACAATCGTGGGTGCTTAATGGATTTTTTTTTCTGTTAAGTGACTATCCCATGATCACGACGTGTGAGAATGTGCTGGCTACTGGGCCATGACAACACCATGATGACATCATGACCCATGGACTGTTACCATTGCATCCCCATCGAGGAACTGTGACACCATGCAGAAATGGCCATGGATTCAACTAAGCCACCCTGAATGAGGGCCATTCCACCCAGCTTACCTCTGCTTCCTTTCTGTCCTTTCCCCTTCATATACACAACTGATGTGTTGATGCTGGTGCACATCAGTGCCAGATATCAGTGTGGTGAAAGTTACCAGGTAGTGTCCAGTTGTGTTTCTGCACCTGGAAGCATAGAAATTATCCTATCTTCTCCTATCTCTGGGAGGATATACTTGTCTCTTTGCTTCTGGATTCAGAAATGCAACTGTATGCTTCCTAGACATCCCTCCTGTGCTACCTCAGTTCCTAACTGGCTCTATGGACATCAACAGATTAGTTGTGCACAGGGAGGTCACTGCACAGAGAGATAGTGAATTCACAATACACCTACTGTGAATAAGATTCCAAGCATTTAACAACCAAATCAATTTTTTTTAAAAAAAGAAGCATCACGTCCACAATCCAGGGATGAGAGTCATGTGGGCTTCCAAATGTTGTTGGACTGCAACTACCAACATTCTCCACCACTGCCTCTGCTTATTAGGGCTGTTGGAAGTTGTAGTCTGACAACATCTGCAAGGATGCATGATTCCCACCCGTGTGATAAGTAATTCTTGTCCTTCTGTGCTTAATGAAATGATTGGGTTATTCAGATTTACATACTTTCTTCAGAAGACAAAAAGAGTTGTGTCTAAAAACATCTCTCTTCTGTTCCTTGAAAGGGACTGGTTTTGCTCTCCCCTGCCCATTAGTGGTAAAGGCAATATTAGTGGAGTGCTTTCACACTAATACATAAACACTCTGTTGCTGGGCTGGGCTGTTAAGTCAGCTCAGCATGGGCTTCAGCCTCTTCATCCATCAAAAAAACCCTTGTCCTCCCTCTTTTTACAGCATAAGCCTAGCTTGTTGCCATATGGGGCTGAGTAGGAATTTTTGACCATGCTCTGATTGGCCTTGGACACTTTTCCCCCCACCTATTCCATGCTATTTGGGTTTCTGGTTGATTCAGAATTCTTGATTTATGTAAGCAGACTTTTCCTTGATGTAATTAGCAGGAAAAAGAATATCTCAAAGGCCTGAAGGTAGCTGTACAGCAGAGGTGAACAGCCTTTGTGAAGATGTATAGTCTGTGGGCTGCATGAAGCCCCAACCCCAAGCAGTTTTGATGTCCTAAAAGGTCCTATATCCCACCCCATTTTTGTCATTTTTTTAAAAAAACGCTAACAGTATCCCTAGGGCTGTTATAGCCCCAGTAGAAGCCATTGTTAGACTACACTTGGCCCTCCGCATTCACTAGGGTTAGGGGAACAGGACCCTCGCAAAAGTGAAAAATTTGCAAATATCAAAATTTGTGTCTCTGTGGGAAGGGGGCTGAGTCATAGATGGGGAAAGTGTGTACCCAACATGTAAACCAGGCCAGGGAAAGGAGATGGTTGGCATGGTGGTCTTGTAGTTCTTTTCTCTTACCCATCTTCCTTGGGTATATACAGAGCTTTGGGAGAGGGCTTGTCGTCCTGAGAAATCAGGCTTTGGGCTATCCTTGGCTGGATAGGCAGTGGCTGGTGGTGGAGGAGGAGGACTGGAGGGAGGTTTTATAAAGAGCTGTGCAGCCTGATTGAAGCCACCAAGAGGGAAATTCCCTCCCCCCAATGTAGTACCTGGGGTAGGGGAGCAGGGGTTGGAGAAACTTGCAAATAATCTAATCTGTGACTATCAAACTCACAAATATGGAGGGTTGACTGTACTTTCAATTTACTTTCTAGTTAAATAATAGCTTCATCTGGGCTTACTGCAACCTAGGGAGGCCTCAAAGCATTAAAAAATAGGCATTTTTATTCAACTGGCATTTTTGACAAGTTAAAAAAAAAGATCCTGTAAAGAGCCAGTGTGTAGCCCCAACTCCTTAACATTTATTCCGTGATGGTTAGAAATAAGAACCAGGAATGAACATTCCCCCATTAAAAGAAGAAGATAAATAGAATAAATAGTGAATCATATATGCCTATACATGAGGATAAGCCTCATAAAACCATGAAACTTGCTACTCAGTAGATATACACAAGTTGCACTGTCAACTTACTTTTTAAAATCTTGAGCCTTGCTCATAACGGCCAGGCAAACTACTGTCATGGGGAAAGTAATGGGGAGGAGAAGGAGATTTAAAGCCTAAGACCTCCATGGGATCAGAAGTTTGTGGGTGAATACACTCTCTGTATACAGGAAGTAGAAGTGCTTTGCTTTGCTCCACAACAAAATGAAAGATTATGGCCAGAATCCTATTGGTGTCTTATGCACATGTCAGTTTCCCTATAGAAAAGGCTCCCCTATGGAATACAGATATTTTTAGTTTAAAGTTGTGAAATCAGAATTATGTAGGTAATTGCCCCGGATACACAGTGCACAGAGGAAGCATGCATACTGCAAGTGAATACACAGTGTGCATGCAGGTGCACATGCGCATCTGTGCATTTTGTTGCACAATGTAATTCCCTACATGTTACACAAAAAACATACAACTCCATGAGTGTAAAGTTCATTTCTGTCTCTTTGATGCAGAATCTTGTCCTATAATTATTTTCATCACAAAACACCAATCTAGATAAAGGGAGAATTAAACCATTAAATCCCGTATCACTATATTCTCCTGGAAGAAGAAAAGCAAATTCGTAATTACAAAGTGGTTCGGATTATTTCTTGAGGAAGCATGCACTCAATGTGTGTGTGAAACTATAAGGAAACTCATCTGATTTGAATCTAAGATAAATTTATAGTGACAAATAGAATTTAGCCTTTCATATATATGCAACCTGCTATTTCAGAGTGCTTGCAGTAATAACAGTAATAAATAATGTTAAAAGCAGCCCATTTAGTTAAGAAATGATGGTGAGATTGCTTTCTTGTGGTTATTTATGAAACTCCAGTACCAGAAAAGTAAGAAATTCAACCTAAGCAGGCAAATATTATTTTTGTAGCAATCATTGTGCATTATAGACAGCACATCATCATAGTTTTTACATATACTTTGGGTATGAGAGTTAGTGACTCAATCATAAATTTGTGTGAAGTTGCTTTGCCATGCTCCATATTCATTCTTCTTGAAAACCAATCCATAATTTTGTATGTGGCATAATTATTTCACATTTTGAAGATTCAGTATTTTGCATACTGTTTTATTTCAGAAAAAGAAATTGAGTCTAGTTTCCAGTGGTACAGAACTATACGATTATACAAGAAGGACAAATGTATAGCATAAAAACTGAAGAGTTCACAGAAGCACAAAAGTTTTGTGATTTTTATTCAGGAAAGATACTGTTAATGTGAGATTGGGGAGGATAGATTTGTTTTAATATAACTACAGGAAGCCTTTCATGAACTGGAATTTCTGATATTGCATTAGTTATTCTTATAGCTTGTAATGATATAATTACTGATGGTTAGCCTCATCTTTGGTGAAGAACAATAGCCCCATTCAGTTGCAGATATTTACTTTATTACCTTGTAGGATCTCCTGTTTCCTGAGAACCAAGATGGCTCTGACCTACTTCTGTGGTATACAAAGTGTGACTTATATAAGGTCATCTGGTAAAATACAAGCATGGCTGACCTTGTATTGTCAGAGATCAAATCTGCATCTTTCCTGATGCAAGACATGCAATCTTCCAGTGCACTATGGCTCCTTCCTTCTGGGAGCTTCATGTTGGAATTTGGAACTTCACTGTGTGTCAGGAATCTTTCCCTACCGGGCCACAGCCAGCAAGGGAGGAGAGAGGTCAGGAACACTTAGGGAGTCCAAATATACCAAAAACCAAGAAAACATAAGTCGAGCCAGGTCAAGGTCCAGTCCAAAGGTTCAGAAGGCAGAGATCTGTCCAGAGGGTTTCAGGGAGCAGGAGACACCAAGGTTGTGAGAGCTTGCTAATAATTTGCTGCAAGCAAGGAGCAGCCACGCCGGCAGACTTAAATAGCCCCTGTGAGCAAGTGCTGCTCGTTATTGTTCTCTCAGCCAAGTCCAAGCAGCCTCCCTTTTCGCAACCTGTCTCAGCCTTCTGCGTGATTGAGGGCTGAAGGGCACAGCTGGCTGCATCTCCTCTGCATCACTGCTGGTTCCCTCTCCATCATGAGCTGGCTGGGACAACTTACTTTCTGTTTGACCTTCCAGTGCAGGGGATGTTTGCAGGTTGACTTGCTCACTCACTGGCTCAGCCCCTTGCACAATCAGTTGCTCTTTAATCACAGCGTTATTATCTATCACACTGTGGAAGCAATTTTACCTGAACAGCAAAGCATATATCCTGAACATGGACAGTGCCTCTCTGCTTTACCTCCAAGTTGTGGACATCAGTTGCACAGAGCTGCAACCACTTTCACCAAGCTCAAGCTTTTAAAGCTTAAAAAAAGTGAATGGACAAAGCATAGTGCAGGGAATTTTCTGGGTCTTTAAAGCAAAGGATCTATATGATTGTCTGCTTGCTCAGGTGATGTAATGTTTAGGCCCCTGATGTAACTGAAAGTGAGACTATTAAGGTATAACTATTTGCAGACTATTAACAGATGGATTGCCTGAAAGCTTTCTTTCTTTCTTTTTTTTTTTTTTTGAAAATATTTTTATTGAAAGTTTAATTTTAAAAATAAAAAAAAACCTTCCCACTTCCAAGCTTACATTTTCCAGTTGGATCTGCTTATTTTCATTGTGTACATACATAGTTTCTGCTTAACAAAGAAGAGAACAAATACATTATTCCTTTTTTCATTTCTTATATGTTTATATCTTTATCCAACCCAAAACTTCTCTCCATTCCCTTTCATAGTTCTGGATAGGTTTGTTTTTCAAAGAAAATGTTAGTTTTTCTGTCTCTACCATATCCAGAACTTTTAGTTTCCATTCTTCTATATCAATATATTTCCTTTCTTTCCAATATTGTGCATATGTCAACCTTGCAGCAGTTATTAAATATAATAATATGATTACCTGAAAGCTTTCAAAGTAGATGCCCTTTTACATAGAACTTTTAGTTCTGTCTGTTCTGGACATACATCCTGCACTGGAATCTTCCTAAACTCGCATATTTAATAATCAGTATTTGACTACTGCTTCCCAAGTTTGGATATCTCCCTTATACACTGTGAGCCAGCATATGGTTTCTACAGCTTTGAAATTTATCAAAAGAGGGCATCTCTTCATGTTATTCTAGTATCCAGAAGTTGGATGAAACATGTGAGAGGGTCCAGTCAAAACATTATTTTATTTATTTTTATTTTATTTATTGGATTTCTACCCTGCCTTTCTCCCAGGATGGGATCCAAGGTGACTTCTAGAAGTTTAAAGCAAAACTAAATTAAAATGTCTCTCCTAAACCACTCGGCCAGATCCCTTTGAGCCACTTTTAGGAGCCAGGAAAGTTGTGGGTCCAGCATGAACATGGTGGCTCCCACCTCTCCAGGGATCCTGTCTACATCCTCAGTCTGCACAAATTGAAAAGTATCCATCAACACTGGACAAGAAGAGCCCGAAGTTACATCCACTAGACCTTTATCAATTACAACTTCCAAGTCAGAGCAGATCTAGGCAATTTTATTGCAAAGCACTGTGTGAATTCTTCACAATAGGCTGCAAAGTGGTTTACATATTGCTCCTGCAGGGCAGAGTGTAAAAGGCATCTGGCAGCTCTACTTGACAACCACCCACCTTTAAGTACACCCATTAGACTGTGGAACAGGACACCTGGTGAGAGACATAGACTCCTGAAAGACCACTGCAACTCTGCTTCCCCGCCCCCCACGTCTTGCCTGCAAGCAATGTAGACTCAAGTCAACTGATTTGGACTCAAGTCAGATTCCAGACTCTTCAGTGACTTGACCTGCACATGACTTGGCAATAAACGACACGCTGACTTGACTCTTTACTAGCATATTTTTAGTGACTGACTTGGTGCCCTTGGTTCAGTAACATAACACTCCAGAAACCTTACAACTGAACAACAATTCCATCTCTTTTTGCCTACTGATCACATGACAATCTGAAGCCCAAAGTGTGGGTGCATTTTTTGGAAGGGAACAGCAAATGCATTAGGCTTAAGACAAGGTTCAGGTCTGCCCATCAGCCTGTCCCTGCTGCATATTGGAGGAACATTCCAACTTTTCCTAAGAGCAGAAGACAAGATTTGCCCAAGGAGTGCGGGGCACATTTCTCAGAGAGGAACACCAAGTGTGTTGGGGAATAGGCTTGAGGAGTAAGGATTATTCCTTCTAAAGTTATTGAAACTTCAGTAGTGGGGAGTAAGAAGGATCCTAATCCCCACTTCTAAAAAAGCCTCCAGCTTTGGAAATGGGAACTAAGAAGTATCTTATTCCCCACTTTAGAAGGTGCAGACTCTTTATGCCTATTGACACAAAAGCCTTAAGCTTGGAGATTGGAGAGGAAAAAGGATCTTATTCACCACTTCAGAAGCTGCCAGAGACTTGTATGGCCACTGATCCCACCCCACCCCACCCCACCCCACCCCACTTCCTTTTTTCTGTTAAAGTCAGCTCCCAGACTTGACTTGCAAGTACTAGAGACTTGAAGGTAGATACCTGAGACTTGACTTAATACTTGGAGTAAAACACTTAAATACATCATTGTTGCCTGCTGTTCCTTAGAGAACCCAGGTACACAAAACTGGGAGAGGTTCTGCGCCCCCCCCCCGAAAGCTCCATCTCACTTGGTCTCCATCAGCATGCTTATCTAAGATCAGGTCTTGGATTAACAGTTGTTTTTCCATTTACTGACCTGGCATTTAGCATCAGCATTTTCAGCCCAGGGAGCCTGTTGTCCAGGTTATATTGACTATTTGATGTGAGGGACACTCTGTGAGCAGCTAGCATTCTGTGGGTCTCCCTTCTGTAATGATTATAGCTCTGTCTCCCCTATCTACATCTTCCGCTACCTATTAATGTTGCAAGGGATATTCCCTCTCCCCTGCTGTGTCAATACTTGATAATTCTTTTTTGTTGCTAGAAGGGCAGTTTAAAGAAAAAGTTAAAACCAAGGGAGGGGACCTCCTTTCTAGTGCAAAATAGGGAAGCTTGCCCTTGCAATCTCTCCCCCTCTGAAGCTGCTCCCCCAAAGGGTGACTCCCTCTGGTGTCACTCCTTTGGCTCACCACCCAGGCAGCTTCTTATATCCCCTGTCATACATACAGAGGAGTAGGTAAAAGCTATCCCAGCTGCTCTCTCAATATTTGGGGATATGGGGCCAGCTCCTGCAGGAATATTGATGGTCTTCTTATCAGGCAGGAGACAGACAAGTGGGCAGCAGTTCTAGAGAAGAGAGACCACAGCAAGTGGATGATAACAGCTGCAGACTTCTCCTCTTCAGAGTGGTGGAGGTGGTGAGCTTCTTCTCCATGTTATTGAAAACAGAAGTGACTTTTGGCAATAGTAAAAGGGAGAAAAATTTTGTTTCATTCTGGAAAACATAAAGACTGTGTCATATTAGTATATGTGACTCAGCAACAGAGACAGTAAGCAGTTTCTTATTTGTCTCAAATTGCCTTGATCCTCTCAAAGGATAGGCGTCATTTCCTTTGCAAACGATCCTGGCCCTCTCAATCCTTACTATTCCCTGCTTTCAAAATTCCCTCTCGCTGCCCTTTTTTTACTTGACCATGATAGCTAAGTGGGGGAATCTGTTCATATACTACCAGCAGCTGTGTAATAGCACAGATTTGAGGGAGGGAGGGAGAAGATGATGATATTTCATTTTTCTCTTTTTTTATTTCCATTGCCCTGGTCAAAGAGTTCCCTTCTCCTTTATCATGGTTCAGGCTGAAGTAGGTAAATCAATAAAGAAGAAGGGTAGGATATTTTGATAATGGGGGGAGGGTAGTGTTTTGGGTGTAAAGAGAAGCCAAAAATAATTTTCTGGCTTGTATGTTGATCTAAGACACTGAGCAATTCAGTGGTTTGCACAGCTCTCCTCCTCTTTGAAATGGGTAGTTATAAACCTGCATAATTTGTCTCTAATCTCAGCTTGGTAGAGTTTCTCTAGCATTTCTCCTCAAAACTTCACAGTGCAAGATCTTTTGTTTTCTTCCTTGAGTGTATAAATACATTACTGAAAAATAGTCCAAGGTTGGTTTCCAAAGTCAGAAGTAGCAGATATTCACTTAGTTGTCTCTGTTTCCTGCCACATGAGTCTAGATAGCTGAAAAGTAAAGCCTGATGCTAGTGCATGATAACTGAGTTTCAGCTTCATTAACTTGCTCTGATGATGTGGTTATTTTTTATCTTTTTTAGTAAGAGTTTTAAAATCTGAGGACTCAATCCATGATAAATTAGCTGCCACTTTGTAGTCTATTCCAGAGTTATTGCAAGGGCAGGATCTATAGATTTATCTGGAGTGAAATAACCCAACACTGAGATGTCAAATGATGGATGCCAAAATGACTGATGAACATCTTAGCCATATTCCATCTATGACTACCTTTATCACCCATCTTAAGTGGCTATGAGGAATTCCAAATTTTTTACAGTACAAAATGCTGTCAAATTGTGAGGAGTTTAGGAAAGAATAATGCATATGATATGAGGCCTTGATGATAAGACCTGAAAAAATGCAAGATGGGGTATTTTTCTTGTTTTACCATAAAAATGTGTGATCAATTTTCAGATATGTAAAATGATTCCAGAAAGTGACCAAATACTAGCTAGTAAGAATATCAGAAGAAGGGGAGGATTAAACAATCAATGTGTTTACAGGGAAAAACTAGATTACGATTTATGGGAATAAAATGCAGACTGTTAGTAAACTATGGAATCTCTTGATATTTCTCATATTTCTGCCTGATATTTCACAGACAGTCAGAACATGTCTATCTGTCTGTCTGTCTGTCTGTCCTTCCTTCCATCACAGAGCAGATGATGTTTGGGTAAATAATAGGATTAATTCCATATCCAAGATGTCACTGCAGGTGTTTTGTTTTGTTTTGCCCCCCCTTTTTTTTAACAAATCCACCATGAAAAGGGTTTGATTTTAAACTATGCAATGCAAATTATATATTGGTCCTGTATAGCCTATTTGAACTTTGGGCTAAGTTTGCATATTATACTTTGCATAAGGTAACAGCCAAAAATGATCCTGCAAAGCAGTTCTTCACAGTGTGTCCATGTTTATACCCATGCTGATAATTTGAATGTGTGTCATTGACACTAGAATCTCAAAACCACCACCTGCAGCAACCAGTAATGTATAATCTTAGCTCAGGGAACTTCAAGATTTCGTTGATCTATGTGGAAAAGAGTTTTCAAGTGTCCTTCTCATTCCAGTATCTTATGTGGTCCAATACCTGAAATGTTTGGGTTTGTTTTGCTTTTGCTTTTTTTAACAACATGTGGTAACTATAATATTTGACTTGGCCATTGTTTACAGTGACATTGATTGCTGCCATCCATTTAAAAAGCCAATGCAGTTCCAGGCTGCATCAACAGAACTATAGTGTCTAAAGAAAGGGAAGTTCTGCTCCATTTTGCTTCAGTCATACTTCACTGGAATGCTGTATCATTTCTGGCCACTGCAGTTTAAGAAGGGCATTGAAAATATGTCCAGAGGAGGGCAACCAGGATGGCCAAAAGTCTAAAAGCCAAGTTATGCAAGGAACAATTGAGGAAGCTAAGTATGTTTAACTTAGAGAAGAAGAATAAGGCATGATATGATAGTATCCTTAACTGTCTGAAGGGCTGTCGTGCAGAAGATGGAACAAACGGTTTTTCTCCTGCTCTGGGGGACAAGGCTTTGAACAAACAGGTTTAAATTATAAGAAAGGAGATTCAGATTAAGACTACAAAGAACTTCTTGACAGCAAAAAAAATGTTTGACAGTGGAACAGACTATATTGAAAGGTGATGGACGTTTTTTTTGTGGGGGGCGGGGTGATTTAAAAAAGGTAGATGAACCTTTCAGTGGTGTGCCTTTCAACACCATGATTCTGAAAAATGTCAATTTTCAGCAATGGAATTTTCACATCACTGTCTTGAACAAGAAAATTTCATGGCAGTGCTGGTACTGCTGGTGGTGAGGATGAGAGGCTCTAGATCTTTTCAGATATAGAATTTTAGAGACCAAAATGAGTAGTGAAGCCAATTACAGTTTCAAGCCAAGGGCAGAAAAATCACTTATTTGTTGTTTGGGTAGTAAGTTTTATAAAAGCCAGGAAATGCAGAGGGAAGAAGGGATAGTCTCTACAGTATCATGTTTTCCAGATTCAAAGAAATGAGTAGGTTTGCTGTACACCTACATATAACTCACTAATGTGAGAATGACCTTCATGTCTCACTAAGAGGGTAAAGGACTTCTCTGGCAAACCTAGAACTGGAATGACTTTTAGTTTCCTCCTTAAGTGCTGTAGACTATATTTCAAAAGAAGGAAGTAGCAAAATCACCTCTGAGTATTCTTTGCCAAAGAAAAATTTGGAAATTCATGGGTTCACTATAAGTCATCAAGTGACTTGAAGGCACATGAATACACACAGAATGTGCTAACAGCTAGCACCTAACACTAAGGATTTTTTTAAAGAAAAATCAGTGCACTATTTTATTAAGTCAGGATATGATGATGCCTCACCCATCCTTGTAAACAAGCTCAGTGGCTGCTAATAATATCATAATTAATCATTGTTTACTTGCACTTGCATAGCACTTTTGACGATGTTTACTTTATATTAGACTATCGCTTTGAAATAAACCATTTGTCACATAATAGCTTCAACACCCATGAAAATAAAGACAAAATGTAAGCCAAATTGACAAATGTTTCCTTTTGTGAGTAATGTAATGCAGAAAATGATATTAGCCATTCTGGAACCATCCTTAGGAAATGTCAAATAAATGACAACCCTTTACTCCAGTAGAATGAGATTGAATGTGTATGTAATTAAATCCATTGCAAACACCACTCCAAAAATAATTTATTTTGTGCAAAGGATGTCTTATCATGTTACACACTTGCCAAGGCTAACAGAATAAAAATATAAATGGTTATGAAAGGCTTATCATTGCAAAATCGGAAAGAGGTTGTGGATATTAAACGAAGAGTTTTGAAAGAAAACTTTGCTTTTTGTATTCAAGACATCACTGTTGCAGTACTTGAATTACTTCACCAGAGCTTATTGCAGGCTTATTGTAGATAGGTTTCGAACTCCTTACTACCATTTCATTTTACCATAATAGTATTATGCTGTTTATCATAGTAATATTATGAATTATTTTACTCCCTTTTAACTTTACAAGATTTAATTTTAGTGGCGCCTGTGAAATCCAATATAAACACATAGATTGATATACTATGAAATCATCATGAACTACAGTGAGAAGAATAAATCTTTTCTTTTTTTCCTGTTGGGTATGTACACAGTAATATGTTTTCTGTTATATTTTTGTGCCTATCAGACCCATACTTCTGTATTGAATACATAGGTCAAAGTCCACCAGTGTAATTCTGCTTCCATAGGTGATTGTGCACTTGCAGATACCAGGAAAGGGGAACTTCATCAAAGTTTCCAATTCCACAGCCAGTTATACAGCCTTTTGTTGATTAAATCAGGGGCGGCAGAATTTGGCCCTTAGAGTGCACTTTTTGGCATCTGAAGCTTCTATCAGTCCTGTAAAGTTTCCCATCACTATAATTTTTTATTTTTAAAAAATGGTACAATTTGAGGGAAAAGTTTGCTCATAAACAATCCAGAAAGTCTCCCAATGCATGGAAACACAGGAAGATCCCTCACTTCACAAACCCCCAAACCCTCAATGCCTTCATTTTCTTTTGCAGTCCCTCTCAACATCCCAACAATGCCTACTGCCATCTTGAAAAAGTCAAACAGTTAACATACAGGCTCCCAGGTGTGTCCTTTGGGGGAGGGCCTGGGGGAAAATGGAACCCAACACTCACTCAGTTACACATCCCTGGTATAAATGGTTGTGCAGCTGGTTGGACAAGCAGTAACATGTCTAGGAACCACAAGAATAAATGTGTTAATACTTGTGCACTTGAAATAACCTAGAAACCTCCACTACCATAGTATTTCCACTATTGGCATTACACTGGATTTAAATCATAGAGACAGACAGAGATATCTTTTCCAGACTATACCTGTGGTCCTCTGCAAAAAGGAGGAGTGAGATGGGATTTGATCTAGGTGTTGATGTCCAAGAGCTCTTGAACTGTAAGGCATCATCATGAAACATACATGAGTTGAGTGAGGACTGGAGGAGTAGCACAATCCTACGAACTCCTACACACTTTACAGAGTAGGGACCACCATATTTGGGACAGCCCTTCAAACACAAAAGCAGGAATGTTAACTCATAAGGACCACAGAACACAGGCAAGTCAGAAGTCAGTAGGTGAGGGAAGACTACAAAGGGAAGAAAATCTAATAACTAGGAAAAAAAGACATTATGCACACTTGAAAATGACTCCTTCATTTTATTCTATTTTTTAGTTTTAGGAACAGTTCCACAGCAAAGCTCTCTCCATAGCTTTAGTGTACATTTTCATTTATCAATTTAAGGAAAGGAAAGTAGAAATATGGACTCTAGAAGCTTCCTTAAGAAAGTAGCTCCTATTGCTTATCATTGTTTAGAAATAATACTTGGTTGCACCTTCTCCTTGCACAAAAAAGTTCGCTTTTACAGATATTGCAAACACTACTTACAAAGAGATGGAACAGAGTTCTGCATCAATGTCTCATTTGCCTTGGTTACGTCCAGTACAATTGGGCATTCGACTCTTTCCTATGATTTTGTACCGTTTGTATATTTTTGACACTGGCTTGCTTTGTGAGTTGATAGATCTTTTCCAGCCTTGTGTTTTATAAACCAGGGGAGTAATCATTGACTGCAAATCCATATATTGTCCATTCTGAGATGATATATAATTTGGGTAAAACAGTAATCTCCATATATTTTCTGGAAAAGTGTAGATTTTCCATTGCCTCCCCCAGTCATACTGGATGTATTCAAAACCTTTTTTTCCACTTCAAAATGAAAACTTAGTTTGTGACAATGAAATGGTATGCATTAATTGAATACTGTATGCCATATAGTTGACTAGTTCAAAGGGAACATCTTTCATATACAATCTGAAAGTCATTTTTTAAAAACTGCGTCGATGCAGTAGGGGTCAAGCAGAAAAAGAATTTACGATCCACTCAGAAGTTTTATGTGCAATTTATATTTGACAGTTAATCTCCAACCCCTGCCTATGTCATAACCATCTTCTTTTGTTTCTGTTCAGAAGTTTATATTCCAGGTTGAACATCCATGTATTAAACAGAGTAAAATACCAAATTCACATTGGTAGAGTCTTCCACAAAAAACAATATGGTTATAGAAATGTATGGTAAAAGACTATAAAATCAGATACCCAAACAAAATTCATTCAGAAATGAGAAAATAATGATTATCACTGAACTGAATGATTTCAAGGTATTGTTTATGATAACTCTGAATGTCTTCGTTGTGCCTTAGACCTGCACATTACTTTTTATACACTTTTAAAATGGGATCTTATAGTGTTTTTTAATTGAAGTTGATGAAAATGTAGTCTTTGGAAGAAGTCAATTGTAAAATTGGATTTCAGTGCAACCTAATGATGGGAATTAGATGTAGTCTACTGTTGTTTTCAAATCCCCTTCTTCATTGCAAAGGGTTAATAGGGAATAGGATGGTGAAACATGCATTGTAAAGTAAATCCAGCTTGGAAAACTAATAAGCCTTGAAAATCCCCTCTGTTCACAGTTCTCACATTATCATTATAGTAATGACATTCGACTGGTTATTGTACAAATATATGCTTAGCTTGCTACTCTGCTATCCCCCACCATAATAGCTTTATACAACTCAATGAATGTTTGTTTTTAAAGTCTAATTAATATATCTACACAGATACACTTTTGAAATGCATGAAAATACTCAGTACACAGATAGCAAGATATTTCTTTGTGGGAGGCTTAATTCAGTCCTATTCTAGCAGAACTTGGCAAAATCACTTTTGGCATTCCAGTTCCACAAATCCCCACATCAGCTTGGATATTGGCCACACTGGGTGGGGAATTCAGAGAGTTGTCCCAAAAGATAACATTTCCAGACTATGAAATGTAGAGAGCAAGGAAAAGGGGGAGGGGAGAGGGAGAGAGAGATTAGAGATAATGTCTTGCAGAAAAACTGATAGGTAGCCCTTCTCTCCGTGTCCATGGATTCTGTATCCACAGATTCAGTGAGCCCAGCTTGCATTCAGGGGAAAAAATTCCAAAAAGCAAACACTGATATTGCCATTTTATATAAGGGACACCATCACTGTACATAATGGGACTTGAGCATCCAAGAATTTTGGAATCCACAGCGGTCCTTGAACCAAACCCTAGTGGATACTAAGGGTCTACTGTGCCACTCTTCCAAATATAGAACCCTTCCTCTCAGTGGTGGCTGCAGTAAGTTAAAATAAAAAGCCACCAAGATATATTCTGTATGGCTCAGTCACATCATATTTTGTGTATCTCTAAGGGCCTGTCATTCTTTCTTCTTATTCTCTTTTCTTCATTCTTTTTTTTTTTCACCAACCACTCTCCTCCAGTCTAAGAATTCATAAAATGTAGACAGAAGTCTCAGGAAAAAATATATATATAAATCTCATGTACTTGTTTAAAGGTAAACTGACATTGAGTATCCTTAGTACCAAATCTGGATTTGTAATGAAGAATTCCAATGTTTCATCCAATTTATCTTCTCCATCAGCACATTTCTGTCTCCAATTGCAGGATATTTTAAAAAAAAATTGATTGCAATACCTCAGTTTTTAGAAGGAAAAAAATATGAAAGACAAAGTTGGAATAAATGAAAAGGAAGTGCTTCCCCAGTACATAGTTATAATTGTGGGATACAGATGATATAAGTCAACAACATGAACAGCTTTAAAAGGAGATTGGACCAGTTCATAGAGCATTAGGCCTTCAGTGATTAATAGCCATCATAGATCAGTACTGGAAACAGTATGTCTCTGTATATAAGTTGCTGCAGGGCACAAATGAGAGAATGCTGCTGCACTCATAGTCCATCTCCCACTACACTGCTATACTGCTATTATTCCACTTTCAAAATCCTATGGAATCCTGGGCTTTGCCGTTTAGGGAGGGGCATTTAGAATTCTCATCCAGAGAGCTCTTTGGCCTCAGTAAACTACAAACCTCAGATTTCCACAGGATGTTGAAAGTGGAATGATAGCACTGTAACAGTGTAGTGTGGAAATGACCATAATCTACTTTATACTACACTCATAATCTATTCTACATAGTAGCCAACCAGGCGACTGGCTGGTCACCATGTGAAAATAATGCTGTACTAGATTTGCCTCTGTTCTGATGCTACATGGATTTTCTTATGTTCTTAATACAGTACAGTGCAATATGTGAACAACATGTAAGAGTATGGTATAAGGCACCTACTCCTGAATGATGCTTCAAAGTAGTAGTGTTTGGTTTTTCACCTACTCTCTGAACAGATTAAATATCATTCTAGAAAAGAGAATTTGCATATACAGTCTTCTTGCTTACTAGTTTTGGCTTTCTAGGTTCAATTCACAAACTAAACTGCTGCTGCTTTTACATTTCTAAGACACTTTGAAATGCTGCAGTAAAGCTGGAGGAGGGATTGAGACCTGTGATCCTTCAGATGTTGTTGGGATCTAGCTCTCCTCAGCTCAGCAAACATGGCTAGGATGATGGACTTTGGAAGCCAGTGGAATTTTGAGGGGCGCAGATCCTCAAACCTGATATAAAGCATCCTTGTTTATAAAGTGGGCATGTGTCCTGCTTTACAAAGGGCAGTCTTGAAGCCATGCTCTGTTTTAGTGGTGGTCCAGCCCAAATCCAGTTTAAAGACAAAGAACCATAAGAGGAAGAGCAGGGCACTGACACTGACTGTGAATAGGTAGGACCTGAAGGGTAGATTGGTAGTCACATGGATTATGTGAGCACTATCTCCTCTGCTGAGGTGAGATACACTGTAATCTACGAATATGTGCTGTCTTTTGCCCTCCTTTTGGGATGAAGCATTTCCTCTTTTCAGCATAATCAGCTATTTTGCTGCACCTCTTTGTTCTTTCTCTGCCTTCCTCCTCCCACTGAAGCCCTTCTTCCTTCTGCTGCCAAAGGGTAAAAGTGGAAGAACTGACCAAATAAAGGAGATCCCATTTCTTTATAATGCATTTCTGTCCTCAAGTTGTGAAAGCATCAGGGAAAGCAAGAGGTGGGGATCCTATCTATTGTGGGTAGGTAACATAAAAAAGAAATTCCAATTTCTGACATAATGTGCATCTAATAATTTTTTTTTGCTTTCTGTTGTTAAGAGATGTTTCACAACTTTCTGCTTCTGGGTTTCTTTCTTTGTTGTTTCATCAAATCAGGAAATGTACATTAGCTTTTTGGGGTGGCTTTGGGCATGGATAGCTTCTCTATTGACCTTAATGTTACCCATGGGGAGAAAGTAACCTTTTATGGGAGGTGGGGATGAGAACAAATAAGTAACAGCTAGGTGAAAGTTTGTTTTGCCTCCCTGTCTTTAAAACAGACAATAGCCATGGGGAGATGACTCAGCCGACATTGACAATCCAGACCCATCCCTATCGAAGCTGTGACCCAGTGGAAATGTCCTATCCCAGGGGACAGTTCCAGCCAGCAATCCGAGTGGCCGACTTGTTGCAGCACATCACACAGATGAAACGGGGACAGGGCTATGGATTTAAAGAGGAGTATGAGGTGAGAGGAATGTTCACTCACTTGAATAAAGAGATAAAGAATGAAATTAAGGCTATTGTCAAATCAGAACTAGCGCTCTGAAGAAGCACCTTGATAGTTTAAGAGCCTAACTTTATATGCTTATGCCACCACACCACAGCCATTTGCTACTGAATCCTTCCCTTGAGTCCCCTTTCAGTTATATTCAGTGGCTTATTATTCTGCTTTTGAGAATCTAAATGCTTCTGCCCTAGACCAGTGATGTAGAAGAGATGTTTAATTTCCTTTTCACAAGGGCTTCTCTACAGAACAGAAAATGGCTTGCAAAATCTGCCTTGTTATTTTTTTTCCACAATATTTTAGTATCAGTAACAGTAGCAGTAGCACCCTGCCTTTCTTCCAAAATTAGGACTCAAGGCAGCTTATAATTTTAAAAGGAACAATGCAGCTAAAAGCATACAACAAAAGAGGGAACATTAGAATGGAATTAAACTGTTTGCAGTTATTAAAACAAGTCAAATCCACACTTAAAAAGATAAAAGTGTTATTAAAAAGATTAAAAGCTATGAAAAACAGTTCAGTTTAAAACCATACAGCACGCCTAGACTCTTCTTTAAAAAACTTTGTGTTTTTTATTTTTTTTATTGTAAAGAAAAAGGAACAATACATAACAGAATAAAACAAAAACACTACGTGAATAACATAAAAGTGAAAAAGAGAAAAATTACAACACAAATAGTTTACATTACTATTTCTCTCCAGATCTTTTATCATCATATACTTATTCAACATATTATATATCATATTGATTATATATTTTTATTTCATGTATCTAAATCTCATTCTCCTTGTACTTATTACTGCTATAGTAATTTCGTTCTTAAATCCATTCTCTTGAACTATATTTAACCTATTGCTGATACTACATATGATTGTTTTATTAATCGTACACCATAACCCTAAATGTGAACCCATTCCCAGAGCCAATTATATTTCAGCTTACTCTGCTTTCCAAAATTGTAATTCTTCTTGTGGAGGTGTGACACTTCCCTCTTTTGTTAAAGTCTTTTCCACAAATATTTTCCATAGTGCTTCAAAGTCATTCCTTTTCATTATTCCTCTTTTAACCTTTATTCAACATGTTAACTTATCATTGATCTCAGTTTTCCACACTTCTTTATACCAATCCTTTATTTGAAAATCTTCTTGAGTTTTCCATTTTCTCAATATAATTAGCCTTGCTGCAGTTAATAGATTTGTAATTAACTCCTTCATTGTCTGGGTACAATTAACCTTATCAGATATAGATAATAATGCTATACTCAGACATATTTGTAAATCAGTTCCTGTTATCTCTTTTATCTCTTTAAACACCATTTACCAAAATTTCTGTACACCTTCATAATTCCACCGCATATGGATACATGTGCCAATCTCTTGGTAGCCCCTCCAACATAACCTTGAATGATTCTTATCTATGTAGTTTAACCTTAGTTGTGTTAGGCACCATCTCCAAACCAATTTATAATAATTCTCTTTTATCCTTACGGATAAATTTTTTAAATGACACTGGTTCCAAATTTTCCCCCAGTCTTGAGTATCTATTTTTTGTACTAATTCTTTCTCCCATATTTTTAAAAGATATTCATCTCCATCTCCATCTTTTGACAATATTTTATATATTTCTCTTGTGGTAACCTTCAGTATTTCATTTTCTTCCATATCATCTCTTTGCTTAATCATTTGTTCAAATCTAGTGTATTCTCTAAAACCTTTATTATTGCTTTTCCAATTCCTTGTCCACTGCTCCAGCTGAATATAATTAAGCCATGACATCTTAGTACCCTGCAATTTCTCCTTTATTCTATCTTTATTCGTCATTATATTCATCCAATCTTTTAACTTGTATATTCCCTGCTTTTTTAATTCCTTCTCTAATTCACCCCTGAAATTTATTGGAAATTGTTCCATCATCACTACTGGAGTTAATGGTGAGATAGCCGGCATTAGTTTTTCCTTGTTTTTCTTCCAAATTTCTAATATATTCTTTAAAAGGGGGTTTTCTATTTTTTCTGTTTCTCTCTTGACCAAATTCCAGAAAAAGATATTCCCTAATCTCATCTCAATTTCTATTGTTTCCATCTCTAACCATTCTAAATCCCCTTTTCCTGAGACTCCATCTATAATATATCTCAATTGATTTGCATTATAATACCATTTTAAGTTTGGAAGGCCCAATCCACCTTCTTTTTGGGATCTATACCATTTTTTTTTTTATTAATCCTTGCTTTCTTATCGCCATTACAAAAATTATTCAGTAATAACTGCCAATTTTTCAATTCTGTTTCTGATACTTTTATTGGTAACATCCTAAATAAAAAAATTAATCTTAAAACTTTGTGTTGTAAAGGTCTGTCAGAATAAAACAGTCTGTGTCTGCCAATAGAAAGGCAGCAAGGAGAAGGCCATTCCGGTCTCCCTTGGAAGGGAGTTCCAGAATCAGTCCCTCAACTGAAGCCTATTGCAAAAGACAAACAGTTAACAGGTGACACTTCTGAGCTCAGAGGACTTTTTAAGGGCCAGAATTGAATGGAGCTCACAGAAGGTATTGGTTAAACAATTGTTTATTCATACAGAGTTTCCTCTGAATCAGTTTCAACACATTCAACAATCTCCGTTGTAGCTGTAGTTGTTGTACTGCTATTGGCAGCATAGTATAGCAGAGAGGGAAAATCAACTGGGGATGGGGCAGAAAATTAATTCATGGCCTAAATCCTATTAGTATTTGTGGCTAGAGCACAGTCATTGAATCAGAGGGATTTAACTCATCATTCAACAACTGGCCTATTCTAATAGAGACTTAACAAACAGGATTCTAGCCCACTTTTTAATATGGGCCAAAACAGTTTAAACACACTTATATTTCAGGGTTTGTACCTCTCCATATCCATAGTTCTCAGGGCCATAGGGAAGAGAAACCTCCCACAGAAAAATTCCACTTATTGAAAAGATCGCATGCAAAAATGTGTATATGCGGCAAATTTGTGTACAGAACCACATATATTAAGAGAAATTTTTATGGAGATGCATATAATTTTTCATGTAATCTTTCTGAAAATTGATGCCAAAAAAGGATGGAGCAAAGTTAAGAGCTGAAAAATGAAAAAGTGAAAGAAAGCAAAAATGGCATATTTGTCCATCCGAACAACAAACTTCTTTTTTTTACCAACTGAAAGCATCTTTCAACAAAATTTCTTTTTGCTGTGAAAAAGTCTTCAAAAAGGGTGAAGTTTTTGAGAACTATTTGCAGTATGAGATGTCTCTGACCAAAATTTGTACACAGCCTTATTGTGCAGAAAACAGCATTATTTTCTATGCTAAAACTGCTGTTTCCTGCACAGAAAAAAACTGTAATTTGGGACTTGTTTCTCACAAAAATTCATACATATTTTTTGTATGATAAACATTTTGTCCCCATTTCATGCACATGAAGTAGCAATTCCTGCACAGAAAATAATATTTCTGCACAAAAATTCCTGTGTGTTTTTTTAAACAAACAGACCATGTATGAATTTTGCACCAAATAAGTCCAAACAGCAAAAATATTTGCCAGATAAGGATTTTCCTGCCCAGGGCTCCCTAACCGTTAAGACCTTTTTGAACTATTTTAAAGAATATATATTTTTAAATATTCTTTTCATCTCTACTGCTAGGCAGTATAGGCACTCAAAAACTTCTCTTCTGACTCTGTAAGTTTTCCACAAAGCTGCTTCAGTAAATTCATATTAAATCATTCACATCATCTTGTGATTTAATTTTTGCACTCTCCAAGAAATGTATGAAAGATTGTGAAGAGTATTGGGGAACAGAGCAGTGCTTCCAGATCTGGCATGCCACATCAAGTGTGCTGCCCAAGAGAAATCTGTCCAGAGGTTTCATGATAGGGAAATGAGTCTCTGGTGCTCAGCCCCGAAGTCATTAAACAACAATTCTTGTCTTTCTGCAAGTGTAGTACAGTTCACATTTACAACATTAGGATGCAATTTCTTTGTGCAATAGTGTAAGACAACCTTGCTGCTATAATGTAAATCTCACAGAAGTTTATCGGTAGATCTACCAAAGCTTCTTGACTACCCTCTTTTTATGAGAGCTTGTGTTTTGTTTTTTAAACTTAATACTGTACTTGGACAAACCCAACCTTCAGATCTTGCAGAAATAGAGCTGAATATTTTTTAGGAAGGAGAACTCATAGCAGGATGAGGCCCTCTGATTGTACATGACAATGTCAATGATAGACAGTAGTAAGAAGTCTAATGAGTAATAGCAGAGATTTTGATGGTTGGGGAATATGAAGATGGATGAGAAATTAATGAATAACTACAGCAGTGGTTCTCAACCTGTGGGTCCCCAGATGTTCATGGACTTCAGTTCCCAGAAGCCCCAGGCACTATGGTCAATGCTCAGGGCTTCTGGGAGCTGAAGTCCACAAACATCTGGGGACCCACAGGTTGAGAACCACTGAACTACAGTCTATTACTTAAAATGCATTTCTTGACAAACAGTAATGGAATATGTGTTGAGGTGTCCTCAGATGAACCCAGATACTGGATGGATATACACGTTTTATTTATTTGCTATGAGCCATTGTGATAAACTTTCGAGTACCAGTTTATCATCTTTTGAAGCAATGAGTAAAACTCTTCCACTGCCATCACTGCTGCTGCTGCTCCTGTTGTTGTTTTGTGCCAGAAAATCTGACTTATAATGGCCCTAGCTCTCTCATCCTCAGAGGAAGGCGGTGGTAAAGCCCCTCGGAACAAATCTTGCCAAGAAAACACGATGATATGGTCACCTTAGGATTGCCTAAGTCAGAAATGACTTGAAAGCATACAGCAATAACAATTGTTGGCAGATTTATTCAGAGAAGGTTTGCCATGGCCTTCCTTTTTGGCTGAGAAAGTATGACTCTCCCAGTGTCACTCAGCAGTTTTCCATGACCAATCAGGGATTTGAATCCTGGTGCCTTATAATCCTACTCCATCACTTAAACCATTGCATCACACTGGCTCTATAACATTTTTCTATCCATCTCCAAATAGTATTTTCTGATAAACCCCACTTGATTACTGGGTGAACATTTCTTATTACCACAGGACACCACACTAGTAGGTGGGGATCAAGATTTCAAAAACAAAATAAATGTTCTTTCAATTCTATGACCCATTCCAGCTTTTCTGCCAGTACAGTCTTTGTGGCATAACATGTGCAAAGGGGAATTTTCTCTTTTGACTTTTCTTTCCTTTCTATGGCAATTGAACAGTCCATGTGATTTTTGAATTATGAAAGGCCAGATGCTAACAAAATAGTCTAAGTGCAGAAGAGGGAAGAAAATTAATGGTTGCTGTAGTAATGCCATACAAAGTCATCTGTTTGAAGGACTAAGGTAGCCTTTTCCAGACTTACCAGGTTGTGTGGGGTTTGGGCCTCACTGGTATCAAATAAGTATGGTTTGGGCTTTAAAAAGAGATTGTACTGTCTCTGTATATGGGGAGAAAAAAAATAACTATCAAGCCCCACTTCTCTGTAAGAGCTATCAGTGTTGATGTTAGTGTACAGCAGTGATTAACTATAAGATCTGAACACATAGAACTGAATCAAAATAGGAACAGTCTGAGAGAGCAGTTGTGAAAGTGTTGAACTTCTCTATCGGTCAAAAAAAAAGAGCAGGTGGAAAATGGAACTGCTAAAGCAAGGATGAACAATTTGTTATTCTCCAGACATGATTGGATTTCAACATCCTTTGACCCTAGCCACTTTTGTAAATGATGACAGAAGATGGAAGTTTCAGTGTGGTGTGCCTTGAGTTCCCTACATCATATTTAAAGCAGTTACATAGAGGAAAGTGCTCTGAATGTTCTAATGAAACAATACAAATGATCGGACCACAATTTCTCATAGATGATGTGAAATTATTGCACGTTGGGATGCGTCGGAGCACAAAACCCAGTAGGATAGCATGATCTAGGAACAGAAAGTACTGCTTGGAAGTAAGAAGTTCATTGGAAACAACACTTCAAGGCCCAGCATTTAAAAGAGAGAAAACTTTTTCCTGCTCCTTGATAACAGGGATAGTCCATCCCTAGATATAACAAAAATTCCAATAAATGTGTCTGAGAATAAGTCAAATATGAACTTTCATTAGAAGCAAAAATGACTAAACTGAGGCTAGCTTACTTTGGGTTTAACATGAGATGGCATGACTCTTTGGAAACGAAAACAATGCTCAGTAAAATTGAAGGCAGTAGGAAAGGAGGGTAGACATATTCAGTGAAGGAAGCCATGATCCTGAATTTGCAGGCTGTTGATAATAGGCTCTCTCTGAGGTCTCTCGTTCTTAACATTGCTATTATTTGAAGATGACTTGATGACACATATCAATAGCAACAACCACAGATCTCCCACATCTACACAAAATTTACTCTTTCAGAGTAATGTGAGAATATTTAACTGTTTTGAATGACAACTTTTCATTTCTCTCCGATAAGAAACATACAAATCCTGTATTTTCAGATTCTCTAATCATTAAAACTATAGCTATCCCTATTTTATACCTCATCATTTCAAAGCTTGAAAATAAAGCAGCATAATATGAGACAGTTACATTATGAAGGAAACCTAGCAAATCTAACTTTCAGTGGATTAAAAGCAGGTGTACCAAAAATGCTTTAAAAAAGTTTTTAGAAGTCTTCACCTAACAAAAGAAATTCAAAAGGTGTTACAAGCAACTGCTTGAGGGACAGCATTCCATAACTTTCAGGGTGCTGACACCAACAGATTTCCCTAGCACATGATTCATGTCTCATGTGACTTGTATTTTGCAAATATAAAGAGAAAAAACTTGGATTCACGATTGCAATTATAAATGTGCAACTTAGAGTTACACATTCATAACTGATTTGTACTCATAATCCCTATGTATTCCATAGTATAGAGATCATAGTATAGGGATCATAAAGTCCCCAGTCCTGATTTAGCCAGACAGCAGCCAGTGAGTCCAATGGTGGTCTGTTCTCCTGTCAATCAGGACAGCAGACTGATTTCCCTTTCCCTCCCTCCTGCAATCTGGGACAAGGAGGGACTGTGACAGGGATCCTGCTTCTGGTTGTTATAAGATGGGATTGGAAATGTTAGTTTGTTGCATCCCAATCAATAGGAGAACTCGCCAGTAAGTGAGTGGGAGATGCTTCTTAGCTACATAACTAATGTAGTTGTGTAGCTAAGCAGCTGATCTAGAATACCGATCATAGTCAAGAACCTGAAAATCAACACAAGAAACTTGAAGTACAATATCATGAATAACCAAGCATTTTTAATTCTAGTGAAAGGTATACATATTCACAATACATGTGAATATATGTACAAGCCAATATAAGACCACTCGTAATAAATCCAGTAATGCCAAATTCCTGTACAGAGATAAATATAGGCTAGAATTCTGTTAGTGTCATACAGTGGTGTAATATCTGAGGACACATATGAGTGACATACCTCAGTTAACCTCTGGTTATGACAAGATTGGTACTTTGGGTGCAAGGATTGGTCTTTCTTTTCCAGATGTTCAAGGGTAACCAAACCATGCCTAGGCATAGCTTCATAGCTGATAAGTAGCTGTGGGGACAGAGCTTTGCTGGGGAGCCTCCTGGCTGTTGTTACACATCAGAGGAGAAGTGGGAAGAAACAGCAGCCTCGTTTCTACAGACAATTTACACTCTACCGGCCTACTAATTGGACCTCAACTAGTGCTAACAGTCAAAATAAACAGCCTAGTTTTTTTAAAAAAATAGACCAAATGGTGGCAACTCTGGATTGTGTTGCTGTTTCAGCTTTTCTCTACTTCACTGAGATCATTTGTGTGCATGACAACTGAAGTTAGTGTCTCATAAATATTGTTATTTAGTCAGACTTGCAGTTATGAAACTAGTTTCATCTACTAGTCTCAGTTAAACCAGTCTGTATAATTTTGTGTAAGCAGAGAGGAGACAATCCACTTAGAAGATTGTTTCAATAATTTAGGTGGCCATCTTGTCATCTTTGAAAGGCCATTGCAGAAGTTATAGTGTTCTTCATTTTCGTCTGTGAAAGTGGAGAAAGATTTCCATACCAGAAGGGGGAATTCTGATCTTAAAAATCCATTCTCTGCTTCCCCAGAAATTTATGTAGCTCTTGCCTTACTTACATTAGAAGGAAGAAAGAAGGATATTTTATGAGCTCATTGGGTTTAGGACAGGGGAAGAAACATCCACAAGATTGTCTCTTTTCCATTCCCCTGAAACACTCTAGTATTGGATGAAAGATATGCCAATCATGACCTGGTGGAGAAGACATTCTAAAGGTAAAGGAGGGGTTAAAGAGGAGAAAGGAATACTACTCATCTCTTCTTACTTGCTTTCAATAACTTGGCAGGGACTTGGAAAAGCTGGTGATTCAACATTTAACTCTTCCACCTACTCACTTGTGCAAATGCTCTTTTCGTTTTCTCCCCAAGGCTGAACTGGCATGTTTCAAATACAAAAGTGAATAGTTTGATAACAACATATTTGGTAAGAGAGACATTAAAGACATTAAACCAAAAGATGTGATGAGAGGGAGCAGAAAGGGAAATGGGATAAGAGGGAAGGTAAGGGGAAATAAATGTAATCAGGAATTTGACAATGAGAAGAAGAAGAAAAGAAAGAGTGAAAGAAAGGGAATGATGAGGAAAATGAGAGTAGAAAAATGGATGAGAGAATAGGGATGGGAAGAATACTCAAAAATATTTGTATAATAGTTAAAAATGTACTTCTTGAGTACTGGAAGACCCTAGCAAAAAGATTTCCTGATTTACAAGAAGTCTGCAGAACTTATTCTATGCAAAGTTTGCAGACTGTGCTGAAATATTATTTTTCAGTGCAGAAAATGCTGTTTCTTGTACAGAAATTGCTGTTTTCTGTGCAAAAAACCCACATGTGACTTTTTCTCAAAGTAAGTCCACAACTCCAGCATTTTTGAGGAGGAAAGAGCATTTTGTACGTAGAAAATATTTCTGTATTGTATTCTGAATTTTTGGTATGGAAAATTATGCCTTATTTTTTGCTTGGGATGGCTGCAAAACAGTCCTCACTTTAAAATATAGTGTATTCTATACTGGTGGCTGATACATATACAGATATATTTAGGCTTTTAAGATATGACTTGGTCCTTTAGTATATTTTGGTAAATTACAATCTATTTAGTGGCATAGTACCATTATGATTTTGATATTATGAGTCCTCTCTATGAGCTCATTCATCAATCATTAATCCTGGCTGACTGCTGTTTTACCTCCATTCCTTGCTTTAGTTGTACATAACGTCTCTTCTTCTCATGCATATCCCCATGCATTTGCTTCTTCATTTTATTCCCACCCTTGCATTAAGAAATGATTTGATAGATACATTAGATGGGCTTCTGAAATGTAAGTCTCTAACCATTTTATAGTTTATGTTTCTATTCTACCACTGTGGAACCACAGTGATTCTGCCTATCCTCCAGTTCTGAAGAAAACTCTTGGGAGATAAACAGCCACACATAAACAATATCAGTTGATTTCAGATAGTTTACAATTCCATAAAAATGATACAAGCAAAACAGAAACGGGGAACATGTGGCCCTCCTGTTGTTGGACTATACCTTTCAACACTCCTTACCATTGTAAAGTCGAAGGCTTTCACAGCCGGAATCCATAGGTTGTTGTGGGTTTTTCTGGGCTTTGAGGCCATGTTCTGTTAGTATTTTCTCCTGACGTTTCGCCTGATTATATCCTCTGAAGATGCCAGCCACAGATGCAGGCGAAACATCAGCAGAAAATGCTAGTAGAACGTGGCCTCAAAGCCTGGAAAACTCACAACAAACTACTCCTCACCATTAACTGTGCTGGCTAGCGCTGATAGCAATTAGAATCAAAACACATTTGGAGGGTCACAAGTTCACTACCCTTTATATAAAGCCACTAAAGCAGCATGGAAATGGCACAAAAATGAAAAGATTCAGCACCCCCCCCAAACAAATGAAAACAGGAGGTGTATGTGAACAGCCTACAGCCTAAAAGATATCAGAGAAAGCACACCTTGAATCTCACTGGGAAGGGATTTCATAAGCAGAATACCATAGCCAAAAAAATGTCCTTTTCTGATCATCATTTAAATTTTCTCTATAACAATAAGCATTACCCATAATGCCAAACAACTGCAATGTGCAGGCGGCCCTTTTCCATGGATTCCAGTGTGATGTCTTCCACATATGCCAAACAAGACCATCTTTTTAAAGAAATCTTGCATACTTTTAGTGCCTTCTTCCAAACCCACAACTCACAAAAAGTCATAAAAGCTCCATTCAGTACTTGTGATATTGAACACATGGGGTTACTGCCTTGACCTTAGATAATGATGTATATGGGACATGTATCTGATACAACAGATCATCAGCTTAGGGCCTCCAACTGGAAATATGTAAGTAGTGCCTAGAAATACGCCTAGAATTATGTAAGTAGTGTGTATGTCATCATCTAGGGCCTATTCTCTTTACAACTGCTGTATTTATAGGTTCCAGATGTCTGAACAGGACTTGTATGGTTCTAAGTTCAGAAGTATGTGCGAACATCACTATATGGAAGCATGTATGTGCATAACATATACATGAATACATTTGAAATCATGAGCTATACAGTGTACACTAAGGGTTTAGTCTCTGTAGCTAAATATGACTTTCTAAAGACATTATGACCCTCTATGATATGTGCTAAGCAGCTTTGTGAAAATGTAGATAAGACACCTTAAGGGGTATTAATGGACTGTGAAGAACTGAATTGCCCTGACTGATAACCTCAGATGGAATTGCTTAAATGTTTAACTGTAAGTGAAATCCAGGTTTTAACTTTCAGCTTAAGTGTTTGGTAGCTAGTGGCATATAATAATATATATTTCCAATAGGGGTTTCATGCATTCAAATACAAGGTCATATTTTTAAAAAAGACTTTTCCCAAGGAAACTTTGATAACAAATGCCAAAGAAACCATTTCAAGCTCCATAGCCATCTTCTGCTCTGTGCTCAGCAACTAGCATTGTTCAACCACCTCCTGGTGAAACCCTCCCCACTTTCCTTTGAAAGCTTTCAGTATCACTGTAGCTATTTCATTACAGACTGAGGCATAGTTGTGTGACATTTATGAAACTTGCAAAATTCCCCCCATCACTAAGCATGTTGGAGGAAAAAAAGATAGATCAGCTCAACCTTCTTTATAGCTGCAGCCCTCAGGATATTTTCAAAGATACCACTGAGAATATGGTGGCAAAGTCAAGAAGTAGTAGTGAATGGTATCACTTCAGATTGGAGGTGGCGCAATTTCCAAATTTTCTTCCCTTCTCATAAAGACTAGCATCTGTGTGCAGGAGATGTAAGCTGATTTCAAGAGCCTAGAGTGGTGGTTGTTATTTTTGTTACTACTGCTACTTGTTGTTGTGTGCCTTCAAGTTGCTTTTGACTTACGGTCACCCCAAGGCAAACCTATCACGGAATTTTCTGGGGGCTGAGAGTGTGTGATGCACCCAAGGTCAGCCATTGGGTTTCCATGGCCGAGTGGGGAATTGAACCCTGATCTCCAGGACTGTAGTCCAGTGCTCAAACCACTACACCACACTGGAATTCTACTACTACCACCACCAATATTAACTTTATTTTTATAACTCTCCTTTTCCAAAATGAGATGATTAAAACATAGTTAAAAGCATTACAAAGTCAATATTAAAATAGAATTAAACTATTAATAATATAAAAACAATCCAAAGAATACATTTGAACAGGATAAAAAGCAGTTAAAACAATGCAGTTTAAAGCTATAGAGCACCCTCTTACAATCGTTTCCCTAAAAGCCTTCAGTTCTGAATATAATATTTTTGCCTGTTGACAGAAAGATATCAAGGAAAGGGCCGTTCTAGCCTCTCTAGGAAGGCAGCTCCAAAGCCTGGGGCAGCTACTAAGAAGACCTTATCTTATGTTGCCAGCAATTGTACCTGATCATGCTGGAACAAAAAAGAAAAAGAAAGGAAAAGAGAGGCCTCTCTTGGGGATCTCGTGGTCCAGGCAGGCTCCTCTGGGGAGATATGGTCTGTCAGATAGTTTGAATCTAATTCCACACCGTCCCCAGACCTAGCATGGACCTCGACTCTTCTCAGATATTTTTCTACAATATTTGTTAAAAACTTGAAGTGACCACATACACAAAACTAAATACTTGCGTAAGCCTTTAAAAGAGAATTGCTACTGCTGGAGGCTTCGCAGGATAACAGTTCTCCATTTTGGGAACAGAGAATACTTTTTTCATAGAGTGAGGGCACTCTTAAGGTATATTATTATTAAAAACAACAAATAAAACATGGATAGTACAGCAAAATTCTGCGATGCCCAGTCCTCTTAGGCAGTCAGTCTTCAAAGTTCTGCTAGAGAGCTTTCCAAACATTTCATGTTGGTGACACACTTTTTAGACATGCATCATTTTGCAACACAGAAATTCAGTAAGTAATTCAGTAAGTGTAGGCAGCCCCTCCACCCAAGCCTGGCCCACTGCATCCTCACTGAGGTCTCCTTTGGCCTAGGGCAGCAGTAGCTGTGGCAGAATCAGTCCCTTCACCTAGGCCTGGTCAGCTGCAGCAGTTGGAGAGGTAGCCCCTCCACCCATTACGTTCGCACAACACACCTAGACATAGCAGCAGACATACTAATGTGTTGTGACACACAGATTGGAAAACTCCGGTCTTGTGATTGTTTGTTTGTTTGTTTGTTTAAGTCTTAACTTTCCTGTGGAAGGATAGCAAGGAAAGTGCAAGTCTAACTTTTCTCGGAAGGAAGTTCCTGATCCTGGGAGCAGCCACCAAAAGGCCCTGCTACTGTATTCCCAACAGATGTATCCGTGAGGGTGGTGGGACAGAGAGAAGGGCAGGGCTCCTTTCAGGTCTGAATTACAGGTGATGTGAAACTGAGAAGCATAGTAATTTTTCTTTTAAAAAAAAATCTGAATCTCTTAATCTCTACCATTTCTAAATCTCTTCTACTACTGCCAACAATTTCATGTGAAATATGCAGCAGCATCACTAGTAGCAAATAAAAAGATTTAGGGGGAGAGAAAATCTCCTCTCTATTTTTACATCAATTAAACATACCCTATTTGCTTTATGTTTTACCAAGGTGAACAATGAGGGTGCCACTTTTCCTTGAGTTTCTGAATTCTGGGCACTGTAGACATTGCTTTCAATATCGTGCCTATTCCACAGTTCACTTTTATAATGGAACGTGAAGATATGTAATTGAGCATATCAACACTGAATTTGAATTTGAAGAGTGTCAAAAAGCTTGTCGATGCAACTTTATGCTACATTTAAAAAAAAAAAAACATAAAAAGGGTAGGGAGACATAAAACCCAAAATTATAACCAAAGCAGTTTAAGGATTTAGCTAGTTGTTCTGTGCTTTTTTATGTTGTGCAAAGGAATAAATGCTATCTAGGCCAAGATATATTTTTATGTCAAGTTTGTCTCATAAATTCAAAGTGATAATGAGACCACTGATAGTACAAAAACACACGCTAAACTGAGAAGACATTTTTGAACATTTATTTAAAATGTCAAAAAATAAATTACTTTAAATTAGCAGAAGAATGTTATAATTAACACTGTTTGAAATTATCCACATCACATCAAAACAAGGTTTCATTCTAGAACTATGCCTAACAAGTGTGAGGGGCAGACTAACCATACTTAGCTGTTATTGATTTCAGAATTTAATTCCATTGGCTACTGTGGACTGAAATGGTCCATCAGTGTAACCTATTAGCATTTTGAGCTCTCAAAGACAGAGGTAAGACTTTGCCTTTCCCAAGAGAACAAGGATAACATCTATTGGTTCTCTTTTCCTTACTAAACTAGTTCGTGTCTTCTGAAATCCGTCAGTGGATTATTTCCACTGAATCAAATACATTCCATGGTATTATAAGATTTATTAAGTTTATCATTGCCACAGCTGCTTAAAAATGGCAACTATGTAGGGATATAAATCTTTGTTTTCTTGATCACACATGTGAAAACAAAATTTCAAATGTTCTCCCTGATAGACAAGATTTCAGAGAAATTTGTACATTTTTGGTGATTTTTCACATTTTGGGACTTTTTCCAAACATTTCAAAAGGGAGGGTTGGTGTCAAAAGAGCCAGTCTTTTCACTCTTATGCAAAGATTTAAAAAGGGGTGTGTGTTCTTTCCTGTGAGTTGCCTTAGTGTTTTGAGATGCACTTTCTAACTGAGGATAAGAAAATTTTCAAATACTCTTTATAGACCACAGCCATGCAATGGGGGAACACAGGAGTATACATAGAGATATGTGAGCAACTGCATTTTTAATGTAACATTCCCATGCATTTGTTGAAATCTAAGACAGGATACAAGCTATTACATTATCAAACACTGAAATTTGGTTATTTCAGAGACATCCCAATTTTGTAATGGGCAGAAGTGCTACCAGGTTTTTCCAGCATTTTCTATGCACACATTGGATCTGTAACTTCTAAAGCAAAAATCTCATTGTTTTGCTGAGGAGTTCAGTTGCAAAGCAATGGATATCTGATGACAGATGAAGTGGTCATTTCCTTTGCAGAAGAACATGTATAGTATGACAAAGATTTTTTTTCTCTTTCACATCGATACCCATATAATCAGAACCTAAATGGCTCCTACCATTCTCTGGACAATCTATTGTAACTAGACACTAATATAAAAATAATGCCTCTTCTCTTTGATGAAGAAAATGAGTGTTCTTCATCTACTTTTTTCCCCAATACCTCCACAGGACATTACTGCTGTTAGGCACCACTTTCTTTATACATGGAAATTGATATGTGATCAAAGATGTCCCGTTTGCTGAGTCATTGCTTCATACTTGTAGTGATGTGAGCCAGATCTACTTATTACCCATCTTTCTCAAGAACAGCATTGATATTATCTGCTGACATCATTCCTCCTGTAGTTCTTTGTAAGCTGTGATCTGCCAAGAACTATCTTCTTAAACAACCTGATTATAATATCATATTAGCATATTCTCCTAGCATCACAGATGAAGTAGCTAATATTGCAAGAAACAAGCGAGTGCATTATCTGTTGTGGATTTCAGAAAATTGCCTATTCTCACCATAGGAACTGTGGTTTTCTAATGATGAGTGTTATTTGACTGTAATTCATGATCACAGGATAAGGCTCTGTTGTAGAAATCCAAAACCAACACCATCTTTAAAGCTGCCACTGAGCATTCCAAATAGAGACAACTGCATGAGAGGCACAGTGAATCTCACTCTCTTTTTTTTCCTGTTGTCATCCCAAAGAAAATGTCAAAATATCACCCTGCCATTTTTGAGAAGGCACTCAAGGGCAAAATATCATGGCAACTTCATCTCAGTTGTTCCAACTACAATTCTCAGGAGCACCTTTTGGTATATTCTGACCAAGACTATCCTTTTCCTTTACACTGGCTCAAAATTGCAAATCCTTGAGGAATTTTTATTCCTCCTCTTACACAGTAGTGAAAGAATCTTCTAGACCCCTGCATATACCCTGTAAATACCCTCTAACGATGCAGTAATCTTTCTTGCTATTCTAAAACATACCCAATTAGTCTACTATATTTTAAAAAGAAAACAATAGAGCAATCTCTTCTAGATGTTCCACCTCAGATTTTAGCAATGGTCTTAGCAATGGGAGTTCTGTATTCATGGGGCAGCTGGTAAGAGGGTCTTTTTGTTTCTTCCATAGTAAAAAGATGGTGCAAGGATTATACACCAATGCATTTTTTTAAGGCAGATATTAAAGGCTGCAGTGAAACATACAACCCTGAACATACGCAGTTTCATCTGATTTCAGAATTAATTCAGGACTTGGCTAGGAGATCACCCACTAATGATCTGCAGATAGGATAGGAAAGAATCCAGAATGAAACTGCAGAAAGTTACTGCCTCAGTGTAAAGTGTTATCCCAAAAGTTGAGGTCCACCAGCAGTGCCAGTGTCTCCTTAGAAAGAGGGAAATTACAGTTCAAAAGGAGGCCTACGAGAGAAGGATATGGGACCTTTTCACCTATATATACTGGTATTAACTACGAGACACCAGTTGAGAGTCAAAAAAAAAAATGTTTTATTGGGGGATTCACAGACACACACAAGAAATCAAGAAATATCATGAACCATACAAGGCCTGTGAAGGAAAAGGAAAGAAAGGTTGGATACAGAGAGAGATTTCAGGCATATAGAAGAATATTTACCAGTCCTGGAGTGGAGGATCAAAGAAAGGTGTCTCAAATGTGAGGGTTTGAGGGCAGCATGGAGGAACGAAAGTCTGCTGTGCAGCATGATGCCCAACATGCTAGCAACATTCTGGACCTAGGTTTTCATACCCTTTTGCATACCCTGAAGGGGCAAGTGTTAATTGATGTATGGCAGAGTAAGCAAAAAGGGTCTGGAATGGACTGGTGGTCTTATTTTGGGTGACAAAGCATTGATGGGAGTCCTGACAACCTCTTATTGTCTTGGTTGAGAACTATGAATGGGGAAGGTTTGAGTAGAAAATGAGCACAGCAGAGATGTTTGCCTGCTGCACCTGGGTAGCTTCACCGACCATTGTATTTAGATACCCAGTAATTGACAGGACTCCTGGAAGCCTGTTTTCTCTGGCCTTTCTTGCTTAACTCTTCTTAACTCTTATTACCTGGCCATGCTGAGGCTATGCTGACCTAGCCCAGGCATACAGCCAGAGCCCTGCTTGCCACATGTTTCCCAGTCACAAGTGTCCAATTTTTAGTGATATTTCATACCAATTAAATGATATCCCTTTTCAATAGGGGTGTAAAGCATGGTAACAAAAGCATCTTCCTATGTTTCTATGTTCCTACTAAATGCGGTAGCCTTAGTTAAGTATTATTTAATTAAGAAGGCTTTGAGGAAAGCTTATGTGTTGAAATTGGTACATCAAATTCTGCTTACATGAAGCAGCATATGAGAGAGCATTATACATCATGGATGTAACATATGGGAGATTCATGTAGCCTGTGTGTTTGCCATACCTTTACTCCTTAGTTCATAATAGAGAAATGCATCCTCTCTACTCAATTTAAATATCTTTTCATGAATGCTGGTATTTCTCATGGGCCTGAGAGAAATGATCTGCATCCTCATGTTAGGGATGGCACATTAATTTAAAAAAACAAAAACACAAAAAACGAATGACTACAAAGCCAGAAGCAAAATCTTTCCTACTTGATTTTGTTCCAGTTGCATTGGGAAAGCAATTATATGCTAAAATAAGCCAATAAGCCAATGCTAATAGTCTCTTCATCATTATATTATTAAATGTGCCCTTTCCTTGAGAAAAACATTTGGCTTGGCTGAGTGCTAAATTATATGCTGTGGTTTTTTTCCCCCTGCCCCTACTTTGTTATGCTAAAACACCTGAGGGTACTGGCTATTTCATGAACACTCTGCTGTTGTTTATTTTGCAGGCTCTACCCGAGGGGCAGACAGCATCTTGGGATACAGCCAAAGAAGATGAAAACCGCAATAAGAATAGATATGGCAACATCATCTCCTGTAGGTGCAAATTCAAACTGAACTGAACTTCCTGTGTGTATCTGTAAACATCTAGCAGAGAGGGGGTATGTCTGAGAGTGTAACTATAAAAAGAGCACAGAAATTCCTAGTATTCTTCACATTTCTGTTTGACAATTTAAGGTTTAGTTTCATTGCTACAATTGTTTTCCTCCCTATTTTTTTTCCCATTATATTTCTGAAAATGATCTCAATGAACTCAGTATGCTCAGTCTTTTGTCATATGAGGTATTTATGGGAAGCAGAAAGGTAGCAATAATTTTGTATTCACAGGCTTCTCCTTCTCCCAGATCTATGCATGATCAGTGGAACATATGAGAGGGCCACATATAACAGAACAGAAACCGCTCTTTGTTGGGTGGGCAGTCCTCCTGACTGCATGTAGAACAGGGGTGAACTACAGCAGGATTGGGGTCCCTTCTTAGCAGAGAACCCCACCAAAGGCTAAACGGACTACTGAAATGCCAGAAGTCCACTTCTGGTATGCAAAAAATTTTTTTTAAAAAAAATGTTAAACAGTCAAGAGAGGCCTTGCAGCCTATTTAAAAGGTATTTGTTGCACTTGGAGATTTCCAGGTACAGACATTCATTTATTTTTAATTTTTATTTTAATTTTATTTTTTGGCCAGAAAAAGGTAAGTGTAGATTCTAGAGGTGATGATGAGACAAATATACTTCTGGGAGACTGCATGCATTCCCAGGTGCAGGTGGAAAGTAATGCATGAGTAGTGCATGAGCCCTATCCCAATGTAAAGGATGTTCAGTGTACTGTTTTCTTAGGGATATAAATCCTTGTCTGTCTCTTTTTCCTAGATGGGAATGAAAACCATAAAGTTGTTTTCTTTGACCAAGTAGATATTTTCTCTTGGTCTGGAGAGAGTTCTCACATTTACAAGAATGGAAATGTTCTTGCATTTATTGCTCAAATTGCATAAAATGTGTAAATCATATAGCTAAAATGCTGCTGCCTTGTTACCTGGAATTTTACTAATGGGAAGCATCAGATGGGCTGTTTGTGAATCTTTTTAACTGATCAGCCAGTTCTCCTCTGCTTGCCATGTACTCATGTTCTTTGCTTCACAAAGAGAAAATACAGAAGCTTTGTACAAAGGCATTTTTTTGTGCAAATTATAGAAACCACAATGAAAAGGAAAGCACCATTTCCTCTTATTCTCACATTACACTCAAGAAAGTGCCAAATTTCTCAAAATGTCAAGAAACAATCTGTTACCAAGAATTAGAATTTTTCTGACTGTTCTTCATATCCACTATTGTGCATCACAATTTCTTCACATCTTATGATCAATTAAAGGTACATAGATTAGGTGTAGTGATGGGTGAGAATTGTTTCCCTGTGTTTCACTTACACTTCCCAAACCTGAACCCAAACAAGAACACTTAGAAATTGCAGTCTATCCTTTTCTGGAATTTGCTATGTGGTTCTTTAAAAAGTTCATACACAAAAGTGTGCACTTGAAAAAATAAGCAAAAATGTGTGCATCTGAAACAGTGTGTTGTTGGAGACATGAACACAAAAATGTTTTATTTAATGGAATAACTGCTTAGAAAAACTGCATAATTTGAAAAAGCAATAGTACAAATATCTGTACATATTAAATGTGAACATAATGTGTGTATTTTGAAAAATGCACATGAAAATATACAAACTGATTATTCTGCAGACTAAAAAATGACTTGGAATATATGTAGAAACAGAATGAGAAAATCTTAGGAATGGAATAATGAAAAAACTGAAATTGAGCTTAATAGATTAGTCCATCCCTTGTGCATGTTGACAGAAGATGCATAATGTCTGAAAAGAGTTTCACACTACTGAGTAGGGATGAAACAGATGTGGTTCAGAACTTGAAGGAGAACTGCAACCTTAACAATTTGTCTGATATGGAATATTTGCTAGTATGATGCCCTCTACAGAGTCAGTTGTTTCTTTTCATTGCTCTCATTGTTATACCTTTTCCTGTTCTTTAATTGACAAGAACATTTTCTTTGAATTAGATTCAAAACATTATTCTTCCTTACTTCCCATGCAGAAATCACCGAGAGGATAAATGTTCACACACTTTCTTTTTGACATTACCTGTATACATTAGAAGCCCTTATTTGTGACAAACAGTTCCAACTGTGTAGCTCTTCATGACTCCAAAGTGCCTTAGCCCCAAAGAAAAGGTTTATCAGCTACTTTCAGATAAACAGTGAATACACAATCTCTGTGTACTAATCACATCAGCTAGAGAAGCACAGGGCATCTGCAAACACCAGGTGGAAAGTAATGATCCACTAGCAATAAACTTAGGTGAGCTCACTAGGGAATAATCAAATGTGAAAAGAATGGGAAAATTACAAATAATTTAAAAGTAGGGGAAAGGGAAGTTAGTGTTAAAAGAGCTGTTAGAGTCTGTGTACAGCAAAGCTGGTAGGAGAATTTGATAATTGTAGAGGCTTAGGCTAACATTCCACTGTCAAAAGAGATACCATACTTCCACATTTTTTTCCTGTGGGACTATCATGGCATGAAACCATGTTTTTAGTGATTGTAATAAAGAGAGAAAGTTACTGTGAAGTGAGGAAGTCCTTGTATGTTCCCACTACTCATAGTGAAAGCTCTATGCCCTAAAGTAAAAAGAATACTGAGAGCTCCATATACCATTTGGAATATTTGAATACCATGGTATATTTGGCATGAACCATTCTCATATGTATAAACATTTGCTGTGTTTTCAAACAACAAGAAAGGTCATGACACACAGAGCTGACAATCAGGAAGTAGTTGTTAAAATGTTTATGCTCTACCTAAATACCAAATGAAAATATCAATTTCAGTTAACCCAGCCATGTATTACTCTAAAATTAATATATTGCCCACCTTCATAAATTATACAATGCAAACATTTCTGTCCTTATGAAGGGCTCATACCCCAAAATATAGGCTATTTGGGTGTCTTGATCAGTATATAGAAGGCAAAGTTTTCCAGTCTTCAAATGGGGGACATTCCTTATAAGGCACATCTGCCAGTCCAGCAAGGAACCAGCTTTCCAGACGACAATGAAGGACATAATGAGACTAATTCTATCAGCACTAATATAATGGCCAGTATTCTATATCAGAGTATCAAAGTATTCTATATCAGCTACTTAGTAGCTATTTAATTAAGTAAACTCTCCTGGCCCAACTTCTCCCCAAAACCTGACAGAAATGTCATTCACTCATGCTTTAGTCACCAGCAGAATGGTCTTCTGATGAAGGTAAAGAAGGTTGTGGGGGTTATAATTGTGGCATAATTATGACTAAATAGTGATTATGAATATAGAACAGTTATGGATGAGTAAATCTAGTATACTTGACTAAGTACCTGATAGAGAATACTCATCAGTTTTTTAAATACAGTCAGCCCTCCACGTTTGTGGATTGAAGTTCATGGCTTTATTTGTGATCGTCTCCAGTCCCACCCACCCCACCTCAGGCATTTCTTTTCCAAGGGAGCCTTCCCTCTCAGTGGCTCTGGCCCATCCATGAAGCCTTTTAAAAAAACTGCCTCTAGTCCTCCTCCTTTTCCACCAGCAGATAACTCACATTTTTTTTTGAAGATGGAGGAACCTTCCCACTTGGTGGCTCCAATCGGACAATGCAGCCCTTTTAAAAAAATACAACCTCTGGTCCTTTTCCTACTCAACCAACTGTGCCTGGCAGCTAAAGACAGCTCACAGCCCAATTTTGCAATACCACAAACTCTCTCCTGATGCCCCCTCATACACAAGGAAGGAGATGGGTGAGGGAGAGTAAGTATAGGGCCACTGTGCTGACCCACCTCTTTCCCCTTCCTTTCCCTGACCTGGTTTGGACCCTGGCTGTCTATTTTCCCCGCCATGTCTTGCCCCCCTTCCCACAGACACAAACACATACATTTCAATATTTACCATTTCCCTGCACCCCTAACCCTAGTGGAGAGCTGACTGTATTGCACTTCTGATACCTACAATCATTATTGCATAGAGATACACAGATAGCTTCGTAAGCTACACTTGTCTCAGATTTCTAAAGTAGCTTCTGCTGAAAAGTCTCTCCCCATACATTTTGGAGATCTTTAGTGTATAACTGCCCCCTCCAAAAAAATTGAAAGGTGTTCACCTTCACTCTCAGTTGGCTTCATTTGGTTTCTGTGATATCAGAAACTCTGTGTTCCTCCCTGTGGGTAGAGTAAATTTTCGATCTGCTAACTTTCTTTTAATAAAATAGTCTAAAAAGATATCAGAGAGTATAAATGTCTTGAGATTCAATACTCAGGAGTGCTTAAACAGAGTTTTCATCGTAACTTTGCCTGTTAGGATTGTTACTGTAATTCTGGAGTTGTAAACTCAGATGACCAGATACTGGTAACAGGGCCCTCTGAACAGATACAGATTAGCTGTCAAATGTCAAAGAATCTTCAGTCTGTCTAAAGAGAAAGGGGCCTGTTTCAGTTGGCTAAATAATGTCATAGTACCACTTAGTTCAGAAATTGATCCCTGACTAAGTGGAATCACTGATATGAACATTCATGAGAAGATGTTAATCCTGTAATTAATTGCTAATTGTAAGAGTGGGGGAAGGGTGCAGCAACAGTTTGGGGAAATGATGGCAGTAATCTGTGCAAAGATGTGCATTTCCAAAATCACAATTAGTGATTTCAGGGAGAAGGAATTATTTCTATCACTTTCTTTAATTTCAGAAACCAGAATGTTTGAACATTTGATGGCTATAAACATACTTTGTCCGTATCATGTATAACATGGCCTGGCAGTTGGTAAATGGGGGCATTCAAAACTAGAAATGTAAATTTTAGTGAATTTCATTCTCACTTGCAAAAAATGAATTATTACAACAGTCCCGGATGAGTCAAAATACAAGAGGGTTTTTGTTGTTTTTTTTAAGTATTTTTAAAATTATTTCTCCCACCTAGAACTTTTTTTTATTTTGCTTTCTTGCCTTTTTATTTCTTTCTTTGCAAACAAAACAAAGGTCTCAAAATGTGAAAAACTTCATGGCAACTTCATGGATTTTCTCAGTCCATTGGGACACCCTTTCTTCCTGAGGATGAGAAAACTTTCAAATATTTTTTGCATCCCTACCTGAAACCTCCAGGAACATAACTTAATCTTAGCATTTCTGGGTTCTGTGTGCCTGAACAAATGAGCTGAACTGAATTAGAAGTTATTCATATTATGTGTAATAGATCCAGATAAAATATTTCATATGCCCAGCATAGGTGAGAACAGAATAGTTAATTGTATAATTATGCTTTCAGTCACCCAGTCATGAAAAAAACCAATTAATTGTGTGAGTTTTAGTGTATTAACTGATTAAATCAGCATAAATTTGCACATGAATGCAGGCAACATTTTAAGAAAGAAGCATGCTTAATTTTAGATAATGTACCATAGACATGTACAACAGTAACCACCATCTTGGAATACACATTAGCTTTTTGTGGGTAAAAGGAATACATGGGAGGGGGATCAAGTGCTGTCGTATAACTCCCAGCATTCCTCCCTGACTGATGGAACTTGCATACTAACATTTGGAAGGCCAAACAAGCTCTGTTATAGGGCATTGGCTGCTATCTATAGTTTTTGTAAGTAGTTGCATTAAAAATTTTTCAAAAATTTTATTATAAAAATCTCCTACCTAATGAATCCTGGGAATGCTTTTAGTTGTTCAGGAGGTTCATCATTTGTTGAACTAATTGATTTTTCAAATCAGGTTCAGTTGTAAATATACTTAATTGGGAGTTAGACCTCCTGAATCAAACGGGCTTACAGATATGGTGGAACACGTCTGCAGACTGGCCCCAAAGTTCCAACCCTAGGGTTCCTGTCACCCATCTTGCATTTTTACCCTCAGGATCCCACTCTAGATCCCATACTGGAGAAGTGGCTATTTTTATCAGTGGGTTCAGTGTGGTAAAGCATGACGAGTCTTCGTTGTGAATTGTTATATTAAAACATCCAGACCGAGATCTAGAAAATAAAAACAGTGAAGATTTATTATAACAGGTAAAATAAGCAGGTAGTGTTTCAGTTTCAGACAAAATTATACTTCACCGTGAATTCCTTACACTTTCTCAGCTCCTAGAAATCATATTCAGATTCCTTCCATTCCCCTCCTAACTGGCCCTCACTCTATTTCTGATTGCCTTATCTCTTATACTGACAAGTCCCTATGTGATCTCCTTTCCCTTCTAGGCTCCCCTTCACAGCATTCCATGAGCTGTGGTTGGCTGGTTCTATCCAGGCTTGCCAGGCTTCTGTCTTCACAATGTACAGTTCTCCCTCCACATTCATGGGTTTGACCTTTGCAAATCTGATTATTCATGAGGCACATGCTTGCTTCCCCTGCCCCCCCCCCAATTTTCCTCCTCCCATTCCCTTGCATTCCTCACCCCAGGCTTGCAAGGTTTCTGTTTAAAATGTCATTTTTTTTTTCTTTTTGAGTGATCAAGGCTCCTTCCTACTGCTAGAGGCATTTTTGTCCCATGTGGCTGCATTTTTTGCGGTGTAATGGCTGCTAATTGGTCAGGTGCTCTTTTTGCTCAGACCCCTTCCTTTTCAAAATGGCCACCAGAAGTAACTGGAAGGGAAGAACTGTACTTTTCTTCCTTTGAGGGGAAAGTACAGGTAAGCCTTTTAGATTGTCTTTTTCCTCCCCTCCCATCACACCAGGACCAGAGGCAAAGGATAAGAATGGGGGAGCTCTGGAGAAGAATCTCCGGCAGGGGGAGTTATTCACAATTTTTCCATTTTCATGGGAGGGTACTGTGCCCCTAACCCTTGCAAATGTGGAGGGGCTACTATATTTCTAGAATTATGTATGCAAACAGCCATTTTGCATGTTGTTGTGTTGTGTGCCTTCAAATCATTTCTGACTTATGGCAGCCAAAGCCAAACCTATCACAGGGTTGTCTTGACAAGATTTGTTCAAAGGGAGTTTGCCTTTGCTTTCTTCTGAAGCTGGGCGAGTGTGACTTGCCCAGGGTCACCCAGTGGGTTTCCATGGCTGAGTGGGGATTCTAACCTTTGTCTCCAAAGTCAGAGTACAACACTCAGACCACTACATTATGCTGTTTCTCTATTATCCTGCATACATAGCTATATTTTCAAAGTTCTGAACTGCTCAGCCATCACATATAGCCACTGGTTGCTCAGAACAGTGATATGGGTTATTTATTTATTTTTAAAAGGAAGGGGGGGGATAGTTGAATCATCTGTTCTAATAGAAATAAGTAAATTCCCTTCCCCTATGATCCTCAGAAGTGCTTTTGCCCCATCCAAATATGCTTGAAAAGGTTTCTTAAAGAACATCAGCACAACATTGAATGTTATTGTATCGCAATAACAAAGAGCTAGTGCTTTGATGATGCAAATGCTTTGATAAATGCAGCTGTGTTTGTTGGATGGGCATAGTAGGTTATGTAAAGTAGCTTATATTTTGTATAGTTTAAAATAAGTAGAACCTAGGATAAACACACAAATGGGAATAAAAGCATCAAGTGACCATTTACTTACTAAGTATGATTACAGGGAAGGGAACATTCTGTTCCAGTGAGGTACATAGAGAAGAAGTAAGAGTGCAACATCAAACAGATAAAAGGGAAGTGAAACATAGGAAAATGTTCACAAAGCTGAATTGTTGTTCAACAAAAGGAGATGCCATAATTGTAGCTATAAATATATGTGTTCCATCTGAATAAAAAAAAACGGGGGGGGGAGAAGACAGGCTGTGTTTAAATAAAGAACTGTAAAAGGCAGTAAACATCAAACTCTTAAGTTCAGTCAAAAAGATGATGTAAATGACTTAAAAAAATACAAGGAGGAAGAATTAAATGGCATACCATATATGAGAAATTCAGATGAGGAGGTGAATATGAAAACATATTAGATAGATAACAAGATGGTTATTCTTTTCTCAAAGAACAGTTGTGCCAAATTAATAAAGCCATCAATGGAGTTTCTAAGAAACGGCATGAATAATGAAATAATTGAAATGGTTGGGGCAACCAAACATGGCCCAAATGCAGGGCTATCATGAGAAAGAAGGAACTGTGTTCATTATTAAGCTGAAGCTAGGCTGGTTCATGGCATCCCAGAGTGCCTAATTTACAAGCTCTACTTTGGAGCTTCTTGCTGCCCTCTGATCTTTTATATCATATGTTTTTCAACATTACACCACTTCATTTGAATCCTTGCCAAGCCATTAGGATTTGAATCACATTTATTATTTATTAATGTCAGAGGCTCCCACAAGATGGATCCTACTGTTTCTGGCAGACTCTCCCTGTCCCCACAACCCCACCCCACATCTCTGGAGCAAGTTTTTGGGTACCTGGGCACTACAGGAGAATGGAGTTTTCCGTTACTTGCAGAAGCACAGAATATTGCTTAGGTACGCAGTTGAATACTGATATCTTTCATAATTACAGTGTGATCAGAGATACAAGATAAAGGGTTAATATAATCAAAATTACAGTGTAACATAAGCACTTCATCAGTTCCATATTTGTTCATTTATATTGTCATCAAAAATTTATGCAAACATGTCCCAGTCTTTCTCCACAGAATTTAAAGCAGCTTAGATAAGAGCCCCCATTAGTCATTAGCCATTGGCTGCGCTGCTTCTATCATGCACACTCGACTCCCATGTTCTATGAACAGTAAACCCTGATGATGCATATATAATATATTTCCTCCTTGAGATGGAAGCCTGAAGTATTGACATTCTAACTGACAGAAAGAACATATAAAACTTCTTTATTCTAGATATGGCCCTAAAATATAAACAGCTTTGGGGTGGGGCAGCGGGAGTAGTTGGTCTGAGTGCAGTCCTACTCTCTCTCTTCACATAATCATAGAGTGCAAACCTGTACATGTCTGCTCAGTACTGAATCCTATTGATTTCAGTCTGGCATGCTTCCAGGTAAATGCATACAGAATTGTAGCCTTAAATGTGTAGGTTGTGATTCTACATAACTTGCTTAGCCACGTAAATGACTTCAGTACAAAGCTAAGTAGTGATTCCCAGCTTGACACCCCTCCATTCTCAATTACTGGGCAGCAGCCACTGCGAACAACAGGGGTCTATTCTCCTGTCACTCAGGAATGAGCTGACTGACATTTCCTCTCTTCTGTGAGTGATCTCTGGTGTGGCAGTCAGAAGCAGGGTCCTTGTCACAATTCTCCCTTGCACAGGAGATTGCTTGTGCGAGAGGGGTGAAAACCTCAGTCAGCTGTTTCCTGATCACCAGCGGATAACCTTGTCATTCTCAGTGGCTGCTGTCCGGTAAGTGAGGATTGGAACTTTCACAATCCCTATATATTACATAAATTAGGGAATACATAGGTATCATGCATATGAACCAGTCACAAATGTGTAGGTTACATATTTGCAACTGCCTGAGTGAATTCCAGCCTAGAAACTAATGACTGAAGAGGAAGAAGAGTGGAACTTGTAGCCCTTTTGAACTGTTCTGGGCTAAAGATTATGCTTAATAGATAAGGTTACATCTTCCTGAGTACTGCCTTTGTTTTGCTTTCCACTTGTCCTAAAGTAAAGTGAAAGTCATGAGTTGTTTCAGAGCTTGAAAATGTTCCCCGTTTTTGTATTACACCTCCTAAATCTCTCCGCCAGTTTAACCAGCGGCTATACTGCCTGGAGGATTTTAAGAGTTAACCTTCAAGCTACTCACAGGTTAAGTAAAATTTATCTATAACTGATGGCATAAGATAATAGGGATGAAGAGGATATTTGGAAATATTTGAAACAGAGCTGAAAAATTAGTTTCTCTAGTGTCCAGAAATATTGACAAATAGAATACTCAGTGATGAAAACCTTCACAGTTCAGGGCAGAATGTGTGAGGAAAATAGCACATGGGGGTTTTGCTCAGAAGAAAAGATTTTTCTGCAGAGAAAATAATATTTCTGTCATTTTCTGTACAAAAAAAAATGATCAGAGTAATTTTCAGACTTCAGATAGTTTACAGAAACTGCAGTTTTAGAAGATTTTCTCACACTTTGGGAATAAAATTGCTAAAATTTCTCATTGGTTCCTTTGTGAATTATATTAGTGAAGAATTATATCTCTGTAAGGTATTGACAAGAAAAGTGAAATGTATGCACAAGGCAATTCATGTGATGATAGAAGACATTTGACAGAGTAGTTTTCCAGTTGCTATCCATTCTGTTTCACTGCTAATTTTTTAGTGTTGTTGCTTTGTAGTGTAATGAAATATATTTATATATTCCCAACATCTGCTAAACGTATAGAACAGAATTTAAAAGATAAGTTATGGTGTTAGCTTTAACTGAGCTCTGCCCACTAAAAATATGAGTAAAATAAAAAGCCTCATTAACATCTAAAGGGTGAGCTATAATTGTTAATATTTGTTAGCCTTGCTTTATAAGCAAAGCCTTGCTTCCTACCACTTAGATTGGGGAGCAAAATAGATCTTCATGGGAGGTGAAAACTCATACGAGATGGAACACGCAGTGATTTTGCAAGAGAAATTAACGTTGTGACTTCTTAAAATCCAAAGGGAGGGAGGGAGAGCACGTGCATTTTCAGATATATTTTCACTCACAAAAACACCTTCCATAATATATGGTCTGTTCTCATACGTGTCTTAAACTGGATTGTGAGTTCCTCCTTGTTTCTTTAGAATACTCAAACTCGAGCTTTCGCTTTCCATATCCATATTTGGAGGTTCATTGAGTACATATAAGAGAGCCAGCATAGTGTAGTGGTTTGAGTGTAGGACTAAGATTCTGGGTTCAGTTCCCACTCAGCCATGGAGACTCACTGGATGACCTTAGGCAAGTCAAACTCTCTCAGCCTCAGATGAATGCGATGATAAACGCTCTCCAAACAAATATTGCCAAGAAAACCCTATGATAGGTTCACCTTAGAATTGCTATATGTCAGAAATAACTTGAAGGTACACAACAGCAACAAATTTAAAATACACGTGCATGTGTGTGTATGTATGCATGCATGCACACATGGCGCGCACACACACACGCATAGACATTCCTTCCCATTTTCTTTCATGTGATTTCTTGCGCCCATTCTTCTGAAGGGGAAGATTTGAGCCAGACTCTTTTTTTAAAAGTCACTGTACATCATTTAGTCATTGTAAGTACATAAAAATGTGGGTTCTCATCAAAATAATTTATCTTCTTTGTACCATTGATAATTACATAGCCTCTCATTTTCTTTACCTTTTAGGCTCCTCCATAAACTGCAAACCCCAGCATTCCATAGGATGTTGAAAATGGAATAATAGCACTATAACAGTCTAGTGTGGAAATGGCCATAGAGTTTGAAGGCCCTGCAAGGGCCACCTAGACCAATGCCCTGCCATGCAGGAATATACACTTAATTTATTCTTGAGAGATGGCTATTCAACCTCTGACTAAGAACCTCCAAAAAAGGAGAATCCATTACCCTTGTAAGCAGTCTCTTCCACTGCTGAATAGCAGTTACAGTGAAGATATTCTTCCCAGTGCCTTTTCTTGTAATCTGAATCCATTGGTTTGTGTTCTAATCTCTGAAGTAGGAGAAAACAAGGCCGGTCCATCTTCTACATGACATTGCTTCACATATGCAAAGATGGCTGTCATATCTTCTCTCAGTCTTTTAGGTTCTTCCTCTTAAGGCTTGGTTTTCAGACCTTTTACCATCTTGGTCACCCTCCTCTGAATGTTCCAGCTGGTCAATATCCTTCTTCAACTATAGTACCTAGAACTGGACAGTGAAGTCTGATCAAGTAGAGTGTGTTACTTCCCTTGATCTGGACATGTTACTCCAGTTGATGCAGCCTAAAATTGCATTGCCTTTTTGGGCCACATCACACTATTAACTCATGTTCAGCTTGTGATCTACTAAGACTAAATCCCTTTCACATATGCATACCTGTGCATTTTTCCTGCGTTATCTAGTATGTTATTTTGATTCCTCTGGAAATTCATTTTATTAGTTTTGGCTCAGTTCTCCGATCTATCAAGGCCATTTTGAATTTTGATCATTGTGTTTGGAGTATTAGCTACCCCACTAACCTAGCTGACTGGTTGGTAGTTGCTTGGTCCTCTTCACCCTCTGCACTTTTTTGTCCACCACGAGTCTGCTAGGACTTTTCCTTTTCCTTTTGTACCTTTGGATGTAATTCATCTGGTCCCAGAGATTTGTATTCATTTAGAGTAACTGAGATTTCTATACTACCTCTTTCTGCACTACAGGCTCCTTACTCCACCATTTGTTCTGTTTTCACTAGGTAAAACACTGTTTCCTTTTTGAAAGAAGACTGAGGCAAAGCAGCTGTTGAGCAGTTCTGTCTTTTCTCTGCTCCATTAACATTTCACCATCTTTTCCATGCCATGGTCCTATTGTTTCATTGTTCTTCTTCTTGCTCCAAACATAGCCAGAACAACAACATCACTTTCTCTAGCAAACATGATTTCATTCTGAGCATTACATTTTCTAACTTTCTCCCTACAAGTTATGGCTCTTAATTTATATTCTTTTTCATTATTTGCTTTTCCTTCCATTTCTTGTACATGTCTCTTTTAAATTTCAGCTTATATGAAAGTTCTTTGGACATCCACTCTGTTTTCTTAGACACCTACTTTTCTTGCTTATTGGAATTGCTTGCAGCTGTGCTTTCAATATCTCACCTTTAATAAAATCCTATGTATCATCAACTCTTTTCCCTTGACGATTCCTGACCAGAGATCTCATCCCATACTTCCCTATGCTTGCTGAAATCAAAGTGTGTGTCTAACTATGTTTGGCTTCCCCTTTCCTCTAAATAACAAATTCAAGGAGACAATGGTCACTCCAACCAAGGAACCCATTACCTCCATCCCTCTGACCAGTTTGTCTCTATTGGTTAGGATCAGACTTTTTTTAAAAAATCAATTTCTTTTCCTCCTCCCCCATCTGTACAATGAAATTATCTGCTAGAAAGTGAAGAATTTGTTGGACCTTGCATTCTTGGCTGAGTTTGAGTTCAAACAAATATCAGGCTGGTTGAAGTCTCCTATTGCTACTTTATCTCTCATTTTTAAATGTTTAGTCATTTGTTCTAGAAGGACGCCATCCCAGTCTTCATTCTTAAAACTCTTTCCCATGCTTACAGTCATAGATCTCCTCTTAAAAGTTGTACACATCCTTTACATAAAATGTCTTTGCTCCTTCTTTCCTGTTTAGTCTTTTTTTGGAATAGGTTATACCCCACCATTATTACATTCCAATCATGAGGCTGGGTTTCAGTGACGCTTATTAAACCATGTTTGCTTCCTGTGCTTAGAGTTCAAGTTCATCTTGTTTATTTGCCATGCTCTGTGCATTAGTAGAGACATCCAAGACCATAGGCCATTCCATCCAGCTGACTCCTTCTAGTTGTTTTCCTGCCCATTGTTGGATTCTTGTACTTCTGGCTCTTTTTCACCTGTATCATTGTTGTCATATTCACTTACATCATTGTCATCATTGTCATATCATATTGTTTCCATTTAATCCTGCACCATTGGTGCTGTAATACTTGATGTCTCTCAGCCTTCTGGAAACCCATCTCCCTCCGCCACATAATTCAGTCAGGATTAATAAACAAAAGGAAATAATAAGTGTAACTGAATACAATAAGCAAGTTTCTGAATATTTCAGGCATCAATAGAGTTGTTTAGATTCCAGGATTTTGCAAATACTTTTTTTTTTAATGTTCCATGTTCTTGTGTCTTTCTGTCATTCTCATTTTTTTTATCTGAATGTTTCTTCATTTAAATAATAGTAATACATTTTCCTTAATTATTTTCAGATGATCACTCCAGAGTGAGGCTGCAGTTGTTGGATGGAGATCCCCATTCAGACTACATAAATGCCAATTATATAGATGTAAGTTCAATGAAACCAGTTTTTTTTAAGGATGCTAATGAGCAGACTGCCTTTACATTCCAGAGGATCCTGATCTTTGAAAGGATTATAATCTTCTCAAATGCAGAATATTTGCATGTTGTATCAAAGTCTAAGTCATACTTTCATTGCAAATGTGGTGACTTTCTGATTTTCTAACAAAAGTTTAAAAATGTAATTTTTTTGGACTACCGTTCCCATTGGACATATAAGCTGGGGAATCATGGGAGTTGTAACATCCAAATATTAATTCTTCCATGTTTTTCTTAACCTTGGTGAATGGATTGAGAAATGGAAATACTCAGTAGTAGAGTGTATGGTTTGGTGTACAGAAGGCCCAAGGATCCCCAGGATCTCCTGTTAAAATGAGCAGGTAGCAGTTGATGGAAAAGACTGTAGAGAGCCGTTTCTAGTTAGAATGGACAATATTGTCCAAGATGGTCTATATTCCTATCACTGACTGAAGGCATTTCATGTGCAAAACATGAACTGCGTCGCTGAACAGTGTTGTCAGACTTCAGCTGCAGTCATAGAGAATTGCTGGCCACCACCACAACCGTGCAATGTCAGTATGCCAAATACACATGATGGTCAAGTGAAGAGAGCAAGTGGCTCCATGTATCTGGGTCCATTTCACCATTTGGAGCAAGGCAGTAAGTAGAGTGCTGGTGTCATGACTCAAGAGGTTTCTTGTTATGTGAACCTTGGCCCCAAGGATGTTGGAATTGGTGGTAGGAAAAACACTTCTGGTAGGCTATAGTAAGCCTTTCTAGAAATATTTTCTCTATGTGCTATATATAGCTTTAGATAAAGCTGCACAGGATTAAAGGCTTGGTGGAAAGGATGGCAAGAACTGCTGGTCATAACTTCCCACTCAAAGGTCTTTTCCTCCAACTCTTAATTAGGGTTGCTGTTATTTGACTTGCTGGGTTTTACCAACTCTCCATCCCCATGCCAAGTCACATGTCATCGCATGACTTTAATGGTTCAGAGTGGGCTAGAGTTTGGATCACCTGAGTACAAATCCAGTCTAGACACTACATCTTTGGCAGGTTGTAAGCCATAAAATATGTTAGTCCAATAACAAGTCTGTGGGTGCATTTGGGAAGAATGAACCTGATATTTCAAGATATGAATGAAAGCACAAATGGTCTTAATGTATCTTTGTAAGCCCTGTACAAGACAGCCAACATGGTGTTTAAGTGCTGAACTAGGACACTAGATTCAAATCCCTGCTCAGCCCTGGAAACCCACTGGGTGACCTTGGGCAAGTCACACTCTCTCAGTGCAAGGTCCTTTGTACACTTTGTACACGTCCTCAATGCCCCCCCTCCTCACCCAGCCAGTTGCCTGTGGAAGTGAGCATGAAGGACACACTTCTGCACTGCAGCTGGCCTTCTTCCTATGCTTTGAGAGGAAGGATGCACGTCATTGCACTTCTGGCCCTTCTGCATGGCTGGCTGCGATGGAAGGCTTGCATGATTGGGGGTCATTGATGGAGTTTCTTTTTCAATGATATACCCAGCAAATTGTGCCAGCTGGCAATGTGAGAGGAGTGGGACCGCGATAACATCATGAGAAAATGTCATCATGATCCTTCTTCTCTCACATCCCCATGCCGGGGTGTTGCCTTCCTGTGGAAAGGGCCTAAGAAGGCAGTGGGAAATTTTTCCTGAATAAATCTTGCCAAAATAACCCATTGAGAAGGTTCTCATAGTATTGGGTTGAAATGAAGGCTCATAATTAAAAAGCAGAGTGAATTGACCTTACAGTTATTTTATATGAAACACTTTAAACAGAGACTAAGGATTATAATGTTTTTAAACTTTATGAAAATCATTGGTGGTACCTTTGGGCCTATTGTTACCAAGGCAGTACTTGAGGGGAAAAGATTACTTGTGCTTGCTATTCTCACATCTATAGTGGAACATGACAACTTGTTAATACACAACTGTGCTTCAGATTTTTCTGTGGCAATGACTTGCTCTGTGAAATGGATTGGTAACATTCGTAAACGGATAGAGTATCAGTCAAATGGTGTAATTTTCTAAGTTGTGCTTAACTGTTTTCAGATGATAACATAGGAAATGATGATATATTGGATGTACATTATTTTGGGCACACAAACACTAGACTGTATGTATTAGCATTAGCAGTGTTAGCTTATATGGAACTAGGCCGTGTCCTACCCACACATTAGACATAAGGTTCGTTATGGAGATAGCACAGGAAATCTCCATTGTCTGTTCTCACACACTCGCATATACACAGTCATGCATACTGTTCTAAAATCGTTATACAGTCTCTGCCCAGTGACTTTACAAACCCTTCCATCCCACCAAGGACTCAGGTTTTGGCCCTGAAATTTCAGAAATGGGAAACTAATAATAGCAGTCCTGTCACTGAGCTGTAGTACCTTCTCAAACATTACAGAAACCAAGAAGATATGCAGAAGCAAAAATTCAATATGTCTTTTTATGCATGATTTGGCTGTCAATTCAGTGGGAAGTATTTCAAACTAAATATACCAAAGAAGGAAGGCTGGTAGTTTGAAGCTCTCTAAATGTGTTGAAAGAATGTGGACTAGTGGAAAGAGGGATGGAAGTATCAGTTCAAGCACTCTCCACCTCACTTATATCGACCTGTGGGATTTATAACAAATGAAAACTATATTAAGTAATAGGAAAGCATTTAGCAACATTCTTATTTCTAATGCAAGCCTCTTTAATCCTTAATTATATCAAAATGTTTTCAAAAGATCCCTCAATTAAAGGAATGGGGAACCATATGTAACATAGTACAACCCACACAGTTTTAAAAATCAGCGATCCCAGATTCAGTTTTGACAAGAAACAGATGTGTGTTTTTCAGATGAGCTGGCACAGATTTCTCCATGTTTATTTTATGAACAAAAAAGTATGTAAGGCTTCCTAAAGTGAAAACAGTTTAATTAGATATTCTTGAAATACGTCACATTCTTCCTTTTTGGGAAGAAAGGAATATATTCCCTGATAATGTTAGGGAAAACTGTAAGAATTCCTGCCATGATTAATCCATTGAATAAATGCATTATAGACAGATTTCCCCCCGTTCTGGATTATTCCCAAATGGTATGCTAGTACAGTCTTGTTTGAAAACTGCTGCTGAAGATTGGATGGACTGGAAAGTAAATCACTACTGTGCCCAGCTCAGGTTAGAGTTTTGGCAGCTTTCTTCTGAGGGCTGAAACTGTTTTCCAGCTGAGACATAGAGCTGAGTTTGTATTGATTTTCTTACTAGAGTAGAACCATTGAATCAAAATTGTTGACTGGTGAATGGTTGTTGACTGGTGAATGGTCAACACTTAAGAAAATCCCATTGATTCCATGAATCTTCTGTAATTAGCGACTGTATAATTTTATTAATTGTTTGACTGAATTTATATTTTGCCTTTTTCCTGAGTTTTTCTTTTCTTTTCTTTTCTTTTCTTTTCTTTTCTTTTCTTTTCTTTTCTTTTCTTTCTTTCTTTCTTTCTTTCTTTCTTTCTTTCTTTCTTTCTTTCGTTCGTTCGTTCTTTTTTTTTTCATCCCAAGCATTCTCCAGTTCCTCAGACTCACTGGCTTTTCTCTGTTATTAAGCCACTGTCAGCAGCAGTGTTGCTCTGACCACATGTAAAGGGCTCCCAGCTTCGGCAGTTGAAGTATTCTGTGGCAGTGTACTAGGATTCAAGGTCCAAGTAGCCATCAGGAAGTGTAATCCATTCCCTCTCTATTTCTTCAATGGAAATTTTGGATTTGTTTTTCAAAATAACCCTGCAATACACAAAGAAATCCAGTGTGGTGTAGCATTGGACTACAATTCTGGAGACTAGGGTTCTAATCCCCACCAGGCCATGGAAACCTTGGGCAAGTCACATTGTCTCAGTCTCAGAAGAAGGCAATGCAAAACCCCTTCTGAAGAAATCTTGCCAAGAAAACTCCACAATGATTTTGCTTTGGGGTCACCATGAATTGGAAATGTTGTTGTTGCATGCCTTCAAGTCAACAACAACAACAACAACAACAACAATGTATAGTTAAAGCAAGTTACAAGCAAGATTCTAAAATAGCAAATCCAATGCAACTCATGGAGATTTTTGTTTTGTCCTTTCCTTCTTTTCAGGGATACCATCGGCCTCACCATTACATTGCAACACAAGGTAAGTACAGAATAGCTAGTGTGTGCTCAAATGACATGCTATGAAGATTTTTTCTTTAAGTAACAGATGTAAAAATTTAAAAAAAACGGAACATACAACATGCTTACAAGCATCTAGCAACAAGTTTCCAAGTGATTTTTTTAAAAAAATATTACACACTTGTTTTATGTTTGATTATTAAGATGTCATGCCCTACAACATTTCACAGATGAAAACCAAGACACATACAACTAAGCAACATCAAACTGCGGTCAGAAATGCAAACAACAAGAGGGGAAAATTATTAATAAGGAAGAGCACACAAAACTACTACTTTGAGAAGGGAAAGCTTGGAACTTTGGAATTTTGGAAAGTGTGATAAAAGAGAAAACTCAAATTAGTAAATATATTTGCAACTGCCTGGTTTACAATAAATATAATATGTTATTGTAAAAATTTCTTTACCATACCTATTCAAAATTACAGCTTTCTCTTAGATGCATGCTCACTACATGAACGCTTTGTTTTATGCCCATGCCCTCTGTCTCGTATATGTAACACTCTCAAACTATCCTATTTCACAAGAGTATTGGTAGAATAAAAATGTGGGGGGGTTAGTGGATGGGGTGGGGAAAATAACGTACAGTATTTTTAGGTCTCGGGTGGAAATGAGATGAAATTAGTTAGGAAATACACAGGAGTGGTGGGGAAAAAACACATTTGTACATCCCAACGGCTTTTTAAAATGTCTCGGGCCACAGTCCTGTACACATGTATGTAGGAGTAAGTCTCACTGAACTCTTTGGGCTTACTTCTGAGTAGATATGTGCCTGATTTCTTAACGTAAATGGAGAATAGCTCTACGGGTGGAAATACCCTCTCTCAAGGTAAGTAGACTGTAAATCCCAGTGTTGGACCTACCTGCAACTTACCATTCCTTAGCTATGGCACTGTGTAGTGCGCATATGTGTGTGTGCACATGTGCACACACATGCACGCACACACACAAACATGCAATTAGTAAATCAAAAGGAAAGGGCAGGGAGACAGGAGAACCAGTAAAATTAAGTCCTCAAATGTAAGGTTTATGCACATCTCAAAAACAAACAGAAATGAGAACAGTAGACAGCTTCTCTGTCATATTGATCCAATTCTAGGGAAATTAGAGGTGGAGGGGGATTCTAAAATCCATTCAAGGAAGTTAGAGATTAAGGGGGAGTCCATAGCTCTGGAAATTCAAAGCATGTCTTCTGAGGACTATCTTCTGAATTCAAGATTCAAACGACTCTTTTTAAGGAAAACCTCTTCTAGTTGACTGAATTGAGTGCCTTGCCCTGATTTGTACAGGTTTTGTGTATCCCTTTTACTTACCACAAAAAAGCAATTTGTGTTCACACAACACAGGCTGCTCCACTCCAAGAGGATTGCATCTGCATTTTTTGCCTAGCTTTTATTCATATGCTGACTGGGAGGGCAAGACTCCCCATCCTTCTCCTTTGAGCACAAGCTTCCCACTGCTGAATTGGATAAGAACTGGCAGGGTGAGAAGGAAAGTGGGGCATTTTAAGGGCAGCAGAAAAAGTAGGAGAGGAGACATCTAATCATGGTTGCTATGGCTGAACCAGGACAATTGCAGGGCACAAGATGTGTCTCAGGGTATCATCAGGTAAAATCTCACCAAGCAATCACCAAATAATTGAGGTGGTGTCCAAAACTTAGTCAATTCTATCTAATAATAATTCTGTTACTAGAATTACTGCTATTCCTTTGGCTGAGGAGTCATTTAACTTCCATGGTTCTCTCCAATGTTACTGTGGATTTCAGGTTATGCATGCTTATATCTATCTGGAATACTTACTATAAGACCACCACTGCTTAGATTGAAGAGCTGGATTCAGGAATTCTCACTTTGAAGAACAATCAGTTACCCTTAGGAGACATGGCATATCTGTTGTAGAGAAAGAGTAATGACTTGTACTACAGTAATCTTCTGTCCTTTTTCTTACATTTTTTGTGCTCTTCAGGACCAATGCAAGAGACAGTGAAGGATTTTTGGAGGATGATCTGGCAGGAGAACTCTGCAAGTGTTGTCATGGTCACCAACTTGGTGGAAGTAGGCAGGGTATGATGATGATGCTCGAAAGATTCATTCATCTTTGTGGTCCATGTCACTTTTGCATTGATTCATTCCTATATCTGTCCCATCCCATTTCTGCACTATTCTAATTTTTTAAAAACATGTTTTCAGGAAATTGTGTATTTAGATACATATTTAAAAATAGTGTCACTGTATTTTGCCAGGAAGTTCAGAATTACAAACATATGCATTAAAGTATAGTATCCAGTGGTGTCAATGCTAGCAGTAGCCAAGATCTAGCTGTGCTCAATGGGCGACTCCAGTGCAGTTTTTGCACATACCATCTTAAGCCAGTTTCTTTGTCTGTCTTCTTTCTAATAGGGAAATATGCACACAAATACACATGCTACACCTCTCACACAGAGTGGAATAGTGAGTGCTGATGTGGACTCTCTTGTCCAGTAGCACAATGTGGTCTGCTGATGCATGTATGTGTTACAACTTGTACAATTGGCAAATCCAACAGAAGTCCCCTAGCATCCTGTTTTCATTTATTAACAATACACTGGATTTAGGCCAATGCATATACACATCAGAAATTTTCAATGCATTTAAAACTATTTTTAAATACATTTTGAACCAAGAAGTCAAAATAAAATGAAAGGTTAGGAGAAGGATTATGTTCCAGTCTGCACATTCATTCAGGAGATATATGTCAAATCAAAATTGAATCCATGTAGCATCACTACCATGTAGCAACTTACTATCATCATCCCCCTTTTCCAAATTTCCAATCTCTGGCAGGAATATGACAATCCATGTCTCACCATGGTTCAAACTTACAATAACCAAGTTTTCATAAGTTTGAAAAAAATATGATGATACTTTGAAGTGGCTTATCATAACGTGTGTGTTTCTTTTACTCCTTCCTGCTTTCCCTTGATTTAGGATTCCTTTCCTGATAATATATTTATTATCTCAGTGTTTGAACTTCACTGTATACAAAACTCAAGTTGACCTGCTTAGGAATAGATTCAGATGCATCATTCATCTTTGTTGTAGCATCTACATTCTACATGCTTGAAGGACAATTGTAGCTAAAAATCCATTGTGGACGAAACTACTCAAGAGAAACAATTCCATGAGAATCTCCCCAGGAAGTAACCATCAACCTCATTACACAGTGGGCAAAAAAATGAATCAGCTGAGTGAACTGATGAATGACCAATTTGCTATCATGACAATGCAAAAGAAGCAAAAACTAAGGAATATCCAATAGAATGCAGAGAAGAAACAAAAGGCACATTTCAGGATGCATTAAAAGAGGATCTATTTTATTAGTAGAAAGTGCCAACATGTTTTGGTCTATGGGTGTTCTTAAGACATGATTTGGAGGATATGTAAAATCATAAAATGACACAGATAAATACATAATATTATCTTGTGTAAAATTATTATTACACCTGTACATTGCCAATAGCCTGTACATACCTACATAGAATCAAACTATAAACTTATTAAGTAGGAAGTCTTAAACCATTGACTGAGCAACTGAAAACATATGAGAAAAGGCTGAAGGGATATAATAAGGATAATTTTAACGGGGGGAGATAATTTTATAATTTTATAATTGATTAGCCAAATCTATTAGAATCCAGGCTAATAATTGTGTTGTATCTAGTAGATAAATTAGTTCTTGGTGCTTACTATCAGTTTACTCAATTGTGTGTAGGGATATGTAGAGAGCCAATGACACTTTCAAATGATGCAGCCTAAGCAAGGAACTAATGCAAGATGAGCTAGGACAGTGGTTCTCAACCTGTGGGTCCCCAGATGTTTGTGGACTTCAGCTCCCAGAAGCCCTGAGCATTGACCATAGTGGCTGGGGCTTCTGGGAGCTGAAGTCCACAAACATCTGGGGACTCACAGGTTGAGAACCACTGAGCTAGGATATACTGAGGGTATCATGCAGGTCTGATTTCCTCCATTATGGTTTTCCATATAGATAAGACATACAAAGTACAAATGTATAGCTGAACATCTTGCACTAGCCATCTGTTTTCTTTCTTATCTTAGGTAAAGTGTGTCAGATACTGGCCTGATGATACAGAAGTCTATGGAGATATCAAAGTCACCTTAATTGAGACAGAACCATTGGCAGAGTATGTAATACGCACTTTTACAGTCCAAAAGGTAAGAATATGTTGACTCTGTCTTCATTCTCAGATGATTTCTCTTGCCAATAAGTCATTCATTCTGTAATTCATTTTGTTTAATAATGGGTCAATATGCAGCCACCAGTTCTATCTATTGATGCATGAAGGATAGAACTACCAATAGCTATTAGTCATAGGATCAAAGAAAGTAGTCAGCATCTTACTGTGTCAAACATTTTGTGCATTGGACTGCAATATTAGTAGTTTGACTTTGTCAAGACTTTCACAGCAAGGTATTCTGGACCTTGTTGCACAAATGAAACTCATTTTCTCCCTGTAGTGATTGCCACATGTTCAGTGTTTCAGCATTAGTATGGTGGCAAGGCATTTCATTACACTGGCAGTCAATAGTGTCTGGCTTGGTGTATCTGTGAGGAGCAATTACTAGGGAACATTAGCAGAAATGTCCTGTTTCCCTTATGTTCTGCTACTTGTGGGCTTCCTATAGGCCAGAAGAAGGGAAACAGCATATCTTGGGAATCAGTGTTGTTCCATCTTAGCATTCATCAATGTGAGTGCCTTTTCACTCCTTCTTTTGCTCAAGATCAGCACTTTACATTATTTGTCTTTTTTATTACCTCTTTATTTTTTTTATTGAATTTATATTCACCTTTCTCTCAAATGCCTCTTAAGAATATTGAGAAAAGGGATGGGGAGAGGGAGAGAAAGACAGAGCAGAGGTGTGCCTAGGCTCAGCAGCCCCTGGAGCAAGTTCCAAAGTTGTGCCCGCTAGGCACTGCTGCTGCTGCTTTGCCCCCCCAACAGGCCAGGAAGGACGGGGGGGCGATGGTGAGCGGGCACAGAAAAGCAGGCATGAAAGGGTGTGGAAATGTGTGGGGGGTGGCAGGAGGGCATGGAAGTGCACAGGGAGGTGGCAGGCAAGTGAGAAAGTGTGCAGGGAGGTGGTGGGTGGTGCAGAAGGGTATAGAAATGCATGGGGAGGTGGCGGGTGGGCAAGAAAGTGCCCAGGGGTGGCAGGCAGGCATGTAAGTGTGTGGGGAGATGACGGGCAGGTGCATAAATATGCAGAGGGGTGGCAGACAGGCATGAGGGGGCAGCCGGCAGGTGTGAGGACAGCGGCTTTTGTGCCTACCCCTGCAAATGGTGCCCGGGGCACACGCCCAGTTGCCTCAACTGAGATCCAGTTCTGGGAGAGAGAGAAAGGAAAGTGATAATCTTAAAATCTCTTTGTTATATACACAAGCTTCACAAGGTAAGCACCTGGTCTGACATTGAAAAACAGGATCTTGTATTAGATATGTATTTGGACTGATTTAGTAGGGATGAGTTCTTAGATTTCTACGTATTGCATATGCTCATGGTAATGGTTATCAATATATATGTATATATGATTTCTCTGATTAAATGTAGAAAAGGTCCAAAGTATTTAAAATAATTCAAATATATATATAATTTAATAGTATAAAATATTTTATCCATTCAATTTTAATCATATATATATTCAATTTGTATCCCACCTTTCTCTTGCCAAGGGACTGAAGGCAGTTCCAATAAAATAATTAAACATATTTTTTTAAAAAAAAAAGTAAAAAAAATTAAAAGAAGACACACTTTTAAAAAACAGATCAAAACTGCAATTTTCACAATTGTAGGATTTTCTGAATTGTTGTTCTACATGCTACTGTTAGTTCCAGTTGTAGCCTTCTAGAGCATGATACCACATTAAAAAGCAGACTTAACAACTCTCCTTAAAAGTGAGAGGTGTATCTTCATAGTATTTTCTTTTCCAAACCCACATGCTAATAAGTAGATGGTTAGGATAGAAATGTTGACAAGTTTCCATCATAATTTTGTATGTAAAGCCTTACTCATTTTCCTAGTACTCATCCAGTTCCCTGTACAAAGCTCCGATTACGTTGCTAGTACTCAGGACATTGTTATCTTTTCTAGTTCCTATTGGTGGAAATACCTAGTTCTTTTCAGAGCAGAAAAAAGGTTATTTTTTTTGGATCTCAGCTTCCAACTTTCCTTGGACTCATTCTAATAGTATATTAATGTCATTCTGTTTTGTGATATCCAGTTATAAATATATGTGTGTGTTTCTGATGCAGTTAAGTTTAAAATATAACTAGTATAAGTTTAGAATGTATATAAGTAAAGACATAGCTGTGTAGGGGCAGAGAAATAAGAAGAAAATGATTGTTACTGCCATATGGTGGAAAATAGAGGACTTCTTATCTTCCTCAGAAAGGCTACCATGAAATCCGAGAGATTCGGCAGTTCCACTTCACCAGCTGGCCAGATCACGGGGTTCCTTGTTATGCCACAGGCCTCTTGGGCTTTGTTCGACAAGTGAAGTTTCTCAATCCACCAGAGGCAGGACCCATTGTTGTGCACTGCAGGTATACAGCTTGTTTCTGTCTGTCATTTTTTTTTCATACATTTTCTCCAGTTGCGCTTATTTCTTTAGCCCAGCAGGTATTCTGTTGTCTTGTCCTGTAGAAATGACTGTTGTGCACCTTAGCTGTTGTTTACGGCAGGATCCACAACATATCAACCTGCACTGCTGTTACCCTGCTTGCTAGGGGGCTCCCTTAAGGGATTCCCAAAATCTGTCAAAATTGTGGGGAAAATCAGCTCAGAGCACTGTTTTAGCTATACGAGAGGCAGGGTAACTTTGCAGGACCTTGTAACCCAGATTTTACAGAGTCAGACCACGCCAAGAACTAGGCAGGTTGTTCAGTTTAAAGATTTTATTAAGCCCTCAGTAATTAAAGCAAACAACAACAAACACCCTCACACATTCATTCAAGAGCTAAAGAAAAAGAAAGTAAGGAAAATTGATAGGGATTTTGTTTTGGGGTGTTCAGAGGCAATACTTTACCTTGATTTAATGCCCAAGGGAGCCAATGTTGAAAACCTGGAGATTCAAAACGATGAAACTCAAAATGGGGGAAGGGGGGGGTGAGGCAAGACAAACTGACAGGAATTCAGGAGGAAAATGTGAATGAACCCACAAACAGATAAAAACATGGGGTTTTTATAGAAAAAATATACCTGGAGGGCTAGTTCTCTCCCTGGGAGAACAATAGTACAGGAGGCTAGATCAAAGAGCCTTCAATGACCAACATCTCCGGCTGAATGTTTTCTCAGTCCTTTGTGAATGATACTGCCCAAATGAGACAAAAGGCCCAGGTAGAGTGAAATTGCCTACATTCAGCAGGCTGATTGTGATTCTATTGAGCTGCCATATCAGTGCAAAAGGGCCCTTTTGTCTGTTTGATGGTCCGAATGTCTTCCAGGATTCCCTGGCTACGTGACAGATTGAGTCTGAGTCACCTTGGCTTGACCAAAGTTTTAACTTCCTGCCTGCGTGCACTTTCAGTGACCCTGTCAGACACATGGAATGATTTCTAATATTAGCCATGTGGAGATATCAATTTGATGTGATAAATTAATAAATTGTAGACCCTGGGAGAGAGCTGCTGGCCATACTTACACTGCCTTCACATAGTCCCATTGCTGAGCACTGTTCCTATGCAAAATCTGGTACAGCACAACGGTATATAAAATATATCTGTGCTTCCCAAATGTTAGTGCTATCACATATTGCTGTACAGTTTTTGACTGTGATATGTAGTGTGTCAGAATCAGCAATGCACCAGTTGCCTACTGAATTGTACCCCTTCTGTACCTGGACTTCCGAAAGAAGTCCAAGAAAGAAAGAAAGAAAGAGTGCTTCATGGGATATAAGGAAAGAACAGTCTGTACTAGACTACTTGTCTGTACTTTTTCATTTTCTGTGTGTCAGTGTTTGTACTGTGAATTAGTATTTAGATTTGTAGTTTATTATTTTGTTAGGGGGTTTTTTGTTTGTAGTTTGTTAGTAGTTTGGTTTTAATCTCTATCTCTCTCTGTATATATATGTACGTCTGTCTGTGTGTGTATGTATACATATAGGGGTGTGTGTGTGTGTGTGTGTGTGTGCTGTCTGTCTGTCTGTCTGTCTATCGAGAGTGCTCCCCTGGTGTTTTTTTTTATTATTAAAGATTACTTTAATATAAGGTTGATCTTGTTAAATTATGTGTGTGTATATACATATAGGTATGTGTGTATATATATGCATATGTATGTATATGCATTTGTGTTAAATATTTAACTGACACACACACACACACACACACACACACACATGCATATCAATTAAATATTTAACACAACTAACCTCATAGCCATAATAAAGTACAACCTTAGAAGCAGGCGTGGCAGGTCCTTGCTACTGCAACAGTGATTCTGCTCTAACTGTGGGTAGACAGTTTTGTAATTTTCATAACTTTGCCAGCTAGTGGCCCTGTTGAACCAGAAAATGTCAGTTTTCTTCTTAATTTCAATAACCTCGTGACAGTTCCTTTGCTTTATTTATCTATATTTAAATTTAAATGGCCAGCCTGAAGTAGCAATCACCAAATTCTCCCTAATGCTTTGTTGGATAGCATCACTGTCATTCAATATTTATGAAGTGCAAAGTTCCTCCAAATATAGAACATTCATAGCTATAAAATAATTGAAAAGAAGAAAGAGAGTTGAGAGGGGAATGCTGTATATTCATTAAGGGTTATTCATATAATTCTCTTTGAGCTGTTAATTACTCTAGACTATTCATTCATGGCCATTCACATCTCCTTGCTTTGCCATAGTTACCTACAGCTGAATGTTCTCCAGCCTCAGGATAAAAGAGGAGTATTTCCTATTTTCTTCACCTCTTTGTTGGAGATTGAACAAAGTTTATATTTGGAGGCACTGTTAAATCAAAACTGTGCTTCTGTGCATAGCAGCAGCTAGTAAGACCACTGACAGTTGCTGTGGGTGAGTCAAACATGCAAGCAGGATTGGCACAATGTCTCTCAGTCGCTGCTATGGAAGTGTACAGTTACAAGCAAGTTGGTTTTCCCTGATGGAAACTGGAGATCTTGGCAAGGCTAGCTGACCAGTCAGCAAATGTGTATATGTTGCTTTCCATCTTCAAGCTGCTGCCAGTCCTCACCTGTTACCCATTGTAGTAGTCTCCTTTATTAGTGAGTACTGGTGGATAAGTAGATACCAGATAATCCCAGAACCTAACCAGGGCTCCAATTTAGAATTTGGTTGCTATTTTTATAGCTTTGAATATGGGCATTAATACTGAACAGGGCAACTTGAGTAAATGGCATCCAGTGGGTGCCAAATTACATTATCACCGGCTTCATGATGCTCTGCATCTCTTCATACTGCAGGGTTTTAAAATGCAGATTGATGGTTCAAATGTTTCTCTCACATAAAAACAACAACAACATAGACATAAAAGCGAGCATTATCAGAAAAAAACCCCCACTCTTGCTTACTTCTCTTTGGCCTGTTGTTATTTAAATTGCTGTCAACTCAACTTCAGCTTAGGGTGACTCTCTGAATGAGAAACGTCCAAGTCACCCTGTTATCAACATCGCTGCTCAGGTCTTGCAGAGTCAGGGCTATGGCGTCCCTGATTTAATCTATTTACCTGTAATACAGTCTTCCTCTCTCCTTGCCATGCTTGGTTTATATTTGCAGTAGGGGCCTTCTACCTGCTGTGTGTCTGTGTCAGAGTAGAATGTGCCAGTCAAGCAAGCTGCTCCATATGATTGGACTGGCTGTAAGTAACACTCTATCACTCATCTCCAGGAGTCTAAGACTGACCTTGTCATTAGGCAAAGTAAGATAATTACTTCAGGTAATTGATGTCCTGAATCCTACAGCTTTTCCCTTCAGGTCAGAAGAGGCAGCTACACTTCCTTAAACAAGCCTGTTGTCCATTGCTATGGTGAAGGATATTATCCCATCCCTAGTATTGAAGTAAGACTCTTCTAGAAGTCCAGGTATTTTCTGTACATAAACATGGAAGAGGGCCATCCCACACTTTGCCTCAGGCAGCAAAACATCTAGGGCTGGCCTCTAAGAAGTCCGCACTCCTGCAGGTCTGATGGGCTGAATCACTGCTCTCAGTGCAATGACAATTGCCTTTTTTTCGTTCATAGAATGTAGGGGATATTTTGGATTACAAATGACATTAGTATCTCAGTTATTCAGAATAGTAAGATGCTTGCTTTGAAACATCTTGAAAACAGATTTCAGTCCCCACCTGTATGATATGAATAGTTTTCATGGGTCAAAGGTCATGAGGAAAGTTAGAACTATCAAGTTTTGTCATCAAATATGTCCCTCCAGCAAGAGGTTTGCTTTGAATCAGCTTATCTCTTCACTTACTGTAATAACTTAATTCTGTATCTGCTGTTTCAAACCCTAGAGACGTATATGTATGCCTGCTTTCATTTAGGTATAAAACAAAGTGTAATCATGACTTCAGTATTTTGTTTAGTCTTTTCTTTTTCTCTCAATCTCTCTTTCCACCTCTGTTTCAATCTCTTTTCTAGGGTTTCCTGACCTTGTTTTCCATCTCCTCCCAAAAGAATTATGGTTGAATAGCAGTAAGGCCCTGACTCTGGAGGCAAAGAGGGACTAATGATGGAAGACAACTGCATTTACAACATTCATTCTCCCTCCTGTTCCTAGCCTTCTGCTTTTTCATGGTCCATTAATTGAAGCTTTGTTCTTTTCACTTCTGCTTCAGTGCTGGTGCTGGGAGGACAGGGTGCTTTATTGCCATTGACATCATGCTGGACATGGCAGAGAATGAAGGTGTGGTGGACATATTTAACTGCGTACGGGAGCTGCGATCCCAGAGGGTCAACTTGGTGCAGACAGAGGTAGGTGTGAGAACATGTCTCTTTGCTTGTAAGCCTTTTCCCAGGAAAGAGCTCAGTTCTACCAAATGTCTGTTGACTGCTTAATGGAAGAAAAGGCAGATATGTGAGTATATATGTTATGGAAGCAGGCTGTGGCCACCTGATCTAATTTCATTTATTACATTATACTCAATTATTTTAAAGTGTCCTGAATTACTAAGTAACCATTTAAAAAAAAAAGTATTTTAGAGCATGTAAGTACAAAATCTTGGACTTCTGGCACCATTTTAGAAGAGGCATCTCTGCTCTAGCATATAAAAGGATAAAGTTTCTTAATATGGGTATTGAATGTAATGTGATGTACATACATCATTTTAACATCAACAAAGTTTTCTTTCATCAGCAGAATTATAAAACATAATTTAGACTCTATTACCTAAATGACAATGCCAGATACAAAAGTTGATAAAATAAGGCCACAGGCTGCGACATTATATATCATGAAGCAGGGGGAAACAAGGCACCAGCCAAATGTTGTTGTGTGCCTTCAAGTCATTCATGGAGTGTTCTTGGCAGAATTTGTTCAGAGGGGGTTTGCCTTTGCCTTCCTCTGAGGCTGAGAGAATGTGGCTGGCCCAAGGTCACCCGGTGGGTTTCCATGGCTAAATGGGACTCTGGTCTCCAGAGTCATAGGTCCAACACTCAAACCACTACACCGTGATGACTTTCTAACATCAAAAATTCCTACTCAGTCCCAAAACGGTGACTGGAATTTCCTGTGCTACATAGGAGGTGGGTGGCTTGGGAGCAGAAGCAAGACAAAAGGACCAAAGGACAAAACCACTCCCATCATAAGGCTGAAGGAGTTCACTTATTTTATTCCACTGAGATCATATAAGTGAAAACCACAACCATTGCCTTGAGTTGAAATAGCCAGCCCTTTCTCCAGCCTTTTTATTTCTTCACTCTACTCTGTATTATACTTTATAGCTAGGTATTCTAAAGACAATAATGTTGAGTTTTGGTCTTGAGATTCAGTGATTGTAGTCTACAGCTTTAAATATGTAGTCCACAGCTTTAAATATAATATTATATAAAGACCCTCATAATCAGTTAGCTCTTGCCCATCCGATCTATTCCCCTAGCCACACGACAAGAGAAGATGCCACATGGTTAGCTCACATGTTACATTTTTAGCTGTTCATCTAAATAATTCAAAGTTTATGCCTAAAATGTAACATATGACCTTCGTCAGTGGTGGGAATTGTGTGGGCCTCCAGATATTGCTGGATTGCAATTTGTAGCAGGCCTAACCAGCATGGCCAATAGTGAGGAATGCTGGATGCTGCAGTTCAGCAACATCTGGATGCCCTCACACTTCCCACCCTTGGTCAATACTCATTTCCTAGCTCCAGCTAGAGTAGATCTATTGAAACAACTTCTTAATAAGTCAATAGTCAATAGTTATCAATGTAAATCAATGTAAATTCCATTGATCAAAGGGTCTACTCTAGTTTGGACTAGCAATTGAATTTAGTCTTATTTGTGCAATATGTGCATGTTTGCAAATGTATGTCATAGTTCAGATATACAAACTTTGTTTGTTTCCCATTGCAGGTATATTTTGAGTGAAATATCTGCTTATTTATGAGTGAAATAATTCAATTCTGTTTTCAGAATTATCGATATCACTTTACATTAGCAGTTGCACTACAGAAGTTGCCATTCCATGTGATACTGTTTGGCAGTTAGGTATTTGTTAATATGGAAATGTAGATTCAGCTGCATATAGCTTCATATAGAATAAACTCCATGTGCCTATTCTAGTAAGTAGATGAATCTAGTGAGTAGATGAGTCTTAAGTCTACCACACTGTCACTGACCACCATCCATTTCCCTCACCATCGGGACAAAATTAACTAGAGCAGAAGATGCCATACCATAATCATATTTTCTAAATAATATCTGTTAAGAGTGATGTCTGTAACAGCTCAGCTTCCTTGTTTTTGGAGTATGATACGAAAAGCTCCATGTATCATCATAACATATTGTAAACCAAATTTTCTGTTAACTGAATATGATTATATAGGCTTCTGAGATGTTCTGCTTTAGTTTGAGCTGGCAAACTGGAAACTAAAAATGAGAAACTCAATGAAAAAAGAAATAAAATAACATGAGTAATAAGAAACCACAGACCATTTAGAAAGGTTCACATTCATGAGAAAACTGAACTGTAGAATTCCATGCTACAAGAAAATTACTATGGTAAATAATACTGTGGCAACTTCCAGATAAGGATTAGATTGATATGCAATAGCATTCTTTAATTGTCTGTAGTTACTAGTTCATTATGCCCCAAACCCTGCATCTGCCACCATTTTATGACTGGTTCCATCCCTGCACTATCGTATTGTGGCTGGTAGGGTCATATTCAGCTCTCTCGAAGGAGCTCCAGGGGTAAAGTAGTGAAGAACCTCAAATCTAGACCACAGGGAAGCCAAGAAAACAAGATGGCGTTCACAAACTTATCTACCATTGGAAGAATACAGTTAATAAGGCTGTTTCTAATTATGAATTGTAGACTCCACTCTTCCCAAATTATTTGGCTATAATGGTAGGATGTGATTCATATGACTGCACTGTAATACAGCTGTAAGCCTGTACAACTTCATAAGTAGTTACTGGAGGGAGGATAATATTTTGATTTGCTTATTGACCTGAGAACTCTGAGATGGCCTTTGAAAGTTCATTTATAAAAATGGGAGATATAAGATTGCCCCTGAATGAGATAGCTATGATGAATGTTTAATTTCTTTCTTCGTAGGAGCAGTATGTATTTGTTCATGATGCCATTCTAGAAGCATGTCTTTGTGGCAACACAGCCATCCCTGTTTGTGAATTCAGATCCATCTATTACAACATCAGCAGACTGGATCCACAGACAAATTCCAGCCAGATAAAAGATGAATTTCAGGTAAAACCAATATATTTGAGACTATAGGGTTGGGGCTCTTACTGAGATTGTGTTTATCCCAGGTACAACTGAGCTTCAGTATCTCTCTTTCTATAAGTTAACCACTGAAATAAATTCTTTGCAGTTCCTTTTGTGTGATAGACTTGTGCATAACCAGTCTTCTCCTGTTTGTATTCATTTACAAGAGTTTTAAAAAGAGTATTATTTCTATTCATTTGCAAGAGTGCTAAAAAGTTACAGTTCTATGACTTAGAGATAAAAAAGTATTCAAAAGATGTCACATCTGCTACAGATTTTTCTTTTTAGTACTAACTCTGAGGCAGCATTTAGGTTCCAAGGACATTTTCACTAGTGTCTGCCTCAGGCTGTGAAACAAAAATGTAACCACACTGAACAGAATGTTCTGCTTCCATTCACCAAATTGTTTGCAAATTGCTTTATGTTGCTAAGTTCACCTTGACTATTCTAAAAATGGCATAAAAAAGACAGAATATAGACTTTTGTTTCCCCTTGACTTGTTTAGCGTGGCCCATCTTAAAGGGTCATTAACATTTGGTTTATAGCTATATTTTGTTTGTTTGTTTGTTTGTTCGCAGAGAAGCAAATACATAGCTTCTGATACATTGTTTTGTACAAAACAATCCTATGAAGGGAGCACTACAGCTTTTCTTTGTAGAAAACCTTGCAAACAGTAATCCACATCAGGGTTCAGGGAAATGTAACATGTATCACAGAAACTGCTGCAGATTTTTATTCCTTGTCTCTGATTTTGGGGGCACCTTTTGAATCATGACACATAATGTATATGATATGTAATCATGATACAAATATGAAGTATAATGCATATAGCATAATTGTCAGTGTTATTTTTCTTATTTGTGCCAGTCTTAGCAGGAGGAGCAGAAATATGGATGACACATTTCAGAAATGAACAAGCAAGTTGCTGACACTTGGTTCTATTTGGAAAAAAAATTCTGCTCTGCCAGTATAATGAATTGGATTAAAGAATCCAAATTGGATTCCACAGTCCTGTTTTGGCACAGATTATAATCTCTGGAGTTTGTGAGTTTCCTTGAGGTATAGTACAATATGGGAGTTTCCTTGAGCTATAGTAGGCTACAGTTTTGTATGTACCAATGCTTCTTTTGTAGTGAGAGTGGAGTATTTTTGGTTTTCATTGATCCCTTAGCACACTAGAATCTTGCAGGAACCCACACTGTGGATCTAGGACAGACCTGGGATATCCCTAAGGCAGGTATCCACCTCCCATTCTTTAACATTTGTATTCAGCCATTTTATGAAAAAGTATGAAATCCATGTATTCCCATTCTAAGTTCTACCTCAGTTGCCAAGGGGTGGAATTTTATAGTTTTTATAGTTTTATAGTTTACAGTTTTATTTTCTTCCAAAATATTGAATCATAGAATCATAGAGTTGGAAGAGACCACAGGAGCCATCCAGTCCAACCCCCTGCCATGCAGGAACCCACATCAAAGCACTCCCAACAGATAGCCATCCAGCTTCTGCTTAAAAACCTCCAAAGAAGGAGACTCCACCACACTCCACTGAGGCAGCAGATTCCACTGCTGGACAGCTCTGACCGTCAGGAAGTTCTTCCTGAGGTTCAAGTAGAATCTCTTTTCCTGCAGCTTGAATCCATTGCTCCTTGTCCTAGTCTCTGGAGCAGCAGAAAACAAATCCAGTCCCTGTCAGGGGCTTGGGCATGGCCGCGCCCGTGGGCGTCCCTGGGGCAGATGCGGCAGCTGCCTCCGACGAGGAGGAGCAGGGCCCAGGCACTCCGGAGGCCGCGGCCATCGGCGGGGATCACCCGGTCGCCTCGGAGGGCACCGCCGCCAACAGGGATCACCCAGACGCTGCGGAGGCCGCCGTTGCCGATGAGGATCACCCCGGCGTGACGGAGGCCGCTACCGCCGAAGGGGATCGGCCCGGCGTTGCAGAGGCCGCCGGCCCAGCTTCCATGCCGGTGGGCGTGATGGGCGGTGACTTACCAGAGGAGGCGGGTCCCAGGCCCGATGCCGGGGCACAGTCTACTTGCAATTCCGACCCTGAGGAGGCTGAAGCCTCCGCCCCACCGCCCACGTTCCGGCAGCGGCGGCGGCTCAAGGGAAGCAAGCCACCGGTCCCGGTGGCTGCATGAGAAACACCTGCGGGCTGAGAGCTCCCAGCTGCAACACAGCTGAGAGCCCTCAGCCGCGTGCTCGAGCCGGATTGGCCGGCGGCGGCTCAAGGGGTCTTTTTAGGGCAGGCGCTGGGCTGGGAGGGGCACAGAGCAACAACCGTCGGCCTACCGTGCATCTGTCGGCCGTGCCCTGTTCCAGCCCAGCCTGTGTCCGCGTCCCGCTGCCCGGTCCTTCCGAGACCAACCCCCTGCGTTTTGGGTGAAACAACCTCTTTGTGTTCTGGGTGAGGTAACCCTTCATTACTTTCTGTTGGAGCCTGCTGCCAAGGCATACTTTCAGTTACGGACAGTTTGTGTACTGCAGAACCCTTGGTTACGGACTGCATTAAACGCTGCTTTTTCCCGACTCCAGTCCGGCTCCTGCTTGACCCCGGCCGCCGCTGACACTCCCTCCTCAACATGACATCCCTTCAAAAAATTTAAACATGGCTATAATGTTCCCTCTTAACCTTCTCTTCTGCAGAATAAACATACCCAACTCCCTAAGATGCTCCCCACAGGCCATGGCTTCCAGACACTTCATCATTTTGGTCACCCACCTCTGGACCTTCTCCAGCTTGTCAATACCTTTCTTGAAATGAGGTGCCCAGAATTGGACACAGTATTCCAAATGAGGCCTAACCAATGCAGAATAGAGTGGTACCATTACCTTCCTCAGTCTAGACACCATACTTCTATTGATGTAACCAAGAATCACATTGGCTTTCTTGGCCGCCGCATCACACTGCTGACTCATGTTCAGCTTGTGGTCCACCAAGAAGACTCCTAGATCCCTTTCACATATACTGTTATCCAGCCACGTGTCCCTCATCCTATATTTGTGCATTCCATTTTTTCTGCCTAAGTGTAGCATCTTTCATTTCTCTCTGTTGAAATTCATTTTGTTAGCTTTCACCCAGCTCTCTAACCTGTCAAGGTCATTTTGAATTTTGATCCTGTCCTCTGGCATATTAGCAACCCCTCCCAATTTGGTGTCATCTGCAAATTTGATCATCATGCTCTCTATTCCTTCATCCAAGTTATTGATGAAGATGTTGAATAGCACTGGGCCTAGGACAGAATTCTTATTATTGTTTCAAGTTAATCAGCAATGCTTTTTGAACCGAGTATATAGTTCAACATTTAACAGAATTGTCTTGGAGAAAAGTCTCATAAGAGCTCAAGAAAGGGCAGGCTAGGGAAGAAACTGTAAAACAGAAGTGGGCAAGGGACTCCATTTTGGCAGGTTCCCCACTCATGAAAGAGACTGCAGAGGTGCTGCAGTGCCTTAACAAAATTTCATTCATTCACTAAAGGGGGGAAGAAAAGGGTTGTCCTGGGCTCTGAGATGCATATTTTTCATTCTCATAAAATGTTTTAATTCATTTTTCCTAATTTGTCAATTTATCTGTGCAGTCTACCTAATTTCTTCAATGTTTTCTCATTGACTGAAGCATGATTCTGCTCCTTCTCCCATGACACTTATTTTCTCCATTCCCATTTTGAAGTATGCACATTGTTCTATATGCACTTTATGTCTCAGAAGTGCCTTGTAAGCCTTGCAGATGTGCAGCTGTTGGAGATATGGTGTGCATTTTCCTCTAACAAGTCTCAGGAGATATAAAAATGCTACTTGTGTCGAGTCCATTGAAATTTATTTCCACCCATGGTTATTGTTGACATAAATTTTTATATATGCAATTTTGTTTATGCGGTATTTCATGAATTGTATTTGTAATATTCTGCCAATAACCATAACAAAAGCCTAAAAATAGCTTTTAGAAAATAGCTTGATTTGGCAACTCACTAGTATTTTCCCACTGTGTAACTTAACCCAAACTATATGGTGATAAGCCAGGGCTTCTGTACTGATCGCATCCCATGCACATATATTTGCTGTAAATTCTGCATTTCCAAAATGTCTTTAAGAATACTGTCATCCTCATTCATTACAAATACAACATACACATTATAAACATGTACGCCCCATCTAAATAAATCCATATAATTCTGATGCATTATTACTGGTATTTTTATCCAAATGCTGCTCAGAGGCCTCAGTCAGTCCCAGGCTTCAGTTCTGCTGATGCATATAAACACTCCAAAATTCTAGTCCCTACTTCGGAAAACATTTGTAGTAGGGATGGAAAAGAAATTTCGTGGATTTTTCTTTTCTGTGAAAATTGCCCTTTTTGACTATCCAAGGCATACATCTTGCTCTGGAAATCCGTATATTTACAAGGTTTGCACTGTGTTTCAGGGAAGAAAAAAGAATGGCTTCACTTGAAATATATGTATGAATTAAAAAGAATGCATATGTTTGAAACATGTGCAGAAGCACATGTTAGTGGGGTAAAATGTATATATTAGGAAAATGCATACAAAAATACAGATATAATTTTACAACCCAGAACAGAACAAAGACAACATAAAAGTGCTGGTGGGCTTCTGAGAAATGCTATCAGAATGAGATTGACAGGTTTTTATATCTGTACTATGCACATTAATTTAATGGCTGCAGGAATGGAAAAAAGGGATCATAGTGACATTAATAGGTACAGGTTAGTTTGTATTTATAGCTAACTGAGCAATCTGGAGCTGTGGACATGCTTGAATGTTAGTTTATCAGATTAGTGGAAAGAAGACATGGATAAGAATAACTAAGAGGCCAAATGTCCAGCTATTCTCATGATGCCACTTATCATGTGCATCCTGGTGAAAGAGTGTCATTACAAGGGATTTTAGGCTGTACTTTTTGCCAGACTGCAGCCTGATGAAACTCCATCAAAAGGATTTAGAATTGTGGGTAAATATACTGACCTTTATTATTTTTGTTTTTCTGTTATTTTTAACAAACTTAGAGCAAATTGCATCATGCATCAATTCCACCTGAGTTAATAATTATAAACCATCCCATGTTTTCTAACAGTTATTATTATTTTCATTTGTTTTCATGGTGCCTTGATGTAGACGATGCTTTACAATCTAAAGGCATACTATCTAAAATAAATGCATAGACACAGAAACACACATACATATATACACACAGAGAAAAAGAAAGAAGGATAGAATTATAAAAAATGTAAAACTATACAATACAATTGTAAAACAAATTCTCTAGATAAAAGAAATACAATATAATATAAAGCAAACTGACAAATATATATAATCAAAATATAAAAGAATATTACACTAAAACTCCAAAAGCTTTGGAAAACAAGAAATTTTTTATATGAGATTTTAAAAATAACAAGGGAAGGAACAGTCTGCAAATGTTCAGAGAGGCAATTCTGAGAGCGTGGAGCAGCGAGTAAAGAATGAAGCCAAGCTAAGGAAGAGCAAACTCTTGGTTGGGAGAGAAGTACACTTCAGGACATTCCAGGGTTAGAAGACAAGGGGGAAAGCATTTGAACTATGAATATTAATATAAATTCATAGATGAAACATGGTATAATAAATAAATAAAAAGATTGATGCCTTCGACCATGCCAATATTTGAGCTGTGCCATAATTGTTACACAATATCCTCCAGTGTGTATTGGACTGAAAAACAGTGGCTGAGATCATACGTGACAGATGTAGTTGTGAATATGTAACTATATATTAGATCCTGACCTGTCACCCCCTTATCTACCTTAACAGGCAGCGCCTGTACCAAGCAATGGAGGTCTGTTTTACTGGCAATTGGACTGCAGCAGGATGACATTTTTCCCCTTCCATCAGCAATCTTAGATGCAACAATTAAAAGCAAGACCTCTGTTGCAATTCTTTGTATCACCACAGATCACTGGTGGAAACTGGCTGAAAATATCATCCTGCTGCACTCCATCAGGCAGAACAGATCTGCAGCACTCAGTGCAACAGCAGCTAAGATGGGACAGGCATTTACAATTGTGGCAATAAACCTATGATCCTAAACATGAATACCAAACAGTCTAGCTTATGCATTTGTAACTGCTCAACAGGATGCTGGCCAGTGTTTTGTTCTCCAAGTTTCATGTCAATATGGCAGTATAATATGCAATAGTACATGAGTCTGACACCTACATACTAAATAATCATTCCTATATTTCCTTATGCTGGAAGATAAATTAAGTATCCAGTCCTATAAGAAATATGCCCAGATCACTGTACAATAATAAATCTTAAAATGTGAAGCTGTATCCAGAGAAATAACAAAAATTGACTGTCTCCAGAATCCAAAGAAGAACCATGTTTAAATTGTTGTCATCTCTTCACTGATACTTAGTCAGATGCACAGTCTAGAAGAGGGTGCAGCTGCATTCCTCTATAACATATAGCATTGTCTGAAATTTAAAACTCCCAGAACACTTGTATAGAAAGTGAATTGAGTTGAGTTGAAAGACAGCTACTCCCCTGCCCCCACTGAAAAAGAAGCAAAGCGGCTTGTCTCATTCCTTGGGCAATCCAAATTGATTCCCTTACTAAAGAGAGAAGGAGTTCATCATGTTTGTATGCCCACATCAGGCTAAGAAAATTAAGCCCCCCCCCGCCACCAATAGATTGAATAGGTGAAGATTTTATAAGTCCCCAGGTGGGAAATGGTCTTGATCTTAATGATAAAAATCCCTCTGTGGGACTGAAGAGACCAGTGTTCTTTAAATCAGGTGCTGCAATAGTTAAAAATGGGGGGTTATGCAGAAAGCAGTTTTTTTTTTTCATAAAAGCAATGAGTTTGTGTCAAAAATTCCACAAAAAAAGTTCAAAAATGGAAGCAACCATATAAAATGGCCAGACACTATAATAATCTTGCTTAGTGCACAGGAAACATTTCAGAGGGAGATTGTTCTTATTTATGAGAACAAAATAAGCAAAGATTTGCATCCCTGCTAGCTACACGTCTGATATAGAAAAGCAGCAAAAGAGTCTTCATTATTAATGGGTTGCTTCTTGTCTTCAAAGTCTGGAAACATTATTTAAAAGCTAGCATGTTTCAGAAACTGCCTTCATAATTGTGAAGGTGTACCATATTGTGTGTCTTTGTCTTTGACTATTTTACATGTACCTGATTATCCAGTTTTCCAACTGGGGTCTGCAGATATATCTGCTCAAACAGATGTGCTTTCACATATGTAACACTATTGACTGAGAATTCAAAACATCTGTTTCATGGCAGGGTTAAACTGCACAATACATTCAGTTCATTTTTTTTGCAGGAATCTTGCATTTAACATGGTTTGCTTTGGACTGCTCACTGAGAAATAAACAAAGTCTTAATTAGTAAGTGTGAGTCTGAGGACCTTTCTGCACTATGCTATTATAGTGCTATTATTCCACTTTCAACATCCTGTGGAATTCTGAGGTTTGTAGTTTACTGAGGTCAAAGAGCTCTCTGCCTGAGAATTCTAAGGGCCCCTCCCTCAGTGGTTGTTTCTGCCCTTGATTACAGACCCTTAATATAGTTACACCTCGAGTACGACCAGAAGATTGCAGCATTGGACTTTTGCCAAGGAACCATGACAAGAACCGCTGTATGGACGTACTCCCTTTGGATCGGTGCCTCCCTTTCCTTATCTCTGTTGACGGAGAATCAAGCAACTACATTAATGCTGCACTCATGGATGTAAGTAAAACTGACACAAAGGATTCATTTTCCTCTCTAGCTGAATAGGCAGCTGTGGTCATCTACTGTCTCTCTGTCACAGCATCCCTCTGCCATTCCTTCAACAGCTGGGCAGTATTGGCCCTCTATTTCTATCACAATATTCTTACACATTTCCTCTAGGGAGCTGAGCAAATATTACCATGCCTCATTTTTATTCTGATAGGTAAGTACTAGAGCTTTCTATAGTAATTTGAGGGTTGGACTAGGACTCTGGGAGACAAGATTTCAAATCAGTGCTCAGTCATGGGAACCCACTGGGTGACATCACAGTCTCTGAGTTTTAGAGGAAGGCAATGGTAAACCTCCTCTGAATAAATGTTGCCAAGAAAGTCCTCTGAGTCCTTTGACTTATGGGTTACCATAGGTCAACATCAATTTGAAGAGACAGAACAACAGGAAGCTGGATTGAAGAAACTGATTGGTTGAATTTTGTGGCTGAACAGGAATTTATTTATGTTATGCTAGTCCAAGTCCAACATTAGACCCCCTACACAGTACTGATTGTGACAAACAGTCTGATGATTATTCAACTTTTGCAGCTATATGTATGTAGTAGTACCACAGTAATGAGAGCTACTGGGTTGTTTTCTTCTCAGATATTAAAGAGGAATGTAAAGAATGCTTGCACGTTTTCCCATCTTTAATAGGAAAAGGTATTTCAATGCATCAACACTCTCTGGAGATTTTTTTAATTTGTTTTAATTTGTTTTATTTTTTTGCATTTGGGAACTTTTTTGTGAAAGCAAAATTTGTTCCAAAAACGGAGATGTTCCAAAAATGCAGAAAACATTTTTGAGCATTTTTTGCAAAAAAAAAAGTAATTGAAAATGCACAATAATGCTTGTAATCTCATACAACAATGAGAAAATTTTTGAAATGATTTATCCTTGTATGACAGTACAAAATGAGCAAAGATTTACATCTCTACAGTAAAGTGACTAATCACTGATGGACAGAAGAGCCATTATTCAGTTGTAGATCACATGTTTTTACATGCAGAGGTTTTCAGGTTGTATACCTCACATTTTCAAGTAGGACTGGGAAATATTCCTGTTTGAAATTATAGAGTGCCACAATGAGAAGAGATTATTGCAGATTTTTCTTCTCTCGCCCTACCATTTGAAAGTGAATTGCTCTAAAATAATCTGATTTGTCTGATCTGAAGTAATATATACTTTGGAACATACTTATCCTTGTGATTCTTTGCATGTGACGATTTTGGAATGCAGAGTTGGTTGAGAGAGAGAATATAAAATACACATTTTAGGATAAAATACAATAGGTACAAATGCTTGTGCAGATTTTAAAATAACCACAATACAAATTAATGTGAAAATGAGATGGATTTGTGAACAGATACATATGATATTGACACAGATTGACACAGATTGATAATTGTCTATTGTTAGTCCATCTGTTAGTTGTTAGTCCATTTGTTAATCCAGACAATATTTAGCTGTATAGAAAAATGGCTTGACTGTATAAGTAGCTTTCTGTACTTTAGTGGATGATAAATCCTAAGAGTAGGTTGGATGATGCAGTCAAGATATCCATTACGAGCTGAATACAGTATGTAACAGCACACTGAAAGGAACAAAATTACCCACTGGTATGTGTCCTCCTTCATTTTCTGTCTGCTAACACTGGAACTTCTTTCCAATATATGATATGTCTTATCTTTCAGCTGCTTTTGCACATGTGGTAGTTTCCCTGAAGCCTAACATTACTGGAGGTAAACTACAAGCATATTGGTCCTATAAACCCATATTTTTCTTCCCTCTGTTGTTTAACATGTACTTGAGGCTAACATTATTGTGAAAATGCTGCACAGTCAAATGTTTCCATCTCTTACCAAAAAGAAAAAAAAGTCTTAAGGTACTTTTAGATACAATATATAGCCTTGTCAAAGTGATTCAGAGGCACTGTGATAGTGGGTACATATTTGTTATCTAACAGTTGAGTGATCGGAGGCCTTTACTGCTTCACTAAGCAGAAGCTGTTTTCTGCACAAACAGTCTGTGTCTAACTCTGTTGTGCAGCTGCCAGCAATAAAACTGCTGTCTTTTTTCACATTTACCAAGAATCCACACTGATCAATTCCACTACAAAGTAATTCTCATCTCTCATAACTGCTTTCTGATCATCTATTGCCTGCTCTTCTGGCAGACTTTGAAAGCTTGTACTCTTCCAGAAGTTGTCAGACTGCAGCTCCCATTAAAGTTAGCCAATATGATAGTGAGGGACAATGGGAATTGCAGTCAGGACAACATCTCGTGGAGCACAAGCTGAACCACTAACATGTAGACCAGTGGTTCTCAACCTGTGGGTCCCCAGATGTTTTTGGACTTCAGCTCTCAGAAGCCCTGAGCATTGACCATAGTGGCTGAGGCTTCTGGGAGCTGAAGTCCACAAACATCTGGGGACCCACAGGTTGAGAACCACTGCTGTAGACTAATATGAAACAATGAAGTATTATATAAGAAAGGAAGGCACAGGAAGAGGACATCATTGTTGTGCAGCAAACAGTTTTTCTGTCGCAAGATACCAAGTAATAGTAGAGACTGGTAGCATTTGGAGACAAGTAGTGTTCACTGATTAGAAGGCTTGTCAGCCACTGTGCACATAGAGGTGCTCCTAGATGATGCTTCTTCTAGTTGTCTCTACTCTGGGGATAAATCTTCAGCTATTTCTTCCTCATACATGACAAGAAAAATCAGTCAAAAATTTTCTTCCCATACAGTGAGATAATAAGAAATTTTGCTTCTGAAGGGTGGAGGTGGGCATTTTGGATTTCATTTTCAATAAGATGGGTACAACTTTTTTGAAGAAATGCTTCTTTTTTGCTATTGCTACAGCTGTTGATGATAATGATGAAAACTGTTTCTCTTTTCACAGCAGTGAAAATTTTGCAATGGGTTATGGGTTTTCAATGTGTTTCAGTGCCTCGGTGTGTTAGCACATCCTTTCTTATTGAGTGTGAGAATAGTTGTGAATATTGTTTATACCTTTGCTGTGTTGTTACATCTCTGGCAGCTGTAAAGTGGACGATGCGGTCTCCTCCTTCTCACTGACCCGCATCCCCTACTGCTCACAAGTGGCAGTGTCTTCCCCTCTCTTACTTTATGAAATATCACCTTGTCAGCCATAACCATCAGTTATGTGACATCAGTGCTCCACTTGCGTTTTCAAGGAAGACATCAATGCAAATAAGGGTGTGATGCTGCCAATTGCCCTCAGGGGCACATCTTATGACATATATACTTTGTAGTGAATCTCTTAAGTGTTGGTGAATAAGAACAATCACATGAGAAGTCTGAGACAATCACAGATTAATTTCAGGAATACTGTGAGATAGATGGATATTGTTTTTTCTCTTTTGCAAGTGAATGCTGGCAATTACATTTAGCTGGCTGTTCCTGTTGTTTCTTTGTTGTGGTTGCTAATTTTTCAGACTGATCCTATATCCTAAACTATGAACATCCCACAGATGTTCAGAAGGGATGAATTACTCATTTAAACTGTAAGACACAGTCAAAATGGAATAATACCTTATATATGTAATCTTCTTTTATGCATTAGGAAGACCCAGGAATTTTGTAAATAGGCTCTGTGGTGATGGCATTGTTGATAGTATAATCACACTTTTCTAACCAAATGCTGGTTGCTAAGAAGAATTTGGAAATATAATTTATGAGGATGTGGGATTCTGGGATTTCTAGTCCTAAAAAACAAAAGATTACCAGTTGTGTAGCTGAAAGAATATCAGGTGCCATTTGTTGACTATAATATTGCAGGCTTCTTTTCCAAGCTATGCATTGGCGTATAGACATCTGAAGCTTTGTTTATTCTCATTTATTAATTTACTGTCAGTTTTTCTGTGTATCACATCCTGTCCTTCAGCTTCTCCTCTAGAACTCACACTCTTGTATTTAGAATTTGCCTTTGGGCTGATGTTTGAGCTGTCATCTCCAATACCCCAAGGATTTAGTTTAAAGCCCTCTTCATCAGACTTACCATGCTACTACCAAAGACATTCCTCCCAGTCTTTGTGAGGGGAAGATTGAGGTCCTAGAACCTAAACCTCTCCCATCAACACCAGCTACATAGGCAGTCATTCGCTTTTGGTGTCTTCTTGTTCCTGTGTAGTCCTTCTATCTTTCACTTGTAGGATTGATGAGCATACTACCTGTGCCTCACACCCCTTCAGCTTCCTGCCCAAAGCTTCATAGTCAGAGGTTATCTGCTCAAAGGTGTTCTTGACCATGTCATTGGTGTCCACATGAGTAAGGAGAAGGGAATGCTGATCTGTTTTCTTGATGAGTTTTGGCAAGTTGTTAGTGACATCCTGGGTACATGCACCTGGAAGACAGCATATTTCCTAATTCATCTTGTCAGGCTGGTACACAGGTGCTTCTGTATCCCTTGAGCAATTAGCTCCCAATCACCAGCACGTTTCTTTTTCTCTTTTCCCTGTTGCCGATGGTGGTTACCCTGACTCCTTACTTGGCATGGAATATCCCTTATTGCTGGTTTTCCAATTGACTATCTACATTGCTGCTTTCTACACTGCTGCTCATAAAGATGTAGGAAGAAAAAGTATGCAGATGAGCTGCTACTTTCGCAGAGTGCCTGAGCAACATATTCATGGCTTATTCTGATTCTTCATAATGCAGGGTTTAATTCTCTTTTTCAAAAGAAGCATAATCCCAAAACTGAGTTTTCAAAAAAATTAAACCTATTGCAGGTATACATGAGGATTCTCAGCATATTCACTAATGAAATTTTACTTTTATACACAATATTTAACTGAATGTTTTAGTCTGTAAAACTAAAATTCCATTAGAAAATTGCTCAGGATCTACATGTATGCTTGTGGCAGGTTTAATTCTCTTTAGGTCCCTCTGTCCTCCTCTTCCTCGCACACACCACCAGCACCAGCATACCACCTCAAGAGAACATTACACATACATTTTTCTTTCTTTCTCTTTTGTCCCTTCCTGATAAAAAAATAGAGAGAATCTAAGGAGGAGAAATTTTTAAAAAATCTGCTAGCATTTCAAGAGAATATGCACAGAAGAGAGTGAGCAGGAGGACTTAATTATTTCTTTTGAGGACCTACAATCCTTTCCTTGGCTTCAGTCCTTGAGGATGGTGGAGGGCATGATGCAGGAACACATCTCCTAATATCCAACAGTTTTTCCACAATTTAAAACAAAACTATTATGTTGAGGACCTGTACAGGATGGTTTCCACTCCTTTGTCCAAGGGTGATACCTGCTGTGAACCATCACGTGGCGTATTTGTGAAGTTGTTGTATGCCTTCAAGTCGTTTCCAACTTAGGGTAGCCCTAAGGAGAACCTATTATGAGCATTTCTTGGCAGAATTTGTTCAGAAAGGATTTATCTTTGCATTCCTTTGAGGCTTAGACAGTGTGACTTGCCCCAAGTTATCCATTAAGTTTCCATGGCTGAGCAGGGACTTGAACTCTGGTCTCCCATTGTCCTGGTTTGACGCTCAAACCACTATATCATGCTGGCTCTGTGATTTGTGAACATTAAAATCATGTTGAAATGGCAAAGCAGTACAAATAAGATAGAAGCATAATCTAAGTTCAGTCTGGTCTTACAGCAAAGTGCTGAATAAGAGCACAGAAAGCAACACTGTCTATATTCACATACAACACCAAGTTATAGTTTACTGTCACATACATACTTTCTCTATGCCATTTAGAAAAGGAATTCTTTCTCTTGCATGTGATGAGTCTTTGGCCTCAGAAGCTTTAGATGCAACATACGTGAGATGTGGGTGGTGGTCTTTGTTCAGCGAATAACAACCAAAGACTAGAGTACAGTACATTAATACCACAGCTTGTGAGAAATAACTTAATTCTCCTTTGAAAATGCTCTATTTCCTGATTTATGTAAATTTAATAGAAGTCTATACATATCATTTAACCCATTGCCTTTTGCAAGCAGCTTCTGAAACAGAACTGATCACACAGGAAGAGCATTATATGGATACAGTTTTATGTGCTGAGTGCTTTTCCAGTTTTCAAAGGATGTGCATGACTTAGGGGGTCCTTCTGATACAATGATTCATGCAGCATCTTCATTTTGGCATATGAAATGCCTGAAAATGGAAGAGGAGAATGTCTTCTACAGTATATTTTTCAATCTAATCATGTATAGAACCAAATTAATGCTTATATACACGCATCTCATAAAGGGTTGATGAGATTGGCAGATGTTTCCTTGTCTTGTGTAGTAAGTGGCATAGAACCAAGGGAGTGGATGATATGTACAACCACTGATCAAGATCCACACAACTGAGGAAATAGTTTCATGACCCAAAGAGGTTTTAAGTATCTTTTTTTTTCAACAATAAGTTGTGTGTGCCTCACTACGAACTGTTTTTCCTCCAAGATGTTTTCCAAGAAGAGTTTGTGTTACAGCATGGGCATTGTTAAGGAAAAAGGTAAACAAGTTCTGTTTAGATCCCAGAAGCTCATTGTGTAAGCTTAAGCAGTTCTTTGGATCTCAGCTTCACTGATTTTGGTATCTTTAGGAAATGTAAAGTCCTGCTTCCAGCTGTCACCTTCATTCATTCCTCTAATTATTATTATTATTTTGCTGGATCCTAACGCATGCATAATTTATAAGGGATAATCCTTGTTCTTATGCCACTTCTCTAATGAAATGTCTTCATTGGGATCCAATTACAAAAGCTTCATTCTTTCCGTATGCAGTGATAACAAGGGTATGAGGGACGATTTGTATAATCTGGTTACATGGATCAGTTTGCCCGCCCATAGCCTCCTGGGCTTTAAGATTTTTTCTGAATAAATGATGATTGATTTTTCCCACAGCATTAATCTTTTCTCCTTCTTTCTCTCTCCTCCTCACCCCACTTTTGTCAGAGCCACAAGCAACCAGCTGCCTTTATAGTTACCCAGCATCCATTACCCAACACTGTAGCAGATTTCTGGAGGCTAGTGTTTGATTATAACTGTTCCTCTGTTGTGATGCTGAATGAAATGGATGCTGCACAAGTAAGTAGAATTTTGAGTGTGTAAGTATGTGTCATTCTGGCATTTTCATCTGTTGTGGCTTAGGCCAAATGTTGTGGCCAGAAAGGAAGTTCTGAGAGATACCTATCAAACCTCAAAGTTTAAACTAAGGCTTTCTTAGTTGCCATGGCCTCATCTACAATTGTTACCAGTTTTTGTGTCGATCCAAAATGTAGTCCCACTTAGAATAGACTATTTGAAATCAATTCGACTTGTCAGTCATAATTATCTGAAGTTGATAAGACTTACTGTAAGTGTCATGAACCCACTCTGTTGAGCTTGGCTAGCTAAAGAGGAGAGAGGCTGTCACAAATTGTCCATGTATGGGGATGCTCAGAATTCTATGGCCAAGCTGATAGACACAAAGGTGCCTCGATGTGTCATTGACTCAACAAATCCAGGGTAACATACTCTGAATTTGTACTGAACAGCAGAAGGATGGTGCCAAAAATTCCTCCCACTGATTATCACTAGAAGTCAGCCAACATCTACAGCAGAAGTGGACAATGTGCAGCCCCCAGAGCTAGTTCTGTGGACCCCAGGGCCCGCCCAGGGTCAAAAATGAAAATTTCTCCACTTTTTTAATTCCAAAATACCCTCTAGGGTTATAGAGGCATTTCTACCATGCTTGGAGCCCCCTCCAGGCTCAATTTAGACCCAGGAGAGGCTGTTATATGAAACAGGAAGTGACTTGTTCACTTCATGCTGTTAAAAAAAGGGCCCCCCAAAACATAGTGAGCATGTGCCCAGCATCCCTTAGAGGGCATTTGGGGGAAGAAAATGATTGATTGATTGATTGATTGACTGACTGATTGATTGATTGATTGATTTTTTTCAGGAGCAGGTGTGGTGAGGGGTACAGCCCTCCAAGGTCTCCTGGGTAGGCTAAAGTTTTCCATAGGTTGTCAAATCCTGATCTATAGCAGTGTAGTGGTGGTTGATAGAATAGGATGAAATTTACAGGCATGGTAGTCCCTGCCAAGTGTCAGACAAATACATTTAAGATGTTGTGTTACACAGTTAAAATGTTGATATTTCTTGAGAGTTAAATGCCAATAATTTTTAAAATTTCATGGCAAAATTGGAAGAAATTTGTAAGAGTGGTTGCCCCTGCTGAGCGGATCAAGCCTGCCAGGTTTCTGAATAACAGCTATATAGAGGTTTGTGCAAGAGGCTTTTACTATTGAAGACAAGAAGGAGGAAAGAAGAAGAGAATGTCCTTGTCTCATTTATATTTTTGTACAAAGTTATTATGATTCAGTTGAATGGTCTATAAGACCCCTTCCAGATCAGTGAAGCTATAACTGTCAATTTGAGATTGAGGATCAGGAAGCTAAATCCTTCCGTGCTCCCACCCAACACTCTTTAGTAGCAGTAGTAGTAGTAGTAGTTATTTTCAGAATGATTATGTTGAATATTTCTATAATATAATATATAAGGCACTTAGTATTTAAAAGTTGACTATTGTACTTTGCCTTTTCTTTTTTGATGTGTAATCTTTTTTTCTGTCTTTGTATCCAGCTCTGTATGCAGTACTGGCCAGAAAAGACATCCTGTTGTTATGGGCCAATCCAAGTGGAATTTGTTTCCGCCGACATAGATGAGGATATAATCAACAGGATATTTCGGATCTGCAACATGGCAAGGGTAAAAAGAAAGCTGACTGTTTTTCTATGAGCCTCGGAATTTTAAACAATATATCTTTACAAGGGATTTACCCTCATATGTTCCATTATTTTTCTTTTCTGCCCATCTTCTCCTTTTTCCGTACTGGGTTATTCTACCAGGTAATTTAGGTTTATTTAGTCAGCTAATTACAGGAAAGAGCAGTAACAAACGTTTGACATTTAGTTAGTGAACTAAAGTAGTTTCTTGTTTAGGTAGGTACACACCAGAGGGCTTGGTGGGGGTATTTTTCTGTTCTCTCTTCTCTAGTAATTTTTCTTCCACATCTCTGTACGATCTTTCTGAATAAATGATTCATTTTAGCCTCACTGATTAGAAAAAGACTATGTAAAGGGTTCATTTGGGTCCCCTTTTGGGAGAAAGACAAGATATAAATAAACAAATAAATAAATCCTCAGTATAGGCCACAGTTTCTGCTTCCCTACACAGTTCTTTCACCACCCATGTATAGCCTGGTCTGTCCTCTTTTCCCACATATCATTCCTATCACAGCTTGGATTCCCTTTAAAAAACAAAACAGTGGCAAACATCCCATATCTCTACAGCTGCTTCTACTTCCTTTCTTGTTGCCTTGGAGGATACTTTTCTTGTTTACCGTTGAACCTGGAGGAAGTAAAAAGGACAGATTCTGCAGCAGGGAGCTTTGTAGGATAGCAAGGGTGAGTCCAGCAGGGATTCCCACTTCCTTAGAATTTAACTCCTGCTACCCCTTTTTTAAGGATTCAGTAATTTAGTCATCAGTGCAAAGGACCTGCTTGAGGCTATCCACTGCTGTTCTCTATGAACATGACTGCACCATACTGTTTATGTGCAGTCATTGCCTGCACCACACCAGAGACAGTTTGCTTATTAGTACTACAAAAATATACAAAATAAACTTAATTTGCTGTGGCTTAAGGCAACTCTATCGTAGAGTTTTAGGCTGAGAGTGCGTCACCCACTGGGTTTCTATGACAAAGTGGGGATTCATACCCTGATGTCCTGGAGTCCTAGTCCAACAGTCAAGCCACTTTAATAGCAGACTACAATTTTCCTTCTAGAGGAGCTCTCAGTCCAATTTACAGTCTTATGTCTAGATGTTAACCATTCACGGTATATGATCTCTTTATCCATAAATATGACAATGTTCCTTCTAATCTTTTATGTATTCTTCAGTCTGCAGGAAATGCTAGTATTTACACACAGAGATTCTTGAATAATAGTTTTAGAATTCCCTGTAGTGCTAATGCCCAAAGTAATCTTGATGCTCACCCCCTCAAGTAATATGTCTCACACAGTTAATGTTCTATTGACTGTTTTAAAAGGAAATCCTATGGGTAAAAGATGGGGAGAACTACTGTATAAATCCACTTCTGACTCCAAGAACTCTGTTTCTCCAAGTGTTTTCTTATGAACCCAAAGTGCTAACTTAAATAAATATTTCTGGAAATGCTCCACAAGGACAAATGACATTTTTGAAATCTTTCTGATGGGGAAATGTGGAAGCTGTGTTTATGGTTCTTAATTCTACACAGAAATGTGCATAAAGTTCTACACAGAAATGTGCATAAGGTTTCTTCACATGGATGGACCAATATGTAATTCTTTTCTTCTTAGCCACAAGATGGGTACCGTATTGTTCAGCATTTGCAGTATATTGGCTGGCCAGCATATAGAGATGTTCCTCCATCTAAGCGATCTCTTCTGAAAGTGGTTAGGCGGCTTGAGAAGTGGCAGGAACAATATGATGGACGAGATGGACGAACAGTCGTCCATTGCCTGTAAGTAGTTATATTTCTTATTTAGGAAAGAACTTCTGACTAAGTGCACCTTCATGGTTCTACCAGTGTTCGTAGCTTTGATGGACCACCATTGCCAGTATATATAGATGTACATAAAGAATCTTTACAGACCCAAATTACTGAACAGTACATTAAAACAGTACATTAAAAAACAGTAGGGCTTGAAATCATTATCTATTAGATTCAGATTGGAGTAGGTTAGAGATGGAAAGCATATTCAAAGACTCAAGCAAAATACATGAGAAAGGAGCATCTATAGTATCCAGAACCTTTGATAGGGAAAATCCTCATCAAATCTCTTTCAAAGTTTTCCCAGTAGACTCAAGGACTGCATATCCACTTCAGTGCAGTATCGTCCATTTTCTGCCCCTCACAACATAGAAAGGCAGTGGCAGACACCCAAGAAAGGTCAACATCAGTAGCTTGCCTAACACAGAGACATAATCCTGCTCAGCCTCCAGAGGACCACTAGGAAGTTCCAAAGGTTGCCTTCATCAACGTGTGCTGGTCATGATTGGCAGTCCTCACTCAGATCCTCCCTGTTCCCCTCTTTCCTACGCAACACATAACTGTGGGGTGAGGCACCAGGAGAAAGTAGCTGGCTGAGGCTCATCCATTACCAGCTAGTCTCCTCACTTGGCTATCCACTTCCTCCTTCCAGCCAGATGCATGTATGTGCAGGTGGAAGGGGGCAAGGGGGACCCAAGCAAAGAGGACCCATCTCTGACTTTAATAGCTGTCAAAATACTAGGCTGCTTTTTTGGGCTGTTACTTCATCCTCCCTCTTGTTAAGCTTCAACATGACTGTCTGGGTGGGAGGGGGTTGGGGTAGAGTATTGACTACATTTTACCCATCACCAGCTAGCAGATGATGAGCAAGACTCCTCAGCTTCCTACCTCCTCCTTCCAGCCAGCCATGAGGATATATGGATAAAAGACAGTGGGAAGGTAAACTGATTGAAGCGTATACAACACCAACTATGACAGCTGGCAATGAGTAAGCCTCCTGCCTTGATTGCCCTGTCTCTAGACATCCATATGACCAGGTAGGTAAAAGAGTGTAGGAGGAGCTTAGTGAGGAGAATTGCCTGTCACAAACTGCAACAGCTGGCAACAGGTGAGCCCCCTTGCTTGGCTGTGCCACTATATAGCTGTGGAAGGAGGTATGAAGTGAGTCTTTGTGGAGACACTTTCTCCCATCTTGGCAAACTGCATAGGGAGAAATTTGTTTATATTACTGCCACAGGAAGAAGTTTGTTTATATTACTCATTTATCCCATGTGGATGAATAAATAAATAAATAAATCCTAGATGGTGTCAGGATTCTCTCCCTGCCAAGCCTCAGCCAGCAAAAGGAGGAGGGAGGTCGGGAATACTTGCAGGGAGAGTCCGAATACCCCAAACACAAGGAAAAACGCAAGCTGAGCCAGGTCAAGGTCCAGTCCTAAGGTTCAGGAGGCAGAGATCCGTCCGGAGGGTTTCAGGGAGCAGGAGACACGAAGATCATGAGGGCTGGCTAGTAATTTGCTGCAAGCAAAGAGCAGCCACGCCAGCAGACCTAAATAGCCGCTGCGAACAGGTGCTGCTTGTTATTGTTTCTTCAACCTAGTCCATGCCGCCTCCCTCTGAGCCATCCATTTCAGCCTTCTTCGTGACTGAGGGCTGATGGGCACAGGTGGCTGTAACTCCTCTGAATCACTACTGGTTCCCTCTCCGTCATGAGCTGGCCAGGGCAACTCTGTTTCTGCTTGACCTTCCAGTGCGGGAGATGTTTGCAAGCTGATTTGCTCACTCATTGGCTCAGTTCCTGGCAAAATCAGTTGCTCCTCAGTCTCAGAGGCATCATCTATCACAGATGGGACCTAGTCTGGTTGGCCCTCTGATGATGCTGTAATCAATATGCCAGTGGGATGTAGAATGTATTTTTTTTAAAATCCCATGGTGTCCAGTTCAGCAACATTACAGGGCATTGTGAGAACTCTGAAAGGTGGCTACATCCAGAATGTATCTGTGCTGCTTAGAATTCTACTCCTGTCCCAAAATGAAGGGGAGCTCAAAGGAAGTGTCATTGGTGGGCTTTGTCAGCTATCAAAGAGGTCAGGTACTAATTTCATTCTTTGATCTAGTTCAAGACCCTACTCTGAAGGCAAGATCCTACATATCCCAATACTCCTGAAACATTAGAGCAGTAGAATGATATATCTTGTCTCTCATAGAGTAAGCTCTGCTCAGGCATTTGAAATGTATGCATCACCACATGAAGTGTCCAATATATGGACTGTTCTGTATATGTAGAACCTAAACATATATAGCCATTGCTGAATATATAACTGCAGACCTTCAGTTTAGGGGAAATCTCTTCAATTCCACTGAACTTTGAGATGTTTTTAGACTTTAGAAGACACTTTAGTGCTTGCTTCGGCAGCACATATACTAAAATTGGAACGATACAGAGAAGATTAGCATGGCCCCTGCACAAAGATGACACGCAAATTCATGAAGCGTTCCATATTCTAAAAAAATAATAAAATAAAAAAAAAGAAGGCGACACTTTAGAAAAGAGTCATTCTCTAAAACAATACTTCATTTCTGCACCTAGGAATGGTGGCGGCCGCAGTGGCACCTTCTGTGCCATATGCAGTGTGTGTGAAATGATCCAGCAGCAAAACATCATTGATGTGTTTCACATAGTGAAAACCTTAAGGAACAACAAGTCCAACATGGTGGAGACACTGGTAAGTACAGGCGAAGAGAGTGGGTATAGGAGAATGCCTCTCAGATTGCATGCTTACAGTGGGGGGGTCCGTTTAAATTCAGCATTTCAGTTTTGGATACCTTTGCTTTTCCACACAATATGTGTGATTGCCAATTTGGTATGCTCTTCTTTCTTTACTAAACATCAGTTTTGAACTGTCTTGAATTATGCAAACAATAACAGCAGAATGAAATTATCTACACAAAATCCTGATAAACTTTCAAAGTGTTTCGGTTTCATTATTTTTATTATTACTACACTACTATTATATATATTTTTCTTCTTCAAAAGTTGGGTGCTGCTACATTCCATTTTTCCTCTCCCCCTTCCTTTCTCCTTTTTATGCTGCAGAAAACTAACATGGCTACATCTTTGGAAAATAGCTAGTTATACATAAATCCTGTTTTTAGCAGGGTACAATTATCACACTTATGTTCAGCTACAGGACAAAATTAGCCCATCTCTTGTAATATAGCAATCATAATCTCTATAAAATATAGCTCAAAAACATGCCCATCAGTATTGCTGCTTCCTGTAAAAATATTGTATGATTTCATATAGAGAGTTTACTGTGTGTTATTTTCCCTCAAGGAAATCAGTGGAAGTTTATTAATACTTCTGTGCTGGCCTTTGGAGCAATAAACAATCAGAGTTTGAAAACGGTAATACTAGTGTCTACACAGGAATTGTGGGAGCTACAGTTCAAAAAAGTAATTTTCAAAGCTCTTTACATGACATACTTATTTAGCAATCAGTTTGATTATGCTAAATGAGACCTATATCTAAGTAGCCTGCATAAGTTTGCATTTTTAAGGGCAATAATAACTAGAAAAGAATGGGGCTGTTAGATAATTTTTATTAGATATTTTTGATCTCTTGATCATAGCTTCTCTTGGCCATGAAGTAGGCCTGATTATTAGTTTCTATTAGAACTATTTTTTACTATCACATATTTCTCATATATATATATATACACATACACACATAACCACCTCCCAGTAAATTACAATCAATGTTTTTTGGGCCAGCATTTAAAGTCCTGTAGTGCTTTAGTTCACACTCACATTCTTTTGCAGCTTATGCAAGGACTAACCATCTTTCCCACTTGAGTAAAAGGAACAGATTTACCCAGTAATTCTACAGAATTCTGAGTACAAACTGGGAATCCTTGATTGTTTCAGTCTAAATCTTAGTGTTAGCACTGATTAGAGTAGGGCCGTTGAATTAATTGGATTTACCTATGTGTTGATTTGCCCCTCACTACACGGAAAGGCAGTAACAGACACCCAAGAAAGGTCAACATCAGTAGCCTCTAGCAATTGATTTGGCGGATCTAATCTGAATGGGACCAACCAACTGGATTTTAGCTATGGACTTTATAGATGCTTGGGAATATATACATGTATGCTGGTGTAGAAACAGGAGGAAAGTATCCTTAAGCATAACTTGTATTTCTTCATGTGCTCTTCCTCTCTATTGCTATTTCTTATTTTTTTCTTTCTTTTTTTCCCCTTAGGAACAATATAAATTTGTATATGAGGTTGCACTGGAATACTTGAGTTCATTTTAGCCTGTGAGAGCAGGGAGCTTGATGAATTCCAAAAGCCTTGATGTTTGAAGAACACCAGTCCCCTCCCCTTACTTCAAAGGAGTAATGGGATGAAGAGTATAAAGTTCTTCACTGTTGAGTGAGAGACCAGGTCAGATCTCAGTGCCATTGAGAGGAGGAGGAGGAGGAGGAGGAGGAGGAGGAGGAGGAATCTACTATTGATCTGCTTTCCAGAACATCTCTTGCTTTTTAAACAATCTACTATAGGAATCGGCAAAAGCAAGGTGCAGGCTGGAAGATTCTGCTTTCTAATCCCTTCTGACTGCTTCTCTGCCATTTTGGCTGTGTATTTTTGTTTTTCCTTGTTACAAATGGGAACAAAAAAAAATACTTGGATAATCCTTTTTCTTCAGCTCTGCTTTCTGTTTCTGACCCCCCCCTCCACAAATTTTCACTTTATATTTTCAATTTAATTTATCAGCCATTTGGCAAAGGAGGAAAGCTTCAGTAGACACATATTAAGGCTTTCAGCAAAGTAAGGCTTTGTGATCAGTTTCTCAAATGCAAAGGCCAGCGTCATGAAGCTGTAAATTCTTGTCTGCTCCCATTGTCTCAGAAGCAGGCTATAGAGCTAAGAAGCTGCTGGTTAATTTTCTGCCTTGGTTGTTACACAGTGCTAGTAGATTTCCAATGTTCTGCATGGGTTGGTTACATCTTAATAGTTCCTATCAGCTGCAACATTTCTGAAGCAGCCCTGTCAAATTGTACCTCCTAGCCACTGAAAATGAGTACACCCTAAAATTGCCATCATGTTTCCAACTATTATTGTTCTCTGTTTTGTTCTGAAGTTAATTTCATGTTACCATAAGTATTTGTTTGTATCCGGTGTCTCTCTTAAAGCTGGTTGAAATGGAGGGAATGGCTTATAAACCTCCTGGATTATAACTGTGTTGCAGTCAGCTTGTCTTGGAGGTTGTTTCCACCATCAATCCAGTCTTTATTGTAAAGACAGATTCTGCCATGTGATAAGTGATAGTCAAGATTGCAAGCTCATTACAAGCATGACTAGGACACTGATCAGTTATGACTGATCTGATAAGACTGGATGACAGCAATTCACACCTTCTGATGAACAGTATTTTTATGAAAAATGAAGTATGTATTTATTATGGGTTTGCAGTATAGTAAAATTTACTTTTTTAGGTTAGACTTGCCACTCATATTCCCCCAAACAGGGGACATGATAGAGTTGTAAGTACCTGATCTTGAGACAGGAGTGGAAAGGTGGATTTTTTCCCCCACATAGTCATGGCCCAAAGTAAAGAACAGCTTACATATTTGTTATCAAATGGCTATCCAAATAATGCATTTCCTAATTGGTATGAGGCAAAATGCTAGCAATACATACAGTAACAGCAGCAACAAGACATTCTTTTTCCACTTGTGTGAAAGACAGCTGAAGTATGCCAAACAGTGCATACTTTTCTCTCCCTTCCTCCCCAAAAAAATCTGCCTTGCCTTTCAACATGAAATAATCCAGGTAGGCATTTGAAAACACACACAAGAAGTGTAAACATTGGTATATTGGGGAAAGGATCAACATTATAGTTTGCAGATTATTTTTGAAATCTCAGAAAGTAGTTTTTGGAAATGAAAACCAAACAATTCTGCCCTGTTGCCTCAGGTCAACAATTATATTTTGAAGTTGTAGAATCATGTATAAACTGGGTAGTACAAAATAGCCACTTTCTTTCATTGTGGACTGTGTGCTCTGTTGAAACAACTAGCTATTATAATTGCTCAGTAATTTTACAAAGTTATCATTTGTTAGCCTTCAGGTTTCTTTTAAAAAGTATAGAAAGGGGGTCAAAATGTTACCTCCATCTGATTCAGCCCAATTCATCATGATTTTTAGAGCTGGATCTGTGCAGCAGTACAATCCTGGATCAAGGTGATCCACTGTACAAGATGTGATGCCTCAGACATAACACACAACAAATATAACTCACCAGAAGGTAATCTTGGCTGTCGCATCTCCCAGAATCCTTCAGCTGTGTGAGCTCATTACATGTCAGGTTTTTGGTCACCACTACCAATATGGAAAGCTTATTTGTTGATATTACTACCTGTCTGAATAGATAGATCATGCATTTGGGACGCTGACCTGCACACATGGGGTCATACTTGCCATACAGACCTGCATTGCCAATCCACATGAAATTGATGTAATAATTTATTACATTCTCCATCTGAAAGCACAGATATTTGTAAACATATCTGTCCATGTATCAGATTTATGCATTTCTGCCCTACTATTATTGTAGCCCTGAATTTCTGAATGAGAAACAACTAAATACCTGGTATGGGTGTTGCTGCTTTGCTTGGCATGCTCATTTCAGTTTCCTGTTAGGGGATTAGGCTTGCATTTCTAACAGCTGTATTTCATATAGGTCTCTACTGTTGTGCTTCTACCCTCTGGTCATTTCATTAATAACCAGGCACTCAAGCCTTAGACATATTGATTTGGGGCATTTGAAATATAGTGTTAATTTCTTTTTTTTTCTTTTTTTCAAATCTAGGGTGAAGCAGAGATAGCTGCAAGACATCTTAATTTAGAAGGCACCTTTAATTAGTAATCGTTTCACTCCCAGGACATATTTTTACAAGTTCAATGGGAGGATAAAATCAGTAAATCCTAGTGAAGCAATCTATGCTTTAAATGTGCAAGTAAATAACTCAGAAGTAGCTACAAAATTTGTAGCTTCCAAAGCTAGGAAAGAAATCCTCTTGGAAATGTTAAATGCTTTATAACAACAAAAGCCACAGCACATCAAAGAAGCTTGCTACTTGCTGGAGGCCTAACTTTTTCTTGCCCGGTTTAGAGACCCTGTTTAGAGGCTTGATCCACTGCTGCTTACTTTGGTGGCAGTGGGAACAGCCTAATAAACAGAATAATGTGTGTACAATTCCTGAACCTTCTGTTCCATGGGAATGATTGTGAAATGAACAGACAGTATGTAGTCTAGGCTTTCTAGTTTCAGTATGAAGGGATCATGTTGGTAAAATGTCCCAATTCTTGTTTACGTGTGCCCTCAAGTCATTTCTGATTTACAGAGAACGAAAAGCAAACCTGTCACAGGGTTTTCTTGGCAGAATTTGTTCAGAGGAGGTTCGCCCTTGAGAAAGTGTGACTTGCTCAGAATCACCCAGTAGGTTTCCATAGCCAAGTGGAGATTCAAACCTGGGTCTCCCAGTGTTCTAGTCTAAAGCCATTTCCGCATTAGCCTGTTATAGCACGATGATTCCACTTTCAACGTCCTCTGGAATCATGGGGTTTGCAGTTTCAGAAGGGGCCAGATGGCCCCTCCTGAAACTGCAAACCCCAGGATTCCAGGGGAAGTTGAAAGTGGAATCATTGCATTATAACAGGCTAGTGTGAAAATGGCCTAACATTCGAACTACTACACCATGCTGGCTTTCAAATGGCCTAGACTTCTACAGAAAGGCACTACCTCTGTGTCCCATTACATGACACATTCCCGTGAAGGGCACAGAATAAACTGGGTTAAACTGAATTTTCTCTTATTTGAATAAAAGGGACCTGATGAATGGTAATGCAGCTATACTTCAATTAACTAAGTAAATGTGCTCCTGGGTATTACTTCTTTAACAGAAAATTTGATACCCACAGCAGAAATAATATGGAAAGAATAGTTTCCTGTGCCACACAAAAAAGAGCAGTTCAACATAGATCTGTGTTTTTTTAACATGCTAGATATAACTGGTGGGGCAAGCTTATCTACTTTTCCCCTTTCTCTCTGTTTTTCTGTTCACTCATGCTCAGTAAAGCATTCTGGAAGTAGCTGATGTTTGCCTTGTGTGTTGTAGACAGGCACGCACAGCTACAGTAGGGTCAGCTGGAGTATAATCCCATTCTTTCCTAGCTCAAACATTATTGCATTGCTTACTTGCAAACACACTACTACAGTCTGACAACAAAAGCCTGTGCTTTTCCATTTTTCTTTCACCATCCCAATGCAGATGCTACTCAAAATGGTTCCAGCTAGACAAAGGGCAAGGAGGAAGAGACAGGAGCTTAAAGGGCATAAAAAGACTTTATAACAACTTCTTTGTCGAACACTTAGGCCCTTTCCACACGGGGGACGGGGAAACGGGGCAGCGCACGCAGGGACGGATCTTACCTGAAAATGGGTTGCTCCGTCCCTGCGGGGAACGCGCGTTCACCGCTCCACACGCTGGCGAATTTCGGTGGCGTTCAGCGGCGCCCAAAATGGCAGCCGGCGACTTCCGGCGGCGCTCCGCCAATCAGGGCAGCGCACCAGCCGGAAGCCCGCCCTTGGGCAGCTCTGCAGGGATGCGCTAGCGCGTCCCTGCAGTTTCAAATGGGGCACTGCAACGGGTTAGCGCGCTCGCGTTTTTTAAAAACCACATAAAATGTGGCTTTTAAAAAACACGCTGCGCCACCCCTTGCGGCCGCGCTAGTGCGGTTTGAGGTGTGGAACCTCCACTTTTCAAACCGCTCTAGCGCGCCCCACGGTGTGGACGACCTCCGGATGAGGTCGCCCTAAGCCGTTTTTTTACCCCGTGTGGAAAGGGCCTTTGTAAACTGAGGTGTGCCTGTCCTCTTGCAGCTATGGAAGTACTATGATTTAAGGAAGATGTCAGGTGAAATCTAATACAAAGATACTAAGGTTTAAATTTTTAAATTTAAATTTAAAGATTTAAAATCTTAAAGAGTTAGGTTGATTTTAAAGGCAGACACAAAACAAAGCTAAGGACACATTTGCACGAGTCCAAGGGAAATCTAAGGATATGTCCACACTCCTGATATGGCAAAAAAACAGAGGCAGAGAAAGTAACAGATATAATGTTGTGGGTGATCTGTATGCCATTGTTTTGGTATTAACTGCTGTACCAATGCTGACCCTGTGATTCCACAGTCTGCCATAAATATGAATGAATACAAGAGTGGAGAGTAGATCCATAGTGTCTGCATATTATGAGAATTGTTAGTGCACCACCCTGAGGGAGCGGGGACATTTGGGTGGAAATCCAGACAGGTTCCATGTGAAATATAAAAGGAAAAGATAAGGGAAGTTGAGGGGAATAGGGAGAAAAATGTGAAATAGCAAAGGTGAGAATGCAATATCTCCAGAAGAGGAAAATGAACATGCAAGTTTGAAATTCTTTGTTGCTGATATGAGAACAAAAGGTAGATTTTTAGTTTTGGAAGAGCATTTTTAGTAAATAGATTGGTTTGCTTTGTAGACTTTACCACGTTGCTCCAGGATATGTTTATCTTGGATTTTAAGTATCTCAGTCCACCTCCCCTGCAGCTTAAGGTGGTTTATATGCATATTTGAAGGTAATCAAAATAAACAATGAAAAAATATTCTCCATGTTATAATGGAAAAGGTACAAAACAACAATATCAACAATATTAAAATACTACAGAAATCATAAGTGCTATTTAAAAAGCATGAAATTCCAGCAGAGTCACCCTGCAAAAATGAAATGACACAATCGAAAGAGAAATGCAGAAGTGATATAACAGAAACAGCAGTGTCATGTGTACTTGCTTCATTTATCTGTTCTGTTTGTCAAGCTCCCGCTTTTGCGTCTTACCAATGTGCTGTGTTCACATTAGGAACAAAGACTGCAAAGCAAGTATATCTTTATGATCAAATGTTTGTTTGTTAAGCAGCAACATTTATATGTAAAAATTGTGTTTTATTTTATAATATTTGGAAAGTAGCAGACATCTTGATAAGAAAGCTTTACTTCCAAAAGGGCTCTTTGTGGACAGTGGATTTGAAACAAATTCACTGAAGTTACATATTGGTGTGGATATTGTGGATGAAGGCAGAAATGTGTAGTAATTTGGTGAACTAGGATAGACAAACTGTCTGCTATGTCATACAAATGAATAACAAATTATGCTGACCATTGACTGTGCATTAGAAAGCCAAAAGTTCTTGCTTGGTATGTTCCTTGAAACTGGGACATCAGTAGCAATACAACTTATTGACTGGTGGTTTATTGGAATGATTGGTATTACTTTATTTAATTATTTATAGATTGGTTTTCTGCAAATTTTGTAGTTCAAATTCTGCTTGTTTGTTTTTTTCTAAGAAACTAAATTTTGGAAGCTTGTGGTCCTGCCTAAAAGGTCATCTTCAGAGAAAATTCAGAATGGCCTTTCTAGGTTTTGTGCAGGTTTTAGTGGACAAGAAGTGTGATTTAGGATTATTTGTTATGTCTTGTTCTTTTTAAATAAGGCAACATTCATTACATATAATTCACTTGCCTTTCATAATAAGTTTTTGTTTTTAACACACACACACACACACCCCTAAAGCTAAAAGACAGTAACTTGACCAAGATTACCAACCCAAATTCTCATCTGAAACTCCAATAAGAACAGCTGTGGAAAAGTTAAAAAACATGTAGGTTGCTTAATACTGAAGATAGTTGAGCCATTTAATGTTATATTCAATTTCCAAGATAAATTTTCAGGGTTTTTTTCTTTTCTTTTCTTTTTTACTGAAGAGTAGAAAAGACAGACTTTTTGAGAAACGGTCATTGTTTAGATCTAGCAAAAGTGTTACTGAAGAGGGAGTGCCTACTGCAGCACTGTCTCCAAGTGTGTTTATTTCTGTGTTTGAGAAAGGAAAAACATACAAATTCATCCAGAATGATGAGGCTGCCACAGTGGTAGGGATGGGTGAGAAGTGTATTGCATTATTATTATTATTATTATTATTATTATTATTATTATTATTATTATTATGAGAGATTTCTGAGAAGACTTTTGGCTTCTTCCAGCTTAATTTTTTTGTTTTTGGTTTTACGACATTTTTGGCAATGTGTGTGGAAGCAGAAAATTGGTTCCTGGACCTGCTGCATTTATGATGCATATGCAAAAATATTTAAAGTGATCAAGAAGATGCACATGTCAAAAATGCAGATACATTTAGGCAACAGAGACATGTATGCATACATTTTAAAAAAAAAGAGCAAAAAAAAAGCAAACATAAACATAAAATTTTTGTGCAGCGAAGAAAGTTCACAATCCAGGACACAATATGTATGGATTCAATGCAGTAAAAGAAATTTGAGCACCTTGTAGAGCTTGATCTCATTGATAGATTACCCATGTCTACACACTACTAGTAGGGATGGAAGAAATATCTGAAAAAGGGTAAAAAAAAAAAGTACCTTAAGTGAGAAACCTCAACCAGAAGATCCTGAGCAGATGAGAATGGGAGTGTGTTTTATGCAGAAAACAGCATTTTCTAAACAGAAAAAAATATATTTATTTGCAAAAATACCACATCCAAATTTTGGGCAGAGTAAGTATTTAGCTATGAATTTGAAAACTGTGCAGTTTTGAAAGACTTCTGCATAGCAACAAAAAATTGTTAAAAATATTCAGTGCTTCTTTCAAGAAAAAAAAATAGTAAAGAATTATTAGCATGTGATTCTAAAGAGAATTCATCCTCTCAGGAAATACGTGGAGCATGCTCTGTGCAGCTACATATACTGTAAACTGTACTGCATTATTCTGTTTCCCAATTCAGAAATACTAGGTGTTTACCGTAAGTAGATCTTACCAACATACCATCTTGAAGTACATTCAAGAGAGAAATTTCTAATACAACTTACTTGCTGTATTCTGCACTTCTCACAGAGCCATGTTTTAGCGCACTCTCATCAGCTGTTCAAGGCTGCAAAGCCAACTAAGCAGTGCCTTTGAAAAAAGCATTCATACACTATTGTTAAAAATTACTCTGTGCTTGAGAAACACTTGACATTCTTTCATCTGCATCCACCAAATAAATAAGATTGGCTCAAATGAAATATTGAGTGGAGTATGATGGGAGCTCTATTAAAACATGTCCAATTCGGTGCTGTGTGTGGGTGCTAATAAGTAGGCCTTGAATAGATACAAGAATGCAGTTAGGTTTCTGAGTTCAGCTTCCTTGTTGACTGAGATTTTTTAAAGGGAAAAAAATAACTCAAATGCCACACTTTAAAAATGTTGTAGCGCTGGAGCTAATGAAGTAACGCTGTTATTCTCACTCACCTTTCTTATGTCAAGAATAGACCTGCAAATGTTAACACCTGCATTTCTATCACAATGTAGTTGAAGATGTTAGGGAGGGTGGAGAGAAAGAAACACCTCACAGCGGAGATGAAGAATTTCACACACCAACCAAGAAGTGTTGTTCTAGGTTTTGAGTGCAGTCAGCATTTCCTCACCTTATGACTGCCTTACATTCTTGAGCAGTTCTTCACAGGCATAACAACTGGAGACTATTTTTAAAAACATCTCATTGAGACATCAAGCCAGCAGCTGCTAGAAGCAGGTGGTCCAATATAAGCATATTAACAGTAAATCTCTGAAGTTTTTCAGCACTGCTGGGAAACAGGTTGTCCTTTTAAAAAACAGAGAGAAAGACAGAGTGAGAGTGAGAGAAGGAGAGGGAGAGGGAGACCATTGTTCTTGTACTTTTTGTTTTTTAAATAAAGGTGCCAACCTCGTAAATTCCTGCCTGTGTCTTGGCCTCCGAAATAACTCGCCTACAGTAATGAAGAAATTATGGCAAATGGGCTCCTATGTATAGACTTGCTGGTAGAACAAATGTCTCATTTATTGCAATTATTCATCCCAATGAGCTTTTCTGTAACTTTCTGTGCTATGTTGTATTAAGGAGAAGTGATAAACCAGCCATCAGTGGCCACGTGACACATTTAGTGGCACATTTAGAGGGAAAGATGAAAACTACTGCATTCTGGGGTCAAGAAAGTCTGTTTGCTGTATTTGGTGTGTTCTAAGGACTTCAAGGAACTATGTCTGGTTGTATCAGCATTCCACATTCATGTACTGTTTGCAAGGAAGATTTTGTAAGCTTAGCTGTTCCAAAAGTGAATGCAGACACTGGCTTTACATTGTGTATACTGGAGAACCAAACCATTTGTTGGCCTGTTATCAGCCATTCTTCTTTCTCTTCTTGACAATCCTATGATTGGGTTGGCAGAATTATTGTCTAAGGAAATCCCACCACAAGGTGACTCATAGATTTGGCATCATAAAACAATCCTGTAAATTGTATCCTTTGTAATGACTAGAAGCTGCCATATCCTGAAAAACATATTTTGTTTCCTGAAGCTTTCTGTGCTATTAATTACATAAATATTCATACACAAGATCACTTCACAAACTCAAAGTTGGAGGGAAAAACACATTTTGGTGACTTTTCCCTATCGCACAACTAGGTTTGGAAATCAATCTTGTTCATCTAAAAAAACAAAAGAATAAAACCCCCAAACAATCTGTAATCTCTGATCAGCTAGGAAGGATATGTAAACATTAACCTGTTCCCATCAATTTTCCCTTCTTTATCCTCTCATCGCACTACCTGCTGAAGCCAAGATGTACTGACATCCAGCAAAGGCATAGCATAAACAATATTCCTGATATCTTCTCTCTGCAAGGATGAGGGGGATGTAACTGTGTCAGCAGTGTTCCAAGCTAGCCCAAAGATTTCTCTTTTAGCTCAGAGGAGCAAACTTTTGGCTAGCTAGAAAGGATTGTTGCATGATGGCTAAATTACTTTTCTTTTGCAGGAACCCTGGATGCCTAAGTTTACCAACTAAGCTCAGTTGTACAGTTTGGATGTTTGATAGATAAAGCACGTATGAAAAAAAAAGAAAAAAAGGAAAATATAAATATGAACGATTCAGCACTGTGCATTCAGAGTTTTTCTTTTCTTTCTGGTTTACAAGAAGGGAAGGTAAATAATGTCAAGTCAATGAATATCAGATATATTTTTTGACTGTACATTACAGTGAAGTGTAAACTTTTTTTTACAACTGCAAGTCCATCTTATTTATTCTTGTAAATGTTTCCCAGACAATGTTTGTAATATGGGCTGTGTTGCAAAATCCATACAATAAACCTGTGATCCAAGATTAATGTTTTACTAAGAGATTCTTGCACTGGTGCTTATTCTTTTAGGTATGGAATTCAGAGTATGCTGTGAATGGAAAAGGGATAGCCCTACTGAAAATGAAGTTGCAAGGTATGTGTGGTAAAAAGACTTAAGAGGAAGATGACCCTTAAAACTATCATCATATGTAGAAAACAAAAGAGACACTACCAGTGGCGGAGCTTGGAGTGTGTGGGGGTGAGGGGAGCAGGGCTACAACATAAGCGGCTTGGCCACTGTGTGGGGGTGTGTGGCTGTGGCACGTGGGGATGTGGCCAGGACACATGGGGGTGTGGCTACAGGCTGGGACACCCCAAAAACACTGTCACTCAGGGCAAACTGCCCTCCTACCCTCCCCATCCCTACACGACTGGACACTGCAATGCTATTCTAGCTGAAAAGCAGTCTTTCTCTTGGCGTAGTGCAAACACATTCACAATTATTTATAAATAGGGTTGGTGTTATTTCTGGGTGAGTATGGAAGTAGCTAGGCTTGTGGATGAGCTCAAACAACTAAGGAAAAGGAAATCCAAAGGAGACTGAAGTGGACTCTCATGTCATGTGAGTGGGGTGGGGTGGGGGAGGGGAGGGGAGGGTTAAATTAGGTTTTTGGACATATTAGGAAAAAGGTCTGAAAATAAAATGAGAAATGCCATTATTGCAAATCTGTGATGTATCCAATTTTTGATAGTATACACAGTATGGAAGCCTAAAAATTCTGTTCTTCGCTCTGCAAGGCATTGAAGTAAGCAGTGGAACTGAGTGCTTACTAAGACTTGAGCCTCCAATACAAATGCTCTTAGGGAACCCACATCTTATCCCAGTTCCCCCTTCTCCCAGGCCAGTGGTTTTGCTAAGTTATTCTGGGAGTTTTCATCCAAAAATAGAAATTTTCTAAGCTCTGTCTAAAATTAAGGTATGGCAAGGCAATCTCTACTGCCCCCAAAAGTCAGAATATTATCCTGACCTCCAGTCTTCAGAATCAATTCCCTTTCTCTCCCAAAGTTATTGCCAGAAAATGCAGTAAAACTTTTAACTGGGCTACTAGGTATGTTTCTACTGCAAAATTTATGGACCCTTAGTTAGACTCCCTGTTCAATTTCACATACTTATGCAGCAGCAAAATTCCAGTGGCCATTCTAGAGGCTGTTCTGCGGTCTGTTCCTCATCATGGGGGGCTATCTGTGTCCACATGCTACCCATTCTTTAAGCTGACCCACTGTGCTGCAGATGGATGGGTACTGCTTATGTAAGGGTGTATTCAATACATCTGGATAAAACTGTGGAAAAAGTACAGCCACTGGCATAACTCAAGAATTATTCCAGCATAGCACCCCAACAGGATTCCAGCCACAAAATCAAAAAAAAAAAATAGTGTTCTGAAAAGTGAGAACAAACAGCTAGTAATTTCTGTATCTGAAAACAAAACTTTAAGAATAGTTTTTGCTCCAATCTGACTCAAAACAGGTTTCTTGCTATGTAGACATAAAACCATCCAGTAAGCCATTAAAAAAATAGAATCAAAGGCCTTATTAACCATGCTGCCACTTTGTCATGAAAAATATTTTCTCCCTAAAGACCTAATCCTATGACCTGCTGCCCTAGCAATATGGTATTTAAGATGCAATGCCCAGACTGCTGTGCCAAAGCACTGTCACAAAGCATGAATTATGACTGGTTATACAGGCAGATGTGCTGATTCAAACATTCAGGGTCAATGGGCCACACAAGTTGAAAATACTGCTGGCAGGGATTAGAAGAAGTAGTTAAGTATAGCAGAAACATGCTCTGCTAGAAGAAGAATATTACAGCCTGGAAATAAATTGTGAGGATGGACAATCAGCTAGCTATTCCATATTTTTGCTTTCTACAGCATACTAAAAGGGAGGACAAAAGACTTGGGGAATGTGAGAACTCTCCTCTTCCTAAGAATTTTATGCAATGAAGACTTGGAAAGGCAGCCACGAAGGAATTAGATAAGCTCCTCAAATATGAAGACATATCATTTAACACAAAAGCCAGAGTCATCTAGGCCATAGTATTCCCAATTTTCTATGTAACAGTGAACAGAGAAACAGTGAAAAAAAGCAGACAGAATGAAAATCAACTCATTTGAAATACGTTCTGGAGAAGAGTTATCCAGATGCCATAGCAAAAAGACAAAATGAATAAGTCATAGGCAAACCAAGTGTGAGCTCTCATGAGAAGTGAAGATGCTTAAACTGAGGCTGTTGTACTTTTGACATATTATTTTGGAAAATATGATAATGCTTGGTAAAATGGAAGGCAATTGGAAAATATGTAGACCATATTATAGGTGGATTGATTAAATCAAGGAAACCACAACCTTGAGTCTTGAAGACCTGAGCAAGGTTAATGATACCAATATTGGTGGTCCCTCATTCATATGGTTGCCATAAGTCAAAGCTGACTTAAATAGAAAATAACAACTGCATGATCCTGCTTGACATAAAGACACTGGACCCAAACAGAGTGAGATTGTGTGGCCCAGTTCTGGGGACAAAAAAACAAAACAAAAAAACATAGAAGGAGGGGTGCAGTTGCAGGGTCAGTGGCTACTGACGTTCTGTGTACCAATAAGACAAATTACATATCCAAATCAAATTGGGATAAAATAGGCTGCAACTTCATTGGTTACAGCTCCAAACAGGCTTAGCATCAGAATAGATCCAGATCTAGTCATCAACCAACCCACCAGCTGGTCAAACTACTATTAACCCAGCCCACTTACTGGGCAAAATCTGGGAGGGCAGATATGAGATTCCGTGAAGGCACTGGCTCGCTCTTCTGCAACCTGGGAGTGAGTCAATGCCACATGTCTCTGAGTTGAGGATGAGCCTTGCTGTCCCTACTCTGAAGGTTTCATAAGGGGACCCCCCCAAGTCCTTTCTCCTCCTCAATTTCCATATCACATCACAGCAGAGGCAACATCAAACTTGTGACAACAATCCCAGAATCAACCAAATGACAAGGAACATAATAATGGGAGGGGACAAATCTCCCAAGAACACTGAGGAAGGGGGTACTGGGGCTGGCCTTATATATGCCATCTCAAGCAGAGAGAAGTCTACTCCTTGGAGGCTCTGGTCTGACTCTCCAGCCAATCAAGCTACCTGCAATTCAGTTCCCCCGCCACCATTCCTTCTCCAGAACCTGTGCAAACTGCAAACAGTTCTGGAAAGCCAGCTGCATCACCTAAAATGGTACTCGCCATCATTCTGCCTCATTACCATGACTTGCAACTGGCGCCCACAGGTAAGTCCTGGAGCTCAATTCTTGCTTTTTGGAAGGGTTGGAAGCCTGGCTCAGTTCTGTAAGGAAATTTGTCAACTTCACATAACACTTTAAAACAGTAAAAGTAATGAATTTCTGGGAATAATCTGTGCTACTTGTGCCCACTTATTTCTGTTGAACAGGATGTGGTGAAAAGGGAATTGCTGCTGTTGAACCACAGTGCCATGTATTGGTATATGCATACAATTCTCTCTCAGCTTGGAATGCTTTCACAGTGCTCACTTGGGATGGAAATGAAATAGGTTGAGTTGTCTATTTTTGTAAGGACACCTCTTTTTGCATCTGAATAGACAATATCATGCCTCATAAATCCATACACCTAGAAGACTAGCAGTGTGTTCCTGATGAAAAAATACATACAAAACCATGTGTACATATGAAAAATATGCATGCCTGAAAGCACATACATACAAAAAATGCACACAAATGCTTTAACCAATGGAAATAAAATACAACTAACAGTACAAAAATGTGTACATTTTGAACAAAAACGTGTACAAAAATAGACACGAATTTCCATGTGTGTAGAAGGGAGGTCTTGCAACACAATGTGGAATTATCTGGGACAAAGATGCTGGAAGAATACTCAGAAACTCAGCAACAGCAAAACTGCCAACTTTTCATTTCCTTATCACAACACCATAACTATGAGTTTTCAGTTTGTATATATGTATGTATTACCTTTTTCTCTCAAGAAAACTCAGGGCAGTATAGATTGTGGCCATTTTAATTGCAGATGGTTGGGACTAGGTTTAAAACTAGTCTCTGTAGTTCATATCAAACAGTATGTGCTCCATTTACTGTAAACAGAAGATTGGTCACTATTATTGCGGAAGATCCAAATGACAGTGCTGTGCCATCAGAGAAAGTTCTGTTGAAGCAATCAAGAGTTGTTTAATCATTGGATAATGAGAAATGTAAGCATCTTCCTGTATTTCTGTTTGCACTTTTCATGTTCCAACATTGGTGAAAATTTTTAAATACTAAATCAATCTATTACTAACAGGTATCTCTTTAAAAAAACCTTCATTTTCATCTTTTCTGTGAATTGCTTTCCTTCGTCCCACTGAGAAACACATTTTTTTAGTGCTGGTTGGAATAATTGTCCCAATTTCTTTCTTTCTTTTTTTTTTTTTTTACAAAAAAATCAATTAAAAAAGCCTCTTGTATCCATGTGATTCTGGAGATTGTTTAGTAGTTATTTTGTCATATATCACAGACTCAGGCCATTTCCACATGGGCATATTGCCCACGCTAGAGCGACCTCTCCAGGAGGTCTTCTTCACCGGGGTCTGCGCTAGAGCAGTTAAAAAAAGTGAGGTTCTAAACCTCAAACTGTTCTAGCGCAGACCCGGGGGTGGCGCAGTGAGTTTTATAAAAAACATCCTCAAAAGTGGTTTTTATAAAACTTACCCGAGCTGCCCCGTAGCAGCCCCCAGTCAAGAACTGCAGAGACACGGCAGCGCGCCCCTGCAGATCTGCCTGGGGGCGGGCTTCCGGCTGAAGCTCTGTCCTAATAGGTGGAGCACCGCCGGAAGCCGCCGGCTGCCATTTTGGGCGCCGCCGGGAGCTGCCGAGAGCCGCTGAAATTCGGCGGCGTTTGGAACAGCAGATCCACGCTCTTCAGAGGGACGGGGTAAGCTCCGCCCCTGCGTGCGCGGCCCCGTTTCGCCCCCATGAGGAAAGGGCCTCAGTTCCTGTAAAGCAATTTATCTTAAGGACAAAGAAGAGATAGTATCATATAGTAGAGAGCTAGTGTGGTGTAGTGGTTTGAGCACTAAATCACAACCTGGGGGACCAGGATCCAATTCCCTGCTCAGTCATGGAAAACTACTGGGTAACTTTGGGTGCCTCACACACTCTAAGCCCCCGAAAACCCAGTGACAGGTTCACTGAGTCTACCATAAGTCAGAAATTACTTGAAGGCACACGACGACAATGACAACAAGAACAACAACAACAAGAAATTTATGGTTATACTAACTGGTTTAGACCTTGTAACACATTGCCCACTTTTCTGAATTGTGAGCAGTTCCAGACTCCACAAAGCATTATGGACTTTGAGAGACCCCAGACCCAATGAAATAAAGTGCTGCTTTGGTGAGCCTCTTGTCACAGATAAAGACCTTGGAAGACTGGTTCAGCAGCTCAGAAGAGTGAAGGGGATGGGACCTTTTCTAACTTTCTGTTCAGTTTGGAGAAGCTAAGGAAGAGCAGGAGTATCTGTCACTGCCTGGCATAGATATCTGCTATTATTTCCCTGGAAGTAGTATTCAAAAACCTAGGCATGTTAGTCTGTTTCAGTGTATTTCATCAAAGTCAGCTGGAGTCCAAGAAAAGCTTATGCCAAAAATTCCTTTTTCTCAGTTGTTCTCAGTGATGCCAGAGGATTCCTTTTTGTCCTTTTTTTATTCTCTCCCTTATTTAACTTGCAGCTCAAATGAAAGCTTCCAGTGAAGTTAAGATAGTGGTGTCCTGGCCCAGTGCCCTGTACGCCAAAGGGCAAGAGGCATTCACAAGTGAACTGAAGATGGTGTGGAATTTAAATGTTAAAAACAAACAAACAAAAACCCCACATACTGGGAGTTCTATGGACATAACATGTTTGTTCACTTCTTGATGTTTTAACAGTGAACAATTGTTTTTGCACTTATTCCTCAGCTACCTGCACAATAACTATCTCAGTTATGGAGCCAAACTGGGGCTCACTAGGTGTAGAATGCTATGGGAGCTTCTACCTGATGTAATTTCTTAGCTAGCAGGAGCACAACAAGATCTGAGCACAACATGCATTCCAGGGGGTCAAATAATATTTTCATGGTGATAAATCTGTTGCTGCAGGAACCAATTATTCACAATTTGCTTCTCTCTCCTTCTTCCTTGCAGACTTGTGAAAACAGGGGAGGCTTAAGAGTTATCAATCCCATGGCAAGCTCTGTGAGTTTGATAAGAGCATGCTATACCTGCTGAACTAAGAGATAACCTTAGAAAAAGAATAATGTTTGCAGATGGATTTAGCCTGTTTGGAAATAAAGTTATACACCATGGGAGGATCAGCATTAAACACTTTACTTAACAGATTCCATCCAATTTTAAGAACTGGCATTCATGGCAAATCGATTCTTATAGCTGTTTCCTTATGAACTTTATTGAGGCCCATGTTTTTATAACCAACATTGCATTCTGTAAATGTGGGGACTTCATTCCAATTATGCACACAGTGAAGCAGTAAAACACTGACCACTGAGCTTTCCTGTCCTAAGCAGTGATGGATATTATTCAGTTTCAGTCCTTTCCTAGAACTTCTCAACTGAAAATAATACATGATAGGAAACACTTTGCAGAGATGGGCAACTTCCAAGAGTCGAGGGACTGTGTCAGCTCTCTGTGGTCTGTGCATCTCATTTTCAGCCCAGAACATCCCAAACCCACAAAAATGGTGTTCAGGGGGATTTTTTAAACAATCCCCCTGAAGTTTCTGGGAATGCTATGGGACATTTACCACACGTTAGACATTTTTGCCCCTTTACCTTTTTTAAAGGCCCAGATAGACCTTTTTCCCCCAAACAAGAAATGACCAGCTTGTCTGATTGCTTTCTTGCTTGCATTTATTGCATTTCAGTGCTGCCTTTCTCCTGGTGTGGAACTCAAGACAGCTCACAAATAATAAAACAAATGTAGCTAAAAACATAGCAATAAAATTAAAACACTATTAAAATAGTGCCATTTTAGAATCATACATTAAACAATATAAAATCATTGAAAACATACAAAACATACAAAAATTGAAACTAAAGTACCATCCCACCTCCACAAGAAGACTACCTTCAAGCAATTAGTCATTTCCACTGTGACCATTTTTCTTTATTTCTCTGACTTATACCCTGCCTTTATTCCGTGACTAGGATTTAAGGAGTTTCACAAGATTAAAAAAGGTACATATGAAAATAGATAAAAGTAAGTTGTCAAATCCTACCTGGAGAAGGCCTAGTTGCATAGGGATGGGGGGGGGCAATGGAGACGGTGCCCCCCGGCACCAATTTTTGGGGGGTGCCATGGCTCCTTGCTTGCCCTCTCTGACATGCTGTAGCCCCCCACGCATTGTAGCCCTGCCGTATCAGTCATAGCCCCACCCCACACACCATAGCCCTGAGCCCACGTGCTGTAGCCACAGCCCCATGTGCCATAGCCATGCCCCCACGCACCATAGCGATGCCCTTGCCCCTCTGCCCCCCTTCCACGCACTCCAAGCCCCACCACTGAAAAGGCCTCCTCAGATGAAGCAAGGGAAGAAGAAAGCAAAGATAGGCTTCAGTTAAAGCCAGAGGAGTCTGGCAATTCTGTCATGGTACCAGCAGAAACAGACTCAGGTCCATCACAGGTAGTTCCTGCAGATCAGGAGGAGAACACAGAGCCACTTCACCCTAGCAGTGGTTCTCAACCTGTGGGTCCCCAGTTGTTTTTGGACTTCAGCTCCCAGAAGCCCTGAGCATTAACCATAGTGGCTGGGGCTTCTGGGAGCTGAAGTCCACAAACATCTGGGGACCTACAGGTTGAGAACCACTGCTAGAGCATTGTAAATAAAACTACTGGTTGCAAGAGGAAATGTTCTGTCTACTTTAAAAAGAAAACACTGAGCTAATGAGGACAACTGGACTGTTTTAGTGCTGGCTACAAATTAGTTCAGCCAAGGTAGTTCTGTTTCTGCAAATACACATCCAACAGTTCCTTGCAGTTTTAGGCCTTCTGACACTAAACTGTTATAGTGCTATTATTCCACTTCCAACATCCTGTGGAATTCTGGGATTTGTAGTTGACTGAGGCCAAAGAACTCTCTGGCTGAGAATTCTAAATGCCCCTCCTTAAACTGCACATCCCCGGATTCCACAGGATGTTGAAAGTGCAATAATAGCACTAAAACAGTGTAGTGTAGAAAAGCCCTTAGTTTGATATGTCTGGCTTTGAAGGATCTCTAACTTTCAGTATGTATTTTGGACTAATCATTCTGGCAACTCTCTGCTTGACTTTGGACCTTCTTCAAGATTGCTTTTCCCTTTGGATCTGGGACTGCCTAACCTGCGCTTCTGATTTCACTGAAACCCTGTATGGGACTGGCCTGGTTTATCCCTGTCTGTTCCTCTGGACTGTAGGTGTACTTACTACAGCACTTGCTTTTTCAAAAAGGGTACAAGTAGAGCTTAGAACAGACTCCCCCCCAAAAAAGTTGCGATGCTAAAACACAATTTAAGAAACAAATAAAAAATTAAGTGCCTCTTTAAAAGTACAGTGCTAATATGTTAAAAGCCCCCTTTGGTAACAGTCAGTTAGCAAAAGCTTGCCTAATTTTATCTCAAAGACCTTTTTCTGCAGACAGAATGGCAACAGATAAGAGGTGTCTGCCTAGCCTTCCTTTGCAGAGAGTAACCACTGAAAAGGCTCTATGAAACATTCCCACCAAATGTACCTGTGAGGGTCATGGGCCTGAGAAAAGGGCTTCCCTCAAAGATGAGAGTACAGTTCTTCAGACTGCCATACATTGCTCTTTTTAGTGTATATGTTTTAAAAAAACAGTGGTAGAATCCTTCTAATATTGTACAGCTTCTAAGTGAGCAGCAATGATCAAGAAAATAACAAAGTCTTTATGAAGAAGACTTAGGCTCACCAGTAAAGAATATTAACAGTAATATATGCAGAGACACTTCCTCCCTTTTGACTTAGTTACAAGAAGGCAGGCTGTCTAGGATGAGGTAGACTACTGTAGTGTGGTGAACTGTTGTGATTCTATTAATGCTGAAGCTGCTCTGTTAAGATGTAAATTCAGTTACATTGGAAAAAGAAATTACTTTCATTAATAGTGTAGTATTTGACTGGAACCCTGTTGGTGACATAAAATGGTATAATCGCTTCAGGTCCCATACTGGGAGAAAGGCAAGATACAAATTAAATAACATAATTAACTAATCTCCTGATACACCACCGTACATACTTTTTCAGTTGTTTTGAAAGGATTATCCAGTACCTGTGAACCAGCATGGGGTAGTAGTTTGAGTGTTGTACTATGACTCTGAAGGCCAGGGTTTGAATCCCTGGATGACCTTAGGCAAGACATGCTCTCTCAACCTCAGAGGAAGTCAAAGGCAAACCTCCTCCGAACAAATCTTGCCAGGAAAACCCTATGACAAGTTCACCTTAGGATTGCTGTAAATCAGAAATGACTTGAAGGCACACAACAATAACAATCCAATACCTGCTTGTTACAATTATCTCCATCCCATGCAACCTCAATTTGATGGTTCTAGAGGTGATTGGATGCCAGCATATGCTTTTGTTCCACCTGTGTTGGAATTGTATCGGCAAGCTCTGTTGCTGATACAGTGCAGTGCAAATGCCAGAGAGAAATGTAAAATCCACCAGCACTTTAGCAGGAAGAAAGGACTTTGAAGAACAAGTTTCTTACCTTCTACAATTATGTAAACAGCAGTACTAAGCAAACTTGTTCTAAATTAAATTTTACTGAACAATTTGAAAGCCAAAATCTGTATAAAATACAACCGTTTTGACTCGTGTGTCAGAAGTTCATAAAGATAGAGTCAGCATGATTTCCCTGGGAAGGAATTCCATGAATGAGAAGTTTCTTCTTCTTCAGAAAAAAGCTCTTTTTTAATGTACTCTCCAACCTCAGCTCTCAAAGTGGTGGCAGAATTGAAGCTATCATATTTTGAGAGGCTCATATTGGCAGAGGTGGTCTTTCCAATACTCTGATCTCAGACTGTTTCAGACTTTGTAAGTCAAAACCAGAACCTTTAATTGTCCTCAGAAACAAATTAAAAGCCAGGACAGTAGTCCAGCACTGATATACACACAAAATGCATACTAATTATCAGTACAATTTTTTTTAATAAGAAAAGAAATTCTACTGCATTCAGAATAAGCTGAAATTAAAATTGGAAAGATGAGAACCTGACAGAAACTAAAACTGACAGATTCATTCATTCTTAAGATGGTTGCCCAGCATTTTGCAGCAACAGAATAAAAGAGGAACAGCTCCTTTTAACACTTCTTGTTTGGCATCCTATTAGGGATATGTGCTCATGTTAGTTTCCCTTACACATGCATGCATTCCTTTTGGGGCAATAAGGGAATTGGTATTCCCTTCCTTCCTCTGCAGTGCCTAACATCCCCCACGACTTACTGGTCAGCTTCTGATTATTCCATGCTCTATAGTGAACAGGCAACATCACAGAAACATCTGGCTATGCTGTTGTAGTCAGACACAAAATGGTTACAGCAGCACTGATGGATCTCAGTGTGGATGTCATCATTTTGCAACTGGTTATGTTGCAGGAGCCCAGAGAACACAGAGACCACAGAGCAAGAACAGACCCCGGAAAGTGCTTATCTACAATCTGCAATTACCACAGCCAGTCAATAAACGACACCCTGGCTACGTGATCAACATCCTAGCTACGTGATACCCTTCTTAAATCTTTCTCCGTTCCTCTGACCTAAGCCCCCAGCTTCTACTTTATTTCTACTTTATTATTTCTAATTCATACCTATATCAGTTACAGGAAGATATCCAGATTTTTTAGCAATCCTACCCACTCACCTCGAAGCATAGATTGACTTTGAAGAGGGTTTCAGCAAATTGAGGGTGATATATGGCTCAGCCTAGCATATGTCCACATGGGTACCCACTACACTACTCTGAGCGCTACAGGATTACAGCCCTTGCCAATAATAATAATAACAACAACTACTACTGCTGCTGCTGCTGCTACTTCTTCTTCTTCTTCTTCTTTCTATTTTCTTATGCACCTCTCCTCATGGATTGAGGTGGAGGACCACAATAAAATAACAGATAACAGTTAAAAGCATAATATCAATTAAAACAGTAGTTAAAATGCATATTATCTTGAAAGAAAAAAACACAAATACCTAAAACCTAGACAATACATAGTATATTGTCTAAAACCTAGACAATATACTAAAACCTAGTATATTGTCTAAAACCTAGACAGTATACTCCTTTGCGATTTCTGTTGCAGCCTCCTGCTTTTTCCACCCCATGGGAAGCTCACTAAGACAGACAGTGACCCCTCAGATCGGGCCCTGGGTTTATGAGAGCATGCACCTTGATCCCATGGAGCCGAGGATGAGGTCTCATTCTGTCCAAGGACTCAGTTCAGAGACAATGTACCTTTTTGCTACACTCTGTCTGAGCCCAGTTATCCCCTGAACAAAGGACTGAGCATTCCCCAAAGCACTGAAGTGATGTGTGGGTCATATCAGTAGGGCAGCCAATTCATTCTAGTTTTTAGTTCAGGCTTTAAAATCTATCCAAGATGTTGAACCACAACCCCAGATAGTTTCAGCAATGTAAATAGGTCCTTTAAGTTTTGGGCTAAAGCCCTGAGGAGATTCACTGTCCCATTGATATAAGAGCTACCTATGGAAGGGACTGGAGGAAAGGGCTCACAGAGAGCTTCGTTTAATCACAATCTGCCTTACTGACAGGGTAGACTTCTTACAAAGAGAAGAGAAGGAAGAGGAGAGGAGAAAAAAATCATAAGAGCCCTTTCCCTTCTTGCTTTCCCATGCCATTTCTCACACTTTCCCATTCATTTTGAATTTGAATCATGTCCTTCATAGTCTTTTCTCTTCTTTCTGACTTTAAATCAAGCACAAATGTGCAAAAGTTGTGAGCTTCTGTTCCTTAGCTAAAAGAGACTTAGACTACGCCAGGCTTGTAGTATGTCACCAAATGCATGCGTGCTGAGAGGGAAAAGCCCACATTTAAATTTCTGAAGACCTTTAGAAATCTGTTGAAATCTCTGTGCTCTGTAGATAAGGCAGAACTGCTGCATGAACTGCCACTTCTGAAGCAAATACTTGGCATAGCAGCAACACTATGAATTGTTAAAGCGTCCCTCCTCAGCCTACTCCCCATCAGCACAGAATGACAAATGGGGAGATGTGTTTGTTAGTCTTTGGCTTTTTCTAAAAGTTGCAAACGGGAGGGAGGGGATGGAATCAAGAGGTGATAAGAGCAAACAAGGCATCTAGGCAAAACTCTGATAGGCATTTCCTTTAGACATAATTATCTTCAAATGTCATCACTAGTTTTTCCTCAAATACCTTGGAGTTTAGTGACAACTTTGATGAGCATTTTGGTGCTTCTTTTCTGAGAAGGAACTTGGGGCTCTCAATAACCTTTTCCTACCAACCTGGAGAAAAGAAAGTCTGGTAAAGAACAACTGTTTGGTTCAAAGCACATTCCCCCTCATCCCACTGATGTGAAAAAATGTCAGCAAGAGGTCTGTCTATTACTGAAACATTTCATGTCTCCTGATGTAATTGTCAATGAGTCTACCTTGCTAATTTTTCTAATCCAGATACAGTTTGGAATTTTATTAGGGTAAAATACCCTTACAAGTATGGATATTCTTCAGACACTGCAGGGGTTGGTATTCCCTTATTGTCTCTGCAATATCCAAAGCACTCCCCCTGCTCAACTTCCTGCACGGCCATTCCATACTCTGCAGCAAGCAGTCAGGATTAGTGATGTGTCTGGCTTCCTCCTTACAAATAGATGCAAAGGATGACATCCTCACTGAGATCCATTGCCAGAATTGTGTGTCTGGCTCTGGGAAGGTACCCAGATGTTTCTGCAATCATGCCTGCTTGCTGTGGAAAATGAAGGGAGTGGCTTCTGGGACTTTAGAGCAAGTTGAGGGGAAAGTTTAAGGCTCATAGCATGGGTCTGCATGCAGATATCCATACTACACTGAGGGGGATCTTGGCCTGAAATCATTGAATATATCCATACTACAAAATTATGGTGCTTTGATGTTGTTTAAACTACAACGGCTATTTGACAATGAGGATGTCAAGCTAAAGTGCTCCTTTTTCCATATGTGACGGAGTTATAAGAAGATAAAATTTACTGGTCTAAGATTTACACATTAATTAAAAAAAATTAAAGGCTGATTTTGCAATGTCACCAGAAATATTTTCTTAAATAGTCTTTATTAATATAATGTATATGAAGAAACAAATACGAATACAATATAAAACACACCAATATAACATAAAACACACCAACACAATTATAACATCTAGCATTTACAAGTAAAGCCTCTAACAGCTAAAGGAAAGAAAAGAAAAAAAAAGGAGAGAGATGAGAAAAAAGAAGTGAAGAGAACATTAAAGAAAAAAAAAGATTAAAAACAAAAAACACCCCCACCCTTATTCCCCAAGTGCCCAAACAGATCTTGACTTACGTAAATACTAACAAAAAACAATTCAGATATTTCCCGAATCCTTCATCTATTGGTTCTATTTCTGCATTCTAATCTTAAACCTCTATCACAATTTAAATAAAGCAGTGGTAACCGCTCTCCTTATTGCCTTAAATCAATCTTATCTTTTACATATCAAAAACGATGACCATTAAGTCCCCCTTCTTATTCCTTGTATGGTCTATGAAAGGTCTCCATCTTTTTAAATATGATTCTATGGAATTTTTTTTTCCAGTAAAACTGTAAGTTTATCCATTTCTGTGGAATCCATTAGTTTATTCAACCAATCACTCAGTTTTGGAGTTTCATTATTTTTCCATTATCTCGCATATATAATCCTTGCTGCCGTTACCATATATCTAATCAAATTCCTATATTTCCATTCCATATTATCCATCCTATCTATTATATTTAAGAGAAAAATTTCTGGTCAGAATACTATATTAATCTTTAAAATCCTTTGCATATGCTTGCAAATCTTTAGCCAATTTTTTTTTTCTTTCTGGCATTGCCACCACGTATGGTAAAAAGTGCCCTCATGACGTTTACATTTCAACATTGTTTATTCGCCCCTTTATACATCTTGGCCAATTTACTGCGAGTTATATATCACTTATACATTATTTTATGGAACTTTTCTTTAAGATCATTACATCTAGTGAATTTCAAACCTTCCCCCCATGGCTCTTCCCATTGTTCTAATTTTATATTGTGTCCTAAATTATCTGTTCATCCTCTGTATTCAATTTTAATAATAACTTATATATTTTGGAGATTAAATGGGATTCCTCTGCACCTAATAATTTTTCAAATTCATTTATTGCATCCTCAAATCCATGTACTTTATTGTCCTCCTTAAATCTCTCTTTCAATTGATAGTATGTTAGCCACTGAATTTTATATCCTTCCCTCTCCCAATTCTGTAAATCTTTAATAATCCAACCATCTCCTTTCTTTTCCAATATGTCCCTATATCTTAACCAAAATTCTAAACTTCTATAATACTTCTATAAAACGCCTCCTGTGGCGATACCATCCTGGTATTTTCATCCTGAATCTTTTCTTATATTTTCCCCATATTTTAAAAATTGATCTCCTTAAAACATGATTTTTGAACCCTGCGTTTACCTTAATTTTTCCATACCATAAATAGGCATGTCATCCAAATTTCAGTTCATGACCTTCCAATTCTGGTAATCTCTTGTTTTCTAATAAAATCCATTCTCTTAACCATACTAGGCATGAGGCTTCAAAATAGATTCTCAAATCTGGAACTCCAGTGCCACCAGAAATAATTTTGCTGGATATTATGGATAAGGATTTGGATAGCAAACATGGACTGCTTCTTCTCTGTATAATAACAGCTGCACGAATGTTGTTTGCTCAAACCAAGAAACAGATTGAAAGACCAGTGACAGAAGACTGGATTGTTAAGGTTGAAGTAATGCGGTGAAAATCGTTTGCTGCTTGCACTCCGTCAATTCTCGTGAAACTCCCATCATCCTCCCACTCCGTTCCTTGCTCCACACCACCACCTCTGATTGCTCAATTCTTTTTTTTAAAAAAAACCATTGCTACATATCAGTGGAGGTACTTTAGTTTGTTCTTACAGAAGACAAGCTCCCACTCGAGTCTTGGAAATGTATATTATGCGTTATAAATAAATCATATATTTTAAAAAATATAAATGAAAGATTTTCATGAGATATGTTGCATAGCATTATTACAATTTATGTATATGCCCGGATCTCTTATAAGGGGTTAGTTTAACCTCCAATTTGATGGTAAAACTGCTAGTAAAATTACTGTGTCGCGAAAGGATGCATATCTTAAAAGTGTGTGACCAACATGAAAAGTTTGGAAAGCTCTGGTCTAGATAGCCAGAAATTGAAAAGCAACCATCCTGAGGATCCCAACATATTTCATTGTATTCCAGTACCCGCCCTGCATTTGAGGGGCAGAGACAGGAGTGGACAGAAATGACGCCAGGGAAAGGTGGAAATGCCCACAGAGAACCGCTTCTGCATGTACACCTTCTGCATATTGTCAGAAACACAACCAAACCAGTTTTTGTGCTTTACATCAGAGTTTTTCTGGTTTTACAAAACATCAGCTTTACGTCGATAGTAATAGTGCTAAGAGCTCAAGCCATGTGAATCTGCAGAGGAAACATCGATACTAACTGGTTTAATGTGCAAACATAACAGCAAGAGTATGGTGCCAGTGCGATGCATTGCCCTTGTGCGGAAAAGCCCCCAAATGCAATAATTTTTTATGCTAGTTACTAGTAGTTTGATTAGATGGATATGTAAAGGTAGAACAATATTTTTCTGTCTTTTCTGATTTTCTCTTTGTCATTACAGTTTGGTTGGAGGGTGTGATGGACCCCAGGGGGAATGGTATCTTTCGTGTTAGAGAAGCTGCCCAGCAACAGATTGCCAGTCAACCAGAAAGGCCACTCCTGAGAGAAATCCAGCCCCTTCAAAGATAGGTTGGAGGCCTCAAGAAAGAAAAAAAAAATGAAAAAGTAGCAAGAACACTGATTTGTGTTTGGAGTCAAACTTCAGGTTGTTAGGGCTAGGAATAAATCCTTCTGCTATAAAGTTTTCAGTCAACCAGGGAGTGGGTGGAAGGAAAGGGGGTGTTTTTTTTTTCAGAGAAAGCCTAGAGAGATGGGGAGTAGAAAAGAAATCAACCCATTTTTGAATCTGGTCAGAGAGAGTGACCTAGATTTGGGGACAGAGTCTTTGGCAAAAGGGTAGCCAGAGGGCTGTGCGTGTGAGAGACCTGTGCCTTTATGCTCAAGTAAAGATATAAGAAACTGTTTAAACGCTTTCTGAAGATCCACTTGAGCTTGGACATACATACAAAACCAATACGTTATTCTGTTTGCTGTTTTAATAAAGATTATAGTATATTTTTTATAAATTTTGATTCAGCTGAATAATTTTAAGTAGTTCTAACCAAAGAGAAACATTCTACCATAGATCAATAAGTCATTCTAAATAACAGCTGAAAGGCTTTACCCTTTTTACACAAAAGTGGTGTTTAAAGGGAAAGGCAGAGCTGTATAAAGTGGCAGGGCACTTTAGTAGACTAGGGGTGGGGCATACCAATCTACGAGGAGAAAAAGCAGGCCTAATAATGAGGGGGACGAGTTCAGAGGCCTTTTGTGTTTTAGTAAGTTAGTGTTTAGTCAGATAGTAAATTAGTGCTCTAGTGAATTAGTGTTTAGTGTTTCTTATCGTTTTAGCATTATTTTTAATTTAAGTTTATGTTTATATCATGAATGTTAGACGTGTTTATGTTATTTTGTGTAAAAATTGGTAAATAAATATATATATAAAAAAACAGAAGAACTACAATGGCAACCTCCCATGAAATTGTGGGATTTGTAGTTTGGTGAGATACTTAGCATTCTCTAGTGTTCTCCCTTAGACTATACCACTGGAATTATCTGTAGCAAAGAATTCTAATAATTTCACAATCCCACACAAGTCATACAATTCCATAGCATGAAATCAAGGCAATTAAAGTGGTATCAAAGTATTACGATTGTATTGTGTAGATATACCCCCAAAAGAAGGAGAAGTTTCTTCAGATCTTGGAAAAAACAACCACAACTACATACACATCTTTTGGTGAAGGAACATTGATAATGGATCAGTTGAATAAAGAATCTTTAGTATGTCCAAATCCAAATGTTAAAATACCTTAAATGATAGCATAGAACAGACTGTTCAAACAAATGAAAAAAAGAACAAAATGGACAAACAAACCATAGTCAGAATTCTCTTTACCGGTGCAAATGCTGTTATACAAGTGGTTGCACTTTCTTGAAGGCTATGTGAAAGTCATACGGCATTTAAGATTGCATGAACGCTGTGACACCACCATCAAGCATTCCACCAGACCAAGAGCACTAAGAGATTTGATAAGTGCAGTCCTGAAACATGGGTGGGAAAGGGGAGTGGAAGTGGACATCTGTGTCACCCATTGCATGACTGATTGTATAATGGTAGAATCTCATCCTGCAGCTTAGCTATGCTTATGTAATTTCACACTACACAACCAATAAATAGGGTCTTAGCCCTACCACCAATTCATAGGCAAACCTCCATGGTGGTGGTGGTGGTGGGGGACCCTAAATTTCTCAGTCTGTTAACTGGACCAATTAAGTGTAGGATTTGGTGCCATTTACACTCCAGTAATACCAGAATCAGGACAATGGCAGAGAAATTGTATTTTGGAGATATACATCTGTTGCAGGAGCCCAGAGAACACAGAGACCACAGAGCAAGAAAAAGAGTAATTTTTTACGCCATACCTATATCACATCAACTGTAAGCAAATGGGAAGAAAAGGAAATATGCTGAGAAAATAAACTAAAGCTTAGCCCTCTCTCTGTTTCAGCCTTGGACAATGTTGAATCAATAGGACAAGAATGGGGAATTGTTACAGGGTCTCCACCACCCTTCCAAGTTAATGAGCAGTTATATGAAATACTATCAGCCTTACTTTTTTTGGACAAATAAAGGGACTAGAAACTTCAGATTTTCCAAAGCTATGCATTCAAGGAGGGGCTTACAATGTCTCTGAGGGATGGGCCCCTGTTCAATCATCTGTATGCCCATCAGCATTACATCAGCTTGAATGTTAATCATCACGTATCTCAAGCTGAGATCCTGCATCACATGCGCAGACCATAAAGCTGCACATACAGTTCTACACCTCTCTCTCCTCAACAGCTATGAAGTCCTGCAGCGTGGGAGACAGATACAGTTCATTCACTGACTTGAGGAAGGTAACGCAGGCAATCAAGACTGCCTGTTGTGGCTGTGAAGGGAACAAAAATGAGGTCATATTTCATCTGGTTTTTCTTCTCCTTGGCTACAGTTGCGGTCAAGATGGGATGCCTTTTGATTTCCTGAGCTTCTCTCCCCCTACCAGATAATCGCTGCAACAGCAATCCCTGGGCTTGGCAGTTTTCTGAGGGAGAAAGGTGGAGTGAGAGACTTTGGGTGCTGTGCAAGGGGCTGATGAATAGCTCCTTGTACACCATCCAAAAGAAGATATAAACACATGTAAGTCGAAACTATTCATGCATACATTACCAACTGGATTCTAGCTCCGCTCATATAGGTCAGTAATACAAAACTGTATTCTCTACTGCAACAACTAAGTCTCATGAGACTTGACCAAGCCTTTCTTATGACAGACATCACCCCTTGGCAGTTTCAGCACAAGAATTGTGAATGTCAGCTATAGAGAACATGGCAATGGAAAGCAGTTTTAGCAAGAGTTTTCCACAGAGGTACTTCAGCAGCATGGCCCCACAGTTTCATCAATCAACCAACTGCCTGCAGGGATCTCAAAGCGAAAAAACAAAAAATGAAAACCTTCTTCATCTGAAAGAAGCATGCTGAATCTTTTCCGTGGAGGCAGGTGAATGTGTGCAATCCATTGTGGATAGTTAAAGCATTTTTTGAAACTTTTTTGTGGGGAGGGGACTTTTAGCTTCTTATGTATGGCACGCAATGTAAGACATTGGGGAAATCTGTATCACAAGATAAACCTGAAGAGGCAAACCGTACAATAGTCTGTAATCTTTATCTGCAAACAAAAAGTCATGCTGGAATGTCACTAGGGATCCAGTTCAAATCAAAACAACCCCCAAATACAAGCCGATTTAGAGCAATTGTATCAAATTCTAGAAGATAAGCCATGACTTATCCTAGCAACAAAGAAAGACAAAAGGTTCTACTGTGCTGTTGCACCCCTGGGACTAACTGGTAGGTTTGGGGTTTTTTGCAATGAATTTTGTAAAGTGGACGTAAAACTGTCAAGCTGTAGTTTGACACTATACTCACTGGGGAATATATCAAGATGCAAGGGAGAAAATGATCATATGACTAAAAGTAATATAAATGCGAGGTTTTGGATCCATTTCTGAGTGTATTCTACATCACTGAGATTCAGATCTCTGTCTCAAATGAGACCAAAAAAAGCCCTGGGAAGTGTTCAAGCCCTGATTTATGAGACAAATAGGTCCTGCCCCATGGTAACACTGTGGCCCTTTCCACAACTCACCTTTTTGCAGAGCTGGGGTGCGGGGATCGCACGAGCAGCCTCTAGCGAGAGGGTCTCGCATCCTGGCTCCTTCAGGTCTGCAGCTGCTGCCTGCTTATGTGAGAGCCCCTCCTCTTCCTTCTGCAGTGCAGCCTGGGAGTTTCCCAGGCTTCACTGGGGCAGGAAGCATGAGTGCCATGGCTCCGGAGCTCTGCACACACAGCAAGTGCATACAGGGCATCGGAGCAATGCGCAATTGCGCACCATTTTCAGCTCACAACCGAAAATGAAAAAGTGCACAATTGGCACCTGCGAGACTCTGGAGCATCGTGTGATTGCGAGTGTGTTGTGTGGACCACTCCTCACACTCGCGCAATGCTTGAGGGACCCTTTCGCATGGCAAATGCTGTATGAAAAGGGCCTGTGTGTCGTCCCAGGTCTTGGAAATGGTCAGGATTAGCTTTGCAAGTAAGGCTAGTGTGCCAACTGTGCCCATTCTTTGAAATGTCATATCTGACCACATTAATATATGCCTTGACTACATCCAAAATGCTCTGGTCAGATTGCAGACAGGGGCTGATTGCAGGAAACATATAACACCTCCGTTGGAATAGCTTCACTAGCTACTAGTTCATTTCCAGACACAGTTCAAAGTGCTGGTGATGACATATCAAGCCCTATATGACTTGGATCCAGACTGTCTGAAAGATTATGGCTCCTATTTCAATGTCATAAGCTCAACTTATGATCTTGGAACTGTTTGGTATTCACATACAACTGTAGCACGATTGCTATGACTGCAAACGTCCCTGTGGGATCCTGTTGCTGCTCCTCATCACACCATGGCTTGCTCATGAGAAGGTCTGAGGCATCACCCTTCAGTGCCCTACCCACCCATGCCACAGACCTCTACCCCTTTGCATGACTGCTTGGATTTTAAGGTGGGCTGGGGGAGTATGCTCAGGAGATGGACAGTAGCCACAACATCATAGCCAAGTGCCTGACGCATGATCACAGTCTGTATCTACCAATATGAGCCTTCCTGAGTTTTGAGATCCTTAGTGACAGCTTTTTCTTAGTCCCACCACCACTACGGGTTCAGCAAGGACCTGAGAGAGTGGCTACTCCCATATTGTAGAATTCAGTCACATGGGAAGCAAGGTTGGCTTCCTCTCTGCTCTCTTTCTGCTAGCAGGCAGAGACCTTTCTATTTTTTCAGGCCTTTGAATATTAACTGTGTGTTTCAGAAGGTTTTTTCGCTGGGGTGTATCACATTATATTTTAACAGTTATTATATAGGGACAAACAGAGCTCTTCCTGTTTCTTGTTTCACTACTTCCTGCCTTTTAGCAAAAGTAAAGTTTGGCTGTTTTTGGTGGCCATATTTCAATAGATTTTTGCATCATTTAGTTTCCATTCACTTTTTTTAAAAAAACAAACAAAACTTTTGGGTTATAATAGAGTCATTTTCTTCCTTTAAAGCAGGGGCAAGGAAACATATCAGCCTATCAGTATCGGCTAGATACTTCATGGTAGCTCTCTGTGGGTCAAATGCTATTGGGGAAACAGCCTCTGGCATCAGGAGGTAGGTCTCTGACCAAAGCACAAAGCTTTTCTAGCCAGAGCCTCATTTCAGAACCTAGCTTCACTCTGGAACTTTCCGCTGGCACTTGCAAATGGCAGCTAAGAACAGCTGTCTTTACTCCCCATCTCTCTTTCCCTTCTCAGACAGCTGAGTCCTATTTTAAATTATGGTTTCAGCCCTCTCCATTGTTTTACTACTTGATGTTATCCATTGTTGCATGGCTTACTCAGTCTTTTTATGCATACTGTGAGAATTTTAAAATCCTCCATTGTTAGCTGTGTTTAAACATTGTTTTATATAGCCCAAATTGGCTTGGAACACCATAAATTGAGATCTAATATTCATGGTGGTGATATCCATATTTTATAACTTGCAACAGTAATGGCCTCAGACCATCATTGCAGCACAAGAAAAACAAGAATAAAAGAGACTTGGAATGTAAACTCAGTAACTGACAAGATGCCAATAACTATGCATCTTGCTGGAGGTTTGTATAAATGCTACCTTGGTGATATGAAGGAAGACTAGATGTTACATTTTAAATAATTAAATGAAAAACATGCATTAAGAGCAACAAAGCATTTGGTGCTACCCTTTTCCAAACAAAAGTTCTGGAATATCAATAGAAAATGAAAATAAAGCAGGCTGGTACAATTTGAGACCAACCATACCAACTGGAGCCAATCATCCAAGAAATTGTGACTTAACAGATGCTTAACTGTGATATGTGACTGCCCCTTGTCTCAAATTGAAATTGAATCACAAATTACAAGTGCCACTGGCTCCACTCACTTGATATATGTATGAAGAGAGCTCCACACAGTCTAGGGGCACTGGGACATGCTGCTGGCCCTGTTTCCAAGGTTGCCTACCTCCCCTCCTCAATGCATCCCAATGTCCAAATGTTCTAATGCAGGGAAACCTGCTTGCTTATATTTTTCCCCTGCAGACATAAATCTAGACATCAGAAGCAGGGCATAGATGACTTTGCAAGGAGGACAGCAGGGGAGCTGCATTACCCTTTGAACACATGGAGCCCTCTTCAAATGAAAATGGTCATTGTCAAATATATTTGAGTTCAGTTTTGACTCAAAATATTTTGTACATCCACACATTTACAATGATGCTTGTGATTTGTTCTACATGGGTTGTGGAAGATGTGAAATGGCCTAATGATGGTAGGCAGATGTAGGTTTTTTTTTTTTCTTTTGGTAGAACTCTAGTGACCACAAATAGCAGTTTGAGACAATAAACATAGAATTGCAGATCAAGCTGTCTCTGAGTAACTGTTTAGCCCAGGAAGGTACAAGACCTGCAGCTTGCTCACAAATCCTTTCCCTTACTTATTTACTTCTTTTTCTTCTCAAGCTTTCTAAATTAGGATAACAAAAAGGCTAGAATTTAGGTGTTTTTGTGGTTGTTGTTTTTTTAACCAGACTGCTAGATGTCAGAAAACCTTTGAATCCATTACAAATCACCGGCTGACCTACCAATAAAAGGTAGTTGGTAATCTGCCCTTGCTTGCCATGGTTTATGGGTGCACAATTGTTGAGCAATGTAGAACCCTCTGGATATTGTTAGTTTGTTAACTTCCATAATATTTAATCTTTAGCTATGCTGGCTGGGGCTGACAAGACTTGCAGGCCAACGACATCTGTAGAGCCACCAATGTCCAACACTGTACTATACCAATTCATGATATCAACTAGCTCCTTATTCATTTGCACCGCAGTCAATGTTTTGCATTAGTATGTGCTCTGAAGGAAGATGTTTATCTCTTCATATTTATATCTCTTTATATCAAGCTTTGAGGTGAGGCAGATAACAAATAATTTTATTTATTTATTTATTTATTTATTTATTTATTTATTTATTTATTTTTTTTGCAGATGTCCATAAACTTTCAGGTTAAAAAAAATCTTCCCAGTGTTTTACAGAAATTAAAATGTCATTGCATTTTAAACTAGAGAGCATTAAATCAAGAAGCTGCAGCAAATTCATAGTCCAGCAAGAATGAAAACAGGGGAGAAGACTGACAGAATAAAAAGCTCCTACTGCTACCAAGCACATCTGTAGTTTATTATAGCACATAACTGACTGAGGATCAATTTATTTCTTATTTACTAAGTAAAATATTTGTATCCAGAGATCCCAGGGTGGCAAATATTAAAATCCGAGGCTTCACACAGATGAGCTATGATTTCTTTCTTTTTATGGACACACCAACCAAATATTTTGGTCAAGAAGTCATCCTTTTCATTCCAGAGTTCTCTTAAGAGTTCATTTTCATGGTTAGACAATAGCATATAGACTACATCTAAATGTTCTCTTTTCTAGGGGCTGTAAGAGTTAATTTAGCTAACAAAACATTTCACAAGACAACTTTATTGTAATCAGCTTTATTCTGCACTGAAAGCTCATCCATAATTTTAGCACTATATGGCAATTAATCTGTCTTTAAACATTTAATTGGGTACCATTTGTACAAACACATCAGGTTTTACATTCTAGATTTGATCCACTTCTGGGATAGTTCCTGTCACTTTTCCCCCTCTTTAGAAGAAAAAGGGACCATCTCCTGAGAACTACAATAATTGTTTTTACATTTTGGTGATTGTTGTTAATAAAGCTTATTTTCTTTTCAATGAGTGAGAATTCTAAAAATGGTAAGGTGAAGAATTAATTTCTTTCAGCTGCACTAACTGAATCCCACAGAGGTCAGAAGAAATTTGTGGCTGCCACAATCAGTAATTAGATGTTCTGTTATCTGCCCTTGTTTCTAAATCAGGTCTATGCTCACACATAAAACACACACACATCAAAGTGAATAGGCTCACACCTCCTGTGTCACTTGAAATAAATTAAATTATCTAAAATCTTGCATTGAAACCAACCAAAAAGGTTTTTTTTGAGTGTTTGAAATACACTTGGCCATCCATATTTGCTGCGGTTAGCAGTGCATGATGCCCCACAAAAGTGGAAAAACCACAAATATCAACATGTGTCTGTGCAAGTGTCTGTGGGAAGCGGCTGAGGCATGGTGGGGAGAATGGACACTCAGGGGCCAAACCGGGTCAGCAAAAAGAAAGGGAAAAGGATTGAGTCACCATGGTGGCCCTACACTTCCTCTCTCACATTCATCTCCTTCCTTGAGTATGTGCGGGGAGGGGGGCAAGCAGGAGAGAGATTGTGCTGCTGAGAAATTGGTCTGCAAGCTGTCTTTAAATGGCTGGGCTCTGGTTGTTGGAGGAAGATCAGAGGTGGGTTTTTAAAGGGCTCTGTGGCCTAATCAGAGCCCTTGGGAGAAAAAAAATCACCTGAAGGCTGCAGAAGTTGGAGAAATTAGCAAATAATCAAATCTGCAAAAGTGAAACCCACAAATGTGGAGGGCCAACTATATACTTGAAACTGTTGTCTATAACCAGCTGTTACCATTGCTTGCTGTTCTGCCACATTAGTTAACATACCTTTAGCTCTGTTCAGATGTTAAATATTGAACATGTGGAGGAAGCCACCTAACTCCCTGCCTCAATGTGCTGAAGAGGAAGTATAAAAGTTGATTACAATGTTTTATGTGAATAGAAACCCTACAATCACACCTTCTTTATGGACCCTTCCCATAGAGATAAAAGGAGAGGAGGGAGGGCACTGGAGTGTGCACCCCCATTTTCCTTTGTGTAAAACAATGGATGCCTGAGCAGGACTTGTATTTGCTCAGAACAAACGTTTCCAAGCTTCTCTGAGGCTCAGAAATAAATACTTTAGAAGCAAAAAGCCTTTTCACACTATGCAATGGAACTACAACTCCACTTCAAGCAAAATAATTCTACCCTATGGAATCCAGGGATTTGCAGTTTAATGAGGAGCATTTAGAATTCTCGACCAGAGAACTCTAGTGCCTGCACAAACTAGAAGCCCAAGGATTCCATTGGACAGAACCATGATTGTTGAAATGTAATCATTGTGTTAAAATTGTTTCATGTGAAAGAGCTCAAATATCAAAGAAGATTTGGGGAGTTTAGGCTGGCATTAGTGAATAACTTGGAAAAGTAGTTTTCATTTTGGGAAAAAACAAACAAAAAAAAGGACAATATCACAGCCCAGTTATGGAAGGTTCTCCCAGTATGGGGATGAGGAAAGTTTTAGGGAGTTGAGAGAGGTATAAGTACAGAGAACAATCACAGATGAGGAAGAAAAGCAGGGCTCTAAGTGGAGGAAAGTAGATCTAAAAATTAAGCCAGAATGGGTAGGAAAAAGAAAATGAACATTTTCACTGTCTTTATTTGTTGAAGTGAGGAATCAAAGTGGAAGAAAACTACAGTACAGCATAAATCTCAGTGAGCTGGGCAATTAGTCATCCTCAAAACATTTTACCAGGTCTCAGCACAGGATGGAGAGATGCAAGAAGGGACATTTTGGTAGAGGTTTCTAGGACTGAATTGGTTAATGTGTCAACCTGGAAGGCTACTTTCAGAAAGCACTCCTGGTCTATGCTTAGAGCATTGAAAAAGAAAGGCATGCATGGCTAATGGAAGGGTATTTCTCAGAACAAAATGGGTGAAGGCACCAAAGCATATGAAAAATAGAAAGTAGATGTGTAGATGGGTGTGTTTGCTGCTAGGGAGCAGCAGGGTAGTTAAGTAACAGACTTTGGGCTTAATAGCCCCACAGCTCCCACCTCACATATTTTGCAATGTGCGTGTCTTCACAGAATCATAGAATAATAGAGTTGGAAGAGATCCCAGGGGGCATCCAGTCCAACCCCCTTCTATGCAGGAACACACTTCAAAGCATTCCCAACAGATGGCCATCCAGCCTCTGCTTAAAAACTTCCAAAGAAGGAGACTCTACTTCATTCCGAGGCAGCATATTCCACTGCTGGACAGCTCTGTCTGTCAGGGAGTTCTTCCTGAGGTTTAGGTGGAATCTCCTTTCCTGCAGCTTGAATCCATTGCTCCTTGTCCTAGTCTTTGGAGCAGCAGAAAACAAGCCTGTTCCCTCCTCGATATGACATCCTTTCAAATATTTAAACATGGCTATCATGTCACCTCTTAACCTTCTCTTCTGCAGACTAAACAGTCCCAGCTCGCTAAGCCATTCCTCATAGGGCATGGCTTCCAGACCCTTCACCAATTTGGTCGTCCTCCTCTGGACATGTTCCAGCTTGTCAATATTCTTCTTGAATTGAGGTGCCCAGAACTGGATGAAGTATTCCAAATGAGGCCTAAGTAATACAGACTTCAACTTCATTGACTTTAAAATCTCCTGCTGGAATTCCAGGTATTTGAAGACTGAAATTCTGACGATCCTTCACCATTGCCTATTCTAGCTGGGACATTTGGGAATTGCTATGTCCGTCCCTGGTTTCAGATGTGATCAGTGAGTCATGCTGAGCTTGCGGACCCTCCTGCTTATTGCGATGAATGGAGGTGGGCTGGACTTCTATTCCAAAGTACTGCCCTTAAAAGCACCATTGCTGAAGAGGAGATCAAAGAGGTGCAAGTGTCTAAAATAGGTGTGCAGGGTATGAGACCCAATTCGATGGGGGATGCCGAAAATTTCTGAGGACTACAGAAATGAATACTACAACCTTTTGACCCATTTGCCCCAAAGGGAGATGCAGAGGCATCTCCCATTGGGGCAAATGGGTCAAGAGGTTGTAGTATTCGTTTCTGTAGTCCTTGAGGATTTTTTTTTTTTTTTAAATATCCAAATGATGTTTCTGTTTTCCCAGATTATTTCATGGCAAACTGTAGCACCAGCTGCAGCATTTGATTCCCACCCTCAAGTGGGTTTCTTTGTAATTTGGGGATATACTGGAACAACATGTTCCCTTCTCTTTTAGTGCTATGGTGAAATGATACTTTTGCATTCTACCTGGCTAACTTGGAAGGGGAGGGTTCAGGAAAGAAAATGCCTTTGAAACATAGGACCATCTCAATAAATCATGCCCCTCCATTTTTAAAAAACTTGAAGATCCTTTGTCCATATCCAAGAAATCACTGCAAGTAGCCACCTAAAACAATGGAAAAAGTGCATGCAAAGGTGACAACTGGCAAAAGCCAGCAAAACTTAAGAACTTACATTGAGAGAATTCACACTTTTCCAGACCAATCTGGAAGAACCATCAGACTGCAACTATCTTATTCAAGGGGAAGCTTTTCATTTTGAGCTTCCATCTCTTGAACAGTAACCCTATCCCTGATACACAAAATGGCTGGGCATAAAATATTAATTATACACAAAACTGTAGCAGACAGTGATGTGAAACCAAAAACAGGCATAAATAGCAAAACTGAAAGCAACGGTGGAGAAGAGACAGAAAGTTCAATAAATATCTCTGTTTCCTATGCATAAGCATGAAAATGAAACAAAGGTGCTTCTTTCACATTTAATTTTCATGACTATCTACTTTCAGTTCTCATCTGTAGGAAGGCACATCTGAAGTTCCTTGAAAAAGGATATTATTTTATATAGAACACTTTACATTCTCCTCCCATATATCATTAAAACCATTCATCCTTAACTGTTTCTGCTATCACAATACTGAAAACTTCCCCATCTGTGGCTTCAGCTTAAGTAAGACGGATATGCACAAGTACGGAATACAGACACTAACAACTTCTAACAACCTGCAGAATTTCAAAGTGCAAAGGAAATGAAATCAAAAGAACCATCCAGTATTTCCAATATTTAAAGAAGTAGTTGTTTTTTTTAAAGACCCCTCCCCCCATTTATTTGGGAGCCAGTGTTTGGTTTATTTATTTATTTATTTCAGCACGGTAGGTACAGCATAGTATGTATGTATGCTCTGGTATGTAACCTAATTTGGAGATAGGGTTCATAACCCTGGATAGCTCCTTTAAAATCTTGAATAAAACCCAGAGTTGATTCACCATACCTGAGTTGTGGAAACCACCCACTGCTGGTTGATGAGTACAGGTTTTGGCACTTGGCATCTTTTTTTGGCACCTGCTTTGTTTTGACAACTGGCTGCTAGGACCTTGCGACAGTTTTGGAATTTAGTCACCAGAGTTCCTAGCAAGTTCACACCTAACACATGCTCTGGGGCTATCATTTACAAAAAAAAGCCCTGGCTTGCAATTATCATTTGGGCAACTGGATGTACTTGTAATTTTGATCTTCCATTTTCTCTCCTAGTGACACAACATCACCTGCACTGTGGGAATAGTGCTTGGAGCCTGGCCAATGCTGCCCATTGCCAACAGGTAGAAGTGGCAGCATATTTGAAAAGAGGAGGCCCAGCGAAGGACATTTTGTGGCAAATATGGTGTGGAGGGAAAATTCAGGAACATAATGAACCATTTGGGCTTTGTGAAAGTTCTGAGTAGTTGAAGTAGAATGCAAGAGTGGCCATGCTGGCTGCATAATTCTGGGACCTGTAGTCCCTCCCAACCCTGTTTTTCCTAAGTTCTGGAACATAATAGCTGTCATAGTAGCACAGCACATGATTTGAAAGATACCAAAAATATTGGCAGAAGGAGGGCAAAGAGACTAAGAATGGGCAAACTTTATTATACATGGAAAGCTGTATTTCACCATATAACCAACATTTGGATTTGGGAAGAACTATGCAATATATCCAGATCTGAGGTAACCAATCTAGTACATTGGTTTATGCAAAAGCACCCTCTCTTGTGCATTTTAAACTTGGAAAACACTGCACCAGATTACAAATTAAGCAACTCTGGAGTTATGTGCATTTCTTGATTCTTCACATTCTGTTTCCTAGCTTTTCTTCCCCTCAGATTATTCTTCTATTCATCATTCATTTGAACCAATCCATTTTCCAACCTCCATTTCATGTCCCTCCAGTTCCTCTGATTCACTGCCCCCTCTGTTCCTAAGCTCCTGCTTCTTCTGTTTCTCCCCATGTCCAGGACCTCTGCAGGATCTGAATAACAAAGGAATTCAGAAAATGTAAGGCCAGAGAATCCCCCTTCCAGAATCTGTCTGTGCCCTTCTGTGACATAAGGGCAATTTAGCCAATCACCATCCAAGGTGTTATTTTTTTTTATCACTTCTGAATATGGAAAACAGCACTATGCACAGGCATCTTTACTGACCATCATTTAATAAAATGTCTTGGAACACATAGCAAGGTCTAACATTAAGGGCCTTTCTGCACTACACTGTTATTGTGCTGTTATTCCACTTTCAACATTCTGTGGAATTCTGGGGTTTGTAGCTTACTGAGGCCAAAGAGCGCTCTGGCTGAGAATCGTGAATGCCCCTTCTTATACTGCAAACCCCAGGATTCCGTAGAATGTTGAAAGTGGAATAATAACACAACAATCATTGCTACCACAATCATCAGTCATTGGGTCAGGATTCATCACTACAAAATATCTTCATGTACTACAATATAGATTTAATAAAGATTTCTGTCAGTTTATAGTAACTTCTGGCAATCTGTTTCTTTCCTCTCCTTGCCTTCCTCAGATTTGACCTTGTGTTTTGTTTTCTTGTTGTCTCATGCTCACCTTCTCTGCTTGCTTTCTGAAAGTTTTGGTTCTTTTGACTTAATTCAGTTACCACTTTACTGCTTAAACATCCAATTATTATGTTAATTATCCTCCCTTTCTTTTCTTGACACTGCTTCCGACATTGTCACATTATCATTTCATTGTCCATGCTAAATTATGGCTAACCACATTGATTTCAACATTGTGTTTGCTGACTTCCCTATACAGGAAACCATGACTTAGATAGACACATTCTTCTTTGTCCACTTCTGTCTAGAAGTTTGTCAGCTCCAGTTGCTAGCACAATGACATATGGTTCTCTGGGTCGTTTGCCATTTGCATCTTTTAAACACATTGACTTCTCTGCTTTGAAAAACACAGTTTTTTTCCTTGATCCTGTCTTAGAAAACAAAGCTGTTTTGCATTTTTTTTGTCTTCTCTATGAACTTCAAAGCCATATAATTATTTAGATGTTTTTCTGTATATTGACCCATTCTCGCACTACTTTCCCATGATGATAGGATTGCATGTTCCTCTGAGACAAGAGGCTATGCTGACAGCAACAATGCTGCTGATTGAGTCTCTCCTATCATACAGGCTTTTGTGGAGGATCCAGACTAAATGTGTCAAACAGCTACTGGACTGCAGCAGCAGTAGTGTGTTGTGTGTGATCTGCATGTGTGTGTATATGTATGTGACACTGACAGAGGATCTCTCAAAGAAAACAGCAGTGGTGCCATATCTAATGCTTTTTAGTACCATGTAGAAGGCGGCAATGGTAAACCACTCTGAAATCTTGTTGGTAATCATAGGCAATCAGAATGCAAAACTAGAAAATAGAAAAGTATTCAGTAGTACGTTTTGCCGACTTGGACACATTGTTGCTTTTCTACAGGTGTACTTGGCTTTCACCTGTGAAATAGTGGAAGGTATGCTAACGACAATGATCAAAAACAAGTATGAGAACATTTCGACAGAGTCTGGTCACTGACCTTAAAGTAGCTGTTACAGTGTAAAGAAACATCAAGGGGTGTTAGATTGAGACTGCTGGATTAATTAGGAAGTTCAGATTTATCTCTAGATGTTTGCAACAGGTTAATGGATTCTTATGCCACATGTGTTAATTGGCTTATTCAGTGCTAGGATGTTTGTGTTATCAGTAGCCATTTTGTAAATGGCCAATGTTAATAAATGTAATTGTTTCTGTCATTATTTTCTGCATTTAATTTCCTTCTCAGCTTGCTATCTATATTCCATCTTTCATCATGTTTACTATACGGACATCTGAAATTTTGGATAACTCTTCATGCATCTGATAAAATGGTGAACAGCCAACAAGCCAACATGCTATAATTAATAGCAAATATGGAATCTAGAGCTTGGAATGATCATTTACAGTCTGACTTCATAAGATATTTTTAAATTAAAATAAATTATATGATTATGTGATAGAAAATACAGAGTCTGCAACCATACTGCTTCTCAGGCTTCTAAAGCTCTGTGGGTGACTGAAATTTTTCTGCTGATGTGCCAGATAGTAGTACCTCTTGGCTACAACTGTTTCTTTGCTGGAAAGCTATTGCATGCTAGCAGCTGATGGCTTCTAAACAAACACCAATCCATGGATCACACTTGGAGTAGACTGTGCTACATGACTGGGAGAGTAAAATGTGAGAAAAAATGAGGTCGGATTATACAGATTACTACAGCTATATACAATCCACCCTCCAAATTTGTGTGTTTGACCTTCCTGAATTTGATTATTTGCAAGTTAGATGCTTGCCTCGTTTCCTTTTCCTCCTTCCATCCCTTGCATTCCTCACCCCAGACTTGTGAGAGTTGTGTTTAAAATGGACTTTTTCCCCTTTGGGTGAGCAATGTCCCCCCATTCCTAAAGGCATGCAGTGTGGTTCACATTCTGCTGTGTATTGGGGGCTGATTGGTCAGGTGCTCCTTTCTTAAGATGGCTGCTGGAAGTGATTAGCACTCTAGAACTCCCCTCTTCTCTGTTTGAGGGGAAAGTACTGGTAAGCCTTTTAGGTTGTCTTTTTTCTCCTCCTCCCCAACACAGGGGCCAGAGGCAAAGGAATGGCAGGAGAGAAGCTCAGGGGGGGGGATTGTGGGGGGAGTTATTTGTATTTTTTCCACTTTTGCAAGGGTTCTGTGCCCCTAACCATCATGAATGTGGAGGGGCTACTGTATTGTTGTAATGCTATAAGAGAACCAGAATGGTGTGGTGGTTTGGGTGTTGGACTATGACTCTGGAAACAAGGCTTCAGATCCCCACTCAGCCATGGAAACCCAATGGGTGGCCTTGGGCAAGTCATATCCTCTTAGCCTCAGAGAAACGCAAAGGCAAACCCCTCGAACAAATCTTGCCAATAAAATACCACAATAAGTTTGCCTAGAGTAGCCATAAACTGGAAGTGAGTGAAAGGCAACAACAATCACTTTTATAAATTATTCTGGTTGTATGAATGACAATTTTTTTTAAAAAAAAAAAAACCTTATTTCTATAAAATAGTATCTTTCTATGGACAGGTACATGAACAAACTTATCATATACAGCTTCTTCCATTGAAAAATTGAATAAAGGTCAAGATTATTTCTTGGATATATTATTATTATTATTATTATTATTATTATCTTTATTTATACCCCTCTTTTCTCCTTAAAAGTACTCAAAGTGGCTTACAAGAGTTTAAAAAGAAAACATAGTTAAAACTATAACATACAAAAGTTGAAACACACATTAAACAATCAGTAGTAATTAAAACAACATTAAAATACATATTAAAAACAACAAACAAATCAGAATTAAAATAATCAGCACACCTTTATTCACAATAATCGTGTATTAAATGCCTGCTGAAATACGAACGTCTTTCATTGTCTCCAGAAAGTGGTCAAGGAGAGTGCCAGTCTGGTCTCTCTGGGAAGGCAGTTCCAGAGCCTGGGAGCAGCCACTGAAAAGGCCCTCTCCTGTGTTCCCACCAAATGCACCTGTGAAAGTGGTGGAACAGAGATAAGGGACTAACTAAAAACTTGGTATGTTCCAGTAAAATGACCTTCTATGAGATTTAACAATCTGTCTCTCGTTTTCCGATCTGACATAGTTGCCTTAGGGTTGCCATAAATCAAAAACAACTTGAAGGCACACAAGAAAAACAGCAGCAACAACAGCAACAACAACTGTTATTGCATTTAAAAACACAATGCAGACAGCATATAATGCATTTTGTTTCTATCAACTGTACTCAGTAAAGCTTAATCAAGCCTCCTCACCTACACATTTCCTTGCATAATTACATTGAGAAATCCTCAAGTTTATCCACAACACATCTGCAGCCCAGTTCTGTGCATATCTGGCATACTTACTCTCATTCATACCAATAGGCTTGGAGAAGAATTTATCTCTGCAGGGAATTGAGCTGTTATATTTCATTGCTGTTGTTGTCTTTGTTGTTAAAGTATAGTTGCAAGCCATCAAGTTGATATTTTGAACTCAGGTAAATGGATGCAGATAAATATGCATAAGATGTAATGCCGATGTATCATCAAACTGTTTTAATTGGAAACAATAAGACATATATCAGTGTATATCAACAGAGTCAGAGACTACTGCTAATACCCTTCAGGTTCTATCCTGGTTAATTAATTCCAAAGCCTTGCTTTTGGACAAGTACCTCCTTGGATGGGGAGGTGAAAGAACTCCCACAAGAGCAGCTGTTTGGATGCTTGTGCTAGGTGCACAGCTATTAAAATTGTGAAAGGAGAACTCATCTTTTCCTTAATGTTGCAGTAAGATACAATTATTTTATTTCCTATTTCATTTTATGGGATTTGTGGCATATTCCCTTAATGTCTTCCTTTTTATGAAACTTCTCTCCAGTGCAAGGGAGGAAGTTATTCTGCACTGGAGACAGATTTTTTTATGAGTTTAATTATAAGCAGGTAATGGAGTCAATGTAAAAATTACCTCTTCACTCTGCCATAAAAAAAAAAAAACATCCCCACCCCAGCACAAGACCTATAAAATGGGAAGAGATCACTATGGCAAAAGGCATCTGAGCAGAAAGAAGACTTGACCCACTCATTGAAATGTCTACATTGCTTGGTTCTTGGCACAGTCCTCCACTCTATTTTTGTTTATATCAATTTCTACTGGCAACTTCCAGCTTGATATTCAAAAACTTACATGGTTAGACATGTGATTTAACATGTGCCCCTTTTAAAAACTCATTTCCCAGTTTTGGGAACTCTCTCTTTCTCAATTTGCAGTGCATAAATCATATCCACAAAACGCAACATTCAGTCTCTGCCATTTTAAGTTTAAAAAGCAGGTAGTGTCTCCGTAAATAGCAGAGATGAAGAAGAGAGAGGGTATATCCAAACTACACAACGACAGTGTTTCGATACCAGTTCATCTTTCACCATTTGTGCATGATGAGGCTGAGCTGTTTCTGGGACAGGATGGCAGTGGTCAGCAGGTTGTGCTTCTACACAACATCATCATCGGCATGCTGTCATGCTGTCCCCAAATGCAGCACTCATGCAGTTTTTGCAAAATGGAAAAAAATCTGTTTTGTGCTTGTGACTGCCTGTCGCTTTCGGTGATTCTAGCCAAGCAGAAGCCACAGAAGTGTAATGGTGATGCTTCCTTCCATAGTGCAGCAGTGGAAAGTGCCCGGCTGCACTGCGGAAGGAAGAGGTGGCACCACTGTACTCCATTCTTCATGGACCGAGCAGGTGCAGAGAGGAATGTTGCTGGTGTACTCTCTTCCAGACCCGAAACTGCAGCGCGATGACACAGAAAAGCGTCATCATGCGGAAATGGCCTTTAACTGCCAGAGAGTTGTAATTCAGGAGAGTTCTACAGAATTCTAAGTACCTCACCAAATTCCAAATGCCAGGATCCCACAGGATGGAGCATGGCAGTTACAGTGGTATCACATAGTTATACAGTATGGGTTCACCCTTGTTCAAGGGACAGTTGTGTCTCAATGGGGCATATGGATGGAATATGTCTTGGCCTCATATAGAATTGTTAGGTGAGAGGATGGATGGTGGGAATAAGCTTCATTTCTGAAGACCTCTTGGATCTGCTGTTTGGCAGTAGTTCTATGGCCATGGGTCCTATTCTCAACCCAAGGCATATAGATTAATTTTTGAGCTGCCCAGAAGTAATTTGGAGAATTGATTCAGTTACTGAATGGATTCACTGAGTAGATTCATCCAGTTCTAGATCATGTCTGCACTACCCTGTTATAGTGCTATTATTCCACTTTCAACATCCTATGGAATTGTGGGGTTTGCAAGTTTAAAGAGGGGCATTTAGAATTCTCAGCCAGAGAGCTCTTTGGCCTCAGTAAACTACAAACCCCAGAATTCCACAGGGTGTTGAAAATGGAATAATGGCACTATAACAGTGTAGTGAGGAAATAATGGAACTCCCATTATCTAATAAGGATTCCTGTGGATTGTTCAAGAGAGGCAATAAAGCAGTCTGTACCTCACAGTACTGAACACCCAGACACAACACGCTCACATTTATACCAAACTGTTGACTCCAGAAGGGAAGGAAGCATTATAGTCACATCATAAAAATGGACAAATATAAGTACAGATGGAGAATGACACAAAATCTAACGTGGAAAGCTGGTTGAGAAAAACAAATTTACCTTCCTCAAATCAGCTTAAGAACATCAGCCAAATTCCTTTCAATATCAATGACAACAAGTTTATCTGAGGTAGCAAACTACTCCTGCCGTGTTAAATGTCTGAATCCAATGTTGTTTATGTAAAAGCAGAAGACTTATTTCAGAGTTTAATGAAGTAAATTTATAGGTAGTCAATATGAGTTCTAATGACATGCAGAGAACTGGAGGATTGATAGTGAGAGAAGAACAGGGGCAGGCAGTGTGTGCTGGGAGATCATAATTAGTTGTCACTTGGCTTTCACTGTAAATCATTCATAAACATATTCTAAATGTTATGGCCTGTCAATATCACATCTAATGCTTAATGAGATGCCTTTTCAGGTCACAGACTGAACATCATAACTGTGTATTTTTCCAGCCCTTTAGTCTTTGTTTTATTCTTTGTCAAAACAAACATATAATTCTCTGGATTATTATGCACTCTTCCTAGAAAAGATTCTTTTTTTCTTTTTGTATTTCCTAAAGTTGGAAAAGTTTCTTTTTTGGACTACAACTCCCACAATCCCCCAAGTGAGCATGGCCAATTAATAATGGAATATAGCTCCAGTCCTTACAGTGCATCTTACAGTGTTGCTGCTCTGATGGGACTGCCATTTAAAACTTCAGGCTTGGCCAGAGTGATGATATTTTGAGAGCATTCTGGAAAAGTAAATGGCAGTTCTCAAATGCACCAACCTGATACAAAAAGGTAATTTAAAGATTTATGCCAGCATAACCTCAGTCCCACCAGCAGAAGTCATTTTTAAAGTATTCTGGAAGGAGGTGCTCTGTACCTCCTTCTACAATGTATCCACCCTAAGTGCACAAGGACAGCCAGAAAGCTGTGATTGGACACAGCTGCTGTCTGGGTTTTCTTCCACACTGAGGAAGAAGGAGCAGCCTTTATAATGGAGAGTGTCAATAGCACTTCCCAAGCATACCCATGTGGTCAATCTGTGGCTGGGAATAGGGACAGAGCTGTTCAGATTTCATTGCACATCTGGAGAAAGAAGCACTGCTGTAGCCTTCTAGGACAATGATGTAGGTATACTGGAAAAGACATATACTCTGTATGTACATAAACAGGACCTTTGCTCTTATTCCCTTTTTTCCTCCTGATGAGGGCTCTAAGGCTTGAGCATCCTGAGCTGCAGTTGGTTATCCAAACAAGTTCCAGTCTCAGAAGAGTATTAGGTTCCTAATTCAAATACCAGAGATTTTTGCAGTTGGTCCATGAATGGCACATCAGGGCTTTTGGTCTTCTTTGCATGTAACTTCACAGGACTGGTAGATTTAGGGCTTTATCAAATAAGGCAGGTAAATCACAATTATAGCAGGATAGAATCTTTGGCTGGGATTCATCACATGATGTCATTCCTGTTCTGTTGCTCTCTCAGTGGGGCACTGTTTGGAAAGTGTTTCTTTTATTACCACACACACACACACACACATTAATGACCTCCTTTATAAAAGAAATGCTTTCCAAATGGACTCTGATAGAGAGAACAACAGAAAAGGAAGGAGGTAATGTGATAAGTCTCAGCCGAAGATGCTATCATTCTGCTGGAGAACCAGTGTGATGCAGTGGTTTGAACACTGAACTACAATCCTGGAGACCAGGGGTTGATTCCCCGCTTGGCCATGGAAACCCTCCTGGATGACCTTGGGTGCATCGTGCTCTTTCAGCCTCAGAGGAAGGCAAAGGCAACGCCCTCTGAACAAATTTTGCCCCCAAAAGCCCAAAAACATGATAGGGTCATCATCAATCAGCAAAAAAAATACCTATTGTAGTATGTTCTAGTCTTATCCCATGTTGGATTACAGTGGTTGGGGCTCTGGACCAGTTTCAAAATCAAAGTGTTAAGAGCAATAAGATCAGAAAAAGAAATTAAGGGAGCGAAGATAAGAGGACAAGAACACAAAATAAAAGCTTATGCAGATGATCTAGTGATCTTTTTGGAAGAGCCCAATCAAAGTATGAAGAAACTAATGGAAATTTGTAGTGAATTTGGTGAATTGGCTGGTTTTAAAATTAACGAAGAGAAAACAAAGATTCTAACAAAAAATATGAGGAAGGAAGAAATTGAAGATTTGACCCAGATGACAGGTTTTAAAGAAGAGAAGAAAATTAAATATTTGGGGATAACAGTGACTAAACAGAACAATGAACTGTTTGAAAATAACTACAGGTCAAAATGGAGGGAGATCAAACGAGATCTACAGAAACAGTCAAAACTGAATTTATCCTTGTTAGGCAGAATGTCTGCAATAAAAATGATGGTCCTACCAAAGATGACATATTTATTCCAGAACCAACAGTAATAATCAATGAAAGATGTTTTAAAGAATGGCAGAAAGACTTTTCAAAATATATTTGGGGTGGAAAAAACCCCAGAATTAAATGGAAAATCTTGATAGAAAAAAAGGAAAGAGGAGGCTGAGGAGTACCTGACTTAAAATTATATTACCATGCAAACAGAATTACTTGGTTAAGGGATTGGATAACGTTGGAAAATGAAAGAATATTGAACATAGAAGGAGCAGATGTTAGATTCAGTTGGCATGTGTACCTTTGGTACAATAAAGCAAAAATAGACAGAGACTTTTCCAACCATTACATCAGGAGATCAGTACTAGAAATCTGGAAGAAATGGAAAAAGAAAATATATTCCAGAATTCCACAGGAAGCCTTATTTGGGAAATGGAAAGATACAAGAGAAAATTGGATCACATATAAATAATAAGGGATGGAAAAGAAGATCTACAAATAAAAACAAGAGAAGAATTGGCAAATGAAGGTCAGAAATGCCAGTGGTTTTTATATATGCAACTGAAGAAAATGGACCAAAAACTGGAAGGTTTTGAGAAAAACACTCAGTTAAATGAATTCGAAAAGATAATATTTGAGAAAAAAGAACATCATACATCCCATTTTTATAAATACATGATAGACAGAGAACTGGAAACAGAAACAATAAAAAATACAGTGATCGTATGGGCACATAACATAGGCCATGAAATAATGCTGGAAGTCTGGGAAAAAAGTTGGAGATACTCAAAAATTTACTTTCGCACAGAATCTGAAGGAAAACTACTTTAAAATTCTCTATAGGTGGTATTTGGACCCAGACAAGCTATGTAAAATGTATAAGATGAATGCAAAATATTGCTGGAAGTGTAAAGTAGAAAATGGAACATTTTATCATATGTGGTGGTTATGTCCGGAAACAAGGAAATATTGGGGGAAAAATTCATAAAAGTATGATGGAGATCTTACAAATAAATATTCCAATGTCACCAGAGCTATTCCGATTAAATATGACTCACCAAATATATAAAGCTTACATCAAACACAAAGATACAATACTATACATGGTGACAGCAGCCAGAATAATATTTGCAAAACATTTGAAAAGAGACAAAATACCTGAATTGGAGGAATGGATGAATAAACTTGGAGAATTGGTAACTTATGACGCTTTAACACGAGAAATAAGAGGAGAGAAGAGAGATAAGAGAATAAGAGAAATGGAAATAGTGAAAAAATATATTGATAGCAACTGGACTCAACTATGTCAAGGAGAGGAAGAAGAACGGAAAGAGAAGTAAAGACAGACGATTAGCAAAATAGATCAAATAAATCAAAAAGATATCAATATTCTGGCAAGTCCACAAAAATAGGGCTAATGGAGGAGGTAACAGAAAATGAAACCTTAGATAGCCGACCAAGAGGAAGTAGGAAGTTAATTGGAGAAGATAGGAAAATGGGATCAAAGTAAGAGCTTCAAAATAAAAAAGGTTGATATTAGACACAGTATGGTAAGATAGAATAAGAATATTGAAATATTAGTAAAGAAGATCCTAATTTATGACAATAATGGTATAAGAAATACATGTAAAAATGGAAAGTAAGAACTGAAGAATGTATAGATTTAATGACATACAGTGATATGCTGTATACAAGAGAGTATTTTATGTATTGTAAATATTAATATGTCTAATGAACTGATGCTTGTAAGGAGGAAGGTTTTTAATAAAAAATAATAAAACAAAACAAAAACAAAATCAAAGTGCTCCTTTTACATGTGTGTGAAATATTGCAAAAGTAGTGATAAAGGCTTGAACCCTGTTGGGCAGCTATGAATGTGTAATCTAGAATTACACACCCATGACTGTTTTGTAGTCACAATCTCTATGCAGATTGTTGTTTAAGAGGTACATAAGGATCATGAAAGTCCCCCAATATATGCTTACTGGCCAGCAGCCACTGTGACTGACAGAGATCTGTTCCCCCCTCACATGGGTAGCAGCTGATGGATGGTCCCACCCATCTGTTGTGGGAGCTAGATGATTATAGTAGAATTACCATTGTACACTCAAAAAAATATTCAGTTTTGACATAGAGATTTATTGGGAAGGGAATTTGAACCTTCTTCCTCTTTGAGCAAATCTGTATGTACCATTACTAGAGACTGTTTCCTAAAATAGCCTGTTTTGCCTCATCTGTGCAGGTGTATTTAATCATTCTTTTAAGATCTCTATAACTTGCATGAGAAAGCAACCTTCAACAGGTTTCTTTCTCTCTCAAATTATAAGCCACACAAGTGCCTAATCAATTCATTCTTTTTAATAATCTTTATTCTGTGACCGTAGATTGAAGTTTGCATAACAACATTCCAAAATGACCGTCTCTCTCTTTTCTGGGGAATTGATTTTATGCTGCTTTTAATAATTTTTTCAGAGGGGTATAATGATCATAATAAAAACAAACAACATTTGGTCAATATTGCCTAGATGATCTCTGCAGTGTTCCAAAATGGAACGTGATGAGTCATTCTGCTTATGAGCATGACTGCCAAGATGCAGGGAACAGATTTCCTTTAGTCACTAACCATCATGGCAGCAATCAAGCTTCAGTTTTCCAAATTTGCTCTCAAGTATGATCCTACAGGCTTCTTCTATTGATATGCCTTGTGCAGTTAGGGGTGCTTAATTTCTGACATATTAAAAACTAAATGTTCCTGAGAAGTTTCCCCTGATGATTAATTCACAATGGAGTCAATTTGTAGGTAAATGCATCTTAAACTGTTGAACTGTTGATTAAAACAGGAATTGTATGATTACATTACCTGCCTGATGGTCAACAGTCGACACAAATGTAAAGGGGCTGTGTTTTGCTCCTTTAGGGTAACCAATATCTCCCAGAATTTACCATGTTGATGTCTTCCACTGGTACATTTTTTCTATCCACGTCACCTTGCTATGCAGTTTAAAAGCCTGACTGTTCTGAGTTCTAAATCATGTGGGGAGGTTATGTAGATAGAAATTGTTTCCTTTTGAAGAAGGGAAGATTTGAAATTCTGGGAGGAGCCACATGGCCTTTAAACATGCTACTCTACAGTTCTTCGTACTCATGGTGACTTTTATGAAAATGATTTTCCACAGGACTAATTTCAAAAGCCAGGCCTATAAAATATGTTTCTTTAAATAGGATGGCTGGCTAGTGATGTGCATGTGTATAGATATAGACACAGTAGAGTCCCGGTTATCCGACATGCGATTATCCGACCTTCCGGATTAACCGACATCGCGGCTGCCTGGGGGCGTGGCTGTAGGCATTTCTGCACCCCCCAGACATGCCCCCAGACACGCCCCCAGACACGCCCCCAAAATGGCGGCCGCCACGGGCCTCCGGTTAATCCAACATTTCGGTTATCCGACCCTCCGCCTGCCCGTTTAGGTCGGATAACCGAGATTCTACTGTATATAAATATAGATCCACATACACACAGTATATACAGTATGTATAGTATATGTATTATATGCAGTATGTGTGTGTGTGTGTGTGTGTGTGTGTGCACACACACACAATGAGCTAGTGTATGCTGGTAGCCACCAACCATCCATGTTCATTTTCTCACCTTGAATACACCCATTCATTCTTTTTGGATGGTGTCTGAAATGAAACAGTCTGCCAGTGACTGAGGTTAGTGAAGGCAATTGACAGTTTCTGCATCAGGCTGACAGAAAAGAATGGAGAAAAAGGGTTTCAAAGGTATACTATTTATTCTGAAAAAAAAAAAGAATGAAAAGAAATCCTTCCAGTTTAAGTACTGTCACTGGTGATCCAGGTGGTTTCTCAAACTGATTTTTGCTCATATTCAGACTGCATATTTATAAGTAGCACCATAGGCTTCCACTGCTATCTTGTTTGAAGGAACTGACACTATAACAGACTGTCCTGAGGAAAGAAAAATAATGCCAGGTGTCATTAGCTGATCTAAACAGCATGCATAGAATAGCCACACATGTTAAGTCCTTCCAGAAAAGTCTTACCAGTGAGCTATTTGGCAAGGAAGGATGGAGCTCAGAGTGCTTGGGAGCAACAAGGAACCAGAAGAAAAAAATCACACACACAGTCCCAACACCTACAAATTTTAAAGGCCCCACCATACAAAATCCTTAAATAGCATTTCAAAAGGCAGAGGAACAGTTTTATTCAGCCTGAGATGTAACCTCATTGAATAAATTATGTGTCCACATCCCAGATTATTAGAACAAACTATCCAATCAGATGTAGAACCTGTTTGCATGTTCCGTCCTCATCCAAATGCACCAGGGTGACTGTCTTTAAAAATGAGAACTTTGAATACAGTTCAGCTTTGAGAACTTTCAAGCGTCCACTACCAGACACTTTAATTGAGCTGCCTAGTCTGTAAATTTGTAAAGTATTTAACTCAATCTTATTTAGATCTTTAAGAAAATAGGACTGTTTCATTGATCAGCTGTTTATTTTTATTTTATTTTAAATATATCACCCAGCACCATGTGATACCAGAGAGATTTACAAAATGTAACAAAAATCATAGCCTGGGTGTGATACCTACTTATCATCCGATGGGAGTTTGCTTTTAGCATACTTATATGATCATGGTCTAACAACTGGAAATACAATATTGTATACCCTCGTTCTTCTTTTTTTATTATTTTTATGATAGGTGAACATTTTGGAGAGGGCAGCTCAAGGTCCAGTAAGCAACCAGAACCCTTTTCTCTTTCATTTTAAAAGGTTAGCAGCTATAGATACCTCTTAGCTTCACTGCAGACTTCTTTTTGAGACAAACAGAACCCAAAGGAAGATAAACGCATATAAACTAAATGCTATCAGTTCCAAGGCAAAAGCTCTGTGGGAAGTGAGGAGCAAATTCCTTCATCAATTCAGCCAGGAGTTGTCTCTTATTTTCATCCAGCCATGGCTAGGCTTCATTTACTGTCATAAAACTGGTGGATCTGACTGAAAAGAAAGACCTCTACATATCACTGGCATTCCTAAATTGCTCTCCTGGGAAGTCAACTGTACCAGTTCATCTGCTTTATTACTGCTTTCTAATCTGTGTTTTATTTCCTTGTATGGTACAGCACTCGTTCAAACAAACAAGTCCTTTGAAAGGGACCTTTGTTGCCTCCTTTTATATTTTCATCTAACTAGCTGACACTCACCATCCACCATACGATCAAGCAAAGATCGCCATCCGTAGAATGCACAAAGCAATAATAAAGGTAGCTCCGTACAGAATGTTTTTTTCCTTTTTAAAAGCATTTATGATACATTTATAAAGGTATGACAATTTGTAAGATGTCATATGTGATGCAGGTCTAATAATGTTCTGAATGTTCTATCTATCAAGGTCAGCCCTTGAAGACTTCCTAGAAAATGGAATGTGTACTCCAAAATTTTTGGCCCATCTCCCTCTGTCCTGTAAAATAGTAACTTGTTTGGTTTTGTGGACAGCTCTACAAGATTTTCTACATTGTTTTGTGCATTGTGTAGTTGTACTTCTTTAACATACTGGCGAGACTCTTATCTGCACTTCATACATGCATAAGTTTCTCTATGGAAGCTTTTGGACCTTTTTCTCTAGCACAGAATCTCTACATTCAGTTCAAGGGTTGCTAAAACAGAGATGCATATATGGTGCCATTGTATATGGATGCACATAGCACATTCATACACATTACTGACTGCACATAGATGAACATGATAGTGGACGGACATAGCATATACATGTACATTTCTATACTACTTCTATAGTGCAACCACTCTCTAAGCAGTTTACAATGTGTAAGCTAATTGCCCCCAAAGTTCTAATTGTCCCCAACAGTACTCATTTTACTGACCTATGGAAACATGGAAAGCTGAGTCAACCTGGAGCCCTGCAGGATCGAACTTGCAATGTTGTGGCTTCAGTACCAGTATTTAACCATTGCACCATCAGGGCTCTTTTAGTTTTGGACATGCACTTTTGGTTTTCCATTGAGTTGCATATTTTTTTTTTCTAGTTTCTTGATTCAGTCCTTGGTTCTTTCCACACAAGGACAGAGTAGAAAAATGAATATGTAACTCTGTATGAGGAGATTTATGCCACTAAGGCCACCTGTTGAATTCACAATCTGGGCCCACTCCCAGTATTCTATTCCAGTGACAAATATTCTAGCAGTAAATTCTGTGTGGAAAAATCCTGTGCAGTTTTGAGTATAGAACTGACATGTTTCACTGTTGCTGATATGCTTCTTCTAGTTGTCTCTGACACACGAACTTCAGAGGACGTTTGCCATTGTCTTCCTCAGAGGCTCAGAGAGTCTGAAGGTCACTTAGTGGGTTTCCATGGCTAAGTGAGAATCTGAACCTGGTTTTCTGGAATCCTAGTCCAACATTCAAACTGCTGTACCATAATGGCTCTCTGTATTTTATTACCTCCTGCTGAAAGGGTAATAGGGATATCCTCAAAATGCTCTCAGATGTGGGAAGGGGAAGAAGTCTTTGATAGTTTCTCTTCCTTCTGCACCTCTTAAAAGTATCTCTTTCACTGTTCTAGAAAGTCTTCCATCTTCCAGAACAGATGGAGGTAGGGACTGAATTGACAATGAGCATTCATCTCCAGTTCTGTCAATGGAAATCCTCTGTGAATAGGAACTCTTCCATGGACACAAGGAATCCATTGCCAGCCTGCATTTTCACTGAGGGTATACCAGGAAACATATTTATTTCTTAGCCTCTGAGTCAATGACTTCCAATCAGGAGTATGTGCTCCATAGCTGTGAAGCCTAGGTAACTAATGCCAAGTAATGGAATTTGATCATATGTGAAGAAATCCAATGTCCCTTCCTGGTCTTGTGTCTGAAGACTAAGGCCCTTTCCGCAGCTTATCTGCTTCTGGTGTGGTTGTGAGGGGATCACACGAGCAGCCTCTTCCGTGAGGCACTTGCGTCTCCGCTGCTCCTCCGCAGCAGCTGCCTGCTGGCCAGCAGGAAGAATGAGGGCTCTGCCTTTTCCTTCTGCGGACCAGCCAGGTATTTTTCCAGGTTGCGCTGAGGGAGGAAGCGCCAGGGCCATGTCTCCGGAGGCTCTACACAGACGGTAAGTGCATGGGGGGCCCGGACCAACACGCAATCATGCATCATTTTTGGCCAAAAGCCAAAAATGATATATTGCGTGATCGGTGCCTGCTGGCCCCAGCAGCGTCGCATGATTGCGAGGACATCATGTGGAACGCTCCTTGCAATCGTGCAATGCTCTGGAGGCCCTTTTGCATGACAAATGCCATGCAAAAAGGGCCTAAGTAGCTCCTTTCCACCTTAAGTTCAACAGTTGTGTTAAACTGCTCTAATAAGGACTTGAATGAAAGAATGCGTGGTTCTTGTTGTTGGTTCTGCAGTTTTAGTTAGCCAAATTACAGTTATTATTATGTCAAATATCTTTCTTTGTAAATGCACATTACTGTTTCAAGTCTCCATAATGTAGGACAGTCTTGTTCCATAATTGCATTCTGATATGTGGTATATGAAATCGTTCTTGCATAACAAAGGTCTGATTCAAATCTAAGTTGTGCTAATGTCAGTCAAAAGCAATTCTACTAAAAATCAGTGGACCTTGTATACCTAGAATGAGAGGAGAAATGAGCCCCAACATTTACAGAATGCTGTGCAATGTTGGGGAATGTAAAAAGTCCAATAGAAATGTGTGATATTATTGCACCATTTATTACTATACATTAAATCTATGTACCATAGAAGTGCATGTAAAATATAAGTGCTAGGAACAATTTGGTGGGTTCTCTGTATGACTGTTTCTCTCTTTCTCCAGGGAGCTATGCAATAAATAAAAAGAACTGAACAGTGATATAAAATGTGTATGGGCCAATAAAACCAAGACAGTCTTTAGCCTTTGTAACTGAACGTTTCACTCCAGCAACATCTTCACTTTGTCCTTATGCTTGCTCTTTTTCAAAAGTCTGGAGGATAGGGATTCCAATAGGTCAGGCATAATGTTTTATCCTAGTTTTTGTAGCTCTTTTGTTCATTTATCTCCATTTTATTAAACTGGTTGGTTTGTAATCACTTAACTCTCATTTCATCTTTTTCATGCCAGATTTAAGCCAAGCCGATTTTATTTCCAGAGATAAACACACAGAAGAATAAAGGATAGTTGCCATTTTTAGCATTCCATTCACCATTAAGATAGAAAGACATATTCCCCAATGAACAATCAACTGAAAAAGGAAGTTGTAGGTACTCTACTTTTTCTTAAAAGAAGACTACAGTACTTTGCTAAGTAGTTCATACCAGACTTTCTCAATGTGAGACACCTGATTGGAGGTAAATTTGTTTTCCCATATCCTGATCTACACGAGGTTTTATTTTTTTCACCACTGCCTTGTTATATACAATTCTCTTTGCACCATTGGGCCTTCATAGCCTCAGTACTATACATAAGCAGATGCCCATCGTCCATCACTTTTCAAGTGAAGAATTGTGCTGTAACTGATTCCACGCAGTCCATCAACTGTTCAAGATTTACTTCTAGATATTTATGCACTCATCCCAGACTCAGCTGATGTCAGGAATAACGGCATCTTTGAAATGAACAATATACCATGGTAGATTGAAAGCTAGCGCTATTGTTTAATGTACCAAGTATAATAGGCAGTCCCTCTTACTTTGACTTTTATCTGTATCCTTTCTGCTTGAGTATTCTCAGTGCAAAATGCCAAGTGGCAAATAAAAGAGCCACAAAAGATGTTTACAGATCACATTTTTTTCCCCTTAAAGACACAGCAGAAGGGCAATGGTTGTTCTATGTTTATTCTTCTGCAAGGAAGACAACTTGAACAACTGTGCTGATTTTCACTTTGCTGTATGCCTACACAACTGATAACTTGAGAAAAATGTTCTCAATGTTAAGGGTTTAGAGGCAGTGTACATACTATGCATATAGTAATGTACATATTATGCATATAGAAGATTGCGAGTTCAGTACATGGTATGTTTAGCTTAAAATATCTGTTAGAATTTAATGGGAAAGGCCTCTTCTGAGATCCCAGAGAGCTACTAGTGATCAGAACAGAAAAAAAATTGAGCTAAGTGGACAAACGATCTATTTTCCTAAACATTCACACATGCATGTAGAAACACATAACTTTTTGATATGGCCTCACTAGAAAATCTCTTTTATAATCCTAGATCTCAAGTCAGCAATTTTACAGTGTGGGTTTCAAGAAGAGAGTGGGCCCTCTGGAGAGATGACCCACCCACTGAAAATAATAGCTGAGACAGCTAAAGTGACTCCCAGCCCCCCCCCCCCCGAATGCCAGTATCTCAAAAGGCAAAAAAGAATTGCAATGCATAAAAGGGTTTTGTGGTAGCAACAGACCTCTGTAGTGGAAATCTCCAGAAGAGCCTTGTACAAGGAGATTGCCACATGTGAGTTTTTCCATTATACTGGTCTGCTTGGCATATTCTTCTAGAAACTTTTGCACCTTTGTTCAGATTGGTGTAACCTTGGAATGGAGGATGAAATGTATACTAAGTACTTGCCAGGATACATCCATAAGCAATAAGCCATAGATATAGTCGCTCTGTTACCTGTTTAATATCATTATTTAGATTAATAAGGAAAAAACACAGGTGCAATTAATTAGAGGCACATGTCCAGCACAAGATAGGTGTGATTTAATGAGGGTGGGGAAGTAGTGTGTAGCCCAGTGAGGCTATACCTATAAAACCTCCTGGAGAATTGCCCTAGGAGAACTTGATGCAGATTAGGACACCCAGTAAAGGTGCTGCACATTGGTGGCCTGCGGTATCTCCACTGTTGTATCCTGGGGATCTCAACAGATAAACAGAAAAGTAAGTTTGCTTACTAGGGATGTACTAGTTTTATACGATCTTCACTATCTTAAAAAACTACCTGATGTAACAATAAACTTATTAAAACCATTCACCCACTAGAACATTTATTGTCTTCAAATCCTATATGAACCACTGGCCTTTGACACTTTGGTCTAGTTAGTGATTATGCCCCAATGGAGAAAGAAACCCACTGAGCAGGATATAAACCAGAGCCATATTCTAGGATGGCCATGCAGTAATGCTTGGTCCCCAGTGGCACAAGTTTTGAAATGGATAACCCTACTGGTGTTATGGGAGGCAGAGTGGTTGAGTTTGGAGAGTTTACTCCCAATGCTGTGTTTAAGTGTCTGCAAGTTTCAGGAGTATGGGAGAAAGGAGGAGGAGAAGGTGGTAAAAGGGTTAGGATGGGCCTTGCTTACCTTTGTCCAACATGTGTGGGAGAAATATGAAGAAGCAGCCAGATGGCTCATGACTGGCTATCATTAGCTCAATAAACATGGCCCATCCGAATCACAGCCATGTCAGATCTTGTAAATTTAATGGAACAATTGAATTAAAATGCTGGAAATTGGCATGTAGTTATAGACTTAGCTAATCTTTTATTTTCATTTGTAATTGATCTCTCATCCCAAGATCAGTTTGCATTTAAATGGGAAGGGCAACAGTAGAAGTTCTACCCCAAGGATATATGCACAGTGTTACATAGTGGCTAGGGCCTTACTGCAAGTCACATTGAATCTTGCATTGTATATAGCATATTCCATAGATGATATTATGATAACTGGGCCAACTGAAGAAGAGGTGAAAGAGGGGCTGGTTAAAGTATGTGTTCAAACAAGATCTAGAGGTTGCAAAATCAAGCCTCAAAAGATCCAGAGGCCAGTGCAGCAAGGGCAGTTGCTAAGTATGGTTTCCGCAGGACGTACAACCTTACCGCATGAAGGTGTCATACCACCAGAATAATGTGTTGTTCCCAGTTCCAGATCCCTGCTATTGCACAACTTCATTGCCATTGTGTTGCAATCAATCCACCCTCTTTCAATGCTGGAAATATTCCGGTAATGACCTCCTTTCCCACAACAATCCTGTCAGTTTTGGGAGTGTGGTTTCTCTATAGAGCTTGATAAGGCGTCCTGACATAGCCAATCCAATACAGATACCAGCAGAAATACTTTATGATGATAAGAATGATACAATTGTATACCCAAATGCTGTACTCAGCTAGCAGACTAATGGATATTGCGTTGATTTGTCTGTTTATCAAGACAAAGACAAGAATCTCCTTTATAACAGCCTATAATAACTGTTTTTATTGCAGAAGATGGGTAAAAACCCTGGACAATCAAAGGTTATGCTTCAGATAGCATGTTTAAGATTCCCACTGAAGTTGCCAAAAACCTTTGTGGCCACTATAACTCTTCATTTTTCTGCTTAATTTGTTCAGAGTGACATGGGATATTTGTAAACTCATATTGAATTTAATGAACTGAACACTAAGTGGGTTTGGCTGACCCCAGTGGATTTAAAAAAAAAAACCCAAAACCTTCAGTATTTTTGAAGCACTTAGTACCATAATTGTCTCCTAGACAAATCTGTATCTGGGGGTAGAGAGAACTACATTTAATGAAAATGTGTGTAATACTACGAAAATTGCCTTAAAAGCACAGTCTTTTTACAAGCAGTAGTGGGAAAAGGTGCTGATAAATATAATTGTAGAGCAGCCACATTTTCCTTCCAAAGCTAGAATCAAAAAATGTGATTACAGGAATGGATGAAGTACAAACAGAGGAAATGAGTGTCTTTGTGTCCCACTCCAGGAGAAAGGCAACATATTAATTAATTAATTAAATAAGTAAATAGATAACTGTCCCATCAAGCATCAGAAATTACTACCTTTTTACCATCAGGACCACTCTTACCAAAGTTTCTATGAATGCCCTTGTAGCTAAGACTTGCTTTGATCACATTCAGCCCTGAATCAAGGAGGCACTTTCCCAATTCAGCCAGAGCCGATGATGTCCAAAAATCATATCAAGTGCATCTCACTGACCTTGGGGAAAAGGAAACCATTAGGCTGCAACTTGTAACTCCATTCATTGGGTGCTCAAAGAAGACTGAGAATGCAATGGAGATCTTTAGTTTTGTTCTCCAACTGTTCAGAAGATGTGTTGGTCAAAAGTGAATTGGATAAAGCACACAATCAGGGAAAACCTAGTTGAGAAGGGATTCCTGACCATGAGGTAGTTTGAAAGAGCAAAGTATTTATCTCTCTTCTCTTCTCTTCTCTTCTCTTCTCTTCTCTTCTCTTCTCTTCTCTTCTCTTCTCTTCTCTTCCCTTCCCTTCTCTTTTCTTTTTTTTAAATTTTTTAACCAACACTGTTCAAGACCTTAATGGGAAGCTATATGCAGGTGAAACAGAAGGTCTATATGCAGGTGAAACAGAAAAATAATGAAGGAAAGTGTATATAGAGGATCATGTGCAAATAAATAAATAAATATTCCAAGCCTAAACAATACATACTTAAGAGTATGTGAATTTTGACAATAAAACCATAAACTCAAATGATACCCACATCTCTTCTATAAAGAAGATCACTCTCCTTCAGCAAGTAGTTACTTGGACTCATGCAACAAACGTTGCTGCAGGGGAAGGTAACCGTATGTTGGAGTGAGACTGTAGTGTTATGTTTGATTGGTGCCAAGCAACAAATCAAGACAGGAGATGGGGCAAAGGAGACAGTGAAGCAGTTCGCCCCCTATAAGTGTCATTCAGTGCTTGACGTTGACCCACCCTCCCACCATCAATGCAGTGTGAGTTAATCTGGTCACCTTGGGACTTGATAGAAATTTTTCTGCCTATTTCTCAGGGGTTTCCTCGCCTATCCCAATCTGTATTTGAAGGAATTGGGAAAATTGGCTCTGGGTGATGTTGGTAAATAGGTTGTCCTTTGGCAGATGATGAGGGAGAATAAACTTCAGTGATCATGTATTGGTACCCCTATGGAATCACCTCTTTTGGATTCTGCATCCCAAGGGACTGGTGAAGGAGGCTACCCTTGAAGTTAACCTGAGGGGGGGTGTCACTTTTAGAGCCCTACAGCTTGGGTAGGAGTTCCCTAGGCTACCTTCCTAGATGCTGGACTGGGAAGCAACCAAAGCAATTTGGATTACCCCTGGAGCTAAGTTGTTATCTCTATGGGTATGCTGAACAGGTTGTTACATTGTGACCCTGGCATCAACTGGACCTGTATAATGTTGGCTCCCTCTCTTGTATCTTTCAAGCTAACACAATTTAAAAAAAACAGGTAAAAATAAAGTGGTCCTTAGTTAACCCAACTTTGTGTCTGGTCTCTTTATTCCATGGTTGAGAATCAAATGTATAGGTTTCATTGCAGTTGCTTTCTTCTTGATTAGCTTCTTTTACACTGTTTACACTGTTTCTTTTGCTATCATCACTCCAGGATGGGTCCTATGACTCCTGTGGCATCTTTTCCTTTGCATCACTACCATTCTCTGTATGAGATCAATAACATAGTCTTAAGCATGATATTTTTCCATGCTACATCCATTTTATACTTCCTTGTATCTGTGACTGCCAAATCTTCCCCTCAAAATGTGTTTAGTTCTCAAATTGGATCTAATAGTTTTCGCACTCAAATCCTTCTGCACATGTCTGTCAGTTCAGAAATAATTCATTCCATTTTCCTGTATACATGTAACTAACTGTGCGGTCAACTTCAGGTTTTTTTTTTTAGTCCTTCCACACTCAAAGCAGCATCTTCCTTCAACACCTCAAAACCTAAGATTTAACTGTACACTTTTCATTAAGTAGATGCTGCTAGAACAATCTCATCTAATTATTGCAAACTCCTTGTTAGCTTTCTCTGCTAACAATCTTTTCAAAAATAGTTCAATATAGTTCAATATTTTTAATCTTCCTTATCTGAATTCAAGGATCATATAGGCACATGAGTGAACAAAATGTGGGTTTTACTTAAAGTCATCCCTTGCAAAGTTTCCAGTACTGAATGAAATAAATGAATGAATGAAAACATTCTATCAGTTTTTCTTGTGTGAACTTCAGAACTTGGATTTAAGCTACATTGAAAAAAAACCCTGATACCTTCAATATATAACTTCTGAGGCCTCTCTCTCTCTCTCTCTCTCTCAACCCCTTCTTATTTACATACGGTTTCACACATACACATATGTTTGTATCTTTCCCAGAGGAAAAATTACTTAGGTTTAAGCTTCTTTGAAATCAGTTGAAACATAAATGCGTAGATTAATTCATTCCACTGACTTCAACAAAACTTCAGCACTGTGCTATACTTATGCACATTGGTGCCTGAAAATCTCTTTTCACTTTATATTCCTATCCCTGACAAGGAGCTTGTTACCCTGTTTACTGGGGTCCCGCGAGGGACACCAAAATGTGCTCAACTATAGGTGGGGAAAATTAGCTCTGAGCACTGCTTTAGCATTACGAGAGGCAGGGTAACTTAGCAGGATCTTTAACTCATTGTCTACGGGGTCAGGCCGGTCAAGAAGCAAACCGTTTTGAAAGAATAAATGAGATCTTTATTAAAATACAGGCAAACAGTGTATACAACACACTCACTCAGATAACTATAGAAAATAAAGGTGGGAGTGGGACAGAGGGATTTTTCAGAGAGATAGTTGGTTTGGGTGATACGAAACCTGTCTTGAAGTCCAGGAGAATAGAGAGCAATGCTGGGGTTCGATGTGGCTCAGCACGTGGAGCTGAGGGGAGGCTCGCCAAGCAAAGAGGCAGCAAGGCGGTCTGGAACTCGGGAGCAATCCGAGGAGGGTCTCGGAATCAGGGGTTTATATAGGGAGAAGTGTGACTGCAGGCTATGCCTTACTTGGTGAGAACAATGGATTTTGGGTGCGAGGCAAAGTCTTGGAAAGGTCAACATTTAACATGATTGAGTGAGGTCCGAATTGACAAAGGAGCAGCCAGTATGCAAATGTGCGATGCTGGACGGCTGATAGTTCAGCTAGTCAAGTTACCTGCTCGGGCAGGGAGTCCTTTGTAGGTGGCGTGCATACATAATAGGGTGTTTGCCGGGAGGTGGGAGGTCTCCTGAAGCTGTGATCTGGCTATTTCTGGCTTGCCTGTATTGTTTAGGAATATTTCAGCAATCAGTCGCCAAGCCTAGTTTCGTGCTTGTCCGGGGGCCTCACAAACACATGGAGAGGGGTGGTGGAAGAAAGCCGAATTATTAATATCAAAAGGATATCTTTATGCTATCGCCAAGGCGGCCTAGAAGCTGCAGTAACAAGCTCTATTGTAGAGGATCTGTTCATGAACTATTTATGTTACCAGAATCCATGTGAAGCCTGTATTTCAAATTTCAGCAGTCCACACAGCCATGACTAAATGGAGCTGGACTGAAGGTTTTGTTTGCAATTTACGAACACAGATTTATTAATCAAATCCACTACAGGGCATTATCCCATTTGTAGAAAACACCTAACAAAAAGACAACAATCCTTAGAAACTAAGAGTGCAGATACCCCTTCAAAATCCTAAACATGTTTACTTAGAATCTATATTCAGTGGTGCTTTCTTCCAGGAGAGTATGCATGAGTACTCTTTTAAATAAATTTCACCCTCTACTCATCATCTGATCTTTCTTTCTTCTTAATACTAGAGATGAATTTTTCACTCTTAGAAATGAGCAGACGCTGATTCATAATATCTTCTTTAACAGTGTGTGGGAAATGGAATGCCAAGGAGGCTTTCAAACAGCGCTCCACTTGCATGTGTGCTTTGTATCAATGGTGACATTTTGATTTATTGATGGCTGGGTGACAGCTCTTTGACTGAGTGGGCTTGCATCTGCCAGGAGGGATAAGAAAGTGGAGCCACTTGCAATTATGAGATGTATGGTTTGCATAGGACAGGATGACATTTTTGTGAAATAGTTACATGAGGTTGTGTCTTGAGAGGCAAAAGGTTAGACAGTAACATGACCAAAACCAGAAGGAAAATGTGCATGAATATAAGGATATGCCTTTCTGCCTTTCCAGCTAATCAGCAGCCAGACTTGGAAATGACTATGTTTTCTCCAAAGTTTCAGCCAGCTCCTGCAGAAGAAAAAGCACTGAAGGCACAGATACCCATCACATAAAAATGTAAAGGACATACTTCTCTCTCATATGATCTCATGCAACTCTGCTCTGCATCTAAAATATACAATGAAATGGGCAGAGCAGATCAGGTGTGCCCACCCCATAAAACTAACCCTAAACAATCCAAACTTGGCTATGTCCAACATGCCCGTCATGTTTGTGAGCTTTCCAGGGATCCTCTTTGGCTGGCTGAATTCTGGACTAGACTAAATAGATTAAATTTAATCTAAATATTTAATAGAACGTTGGCCTGATTCACCTAGCTACTTAATCCCTTCTTTCTTATATATATGTTAAATTCAAAGGCAGAAACAAGGGCCACTTGCTGCTATGAATGCTAGCTGGGGACAAAAATGCTCTGCTGTAAGTGATTAGTTTGAGTCTACTCAGCTGGAAAACTGCTGCACACCACCTGCCTTCCTGAGGAATGTGCTAGTATACCACAGAGTCAGGCCCTACTGAAGACCAGGGGTCCTTTCACACTTCATGATTATAGTACTATGATTCCACTTTAACCACTATGGCTGCATCCTATAGAATCCTGGGTCTTATGGTTTAGTGATCCATGAAATCTTTCTGGCAAAGAATTCTAAATAATCCTCCCTAATCTGAAAATTCCAAGATTCCTTAGGATTTTGCCAAGTCAGTTAAAAAGGAATCATAGTTGTCTTATGTTAATTGCTCCTAAACTTTTCTCCAAGTTAGAAAAGTTACAAGGAAGAGCTGTCTCTGAGCACAGAATGTCATAACTTTTGTTTTCAATGCTACACCATTCACATATTTACTAGTATATTTCCTTATATTTTATTTCCAAGGTATAAACCTATCACCTCATTAGATACCTTGAAGACACTGAAACTAGGAAGAAATATAATATCCCATCCTCTCTTGCTGCCAATTAAAACACAATTATGGCTCACTGTGTGTTTCTTTTATGGGATTTATTTCAGATTCTTTATGAACCTTTTCAACTCCAGAACTCATTGACTCATCAGAAGAAGTTGTAGCTGCAGATTCTGATTTGCTTGGGGAAAAAATGTTTATTTTATTATTTATTCTTTTGATATATAGATATATTGAGGTGCATGAAATTATAATTTCTTTCTTTAAAAAGTATTTAGTTTTGCACTGTGAGAACGTCTCATTTCTGAGACTTCCTTGATATTGCTCAGCATCATTGCTTAGTATCACTTAACTGCAAATCTTCCCATGTTTTGATTAAACACTGTGGGTATAGGAGAACATCAATATTAATAAAAGCACATCAGACACCAGGATTCTGGGTTGGAGAGAACAATGACAAAGGGTCATCTTTCTGTTTCTAACTAACACTTCTAACCTCATATGAATGGATTTCAGGAGTGCATGACTTGAATCTTCTTGTTACTCCCAACTTGAATTTGTTGTTGTGTGCCTTTAAGTCATTTCTGACTTATGACAACCAAAGGTGAACCTATCATGAGTTTTCTTGACAGTAATTGTTCAGAGGGGTTTTGCCATTGCCTTTCTCTGAGGCTGAGAGTATGACTTGCCCAAGGTAACCAAGTGGGTTTCCATGTCTGAGCAAACATTTGAATCCTGGTCTCTCAGTGCCCTAGTCCTCCACTCAAACCATTCTATCACACTGGTCTATTACATCAATGACTAGAGAAAAGACTAGAGCAGGCTCATTAAATCAGTGGAGTTACCCATCATTCAACCCAGTCATTCAACAATTAATTCAATGAGTCTATTTTAGATAGGACTAACCAATATCATTCAGGACTATATATCATTAGCTACCTTAAATTACCTTTCTGCACACTGAATAGTATTTACGGAACCTGAGCTGAAGTCCCTAGAGACTTGAGCTTTTGGTGCAAAACTGGTTATGGTGCAAAACTCCATTGCTGAAAACTTTTATAATATAATGCAGTAAGCTGTATCAAAACTTAATTGTATTTAGAATAAATATGTTGAGATATATGGAATTACCATTAATTCTAAACCTAGAAACATGCTAAGGCTTCTCCAAAAATGACACCTTTTGGAAGACAGGAATATTCCATCTGAAAATAATGCTTCCTTTATTTATTTATTTTTCAATCCTGTTTGTTCAAAATTTAAATGAATAATACAAAGAGATTAGGATGCAATGGGGTGTCCATGACAACTGATAACTTACTTGGAGGAGGAGAACATTGAAGAAGACAGCCATAGAGTGGGAGAGATGCTAGTGCTGAAAATGAGCACCATGAATCTCTAACTCTGGCTTCGGTGTGAGATTTCCAGATGTCTGGATGAGATGGGTGACATTATGAGAAGTGAAAGGAGCTGTTAGGTAGGATAAAGGCCTTCTACTTTGCAAATTACCTGTGATTCTTCCAGCGGCAAATGGAATCTCAAGGGCACCCAGGACAAAGGGGCAGAGTGAGCCATTGTGGCTGGGGGGTGGGGCGAGCAGTGGTGGGAGAGTGGGGTAAGCACACGGAGAGAGGTGAGCAGTGGCAGGGGGAGGGGCAAGCATGTGGGGAGGGGCAAGTGGTGGGGGGAAGAGGTTAGTGGTGGGGGTGGGATAAGCAGTAGCAATGGGGTGGGGTGAATGGCAGGGGGTGGGGCATGGGGCAGCAAGAGGGTGGGGTGAGCATGTGGAGAGGGGTAAACATGCGGAGAAGGGCGAGCAGCAGTAGGGGCTGGGGCGAGCAGTGGCAGGGAGGGGTGAGCAGGGACGGAGGGGGCCAGGTGGTGGGGTCTGTTTTTTTGCACACCCCCATTGGTGCCTGGAGCACGAGCCCCGGTTGCCCCACCCTGGATCTGCTTCTGGATGCTTGGCAGATAGAGGGTGTTGTCAATGTCTTCATACTGAACAGAAGTCAGTTGAACAGCCTAATAGCAACAGTCCTTTCTGAAGTATGGAACCTGTAGATGGGGGTGAGGTGGGGTGGGGAATCCAAAGGCAGGTGTTCCTCCATCATAAGTTCAAAGCCATATAATCTATCAAATAACATATAATCATTCATCTTTAATGAGTGACAGAACCATTATACTTCTCATCCCTTCCTTTAAACATGGATGTCATGGGAGGAGAGATCCCTGCATCTCTGCCCAGAGTATTTTCATCTGTTCCCATCTGCTTAGATAATTACTATCAAAAATGCAATGGCTTCAGGTTTATATGAGTATGTTCCTTGGGTAGAAATCAAATTTCTGGAAGGCCAGGCTTTGCTTCAGAATTTATTGTATTTCCTGCAGATGTCGAGGTTAGAATTAATGTGAGATCACTGCAGTGTTCAATGACAGCATCATTGCTGCTTTATATATCATAGTCGGTTGCGTAGTAAGAAATAATTGATTTGCAAATAAAAGCACAGAGTTCAGCATTCTGCTATGATTCACTGGGTCACATAATTTATTATATACAAGAGGAAGGGCAATAGAAGAGTTATTCACAACACCATGGTTTGCAAAACTAAAACTTTCATGTTTTTTCAGCATGAATGAATATTCATCCAAAAACACATACTCAGAATCTTTTTTTCCCCAAAAAAAACTTTTAAAATTATTGTTACAACTTCACACTTACAAAGCAATGAAACACATGCTTAATTTCTGAGCATGGATTTAAATATGATTCATGCAGGCAATTAAAACACAGCATAGGGTTTAGTAATATTTACTAACAAAACAAGAATTATGCAGTCCTTTCAGAATGGAAGGAGCATGTTCTCTGTGTTGCAGATTACAAATAACAAATAGGACATCAAAACAAGGAAATAACAAACAATGGGCGCTACTGGCAGGAAAATAATTTCTCCACATTTATTGGATACAACAACACATGCTTTCATGAAGAGCCAAGAACTGTTTGAAATAGATTTGCTGATCCCAAAGCAGTTAGCCTATTTGTAAACTGTATTTGCAGCACAAGGTTAAATGTATTTATGGGGAAATGGAAAGCAATTTATAGAAGGAGGCAGAGAATTAAACCACTACAGCAATGGGTTCCAGGCCCAGAAAGTTAACACATAGTTCAGTTTAAGTCAGTACAGGTCTGCATTGTGCTAGCCTGCAGTCACTAGCTTGTTATTCCTCATTTCTACTATTTAATTCTGCTTTTATTCTGTAGTCTAATTAAATCCAACCTTGAAGCCCTACATGAAATGTTATTCAAGCGGGAATAATCAGATTATAACCCAGTCCTTATCAGGAAATTGTTATCAAAATCAACCTTACTCTCTGTAAGAAGGTTCCATTTGCATTCCTATGTTCTTCCTTCTTCCCCTCACCCCATGTCTTTAGGTGGGCAGGGTTGTAATCCCCTTTTCCCATGGTCCAGTGATGGTCTAGGAGGCAGTGTGTCTCACACTGACATTTCCAGAAATCTCCTAGACTGGGCCAAAAGGTAAGGGTTAAAAGGTAGATATACAAAAAGGAAAAGTTTCTAATCTGGTCTGCTCAGGGAACATATAATGGATCCCTGGGCACTGCCACTCTTTCTGTATTGGCTGTTTGCATTCACTGTTTTGTTTTTGCTTTTGTTTTCAAAAATTGTCATACCTTTTTTGACAGTTGGGCATTGGCTGTGGGTTATGCAGGTTCTGATGCTTATTTTCTCCAAGTTTGGGGATTCCCTTATAGGATCTTGGGAGCAAGGATCTGTGGGGCATGCGCAGCTTAGGGGCTTTTCTTCCTCTTGGGATGTCATATCTTTCTATTTTTGCCTTCATCGCCTGGCAGACCAGGAGGTATTTCAGTAGGCAAGTAGCCCAAGGCCTGGATCCGTTCCCTTTGCCATAATCAAGTTCTTCAGCTGTAATCAATAAAATTGTGGCCACTTTTCACTCACAGCAATGTGTTTTGTATGTTGTGTTTTACTCTGCTCTCTGCTTCCCTGATTAATGGCAATCATGGCACTATTCACAATCATGGCACTATTGCTATGATAGTAAAAAGTCCTGTGATCTTGCTTTAGTAGGCAGCAGCTACTGTGAGCCACAGAGGTCTGTTCTGTCAATCAGGGCACAGCATACTGATATTTCCATATCCCTCTTGCCAGTGATATCCAGCGCAAGGAGGAATTACAATGGGCGTTCTACTTATGATTGTCACACTGGAGATCACTGGAGGGAAGGGGTAGAAACCTCAGTATGCTGCACCCTTATAGACAGGAGAACAGACCTCCATCACTTGCAGCAGGTGCTTCCCAGTAAAGTAGGTTGGGGAGGGTCCCAGGAAATGATACGTAGGTTAAGTATACTTAACTAAGCAGCTGTTCTAAGATCTAGATCAAGATCTATAGCCAAAAGGAAAGAAAAGCTGTACTGGTTGATTGATAAAACTTTTCAAACTGTTAAAGACAGATAAGAAACAAAAATAAAAGGTGAAAAAAAATAGGGTTGGAATCCTGAACACAATTGTTCAGCAACTTGTTTGTAGGGACACAAAGGAATTATTACTATAATCAGTGCAGAGAAATAGAAGAAGACAAAAGAAAAAGTAGATCCTCTTCCACAAGATATGGGATGTCATAGGGCAGTTTAAACTAAGATGAGAGATGCTAAATGATCAAGAAGGGAACTCACTATATGATCAAAATAATGGCCCAGAGTCTGGAAATTCCCAGTACACATTCCAATCCCAAAGAAGGGGGGCTTCTTTGGAAATAACCATTGGACCATTGCAATAATCTCCCATGCAAGCAAAATGATACTCAAGATTTTGAAACAAAGACTTTACTATAATTGAAGCAAGAAATGCCAGATGTCCAAGTTTTGAGAACCTTAGAGAAGGGCTCTCTGCCCCATCACCATAACCACCATATTGAGCGAAGATACCTGACAGGACCTTCTTGTTGGCTGTTCCCAGGCTATGGAATTCCCTCCCATGGAAAGCTAGATTGGTTTCCTTTCTGTTGTCTTTCCTCCAGCAGACAAAGCTCTTTCTATTTAGACTGGATTTATGCTGTTAATTTGTTGCAGAAGAGTTTCTTTTTTAAAAAAAAAAAAAATCAGCACTGTTGTATTTTTATTATCTTTCCTGCATTTCCATTGTTTTCAAACTGTTTTATCTAAGCACTTTTTAATAGGATTGCTTATTTAATTTTTTATACCTTTTGTATTTTAAGTCGGTTTTAGTTATATTCGATGCAACATATATTGTCTTAACATATGTTGTAAGTCATCCTGTGTCCTGTAATAGAAGAAAGGCAAGAATATATAAATTAATACACATCCCTTTGCAATTTTACTTCAACAGCTATCCGCTTTAACACCAACCATTGCAAAGAGCTTTCAGGGAATTTACCACCAGCTCTCCCACTTATCCTGGAATGAGAGAAAAATGGAGATGTGGATGAAGGAACAATCAGCAAATAAAATGGCTGTATGGAATAGTAAAGAAAGTAATCACTAAACAAAAGACGATTTGGGCAGGTGGTCTCATCATGTAGGTCAGAGCTACTGAGAGCAAGCAACTAATTTTTAATAACTTCTGTGCATGTGGATGCAAACAGCAGGCACTGCAATTTATATAGTTTCATAGTAATCAGTGAGACATTAACAAAGAGTGAGAAGATGAAGTTAAAGAACTACTACACATGCATCCAAAACTTTGTCAGCTTACAACATGAAATGTTGACTGTATAGGTTTAGGATGTTAACTTAGAGGATAACTTTTAAGGCAAACAGCATTTGATTTGTAATACTGCTGAGTCTTACAAGCTTGGTGTAAATGTGTGTAAATTGAACCAGGTAACAATGAATTGTGGAACTATGACTTCGGCAAATCACATCGTAATGGTGTGAGGTTACGCAGCAGTGGTAGCCTTTAGAAGCTTGTAAAAATTCAAACTAAGAAATGTCAAAGAATGTCAGCTGAAATGATGTAATCCTGGTGTGATCGACTACTTGAAACACTAAAGGCAATTTTATGTTAACATTGTTTTCTACTATTAAGACAAATGATCAGTGGAGAGAAGATCACATATTGAATGTTGTCATGTATTGAACAGCTTGACAAAAGAACAATCAAGTCCATGGCAATCTTTGCAAATGTGGTTCTTATTAAGTGGAGCTAGCAACTAGCATCCATCATTTTTGGTGAGCCTCACATCAATGCTTCACTAAAAAGCTTAGATTATTTCCCTGTAACTGCATCCCCCAGCCACCTAACAACCTTGATTCATTTCCATTAAATCTCAGAAGGGCTGGATCATTAGCAACTCTAACCCCCATTCCCAGCTGTCTCACTCACTTCTCTACTCTTCTGTAAGTCGTGTTTGGTGCTTTGAATGGAAGAGCCCAAACAGAAGCAAAAGCAATAGCAGCAATCATTTGCGACATATATTTTTCTTGTCATCTTGCTGTCATTAATGCCAATGAACTGCACCAATAGTGAGCTCAGTTATGCAGTGATTAGTCAATTTCGACAAATTTGCAGCTGAATCTTGCCTTTAGCATTCTTCCTTAAAAAAAAAACAATTCTCCCATCTTCTAAATTTTGCATCACCAGCCTCCAAACAAGAACTGCAGGAGCCTTGAAAAAGGAAGCAATTTTTGTTCCCTGGTGGCAAAATCAAATCATACTCGGATTTCATGTGAACTCAACAGCCAACATTTGATCTAAGCATTATGGTTTACTTGATGAGACTGGGGTAGGGACAGTGCAGCCTGTGGACCTCATGTAATCATTGGGAACCCATTTTATGGCTCATGAAGACCTCAGATTTCCTAATTGTTTTAACTGATTTTAACTGATTTTTCAACTGAAAAACAATTCCACACAAATCACTACAGCTGTAGTCCCCCCGCCCCAGTCTTGCCACAATTATCAAAAATCTGGAACAATGACTCTTTTGTGACAGAAACTGGACATGAAATTACACTAGAATCTTTAATGGGCTAGAACAAAGTCTGATATTAGGCACTCTCCTACAATCTCAATTTCTTTATTCCTCTTAGTGAAGAAATATGCAGATTATAATAAGCTTTTCCCAAAGATTTAAATGAAGAAAATTTTCATCTACCTGCATTGGTTACACCAGTAGGTGCAGTCATTATCATCACAGAGAAGACAAATTTGCACTTGCCTGACATAAAGCTATTTAAGATGAGGAGCCTGCTAGAGAAAAAAGAAGGCAACCTTAATTCAGTACCATAAATGTGGCTAGATATGTAGCAATTTAAACCTAGATTTTCAGTAGCTAAGTTTGTTTTCAATAAAACACCAAACTGAAGAATGTTGCCACCCATAACACAGACAGCCTTGGCCACCAAGATTAATGTATCAACAAAGATCTCTTAAAACACTGGCAATCCACTCTCTCCACCTCCCTGCCCAACATTTCTTCTTCAAAGAAAAGCCAAGAGAAATGCAGAGCTAAAACAAGATATTTTCTGTTCTGAATTAAAAGACAAGATGGACCACCAACCATTGTACATTTAAAAGCAAACTAGACTTCATACCCTGCAACATGTCAAAGATGAAAACTGGGACATGTATGGCCAGGCACAATCAGACTAGAATGCAATTAGTTGAAAAAAGATATAGTTAGGAAAGCATGATTTTCATAAAGAAAACATATTACAATGGCCTTTAGAATGTCTCTTACTACAATTATGTAAACATTTACCTTGGAATAAACTACACAGAAACTCATTGAGATATACTTCAGTATAGATATGTGTATGATTGCATTGTTAATGTAAATGGAATGTTGCTCTGCAGAAACAAACAAATGAAAACAAAACCCCTTTCTTAATGTAAATAGACAGTAAATTATATCACAATGTTTAATATCTACAAGTTACAGCTTCTTTCCTGTGGCACTGTGCAGCCCCGGCACACCCAGAAGATTAATAAGACAAAAGGAAAGGTAGTGGAGAGAAGACAATCAGTGAAATTATGCTTTAAAATACAAGATATATGCAAATCTCAAAAACAAATAAAAATCAGAACTTAAAGGGGGAAAGAAAAAAATTGAAATCTTGAAGGATTCCATGCAATGTTGGTCCTATTTTAAGGGAAATAGAAGTGTTTCTGTGAGAAAGAGAGACTGAGAGACCACCAGTTGCACAGTTCCAGAAGTGCTACAATCCAAAGAGGATCTCCTCTAGGAAAACTATCTTCTTAACTAGCTGTGTTCTCTCCTTCCTCTGTTTTTTTTCCAAGGTGTGTTTATTCCTTCTGTTTAATCTCAAAATGAATTTGGAGTCAAATAGCATATGATATTTTGTTCTGAATCTAAGAGACTCACAACAGTTTGCTTTTGCCAGAGCCTACTCTAAGAGGGAAACATCATCCCCTCCTCTTCTTTTCCTTCTGCTAAGTTATGGGAATAACAACTCCTTTTAGCAATAGCAATAGCATGTGTATTTCTATACTGGTTATTAGCTAAGTGCTTTCTAAGAGGTTTACAATGTGTTAGCTAATTGCCCCCAACAAGCTGGGTACTCATTTTACTGACCAACCGAAGGATGGAAGGCTGAGTCAACCTGGAGCCCAGCAGGATCGAACTCACAACCTTGTTGCTGTGGTGCCAGCATTTAACCACTGTGCCACCAGGGGTGCTTTTGTACTTTGAACTCAGTTTGTAGCAATTGAAGTAAGCAGAGGATGAAGAGGGAAAGTGGAACAGGAGAGAGAAACCAGGATATCTTAAAACCAGGTCAGAGGACAGGATTAATTGGGCCATCCCTATCAAAGTTGGGCAAATATTATCACTGTACTGCCAATGGCCCAGTGTCCACCAGCACCTGGGAAAGCAATAGACAGTGTTGTTACCCTGATTTCTGGGGTCCCTTGGGGGACACCTCAATGTGCTCCACATGATGAGGAATGGAAACTAGCCAGAGCACAAGCAATAGCAATGCAAGAGGCAGTGTAACCTAGCGGGGTCTTTTTACCCAGTTTTTACAGGGTCAGGCCAAGCCAAAAACCAAACAAAAATGTCCAATAAATCATTTTATTGAATGAAAGCCTCATGCACCAACGCAATCATTCACACACTCACTCAAGACCTATTAAGAAGCAAAAGAGAGGAAATTGGATAGGTGAATTGAAGGGGTGTAGCTGGGGTGATACTGCACCTTTGTCCTGAAGTCCTTGGTCCAGAAAAAACAGCAGAGAAGTGGGGCTCAGCGCAGAGAAGGCTGAGGGGATCACTCAACAGATGGAGCAACGGTCTGCTGGGATGACCAGGGGTGATCCAAAGAACTGCTCAAAAACTGGGACGATTTGTAGGGGAAAAAGTACCTGGAGGACTAGTCCTTTCCCGGGGAGAACAATGGGGGTTGGAGCGATAACGAAGCTCCACCATGGTAATTTCCTTTGCGTGATGAGATTGCAAGGTGTTGCCAAAGTCTCAGGATCTTTGGTTGTGTTTTGTGGTGTGACTTCATGTAAATGGTCCTCGCCTAATGGAATATTTGCTCAACTTGGGGCAGACACGCTAATCTCCTCAAGTTGGCTTCCTGGGGCTGTGGACCCTTTGTTTATTGTGGGTTTACACATCTTGAGATCTCCTGGGGCTACGTGACTGGGGATTTTACTGGCTGACCTGGTTTTCAGTCTTTTGACCATGCCTGACCGTGCCTCTTTGGTGACCTCTCTGGCACACAGAATCATATTTTAATATCAAAATTGTAGACCCTGGGATATGTTTTCTCCAGTGGAGTAACAGTGTGGCACACAATTTTCTGCCATCCAGCAAAGTGGTTGCTTTATTTTAAGTCTCAGGGCAGACTGTGTGACACACAAAGTTCTGCCATCCAGCAAAGTGATTGTCTGACCCCAGTAACTTTTCTTTTAAAAACTAAAAATTCTGAGAGGACTCTCCTTTCCTGTATCTACTAAATGATGTTCAGCCCTTTTCTAGACTGTACTAAACATCTACTTAGGTCTAGGAGTCAGGAATAACAATCCAGGTAAATGAGAAACAGTGACTAATTCACCTCTCAATTTTGGAGAATATATTGGTATATATTCCTTTATACCAATATTCCTTAGCTTGTGGATGGATATACAGTAAACAGATAGTTAGACAAAAGGCAACATGGAACCTATTGCTGCACACACCACAGTCTACGAGCAAGTATCCTTGCAAATTGGTAATTATTTCTGAGGATATTTCATGATCAATGTGGAAAAGACAGATTGATTAATGCTGCAAAGGTAAAGGTGGGTTTCTTAATTTCCTTTACAATATAAACATGGCTCTTTTTTCACTTTTGTTACAAGAAAAATCTCACCTGGTGCTAAACTAGATTTTTTTCAAATTTCTGTTAGTTATTGAATATAGAAAAGAAAAGAAAAGAAAAGAAAAGAAAAGAAAAGAAAAGAAAAGAAAAGAAAAGAAAAGAAAAGAAAAGAAAAGAAAAGAAAAGCAAAGCAAGGCTGCACTTCACAACTTCCACTTGTCTAGAAATGGGACATCCCCTCTTTGTGAAACTCCATTGGCTTTTCATTTCAGCCAGCAGTGCCCAGCCCTGGTTCCAGCTGCTGTTTAGGATATCCATCTGACCCAAAGACCACCGTTGAAATTAAAAACAAAAAATAACTCCACCTGCCAATGGAAGGACATGAGTGGGGGCAATCATGCTTTCTAGGAAGAGCATTCTAAAGCCTGGAAGGAGGTACAGATATGAAGCTCTGTTATGTTCCCACCAGACATGCATATAAAGGAGGTGAAAGTGAAAGAAAGTCTTCTTTGAAGATTTCAAAGCCCTGGCAGACTCATTTGGGAGAATATTGTCCTTCAGATAATCTGGACCTGAGCCATATTGGGCTTCATAGATCATAACCAACACCTTTAATTGTGCCCAAAACCAAATTGGTAGGCAGATGTAACCAGCCCCACTTGACAGTGCGGCAACAGACTGGTCCACCTGAAGTTTCTCAACTTTCTTCAAAGTCAATTCCATGTTCAGACTTCAACTCTAAAGCCAAGCATGTTCCAGTAATCTGAACTAGAGGTGGTTGTTGTTGTTGTTGTTGTTGTTTGTCTTCAACTCCTTTCTGATTTATGTCAATCCTTACATAAACTTGTCCAAGAGTCACCCAGTGGTTTCCATGGCCGAGCGGGGATTCTTACCTTGGTTTCCCTGTGTCCTAGTCTAGTGTTGAAACCACTATACCACACTGGCTCTCTTAACTTCAGATGCATACACTTAGACTAAGCAGAGTGTGGGATAGAACACAAATCCTTTCCATGCCCTGATTCCCCTATCTTCTTAGAGCATATCAGGACTGGATTTCAAGGGAGAATGTGCCCCCACTTCCATTGACTGAAGGCTTGGTATGAAAAGGCAATGGTATATTCTAGAGGCCAAAAGTAAGCTGCCCCCCCCCACAAGCAGGTGGAACTCTGCTCAGCTTGGAAAGGAAAAAGGGAAATCTACCCTCCTTGGGATTCTTATTTTAGCCACCAAGAGATACATCTATCCTCCTCAAGCCTAAAATCCCCCATAAATATCCAGCAAGTCTTTTAACTTCAGTATTACATTAGATCTTGGCCTTTGTAATTAATTTTAATTTGCTTTCCATGCATTCATTCAAAAAGGAATGGGTCCTGGATCTTTAAATATAGTTCCTCAAACACTGTGTTTCATTTTTAATCAAATCTCTGTTATGATTTTTCTAGTTCATTTATTGCAAGATATTCCGTAGTCTTCTGATAATTCTTATCACATGAACATGGTATCAGACATTTCAAAATCTCTAGCGTTCTGGTTGTTATCTCGGTCTGTTGCAACTTCTTTTGAAGTTCCCATGACCAATGTGTTCATTAATTTCTGATTCCAATCCTCTCTACTACAACCTGATGTATTGATTGCATGGTCATTCCTTCCATCTCATCTTTCCTGAATATATGCAAAAATGGCCAGCAAATATATTCTCTTCCCTTCTGAATATATGCTTAAGGACCTAGCAAAATTTGGTCCAAGTTAGGTGAGGCTTTTGTAGCAACACACCTGCCAAACTCTTTAGGGTAGTTGGCTAAGAACAATTCCTGTCTACAATATTCTATGGTGAGAAAAATATATGGAGCATGTGGTCACTGGCCAGAATTAGCAAACAGAACAAATAAAACATGAAAATGATAAGCAGCATTCCAACAGAGATTTCATTACTGATACTTTTTCCTGCCATCATGCACTGTAATTATTTGACTTAATGCAGAAGAAAAAGTAGTGCTAAGAAGGCAAGCTGACAAATAGAACACAAAAGTTCATACTTTGGCTGCCTTCAGGTGCAGTGCACAGGCAAAGTCCCATCAACAACAATTTGTCTGGAGAGCACTGTCCTTGAATAATACTGATGTATTAATAGTACTGACCAACTGATAAGACTGACTAAGGGCTACGTGTTAAGTCATATGCATGGATGTCTGTATAGGAAAACCTCCCTTTCATCAATCTCTCCTGTGTCCCCTGTATATCTCTGAAATAAACTCTGGGGCATCCCCTAAGATTTGTGGAGGTGTGGGAAAGGGAAATCTATTGTACCAGTGATGTCCATTCTATTGCATATGGTGATGGTGGAGGAGAAGGATTTTTTAGATACTTTTTTCTATCACACCCTATCAAATGCCTGCAAATAGAAAAAAAAAAGCCCTCTTGATTCTATTTGTTAAAGAAAATAAATAGAAGGGCAAATGGGACTTACTAGGGAGAGTATCCTATAAGCGTGTATGTGTATGTGTGGAGCTATACAGTTGTCCCTCCACTTCAGGGACTTCAGGGTGCACTTCTGCACTTCAGGGTGCAGAACCCTCTCAGAAGTATAAAAACTATGAATAACTCACCCCGCTTCTCCTCCCATTCTCTTCTGGGGCTCTCCATTTCCCATTCCCATGCAAAAAGGAAGGGAATGGTGGGGAGAAGGCTTACAGTAGACTTCCTTTCCCTCTCCGGAGCTCCCCCTGCTATTCCTGTGCATTTTGCCCTGGCACGGAGAACTTGCGTGAGCCTCCCTCCCATTTCTTTCCATTTTGCCTCAGCCTGAGTTCTCCACGTCAGAGCAAAATGCATAAAAATGGTGGTCAGGGGGGTCCTCCAGTGGAGAAAAAGAAAGGCTTGCGTGAGCTTTCCCCCACCCACCTTTCCCTTCCATTTTGCATGAGAAGGGGAAGGATGGAGCTCTGGAAGGGGGAAAAGAAGGCTCACACAAGCTTTCCCCCACCCCCACCCCCACCCCCATTACCTTCCATTTTCCCTCGGCATGAGTTCTTTGTGCAGTGGCAAAATGCATGGAAATGGGAGGAGGAGAATGTGGGGCAAGGCAAACGCACTCACAAATAATCAAATTTGCAAATGTCAAACCCATATAGAGGGAGAACTGTATTTGATTACAAATCAAGGTATTCCATATTGTAAGAGAAATGACTACTATATCTTGATCAATTGAAGCAATGCAATCTAAATACCACCCCAGCATCAATGATGACACTTATGGGAGCTCAATGAATGTTCATTCCTTGAGCTATACACAAATTGGAATGAGACAGATGTGGGCTCTTTCTCCCATTTGCTGGCATGTGCCTTCTTGACAGCAATAACTTGGTGGGCAGAAGATAACATTTTGCTCAGAGCATACATAAACCTGATGCTATGTGGACTAACATAATAGATTCCTGGGAAGTCATTGTTACACCATGCAAAGCCTTTTAGTTCAATTCTTTAAAAGGAGAGCAAGGCCAATAAATCCCTGATTATATTGTCTGTACTGCCTGCCTCTTGTATCCTGTGTCAGCCTGGTAATGTCATGATGCAGAGCATATCCATCTTTACTAGGCCTCTACAGCTATTAAGCCAAATGAGAGATTGCCACTGATTCCCTCTCAAACAGCTGCTGACGTTTAATTTTTTTCATCAAATGCACTGGGAATGAAGATATAATGCACTTAGCATCTGCTAGATACTCTTTTGCTTGTATCCAGCCTGTGAAATATGGGTGGCTGAGTGTGTGGGGGTCTGTTTTATTTTCAAATCCACTTCTTTTGAGTAATCTCCTTTGAACATCTAGATGCCCATTAATGCCCCACTCCAAACCCTTATAATCACAGCTTGAGTTACTTGACTTTAAATCAGTCTCATGTCTGAGCTCACATTACAAAGATAGCCATGACAAAGATAGCTGCCAAAAATCACTTCAAAGCATAGAATCATTTTACTCGTCCATCGTTTCTCTCTACATCAAAAGAAGATGAATTTTGTTTTCCATATCATAGGGAACCATATAGCATGTTCTCACTGCTTTCTCTGACCTCTGACTTATAGAATCATAGAAACATAGAGCTGGAAGAGACTACAAGGGCCAACCCTCTGGCATGCAGGAATTCACAATCGAAGCACTCCTGACAAATGGCCATCCAGCCTCTTATTTAAAAACCTCCAAAGAATGAGATTCCACCACACTCCAAGACAGCATATTTAACTGTTGAACAGCTCTTACTGTCAGGAAGTTCTTGCTAATGTTTAGGTGGACTCTCTTTTACTGTAGTTTGAAGCCATTGCTCTGTGTCCTAGTTTCTGAAGCAGCAGAAAACCAGTGATGTAGACTTGAGTGCACTGACTCAGACTCAGTCAGACTTCAGTCACTTCAATGACTTCACTTGGACTTGACTTGGCAATAAATTAGTGCCTAAGATCCCATTCCCCACGTCCAATGCTGCAGATGGCAAACTTTCAAATGTGGACAGCCAACTCCTGTTAAATTGTTAAAGCTGGCTTTATTCAACTATGTTCAGAAATTCCGCAGTACAGGTTGGGGTATAAGGTTGGCTGCCAGACTTCAGACTTGACTTGAAAGTATCTTGCAAGGGCCTGAGATCTGATTTGGAGTAAAAGACTTAAATACATCACTGCAGAAGACTAGCTTGCTCCATCTTCAATATAGGTCATTTCCACATGGGCATATTGCCCACGCTAGAGCAACCTCTCCTGGAGGTCTTCTTCACTGGGGTCTGCGCTAGAGCAGTTAAAAAAAGTGAGGTTCTAGACCTCAAACTGCTCTAGTGCAGCCCTGGGTGTGGTGCTGTGAGTTTTATAAAAACCACCTTCAAAAGTGGTTTTTATAAAACTTACCCGTGCTGCCCCGTAGCAGCCCCCGGTGAAGAACTGCAGAGACGCGGTAGCGCGTCCCTGTAGATCTGCCCGGGGGCGGGCTTCAGGCTGGCGCGCTGTCCTAATTGGCATAGCACCACCGGAAGCCACCGACTGCCATTTTGGGCGCCGCTGAGCGCCGCTGAGCGCCGCCGAGCGCCGCCGAAATTCGGCACCGTTTGGAATGGTGGATCCACACTCTCCATAGGAACGGAGCATCCCACTTACGGGTAAGCTCCGCCCCTGCGTGCGCGGCCCTGTTTTGCCCCCCCCCCCGTGAGGAAAGGGCCATAGCATTCTTTCAAATATTTAAACATGACTATCATGTCATCTCTGAATCCTCTCTTCTCCTGGCTAAACATACCCAGTTCCCTAAGCTGCTCCTCATACAGCAAGATTTCCAGACCTTTCACTTTTATTGGCCACCCTCCTTTGGACATAGTCCAGCTTGTCAATATCTTGAGTTGTGGTGCCCAGAACTGGAAACAGTATTACAGGTGAGGGCTGACCAAAGCAGAATAGAGTGGCATTCTTACTTCCCTCGATCTAGACACTATTGATGCAGCCTCCAACATCTCACTTTTAAGAAAATCCCATCCATTATGAACTCCCTTTGCTTTTAGTATTCCTGGCTGTGGGATCACACCAGTATTTCCTTAAGTTTCTTAAGCTTTCTTAAAGTCTAAAATGCATGTCTTAACAAACTTGGTTTCCTCTTTCCACTGTATAACAAACATTCCACCACCTTCACCCAATTAACCAGGTCATCACTGTTGATTAGGATCAGATTTAAAATAGCTGATCCCCTTGTCACCTCTTCCACCTTCTGGACAAAGAAATTGTCTGCAAGGTGAGTGAGGAATTGGTTGGGTTTTATATTCTTGGCAGAGTTTGACTTCCAAGAAATATTAGGATAATTTAAATCTCCCATTACCACTACCTCTCTCCTTTTTGAACATTTGGTCATCTGTTCCAGGAAAGCATTATCCAAGTCTTCAGTCTGGTTTGGATGAGGGTTTGTAATAGATCCCCACAATGACATCACTGTTGTTTCTCCCCCACTTAACTGAGATGCCCTCAACCTGGCTTACAAGATTGAAATCATGGATCTCTTCACAGGTATAAATATCCTTGACATATAATGCTACTTCTCCTTTTGTGTTTGGTCTATTTCTCTGAAATAGGTAATATCCATCTATTACTATATTCCAATCATGAGACTCATCCCACCAGGTTTCAGTGATGCCTATTACATCATATTTGCTTTTCTGTTCTAAGAGTTCAAGTTTAAGTTCAAGTGTTCACACTCAAGAGTTCAAGTTAAGATTTCACATGCACTGCCCCCCTGACCAAAAAAACCCCAGACATCAAATAGCCATGTGGTTCTCTTCTGGGAGATTTACTGAATAAAATAATTTTTGATAGGCTATGCAGGGAAAGAACTCTTTTCTATGAGGCTGAGGAGAAAGGTTTATCCAGTCACTTTTTTTTTTCTTTTTTGAATGCCACAGGTTGACTGGTTTCTGTAGTCAGTACACTTTCATTTTCTTTCTTTATATCATTTTCCTTCATCTCCTAACACTGTATGGCAACTTCTCAATCTGCTCCCACCATTTTAGGACTATTTCCTAGTCAATGTTTTGTCCAGTCTGTGTTTAGGGTCCAACAGCTGAAAACAAAAAGTTGAACTGGTCCTTGTGCATCCACTGCCACCACCTAAGAGGGGCACCTCCTCTTTCAGAAAGGCTATCTGTTACCATTGCTCTTCAGTATTGGGACTGCCCACAATTCTTAATCTTCCTTGCCAGGCAAAGAAGTGGCAAGAAAGTCCTTCTGTCTCAGTGTGGAAGGGCTGCTAATACATTCCTTGTTCTTCCTTCTTCCCCATTCTGTAGCAGTGACTGGGGTTGGGTGGACCAGGTGACATCCAGTGACCCTGATTGGCTAGCAGTCTAGGAGTGTGTCTCTCTTTAGTTCAGCCTATCTGTTTACTTGGTATTCACTGCTCAGTGCTTGGAGGCAAGCAAAACATTTTTTAGCCATCAAGCCTGTAGATAACACTGATTTTTTTCACACCATGGGCCACAATATTGACTCTGGGATTTTCAATTCTAAGAAGCTAAAGTAAGACTGAAAAGAAAGCATTCACTTAGTTCTGTGGTTATTTTCACAAGTGATGAAAAGTGACTCTCATTTCCAACAATTTTAGGTACTTGTTCCCAACACTTCTGTACAACCTACCGCAAATATTGTTCTCTTCATGTCATTTGTATACTACTTTGACCATACTGTCATGTGCCCTGGCATGCTGAGTATAGCTTACTGCTACAGAACATGCTTCCCATTCAAAAGGTCCCAGATTTTCACAGGTGATACAAAAGACGTACGAGAGTGTAGAAAGCCGGAGGGACTCATGAGAGCAGAACTTGCCCATGCATCCAAGGGAAACTGGAAAGATAGGAACATCATCTGTAACAGGCAAGAGGATCCAGAAGAACCAGCAAGGCCAGAGAAAAAAAAGAAGGCAACTTATCTGCCTGTTGGCCTCAGCAGGGTAATCTGATTCAGCTGGGAAAACGTGCCACTGTGCCAGGCCACACTGGAAAGGCTGGTCAGGAGGATGAGTTAAAAGAAAGCAAGAAACAAGCAAAGGAGGAGGAGGAGGAGGGAGCCAGGAGCAGTGAGCCGGAGCCAGCTTGGCTTTGCGAGCAATCTGGCTGAGCTGGGAGACACCAGGCCCAGCAACTGTTCCTGGGCCCACTAGGCTCAATGCTGTAGTAGGAAGCCTGATACATAGCCCAGCCAACAGAGGAGTCCTAGGAGTGAGCATCCAGCAAACCCAGAAGTAACAGATTTGAAAAGCCACTTAGTGGAGCTGGCTCTAAGAGGCTGAGAACTTGGGATCTTCAAAGGAAGGTTTATTGTAGGAGTTCTTTGTTTTAGAGGAAGAAAGACTGTGATGTAACAGTGCTTTTGAACAGGCCCTTTGTGGACAGGACCCACTGTTGTAAGCCTGGGGAAAGAAATTCCTCACAGAAAGCATCAATAAAATCTCTTAAATCAAAGAACCTGATGTAGGCTTGTGGAATTCCAAGATCAAAGCTGGTTTGATGTTTCCCTTTTGGGGGAGGATACCACATGGAGCATGACTGCAGCTTCAAGCCATGCCCTGGCATCAACATGCCTGCTAGACATGCCATTCCCTAGAGGCTATATATTTTGCACTTATGTGAAGTGGAACTTATGCGTGCACAGATGGATGTATATAACATACTTGCAAAGTGCAAGGAATCCCTATTGCCCAGGATCAGTTTCTGTCACTATCAAAAAACTGTAAGGCAGGCAATAAGATAAAAATAATCATACAAAACTTCTGGAAATGACTACACTCTCCTTCTTTGCTCTTTTGGCCATAATGATTATCATGCTGTCTACAAGGCCAAGTTGTTGTTTAATTTGCTCTAGAGGAACTGAGACAACAAATCTCTACACAGTATCCAACATCTATTTTCTGTTCATTCCCATGCAACAAAGGCTGAACTGTAATATGTCAAAAAGTTCATTTGAAACCATTTGTTGGTGTGTGTGTGCATGAACTATAGAAGTGAAGCAACCAGCATGGCTGATACTTTTTTTGGCTGATGTGTATTCGACTGAAGGTTATAAAAGCAGAACTATATATACCACTTGGGCCCAGGCTATTTGAAGCACCCTATCTCTCTTTTTGAGTCCATTAGAGCACTAAAATCTTCAGAAGAGACCTCTTTCTGTTCTAGTACCTTCTCAAGCTTATATCTCTCTTTATGAGCCAATGAGAGGTCTAAGACCTTCAGGAAAGGCCCTTGTCTTTGTCCCACTTCCATCTCAAGTTCGTCTGGTGGGAACAAGGGAGAGGGCTTTATTGACTGCTACTCCCAGACTTAGGAACTCCCTCCCTGGGGAAGCTAAGATGGCCTGCTCCTAGTTCTCCTTCTGTTGTTTGTCATGTGCCTTCAAGTTATTTCCTACTTATGGTGACTTTAAGGCAAGTCTATCATAGTCACCTCTGAGGACCAAGAGTGTGTGGTGTGCCCACGGTCACCTAGTGGTTTTCTATAGCTGAGCAGGGAATTAAACACTGGTCTCCAGGATTGTAGTCCAATGCTCAAACTACTACAACATGCTGGGTCTATCAGCGAGTCAAAACAGTCTTATGCTGACAGAGTTTTAGAAAAACAATACAGATTGAAACTATGCAAAAACTATAAACACAAAAGTTACTGAAAAGATAATTAATTTATAAAGTCATAAACATTAACATTAATTGAAATACTATATACAAACCACAAAACAGTACAGCACATCATTAAAAGCCCATCCCAGGAAAGACAAGAGTGAACCAGGAGGCACCATAAGACCAAAGGTTCCTGTACTTAACTATAAAAAAGACATAAGAGAATTGAGTGGCAACTTTAAGACAGTCTAAGAAGAAGACATTTCTAGCATAAGTTTGTCAGACACGGGCCATTTCCACACGGGGTTTTTAACATGGGCAGACCGTCCTCCAGGGAGGACGTCTGCACCTGGGAGGGGACTGGGTCGGACCTATTTAACGTAGATCTGCACCCCAGCCCACTCCAGAATGACCCCACGTGGTTGCCCAGTGTGCTTGTGAAAGACCGCTAAAAACAAGTCTTTCAAAAGCACGGAGCGCACCACTGCAAGCCTGCTCCCTTATGCAGATTCGCAGGCTCACATTGGTGCGAGCCTGCAATCTGCCGGAGGCGGGCTTTAGGCTGGTGAGCTTCAGCGGTTGGTCGAGACCCTCAACCAGCCGGAAGCTGCCATTTTTGTCCCCGGAGCAGTGCGGAGCAGCGGCCACACACTGCTCCAGAGAAGTGTGGACTGGACCAGGGAGCCCAAAAGTCCAGTGAGTAGCATCACAGGGCAATTCCCTCACCCCGTGCGGAAATGACCACAGTCTAGTTCATCATATGCAAGGACCCACATAAGCTGCCAGGTGTTGTCCCTGCACAAACTGATTTTATTTCTGATATCCAGATGACATTCTGCTTATTTTGATGTATTTCCAGTGAGTTCCTGGTACTACCCAAAACATTTTATTCCCACTCCCCAAGTGGGTTTTATTTTCAACTTTGTACATTGCAAAATGAAAAGGTCTGGCTCTTGGCTGTGTATTTTTACTGCCTTGAAACTAGTAAAGAAGGAAAGAAGTACAGCTATGGTTTCTAGGACACAGATTAGAGATCAAGCAAGGGAAAGAGGAGTGTCAGCACTAAAACAAAATGATCCTAATCCTTAACTGGTGTTTATTGCTAAAGTGCTTTAGTACAATAACTATAACTCCTGAATAATAATAATAAAAAGAGCTCAGTAGAATTTGGAGAAAATCAATATCTGAAATGTTGCATGATACTGGTTGTAACACATGATCAACAAAAGGGGGAAGGGGAAGCATATAGGAGAGGGAGAGAAACACAGGATATTTTTAAAAAGATGGGGGCTAGATAGAGGAGGAAAATCCATGAATAGGAGTTACAAGCTAAATAAAAAGAACAGTAATTTCTCAGTATGTTCAGGCAGTCTGGTTGATTTCTTAATCTCAAAGACGCTACTGTGTTGTTTTATACCTTTTTATGTTAGAACAGACTGACACAGCTATCTACTATTATACTTAGCACATTTCTCAATCCTTTTCATCTGTTTATTCCACGTGATTAACCTGATATAGATTTAGGTCTCTTTCACACACCACAATTACAGCATTTTGATATCACTTCAATTGCCATGGCTGCATTGTCCAGAAATATGAGATTTGTAGTTTGGTGAGGATCTAGAGCTCTCTGGAAGTGAATTCTAAGTATCTTATTTGCTCATTTGATTTATATCCAGCCTTTCTCCCACGTGGGGATCAAAGCAGCCCCATGAAACTGCAAAGCTAAGGTTGGGATCACGGCAGTTAAAATGGTATCAAAGTGCTATAACTGTGTAATGTGAAAGGAGTACCTATATCTATACCTAGGGATGTAAAACTTTGTTCTTCTCATTCCTGAGCAGCGAGTGACACTGGGGGCAGATCAAATGGGCACTGCCCACTTTTGTCTTCCACAGGTTGTGACTGTTTGAAGTGAATGCCTGAAATCAGCTGTTGAAATGCTAAAATACCTGAAAGCAGCCGGGTGGTGGTGGGGACCAAAATAAGTAACTTATTTTTCCCTTTCTATAAAAAACAAGAGCAGTGTTTATTTTTATCCAGTCACCTAGGGTCTTTCTTGTCCCCTATGAACATACAAATATAAATACTAACAACATTGTAGTTTCTGCGGCAATTTCCATTAGCACCCTGGGGTGCAATTTATCAGCCCTGCTGACTGAATTCATACAAACTGGGCAAATATTCTTTAATTTCCTACATTTCCAAAATTGACCTACAGAAGCTTTGGCAACTTTGTGTGCTGTTTGATTATTATTTACATTTGCGTTTGAAGCCTTGCTAGAAATAAAAGCAATTTCTTTTTGTCTTCCATAATAGTGTTTCCCCCACAAGTTAAATCATGTTCTGAGCTTGTTTTGCTTTCTTTTTATTCCTGTTGGACCACTCCTTCCTAATAGCCATCACAAACTATTATTTATTGATTGCCAGTGTTTTCCTGATTGGATTTGGCATCTGCTCCTAAGTTCAACAATGTACAAGATCGCAATGGTAGTTCATGGCCAGAGCAGGGGGACATTTCACCATGAAATGATACTCCCATACACAGCTCAGTCCATAAGCGCTTCTTGTGCTAGATCAGCATGTGCTAGATGCATCAACAGATGAAATGGACTACCATTGTCTTCAGCCTTCACAAATGGAGAAGGCTGCAATATGTTCTTTGAGCATACAAACATGAATTTAGTGAATGCTACCATTGAGTAGCAACTGGGGTGAGAGAGAGCCTTGCCTGATGCCATAGCACTGCCATTACACAGAGCACAAGCTGATAGCATCTTCCACCTTCTACTATGGGTCTCTAAGTGATCCATGAGACTCAATTCTTTACAGCATCTATGAGCCATGAGCACTTCTTCAAGGCCTTTTGAAGTAACGTGGGCTATGTGCCTTCTTTACAGAGGACAGCCCTCCATTTGAAAGCCTATTGCAGGACAGATATCTGTTTGAAGTTGCTCTCTATTTGAAAGTGTTGTTACTCCAAAAGATGTAGGACCTCAAGGTCCTCCAGCAATGCCTCCATGAAAAGGTGGGGAATGATTAGCTCAAAAACAGAGGACTGTGAGAGGTGGGGTAGCCTTACAGGATCTTTCTGCTTTTGTATACCAGTACTAACTGTGGGACACCAGTTAGAAATAATTTTTAAAAGTCTTTATTTGCGAAATTCACAAACACACACAATCAAACAGTCTCATGAACCATACAGGGCTAGCAAAGGTAAAGGGGAGAAAGGCTGGATAGCAAAAATTTGGGATGAAGTGGGTAATAGTTATCATTCCTGAAGCAGCAGAGGATCAAAGTAGCTGTCTCAGACTGGGGAAGCCTGAGGGCTGTACAGTGAACTGGAATCTGGGTAATACACCATGTGTTCAAGGTACCAGCGGGAAGCCAGAGGCTCAGGTGGGGTTTAAATACTCTTTTCTGCCCTGAGGGAAATGTGCAAATTCTCACTGGTAAACTGACAAAAGGGGTCTGGAAGGTTCTAATTGCCTTTGCAGCAGGTGACAAAGCATCAAAGGAAATCATGATAGCTTCTTAATGACTGGAGAGGTAAGGGAAGAAATGGATAGTTTCTGTGAGAAAGAGGTAACCAGGTGTCAGCTTTTGGATGCTCCTTCTAGCAGCTTCATTTGCTATTGTCTCTTAGGTTTGGGTATTTTAGAGAAGCATCTAAAACCCATCAGGGTAAGTTTTCTGATTGATCCTCCTAAACTTATGACTTGGCCATGCTGAGGACCTTTGTCCTAGCTTCAGGAAACTTCTAGTCGGAGTGCTTTTTATCTCCACACAGGTTTTCAGCCATAAGCCAAGATTTATATTTATTTCATGCCAATTAAACAATGTTTATAGCAAATCATACTGTATCACACATTGGGGGTGTGTGCATGGTAACAGAGGAGTACTGGGAATGAAACAACTTCTCAATTGTTTCTTGAGTGCACAAACTCCTTTATTTTTCTTGGCTTTTTTATACATTAAGAATCAGAAGGAGCCTGAAGTTTGTTTGTCAACAATTAGCTTCTGAACAGCAGACGGTTCATTTTTTGGAGACAGGTCACTTTTGGAGAACATCCCACTATGAGTTAATTATTTGTACATTTGAACCAATACTTATAAATTAACATTGCAAACTTTATGGGAATCCATACCATTTCTCCATCCTCTTTTTTATTTTTTTAATGATGTATTTTCTCCTTTTCTGTGGTGCATAAGTGGTCACATATCACAGAGCCATCTTCCTCACTTATCAACTCCCATGATCTTGCCTTGCTGGTCCTGCCATTTAGGCGCATAAAGGCAGCAACGCTTTGCCACTTGCCCTTGCTTAAAACTTTGAAACCAATTGACAAACCCAAGTCTGGTTGCTATACGAACTGTAAATTAGTATAGTAGACACGCATGCAAAGCTTAGTCCCCCTGTTCCTTTTCCATTTGTTACTTATTTGGAAGCAATACAAAGGAAGCCATGAACGATTAAATCCCAAATGTTGTTTTGCAACTAGGACTGGTTTGGACAAATTTGTATTCAGCTGTAACTCGATCATTATGTGAAGTTTTAAATGAGCAAGCAGCCACTTAGGGCCATGCCATGCTAATGTTGCACATTTTTTTTATCCATAGATTAATTTTCTTCAACAGAATTATGCTTGGTGAGTAGGATTTGTCTTCTACTGCCTTAAAGAAAACATATCTTTCGTTGTTGTTGTGTTCTTTTAAGTATATCACTGAGTAGATTTGTTTCAACAAAGCATTCGTATTGTAGAAGGCTTTGAAATACAATGAAAGAGACAAACATATTTCGTGTGTCAGGCAGTATATGCTAAGTCAAAATTAATGGAAACAGACAAATGAGCAGGGAATTATTATGATCAATTAAGCAGATGCACTAATAACAAGACAAAAAGCTTACACTGGAAATATTTCTGAGTGTATTTCCTAGTTTGAGGAAGGTGGGAGATGGAATTCAGATGCCTGAGGAATGAAGTGTTTGCAAATTTCTATATGAACTTATCAGAAAAAAAGTTATCCACTAGATTTCACACATATCCAAATGTTTTGATGTAATTCTTGGATATTTATGTATATGAAATTTTACTTAGTGATTAAGATACATTTAAGTAAGGATTAAAGGATGTGTTTTTATCAATTTCAAGATTCTTTTTTAAAAAAATGATATTAATGTGGAATTGGGGTGGAATGCAGTTGATCTTTCATTCCTAAAATGAATGAAAAGTGGGTTATTTAATTCGATATATGATTAAATTAAATCATTTAAATTATATTTGTTATATTTTACAAATATAGTTAAACTGGCCAAGATCCTGTATACATTCCAAACTAAGAAAATATAGCTACAACTGATTTAAGGGATTGACTCCCCCACAACCCACTTTAAATTTGAGGGAGCCATTCCATATGATGGAGGTCTGTGGGGTGAGTGGGTAAGGACTCTCTCTCACCTGAGTGGAAGTGCAATGAGCAAAAGCTTCTGTTGGTTTCACTGTGGCTCAAGCGAAAAGGGGCTAGCTGCATCATTCTGAAATGTTCCACTTGCTCACGCCCTAAATTTCCATCACTTGTAGTGGCTGTCAAGGTCAGAGACCTTGGCAGCGAGCCAGCCCGGAGAAGAGAGTGGGATTGCCAGCAAAGTCCAGCAGGGAGGAGACAAGCAAGCACTACTCAAGGAAGTTCATTTACCAGAGTGCCAAGCAAAGCCGAGTTCCAAGCCAAGGGCCAAGAGTCCAGAGATGGATTCAAAGTATCAGGAACTGGGTGCTGGGAGCAAGGTACAGGCAAGAGGAGGGCTTGTAAGAAGTTTGCCACAAGCAAAGGAAAGCTTCCAGGCAGGCAGTTGTATAGCCCCAGGCACAGGTGTGTCTGATCACCGCTTCTTAAACTTAGCCAAGGAAGCCTCTCTTTGCTCAGCCCTCTTGAGTTTCCACCTTGATTGGAGGCTTATTGAACCAGGCTCCAGAGCCTCTTCAGTATTGGATCCCTGTTGCTCCAAAGGAGCAGACACAGAATCGGATCCCTGTTGCTCTAAAGGAGCAGGCAGAGGGATGTCTGCGTCTGCTTGGTCCATGGCAGCAGGGGGAGCTCTTGAGCTGCAGGACTCATCTCCAGCCAGAGCCACAGGGACCAACAGCTGCTGCTGGTCATCAGCAGCTCTGACAGGGGCTTCAGTTATCACAGTGGCTCCTTTGAGTTTAAGATGGGTTCCAGAGGATATTTTTTATTATCAAGGTACCATGAGCATGAATACAAATTAGGGATGGGCCAACCAAATCCTCAAATCCTGGGCAAGAATTTGAGCTTCGGGGATTTAAATCGCCCTGCCAAAATAGGCAAACCGAATCTTTTGAATCCTGCCAGTGGTGGGCAGGAGAAGGTAGTGGGGAGCGTGATCTCACACTCCTCACTCTTTTCCTGTCTGTCACTGGCCAGATCCTGCCCCTGGCAGGGAGCAGAAGCTTGAAAGGAGTGCGATCCCGCACTCCTCGCCCTTTCCTCACCTGCCACTGGCCCGATCCTGCCTCAGGCAGGCAGCAGAAGCTTGTGAGGAGCATGATCCTGCACTCCCCACTCTTCTCCCGCCAGCACCAGGGCAATCCAGGGATCCTGAAAGTTTTCCTGAAAGTGAAAACTATTATTTAACTTTTTTTTATTAAACAAAGATGTCAAATTCTGCTTCAAAAACACTTTTCAATATAGGTGCTTTCTTTCCCTTACTTTTAAAATGCTTTTTTAAAAAAAGGTTTCAAAAGATTTGAGATTTGTGAGATGCGTGGATACCTAGAACTTTCCAGAGATTCAGATCCAGATTCAGATTTGTAAAATTCTGGATTCATCCCATGCCTAATTCAAATCATATCTGGATATGGAGCAGTTCATAGAATCATAGAATAATAGAGTTGGAAGAGACCACAGAAGCTATCCAGTCCAACCCCCTGCCATTCAGGAACACACATCAAAGCACTACACATCAAAGCAAAGTCAGGGATTCCTAACTCTGGGTTACAAACCACTAACTGTAATGCAGGGTGTTGGTCACTGTTTTGTTTTGTTGTATTGTTCATTGTTTTTGTATTTGTTTCCTTTAAGCAACCCAGATATGTTTCAGTTATGGAAATGCATACAAGTGTAGCAAATAAATAAACAAAGGACATTTTGAATCCATTTTGAATGTTTACTTTTGGGGGATCACGTTGGATTTGACACATTTCAAATACAGCATGTCACAAACTGTAAGATATGAATCAATGTAGGGTCTAAACTGGGGTGGGGAAAATGGAGCCTGCAGTGTGTGTGTGTCCTGTCTTCAGTCATTTTTCAGTTCCAAGGGCCCTTGATTACACTATTAGGGGAAAAAAAACTTTAGCAAATTATTTTTACCAGATGTTTACATTTTTAATCAAAAATATCTCCCCCAGCCTACTTAAAGTTTACTTACTGATTGAAAAAAAGCCATTTGAGGACTTAACCCCAAAATCTTTATAAGACACACACACACACACACACACACAACTTCCTCTCCTGGTCCCGAGGGGACATGCAGTGACCTTTTGCCTGCAGCAGAACAAACTTCACAGTGCCGTCCACCCTGCAAAGTCTTTTCCAGAATTTAAGAGAGAGCTTCTAAAGCAACACAAGGAGCTGCTAACAGGATGTAAGTCAGGGAGCCTCGGATGCTTGCAGAAACACATAATGAAAAACCTAGAGCTCTCTAGATGTTGGCACACATTCCCATATGAAACTGCAGCATGACATTGGCATTGGCATTGACAGCCCACAGAATTCAAACCTGCATCCCTAGTGGTTCTGCAAACTGAACTGAAACAATGGGTCTAGTCTTAGAACAAAGTGTGTGGAGCATAATGCGGTGCATGTGCCATTCTGTGCCCTCACTATTGAAGCAGCTATCAAGCCATAGAACACAACAATGGCTTTTTTTGCGGCCAGGAAGAGAGAGGGAGAGATGGTCAAGCAGCACCAATCATGGTTGCAGTTCTACAGCCAGAAAAGACAAAAGAAGTTGCTCTCCCTTACTGGGGAAAGTGGCCTCATTTCTCTTCCCCTGGCTGCAGAGCTACAGTTGGGACAGACAATGGCCATTTCCGCACTAGGCTGTTATAGTGCGATGATTCCACTTTCAACATCCTATGGAATCCTGGGGTTTGCCGTTTCGGGAGGGGCCAGCTGGAATCATTGTGCTATAACAACCTAGTGCAGAAATGGCCAATGTCTGGTCACATCCTGCCCCAGCCAATAAATGGATATGGCTTTGCCTTCAGGTCCTGAGCGGTTGTTTGGGGACATTGGAGGGGGATCTTTGTACAACTTCATTGTGTGCATTTCAGCCATGTATATACATATTTAACATATGAAATCATACCTTCCACTTGGTGTCATATGAAAAACTGCAGCAGAAATCTAATCTCACTTTAAGAGTTCCAGCACTAATGTGTAATGCTAAACATAACTGAATGTCAAATATTAAATGCTGCTATTTATAGACTGTCAGATATAAATTTTAAGTGCAGTTGAATATTAGGTACTGAGCAAACCCATGCAAAAATGGTTTCCTACTCCCCCTTTTTAATGAATTCTGGTTATAAACTTATCCAGAAGACAATTTGGGGAAGCTTTAGAGGGGGCAAATTCATTGTATCTTTATGCAATATTATAATGCCTATTCAATCAGCTTCCATGCCCCTTGTATAGACTCTGAGCAGCAATTAACTTTTAAAATGTATGTTTCATGTTAGCATCTAATAAAAAGAAAATTTATTTTGCCTCTCTAGACAGCAGTTCATTTGCCAATTGAACTTTTTTTCTTTTTCTTTTTAAAGAAAAGTGAGACCTCTTTTCCTTTTATTTATATACACAGTGTAGATGAGGTCTCACTTCTGAACCAGTAAATCCCTCCTGTTCTCATAAATACAAAATAATTTGGCACGGGAAACACATGAGGTAAGGATGGAACTAGCTAACAGAGCTCTCCTTTTTTTGTAAATTAAGATGATCCAGTTTGACAACCAACAAGTTGCCTTCATCAGTTTGCTTCCTCAGCACCACCTGTGTGAGTCATAATAAAGCTTCTTGTATATTTCATATCTACCACTTCATAACTACTCAAGTATATCATAGATCCCACAGAACAAAGATTGTTTGGCAGCCTCAGAAGACTACTGTGGGTGTTTGAATAAAGGTATAAGAAAGGCAAAAGAACTTTTAATGCCTCATTTTTCCACAACAAGATCACAAACACTTGAATGTTCTGAGAAAAGAATGTTTTCCCTCTTCATTAAATAATCAGCATGCCTAAGAATGACTGAACTATCATGGTGTAGTAGTTTGAGTGTTGGACTATTACCCTAGAGATCACAGTTTGATTCCCTGCTCAGCCATGAAACCCACTTGGTGACCTTGGGCACATCACACACACTTAGCCCCAAAAAACTCTGTGATAGGTTAACCTTAGGTTCATCATAAGTTCGAAATGACAATAAGAACGATTTAGGTCCAAAACTGTTTTTTCATTAGAAAGTCTCAATTACTCACATTAGTGAGGAGGTGAGGAAAAAGGTGAATTTAGATCCAAAGAAGTGTTGTTTCTCAGCCTCTTTCTCAAGAGCTTTACCGAGCTCGTCTGTAGTTTTGTTATCTTTCTTCATGTCTTACTTGTCATCTTGTAACATGATACGTTGTGGCACTGCACTGTGAGAAGTCTTCCACTAGAATTCGTGTACAGTGCTAATATATCTTTGTTGGTTCACATTTCTATGGATGAGAGCCAATGCATTGCAAAATAGGTCAAAGGACCTGACAATACAGAGGCTTCTTGTTTTCAGAGATCTGCCAATACTTGTTTCCTTTCGAAGTTTTTTTGCTCTGCTTTGCTTTGCTTTGCTTTGCTTTGCTTTGCTTTGCTTTGCTTTGCTTTGCTTTGCTTTGCTTTGCTTTGCTTTGCTTTGCTTTGGGGAGAGGGAGCTGCATCATTACAGCCCTAATTTCTTTCCATAATCTCTAACTGGGGTCATCTCAGCGAGGGGTGTATCTTGTTTCATGGAAGGCACTAAAGTCAATATTTAAAAAATGAGCCCTGGATGCCTAACTATACTTGCTCACTTGGAACTACAGAAAAGCTTAATGAAGCTTCATCTTTGGAGCCTAAGCTGAACCAAATGCAAACTCAAATGAAATTCCCCAAGGCAGATGGCAAAAGTTTTGTGCTTGGCATGCTCCAAAGTATCCAATTACTTCTTCAGTCCCATAGAGTCCAACATTAACTCCAGAGCATGCTGTTATTAGGAAGATGGGAGCAGCAGTAAGTGCCTCTTAATGCCAGTGGGGAGGCAGGGAATACAAAAAGACTAATATAAAAAGGGAAGAGGAATATATTCATGAAATTAGACTGGGCTACAAAGGCCTGGCTGCAGAGGTCTGCTTATTTCAATTAGCAATTGTGTGGTAAAGTTCCCTGGAGTCTTCCATTAGCTCTCAACATGTTTGTTTGCACACTAATATATATATATATAGTGATGTAGGTTATAAGATATATCAGTGAGCCAAGGGGGTTGCTGTTTGCTGTTCTGCTTAAAATGAACATAGACCGATTTCAGCATAGGGGCACTTCACATTGTGTAAGTGAATGCAGTATCTTATTTATTTATTTGTTTAAAAAAATTGTATACTCCTATATATAAAATAGATGTCAGGTAGCTTACAAATAGCATTAAAACAGCTTAAAGAGTTTAAAACAGTAAAATAATTTAAATAAGGTAAAGATATATTGAACAACATAATGGGTTAAAAACAGATTTGAAAGATGTAAATAGTAGTCTGCAATGGCTATTGGGAGTTGCTATAAGAAGTATCTTTTTGTTCTTAAGGATGCAAAGAAGCAGGAATTCTAGGTGAGAGGTGCACCCTGTGCATCATCCCCCCATCTTCCTCCTCCTTATACAAACTGACTATTTGAAAACAGTGGGGGGGTTTTTGTTTTTGTTTTGCATGAAAAACATGTGTTTTTTTTGCATAAAATTCACATTTTTTTGTGGAATTCCCCCAATCAAAACTTGCATTGCTGTTGATGATGACACAGGGCTGGGCCCCTGTGATGTCATTAAGCATGATACATTAAGCATCAACCATATGGCATTCAAATATACTCCCCAGTCTATCAAATGACAACACATATACACATACACACACAGCTACTTTGCACAGCAGTGTTCTCATCCTGAGATTCCTTCCCCAACCATGAGGACTACAGAAGCAGAGACCAGCCCATAGATTCAGCCAGCCCTGAATTCAGATCTCTGAACTGTAATTATAGTCAAAGAAACCTTTTTCTTCTTTTCATTTCATCATCTAACTGAACACACTCTTAAACTGTTAAGGCTTCAGGTAGGACAAGCATCTGTAGCAAGTAGAAAATGTTTCTTCCATGTTCTAATCTTGATAGCACTGCTAGCAGGGATTGATTAGTTTGTTAGTTTTGCTTTCTCCCACATTTGAATCAGAATTTTGTTTGTGTCCTAACAATGGGGTCGACACATTGTGTGAAGGTGTGGGAGACAGTCTTCTCTGTTGTCATGCTCAAGTTATGAAAGGCACATTTCTAGAGCACATTGATGCTAACATTGGCTTCGTGTTAGCATCAAGCATCTAATAAAGAGTCCTGTTTTAACTTGATGCTAACACGAAGCCAAAGTTAACATCAAGTTAAAACAGGGCTCTTTATTAAAGCCTATTGTGCCTAAGGACTTTAACTATTTTAACTTGTTTCAGTCTGGTAGATAGTTTATTACAGTTTTATTAATTTATTTTCTTTATATCCCACCTTTCTTCCAGCGTGGGATTCAAGGCAGTTTACAATTATTTAAAAAAACTGTTGAATGTAGACTATTTTTGAGTAGTCTACATTTTAAGTGGTTTTAACTTGTTGAAATTTATTTGACTCTATACTGCCCCAAGATCTTTGAATACAATGGTATAAATATTTTAATATGGATGGAAAATATGTTGATATGGATACATACACATCTCAACTTTCTATTAATGAACAAACGTGTGAGTTCTTGTAATATATATATAAAAAAAGGCCTGAACAAAATTCTCAACTATCTCTATTGGCCAAATTTAACAGATATTTTCATTGTGGAAGGGATCATGTATCTGGATATACTTGGCTCCATTGTGGGAGAAAAAAATGCTGTTTTTGCTTGACAAGTTAAAGTTAAGAGCTTGGCAAAAATATATGTGGCAACTTTAATTTACCACCATAAAACATGAAATTCAAACCCAGGATCTAAGCATTCAGCCTTCTGCTTGGATGAGCAAATCTGTCAGTTTTGTTTTCTTCCACTTTTGAATGTTTTACATCTAGAGTTCTCTCTGCCAAATTTATGAAGAAATGTGCAGGTTTGAGAAGGTTTTTGTAAAAAAGTCTTATCCATCTCCAACTTCAAATGTGCTGCTTTCAAAAAGCTGCCTTGGGTTATAGTCTGATACATAAAAGGTTTGTTTTTCTTTTATAAAAAAGAAAGGCAAGTGATGATAATGCCTAGAATATGGATGTACACTTCAACTATGCCAAAATATCTCTTCTGACTGGTTATTGTTTTTTTACAACTTTTACACTACTGGCACACATTTCTACTGGATTCAGTAAAAATTTCAGCAGGGGTGGGAATGAAAACATCTCAGCAGTTTATTTCTCATTTTCTTTTGCATGGCTTCATTGAGTGCTACCACATAGAGAGGGAACTGGAAGCCATTTCAAAAACCCAGGGTGGCAATTTAATAAAAGTTCAACAAATGTGAAATGAGATGAGAGGGTGGCTTTCGAGGGAGTTTTAAAGGCCCATTCACTACAAAGCTCTTTAAACAGTGACAGTTAACACACACCTTGCTCAAGCTGTACTTTCTAGCCCCTGGTCCTTGAAGGAACAGAAAATGACGACCCATAAGAATGAAAGTATAAAAGGTTTCCATACTTGTCCTTCTGCTGTTCCCTTTCCTGCAGTCTACAACGGAATCAGCATATGGAAGTCATCCGTCTGTAAAGGACATTCACATGAAACAAATGCCTGATATTAGGAGTTGCCAACTTTTTTAAAACAATCAAGGTAACTAGGCTATTACCATGGTGCTCAACCTTACTGGCATTTTAAGTATATTTCCAAAAATTTGAATCTAGAAAATCCAGTGTATCTAGATAAACTGTAAGCTGTGTACCACTTGCAGATCCACAAGGCCTTAAGTGATCCTCCCAGGGTATCCTGACTGCCCTGTAATCATTTCCCCACCCATAAAAAAAATTAGAATGCAAAGTCCATAAAAACACAATGAACAATCTATGGCTTGCATTAGTTTTGCTACTCAAGCAGAACTTGGAAAAGTTACTTTTTTAGACTACAAATGACAGAATTCTCCAGTTAGTGATGGGATTCTGAATGATGCAGTCCAAAAAATGTACTTCGCAAGTTCTGTCTCAAGGTATCTATTGCAAGGGAGCTTAGGAACTTTAGTCTCAGTTATAACTTGCACAGCGCACACACATACATACACACACACAGTACAGGATAAGACTCAGCTTGGAAAAGTTCGGTTCTGACTACAGTTCTGCAAATATAATTGACCTATCTAGCTATCTTTGTTCTGCTAAGTATGTGTTTAGAGGGGACAGTGAGTGCTGTCAGTTCTAATGGGCAAGAGTAATGGAGGAGGAGTGTCTAGCGGTTGTTCCTGCTTTTTGTTTACCCTTCACCCAGGAGATTTCTGGCTTCTGCAGTAGAACTACATCTGGTCCAAAAACGGTGCTGCTTAAGTGATTGGGAACATCATCATCTAGGATTCACTCCTCAATGAGAAAGCTGACCTTGCATGTATAACTGAAACCTTGGTAAACCTGACTTAGCTGTGTTTCCTGGATTCCTAGGGCCAGCAGCAGACAAGATCAGATAGGTGGGGAGGTTGGCTCAGAATGGTCCATTATGAGTTCATCTCACTATTGAGATGCCCTGGCCTGCAGCCTTAAGGGTCTGAGTGTGTTTATCTCATAACAAGACAATGGGAAAGGGCTGGGATTCTGTGTACTGCCAATCCAACAGTTTCCCTGACTATGCTGGTAGAGGTGGTCTCAAAGGCGATGTAAATCTCCCCCTAACTTACAATGCTGATGAATTTCAATATCCATGCTGAGGACCCTTCATCCAGATTTCAGATATCATAGCTTCCATGGCAACCATGGAGCTGTCTCAGTTAATATCTGACTCTCAACCTGCAGCAGGACACATTCTTTATCTAGTTTCTGCTAGTCAGAATAAGGATGATACTTGAGTGGGGTGGGGTTGAAAGAACTTTATTGTCATGAACAGGTCACTACCTATGAAGGTTTAGATTTTCTGAAACTTCTGCAGAACTGGGGACCCATTACAATGGTCTGCCTTCTCCTGTCTATGTAGGCAGGAGTCCAAGAAATCTACAGCCTTCTTATTTCACATTTTTCATCAAAAAGGCACATGAGCTTATGAGCCCTCATCTTTGAAGACAATAGGTTTCTTTTTCTTTTTCTTTTTAGATAAACAGAAATCACATATGACAGAACACATAGACACAGGGACAAAAATCATCCTTTCCACCCAAGAAATTCTAACATGTTTTCTAATAAGGATTTCTTGGGTGAAATAAAGATTTTTTTTGTCTGTATTTTTGTGTGTAAATTTGGCAGTGCACATCACAAAACTGTCGCATCTGTGGGATATACAACAATGGAACCTTTAACCAAATTTATATGTGTAGGCTTCTGAGTACAGAGCACAATTATTTATTATAAGGTTACCGTACAATTGGTTACAATAAAAGTTTATAGGGTATTTACTATATTGTCACCATGCCAGGAAAAAAACAAGCTAAGAGAACAACATGAATAAAAGCAATCAGCTGATAAATCTGAAGGGTATTTAGCTATTTTTGCTTTCTTTCTATAGTTTTCTTTTGTGTATGGGTGTAACAGAAGAGGCTCATTTCATTCCTTTTCTCTCCTTCTGGATTCTGTGAACGCATATTTCACAGAAAGATCTATTTGTTATGGGATTTGACGCCACTGCCAGACAGTGCTAAAAGAAAATGAGTGATCAGAAGAGTCTAAAAATGGTTGCTTTAAGGGAAAGAAATGAGGAGCAAGGACAGCTATTTTTATTCTCTGGGTGGCCTGTGGCAGGCTTGTCTGCTGCTTCTGTAGTGCTTCACTTATGTTTGGGTTCATCACTTTGTCCTTGTCCTTGGGCCTCTCAATACATTGGGGTTAAAGTAGTAATCCATGTCCTGGAAATGCCTTAATTAATTTCAGTCAAATAAGGAACTTTGGCTGCATTCCCACAAACCACTCTTTGCTTTTGAACTTAGAAACTAGAGGCTGAACTAATGAAGCAGTCACAGTCATCCTATTTTGATGTCACCTTCTCCTAAAAGCCTTTAGCTATACTAAAACACACCTTAGGTATGTTACCCGCTGGAAGTTTGGAAATTACTTGAAAGCACACAACATTTGGAAATTACTTCAAGGCACACAACAACAACAGCAGCAGCAACAAAAAATTTCCAGCTAGTCTTTAAAGTTCCTAAAGCAACTGAGCCACACTGAAATATCTTTTTTACACATTCTGAGAAGAATATAGAGCAAGAATGGGCAAACATTAGGGGTCCCCATCAGGACTCACCATGGGCCATACTAGCTAAAAAAAAAAAAAAAAAATCTCCCTTTTTCGGTGAAAATGATCTAGTAGACTTATTTTGAGAGGAGAACCACATTTCCTGGATGATTCAAGGACTGGAAATTCTCTTTTTTATGAGAACTATTTTGTGGGGTGGATTAGGGAGTGAGGGGCATATGTGACACATTGTTGCCCACTCCTGCTTTAGAGCAAAAAGTTCTGCCCACCTGGAGGTGAAATAAAAGCTACATATTTAAGGTACCTTGCTCACAGGCTCACATGGAGATGAGGCAGCACTGTGTTCAGCTGAAATAGGTTAGTTTACAACAGGACTGGGGAATGTGTAGCCCCCATATACTGTAACATTGCAGCTTCCATTATCTCTAGCCATCTTAGCCACTGTTGAGGGAATGCTGTGGACATAGCATATCTTGATTTCAGTAAGGCTTTTGACAAAGTTCCCCATGACATTCTTGCAAAGAAGCTAGTAAAATGAGGGCTGAACAGGGCTACTGTTAGGTGGATTTGTAATTAGTTGACTGACCGAACCCAAGGTGGCTCATCAGTGACTTCTCCTCTTCCTGGAGAGAAGTGACTAGTGGGGTACCACAGGGTTCTTGTTTTGGGCCCAGTGCTATTCAACATCTTCATAAATGGCTTGGATGAAGGAATAGAGGGCATGCTGATCAAATTTGCAGATGACATCAAATTGGGAGGAGCTGCTAATACACCAGAGGACAGGATAAAATCCAAAATGACCTTGGCAGATTGGAGAGCTGGGTCAAAGTTAAAAAAATGAATTTCAATAAAGAGAAGTGTAAAGGTTTGCACTTAGGTAGAAAAAATGCAATGAAAAGATAGGATGGGGGACACATGGCTGGATAACAATACGTGTGAAAGAGATCTAGGAGTCTTGGTGGACCACAAGCTGAACATGAGTCAGCAGTGTGATGTGGCAGCCAAGAAACCCAACACAATTCTTGGTTGCATTAGTAGGAGTTTGGCATCTAGATCAAGGGAGGTAATGGTACCACTCTATTCTGCTTTGATTAGACCTCATCTGGAATACTGTGTCCAGTTCTGGGCACCTCAATTCAAGAAGCACATTGACAAGCTGGAGTGTGTCCAGAGAAGGGCGACCAAAATGGTGAAGGTTCTGGAAGCCATGCCCTATGAGGAGCAGCTTAGGGAGCTGGGGATGTTTAGTCTGCAGAAGAGAAGAGGGGAAGACAGCCATGTTTAAATATTTGAAAGGCTGTCACGTCAAGGAGGGTGCAGGCTTATTTTCCACTGCTCCAGAGACTAGGATAAAGAACAATGGATTCAAGCTGCAGGAAAGGAGATTCCACCTGATGATCAGAGCTGTCTGGCAGTGGAACATGCTGCCTCAGAGTGTGGTGGAGTCTCCTTCCTTGGAGGTTTTTAAGCAGAGGCTGGATGGCCATCTCTCGAGAGTGCTTTGATGTCCCTGCATAGCAGAGGGTTGGACTGGATGGCCCCTGTGGTCTCTTCCAGCTCTATGATTCTATGATTCTATGACGGATAATGGGAATTTCAGTCCTGAAAGTCCATGTATTACCCATTACTAGTATATGGAGTTCTAGCCACAATTGCTGACCCTGCAAACCTAAGATTCAGGGACACACCTCAGAGAACAATAGATAACTTTAAAATATACACAACTTAACTTTTTCCACAGGAACAAATTGCACACAGATACTCTGGTGGTGAGATGAGATGTCAGTGATTAGATTAGACGGTCAGACAATTAAATATCAGGAACAAAGAGATGTTATAGTGCAGAGTTACGTTTCCTTAATTCATTTAAATGTAATTGAATGGAAATTGGTTCTATGTAGGCCACAGATGAAAGAGCAAAGAGCCTCTTTCAATTATTAGCCTAGATTTCCATAACATCCAACATTTCACAGATAAAAATAAGGACATGTTTGTAACACCCCTATTTTCATCCCAAGGATTTCTATCTGAAGTCTGTATGCTATTTCCTGCACTGCTGAAACTGCAGCTGTTGTATGGTGTTTTTATCTACTTTCCAGCAGGATAGCCCTTCTTATCTATTTGCATGAGAGCCAACATTGAAGTGTTCAGCTCTCTTCCTGTCCCCACTTCTAGTCTTCATACATTCAGAAGAATGTAGGGCTTCTGTCTTTTACTTATCTAAAACTTATCTCCAGTTTGGCAGTGACAGTCCAGATTAATTCTCTGTCATTCTACTTTTTCAGCTGCATTTAAAATGTCTCAGTTTCTCTTACCTCCTCCCACTTTTGCCCTTGATCCTCAGCTTACTTCAATGGCTGCAAACTGAGTTCAAAGTGTTAAGTGCTTTGCAGTCAATTATCTCAGAAGGGGACAGAGGAGAGTAGGGGATAGAATCTTGCCCTTCCTCTTAAACTCAGATAGAAGCAGACGGCTGCAACCACTCCTAGCTTGTCTGTTCTTTCTCATTAATCATTTTTCCTATCTTGACTGCTCTGTGACCAAACATATGCAAATTTTGGTATGTGAATCTTTGGAGGGTAAGTTTAAAAGCAAATAATACGTTTTGGCTTCATTTTTTGCTATAATCTTGAAAAGCATCAATGTTTCAACTTAGATCCTACATGAGGAGATGGAACAGAAAGTTCTTCACAAGCATAACTCTGTTCTGTCTTGCATCTCCCCAGGACAAGCATCCTCCAGGACCTCCTGGAGGTCCTACAGAAGTTCTGGAGATGATAGCATTGCTGTGCATCTGGCTATAGTTGGATATATTTCAATTACACTTGGCCATTGGAGAGGAGAAGGAAGGTGAGTTTCAGTGGGAGGGGGTCATTGCATGATGTAACATAAATGCTTCACACAAACACCCTTTGTGCTTAGCCAAACAGCTGTGAAATCTACTGGAAATGGTTGGAGATTGGTCTGCAATCTTTAAAGCCACTTTACATGCAAATATCAAACTTTCTGCTTATCTATGTTTATTTATACTGATATTTGTCTTCTCATCTGAGAAGTACAGCAATTCCCTGACACTTCAGCTGGCATCCTGAAATTTAGCAAGTCAAAATCCAGCAGAGGTCTGTGCTTCCAAATCCTCATATTAATACATGGGAGGGAGAAGTACCCAATTGATCAATTTGAAAGCAGTCTAGAAAAATCTAAATCTAAAGATATAAATGACAGCTACTTAAAAGCAGTTCTACAAATTAAATCTCTGAGTGGAAAACAGAAACAAGTCTCTAAGACACATTCATGCAGACATACAGGCAAAACTAATAACTATGCTGTTTCACACAAAACACCTGCTAAGATACATTTTAAAATTTAACTAAGGTTGATGTCCTCAGAGTGAGATATGCCATCATAACACTGGTGTATGACTTTCTGTAATCATTGCAGAGGAAGGAATTTATCAGACATTTAGAATTCTTTGCCAAAGAGCTCTGGTGCTGTGGTTCATGGGAATGATTCAGAGAATTTTAAGAATCTTGTGTTACTACAAATTCACTTATTCCTTAGTATCTAACCATAGCCATTAAAGTAGTATCAAACTTCTATAATTGTGCAGTGTAGATACCATCATTAATAAATTGAAATGTAGCATGTTCTTTGACTGTCTCCATCTGCTGTCTCACTTTCCCAGCAGCCTTTAAAACATCCTGGTTTCTGTCTCCTCCTACTGTTTTTCTCCTTTGACTTAGTTCACTTGCTAGTTCAAAGTGCAAGAGGAGTATGCAATCAATTTAATAGGACAGGATAGCATGCTTAGGCAAAAGGAAACTGCTGCAGCCTCTCTTAAATTTGTAACCAAACATCTTGTGCTGTGTGACTCCACATTGTTCATATGCCATTGCTTAGTTTTTCTGGTTTACTTTTTCTCTTTGTGCCCCTTCGTTTTGATTTACTCATCCTGCATGATGCCACAGGAAAGAAATAGGAACTTATAGAGGTCAAGCATTGGGAGAAGCTTTGCCATCTACTTTACTTTGAGAGAGCTCCCCCTCCCCCCGCAGAGCAATGTTCCATTTACATTAACAGTGCTATCATACCTGTATCTATTAAAAAATAAGTCACAATGAGTTCAGTAGGACTTACTCCTAGATACATATATGCAGGATTGTATCCTGAAACATTCTATTTTTTTTAAAAAAAAACATGATTGGAAGGCACATATTTGTTTCTGACAAGCATTTTCCCCAACAATGTCTTTACTATTTGCATTGTATTTATCTCCTGAAACTAAATAATGCACATTCCCCCCACCCTTGCCCTATTTTTATTGTAAGAACAACCCAGTGAAGTAGGTTATGCTGAGAATCTATGATTGGCTCAAGGTGACCACATGACTGTTACCTTACGGGGCAGCTGGGACCTGACCTGATGTATAATGTGTGTTGAATAGAGGGGGTGGATATTAACATGAGTTCATCTGAGAGAATCTGATGGATCTGAGAGGAAGCTGTATGTCTGAACAAGTCTACAAAAGGCATTTTTTGATTTCAGAAGAATGTACTATATAATGTTATATATATTGTTAATCTTGCAGTGTGCATGCATGCAACACAGACAGTATTTTGTTTCCAGACTTTTCTAAACTCAGTATATAAATCAGAGTGCTTAAATAGTAGTTTGGGGTGTTCTTCATCATTAATAATTTCATGTTGCCTGACTTCATCTTTTTGACCACACTGCTCAGCCACAGGTGTCCCTGTTTTCATTTGTGAAATGTTGGAGGATATGATGAAGACTTTCAAAAACTCAGTTTGATTCAGCTGATGATTGTCAAAAGGAAACAATCTCAAACAAATATGCTAAGGATTAAGTGTATTAATTGTAGAATTATATTGCTATAATACAACTCAGTGTGCCCATCTCCAATTATGTGGTTAAACAATACATTCTGCTAATTGAATGTCCTTTAACAGATATTCACATGAAAATTATTTATGAACCCATGTTCATAAAGGTTAACCCTCTTTATTTCCTATCCTTTTACAAAACAACCTCACAGACTGGATCATTGTTGATGACGTCAGTATACGTAAAACTAAAGAGCAAAGATCAATCAGTGTGTCTTTGAGCTCTGACTTTCTACTGCAACTGAATTATACTATTTTTTTTAAAAAAAAACAACCCTACTACTTAGCACTCAGGAAATTGTTACTCTGTTTCAGTTGCTTCTCAATCAATTTCACCCAAAAGTAATTAGCACCTTTCAAATTAGTGACACTTTTTAATTTAGTGCCATTTACCATGCAAAGCAGACAAAATGAATGCAACTGGTATCTAAGAGTGAATAGTCAATACAGCAGATTAGTTGTTAATTCATTCTAAAAACACTGTCCCATACAAAGTCAGAGTGGTTAAAATGGAGAAAAAATGTTGGATTTCCCCATGTTTTTCAGTTCATGTTCATGTAGAAGAAGCCCCCACCTTTTGACATTCCATTATTTGAAGACTAGCTCTTTTGACGGTTCCAAATTAAGGACAAGTTCCATTGATTCAACAGGGTTTCTTCTCTTTCATCAGTTCTTCTTGCCTGCAGATGCTTGCTTGCATGTGTGTGCTGCTTGGAAAGTTTGCTGAGAGGGAGGGAAAACTTCCATGCCAGCTGAGAGACTTTGCAGTTGGTCAGTAACAAGTGAGCCTTCATAAGTCCTACATGCTCCCTTCAGTAAAGTACATGGGTTCCACTTTCTAACCAATTCCATTTTCTGATAGTGTTCTGGTCTCTAACCTGTCAGATAAGTGGGGAAAGTCTGTACAGGCATACCTCAGTTCACAAAGTCTTTGACAAAGAAGATCCTTTTTACAAGGGGCCTTGCCACACTACACTGTTATAGTGATATTATTCCACTTTCAACATCCTGTGGAATTCTGGGGTTTGTAGTTTACTGAGGCCAAAGAGTTCTCTGGCTGAGAATTCTAAATGCCCCTCCATAAAGTGCAAACCCAGGATTCCAATGAATGTTATAAGTGGAATAATAGCACTATAACTGTATAGTGTGGAAAGGCCCAAAGTCTTTTTACATTGATTCAGTCCCCTTCTCTACTTGTCCTCTATTTAGCTAGGAGATTTTTTTTTTTAACTAGCATCAGGATTTGAAAAATGGGGAAGGAGGGATGGAGAAACACTGACTTTTGGTATTGGGTTGCAGTGGCACATCGCCAGTAAACCATGCAATAAATAATCCTTTGGATGGGAAACAGTAGGACTGTACTCTAGTTGAACCTACTGTAGCAATGTAAACAGCAGCTGCTTTCAGAATCTCTTTCTGAGCATATGTGAACAGAAAAACAGAAAGAAAAGAAAAAAAAACTGCTTCTCCAACATGTTAAAACAGTATACATTTATAAGTCTGGCCACGAAAACAGAAATCATAGGTAAACTGAAGGCTGGTTAAAGAAAAAGATCATTTCTGGATGCATTTTGGAAGTGGCTTTCAGGTGCTCTATAGAAGGTTCAAATGTTTTTGTTTACTTATGCAAGGTTTACCTAATCTGGTTGTTTCGTTCCACATGTGTATAATGTTAGTTTTTAATAAAATGTTTGCTGAAACTTGCTGAACTGACTTTTTTAAAAAATCCGTGTTCTTTGCATGTTATTTCTGCATCTGTACCACGTTTTTCTGTTAAAGAGATAATGCCCAAGGATACATCTGATTAATTAGCTGGGGTACGTCTATACAGTGGGAATGTCAATCCAGGAAAAGGATATTTTGCACAGGTTGACTTGACAACACAGCTTTTTAATGTACTTAAAAAAGAGCATAAACAGAAATATAGATTCTGTGTTCGCCACTAATACTGTCATACAAACTCTATTCAGGTATTAAGCAGGTGAGGAAAGACAGTAACCATATGCACAACTACCTATATATCTGTCTGTCTGTCTGTCTGTCTATCTCTCTCTCTCTCTCTCTATCTGAAAAATTTATGTCTTGCCATTCTGATGGTTATGGGTAAATTACAACAAGAAAAAGCAACAAGAAAACCCCCCCACAAATGTTCCCTCCACCTACTTGCAGATACAAAACCAAAGACAAATATAATACATAAAATTAAGGACTAAGTTCAAACCTCAGACCTTAGAACTCAGATTCCAGATTCTGGAGGACCCAGGTTCTGGAGCTGATCTCTGGGAAGATCTACCTGACTGGCATCTTCTCCTAATAATTCCTTTGGGGCAGCAGAAAGTTTGTACAGTTGGCTTACAGGCTGGGGTGTTAGTAAGTTTGCACAAGTTGTTGGCTTGGTGCTAACACAGCTGTTGTTATTAGACTTTGTATTTATTTCCTTGGGTAACTCTTCCTCTGATTTTATCTCCTTGGCTAGCAAATCAAAGAGCTTCTCAAAATTCATCTTAGAAGCATGCTTCATTTGTTTTACATTCTTTATATTTTTACTTTTCCTCAAATTGTTTACAGTCACTTTTTTTCATTTTTTTCTTAGAATGATTCTCATTTGATTTAGCAGATAAATGGGAATTACCTGGTTTAACTGGTTGCTGCTTACTAGCATTTAAAGTCTTATCCGCTTGCTTGTCTATATTCAATATTTTGTAGACCTTCACAAACAGAGTCAAGAGCTCAGTACAATCATTTAAGAAGGATTTAATATACTGTATATCTTTGGACAGGGAGCAAAGCCGTTCTTCAATCCACGTGGAGTCTCCAGTAATTAGCTAGTTATTACTATGTGGCTTTTCCAAGCTTGCCCTTCCATGTGTCCACCTAGCTCCAAGGCTTGTTTTAGCTTTAATTCTCTCTGGTCTCTATTAATCTCACCAGTTTGTGGACATTCCTTTAGCAGCCTAGTCTCAGCAAGGGCAATTTCTACTGCCAGATTCAGGGCAGGAGAACCTTCCTTTGTATTTATTCCTCTTAAGTTTGTGCAGTTGCTCTAGCTTGGAAAATGGCAAGTCAGTCTGAGGGTTTGAAGCTAATGAGTTGTTTTTTAATAGCTGATCCTTCCTCCCCTCCTCCACACCTGGGGCGAAGAACTGAGTTTTCTTTGTTTGTTCTTTCCATTTGTGTCCAGCCAAAGGAATACTTTCAAGTGAAGGGGGTTGCAGCATGTTTCTATATGCCCTTCTTGTATACACCATTAGTAATATATCACAAAAGTGGTGCAATTAGGCCTCCAACAAGCTTCTAAATCACAGATATCTGGCAGAGCTGTTTTAATAATAAACCCCACTTTAATCGCCTTCCTTGCACTCCCAGTCCCCACAATACAGGCCTATTTGAGATCTTTCCGTCCTTGGCAGACTTCGTATCTTATCCAATAGAGATAAAGTTGTGAATCTTTGTTTCGGTTCTCCCACTTTACCTCTTAGTCAGTAGCAATTCCAAGTAGGAGTCTGGAAGGTTTCTAAAAGATTTTTTTAAAAGTTAGAAGCATGCTTGCAGGAGAGCTCTCTTACTACATGTCTGCCTCAGATGCCATCTTTTCCCTCCTCCATCTCTTGGGTACATTAGACACTCTTAGCCTTTAAAGTCACCATAAGGAGGAAGGAACATAACAATGACAACAAAGCAGCCTGCCTACATTCTAAGATCGACAAAGAGATTCTTCGCTGTGTCTGAACTTGATAATAGTGGAGACTAGGCTGATAAGAGAAAGGCCCTTCTTTCTGGTCACATCCAGATTATAGAATATTTGACCCATAGCAA